>CM024089.1:0-1200000 GCA_013433165.1 Hypsizygus marmoreus | reverse complement strand
CGGCCGGATATCAGAGGTATGTACTGTGGGCGTCGACAAAAGGCATGTTGTGTGCTGCATTCCAAAGTCGGACCGAGGATACGAGTGAAGGAGAAAAATAGAAAAAGAGGAAAAGAGAGACAGAGACAGATCAGAGAAGTGTGGGGCTGGAGCAGATGGTTGTGTAAGAACGAAGTAAGGAGTAAGGAAGGCAGGGAACACGCGTTGTGCACGTTGCAAGAGATCTGCTTTAATTATTTTGTTCCGACTTCGACTTCTTGAGTAGTAGTGGGAACCGATAGATACGAAGGTCGAGTCAGATTCGAGTGTTAATGAAATTACAATGGGAAGGTCAGTATAATGTGTGATGAGATGAGATTAGGGGAAGGATACTTCTTAATTGGCCAATTTCATTAACCTTCTTTATGACTCGCATTCTCGTGTGAAGTGGAAACGACTTCCATTGTTCGTGGCAAATGGGTAAGTAACGCGTGGTGGTGGGGTCGATGGTTGCTGCCTGCAGGCAGAACGGGTGCAGCGCTCAAGATGTCATAGATACTTTGCCGAACGCTCACAAGCGCTCGGTCGACGCCCAGTGAAGTGAACAGTTAACGTTGCGGCGATCGGAGTATTCAATACTACATATCACATTGTCATTGGCTCTCTTCGAACATTCATGGCAACGGGACGACTCCGATCCGCAACGTGGGTGGTTCCGAGAGTGTTTCAGGCTGGGTGAAAAAAAAAAGATTCACACAAAAAGGACCAGTCGCCACGGCCTAGGTTCGGGTGACGTGTTTCATTTTGCAAATATTCATGTGGGAGGATGTGTGTGTGTGCGCTTTTGTTTCTTTTGTGAGGGTCTGAATCAGTGGGATGAGAAGCGGATACAGGTTACGATGGCAAGGTCTAAGAACAATAGTTGGGGGATATGACCCACAGACGCGTACCGAAAATACAAGGAGATCGGTAAGGAAAGTGATGGTGTGAACGTGGTAACAACGTGCTCAGTGCTTAGGTGGAGTGATAGATAATGAAATTGGAAAAAAAAACGGGAGGATGGAAATACCGAGAAGGATTGAATACTTTTCGAAATTTAGATAGATTACGAGTGTCTCGGACGCAGGGCTGTCGTGACTCTTTGACGAGGATGGATGCAAGGCGGGGAAGATTGATGTGGAGATAGGGCGTTGTTGTGCCCTGATTGGTGGCGTCGGTGCATGGGTCGATCGGATCTGAGTCCTGTTTCAGGCTGACCGGGATATATAAACCGACAATTGGGACTGTGGCAACTCACGCACCAGACCATGTTCCGCACAGGTTCCCCCTACTCGCCCTTCTTCACGTCTGGCCTGTTGTCTGAGCCCCAGCCATGCTCGCCGGAGGAGGAGTCGTCCCGCTCAGCATCACTAGACCCACCCCTTGGTCCCCGTAGAGGAAGCTTGCCTACAGACTCGCCCGCACGCTCCCCGTCCTCCACCGACGGCTCCTCTGCTTTCTATTTTACTCTCCAGCCCAAGCGTGATACACAGGAATTCCGCTCCTTTCTCTCCCTCGACTTGGCCGAGTCGAACTCCCTCCGCTCTGCCAGCCTCAAACGCAAGGCGTCCTCGAGAGCTGAGAAGTCTTTCACAATGTTTTCGTGCGTCCCATCTACCCCGATATTCCAACCCTTACTAAACCTGTACCCCCAGTCAAATTCCCGAAGTGACCTTCAACACCCGACTGGCACCGCCTCCACGTACATCCGTGCGACTGCGGCTCTCCCGTGATTCCCTGCGCACCATCCCCTCCCCCAAACCCGCGCCGTCCATGACTCTGCCTGCCGTGCCCGTGCCCAAACACCAAACCACGCCATCCTCGTCATCATCAATCCCATCCACGCCTCCCCGCTTGCCTTCCATCGCTATCAGCCCTTCCCTCGGACTTACCCTCGAACGCGCTTCTCAGTCCGCGCCGTCCCTGATCATATCCCGCACAACCGCACCCTCCCTCGTCTACGCACTCCCCCCCAAACGCGAGTCCACATCATCCGTCTCGACCCGCGCGCGCAAGGTCAACCGCTCCCATGCTCTCGCCCGCCTCGAGGGCCGGTCCAACTCTACCCGCCACAAACCAATGGCCAAGCCCATCGAGCGCAATTTTATGAGCATGAGCGACGACGAGGACGATTCGGATCTGGAAGCAGAGCCTCCGCGGATCACGCTCAGTGCTGTCCTTGAGCCCGAGGACGTCGTGCTCCCCCCGCCGTCCGCTGTTCGTCTGCAGGGCTCAAGGAGTGCACCGATAAGTGGCAGCTTCCCGTCGCTGACGACGTCCCGGTCGTCGTCGTCGCGGAAACGTAGGACGTCGAAGGAGTGGTTCCCGTTGAAGAGCTTTATTGACCTGCAGTCCGACGAGGAGATGTCGGGGTGGAGTTGGAGGAGCTTTATTGAGGTTGCGAGTGTCTCGTGAACTCCCTCTGCCGTCCCCCGTCTGTTATGTTTGCCCTCGTCGCATGCCCCGACATTTCACGCCGAACCACACTACACAATATACACTTCCTGCTTCGACCACGCTTACCATGGCTTGTACCCACCCTGCTACTATCTACAGCCTACCCTAGGCTTTGTACCACCAGGTGTACACCAAACAAGCACATGCTCTTCCTCCCTTTTTCGACGCCCACCGCCCCTTCGAGTCACATAGTCTTCTACCAGCCTCCTAATCGCACGTTCCCATTCGCGCGCGCCAGTCACTACTTCATAACGCCTTGCTTGTACATACATACACACATATCTCTGTACCCCCACTCCCTTTTGGACTTTTTCTCGGTTTTCGTTCCGTTTCGTTTACTTGTTCTTGTACCGACTCACACTCTCGCTCAAACTCAAACTGTTCCGTGATAATAACTTTATCGTATACTTTAATTGCTCCCTCCTTACCCAACATCCCCTCACCATCTGACGCAGTGCGTTCGCGGTGCCATTGTGTTCTTGTACCACCATATCAGCCCGACCGACCCCGTGTACTCAGTACTTTACTCTCTGTTACAGCTAGATTACCTACGATCGACTCGTAGTGCTCACGCATCCGCATACAATTGACATTGATGTGTTTTGCTGTTCTTTTTTTGTTTTGCGCGTGAACATTTCTCGTAATTTGAACATCGAACAATGGAACCTGTCATACAAACGTCACTCGGTGTCGAGGCTTTAGCGAGCTTGTCAGATCGATATCCTTAGTCCTTAGTTGAAACATCGGACTTGGGAGGCCTCCGCGCTCGCTCGCTGTCGTAAGTTATGTACATACTACATACATAGTTCACGTTTCCATGCCATATTGTTTACATCAATATCTTCAGGAAATATGAACCTGTGAAGGAGAGTGCGGTTTGCAGTATACGTGTCAGGATCGTACGATGTGCGTGCAATATCCAATATCCTACCCCGCAGATAACCATGATTCGATTACAGTATATTCGAATTCAATCGTGTCGAACGTGTCATTACGATCGCCATCGATAAGCCCTACAGTAAGCGCTACGCCATCGATAACATTTATAACAACTATCGGGATATCGGCGGAACCACTCAACCCCGACAACCCGGCCAGGGACGCGCTGTGAAAATTGAAACTAAATTAAAAACACCCGCTCCCCTCTCTCTAATTTTGTCACCTGTATGATGCAGGATGACGAGCGTCGAGGTCGTGATCCGTGCGCGTATAGGTGAGTAAGAGTAAGATGTGATGAGTGTGAAGAGGCTAGGAAGGGCGCTAGGCCCTTTTTGGATGCCCGGGGGGGCGCGGTGTTTGGTTCGCGGGTGTTTGGTAAATAACCGCTTTTGCTGGGATTGGCCATCGTTGGCTGGATTGGACTTGGACTTGATTGCGAGAGGTTTTCTCAATGTCGTACGAGGATTCTACATGGTACACATTATATTACGTTGCACAACGAGCATGAGGTATTGGAGCTCATATACATCCAATCCCGACCTTCCTTCCTTCCTTGTAACAACCAATGAAATACACAAGATACACACAATAACCTGAAATCCCAAATTCCATTCCAATGACGACGCCCGAGGACTCGCGATTATCTGCGCCACGACGGAAAAACATAACAGGCCCGAGGTACGTCAATATATGTGGCTGTCCCGACGTCGACATCGATGACGGGATTAAATGTAAATGGTGTTCCGGGGGGGGGCCAGGCCAGACACCGTTCCGTCGCACCAACTAAAAAGGAAACCATCCGACATCGGACCCGCTCTATCGTCTATCGTCGAAGGAGACTATCAAAAAGCCCAGCCACGACGTTCGTGGGCTTGTGTGGCTGCTGAGGTGATGGTGATGGGGGTGGAGGCTGGGACTGCGCATGCCACGGCGAAGCGCTGCTGGGCGTATTAAACGCCGGGCTGTGTAGCGGCGGTGCGTAGGCCCCCGGACCATAGAAACTCTGGGGTCCGGATCCCCCACCATGGAAGGAATGACGCGCTGGCGGCTGAGTGTTGTTGGTCCATGATGTGTTCAGTGCGGGGATTTGTGGGGAGGGGAATTTGGTGGGTCGGGACTGGGGCGTGGGAGACTGGGAAGAGCTGCTTGGGCGGGAGGAAGCGCGGGGGTGGTGTGGAGGCGGGGAGACGTAGATACCGGGGTTGTTGAGTTGGGAGGGTGAGGGTGAGGGCTGGTAAGGGTGGATTTGGTGTGCGTGGATGCGGGAGTTAGTGGGAGGTGAGGGAGGGCGGCCTGGTTTGTTGAGTTTATTGGGTCGTGGTGCGAATGTTGAATGTGATTGTGGGGTTGTGGGTCTGGAAGCTGTTTGAAAGATGAGGCAGGGCAGGAAGAGGTATACTTCATGTCAATAAAACAGAGACGAGAAACGTATGGAAATCATCTCCACCGACCCTTTTTCTCCTCTTCTTTCTTCTTGTTGGATTTATCTTTGCTGGATTTATCTTTGTCTTTGCCATGCTTGTCCTTGTGTGCTTTGTCGTGGACGCTTGCCTTGGGCTGGAGCTCCGGCATGTCGATTTTGCTGAGGTGCACCGTGAGGCTGTTGGGCGGGGTATATTTGTTTTTCGGTTTGTTATCATCAAGGACGATCCGTTTCGGCCCCTTGTGGTTGTCATCGGTATCGTATAACACATACTGATGTAGTTCCGTTTCCTCATCGTCACCTGGGTTGGATGAAAAGATATCAGATCAAGCGAGCAAGCGAGAGGGGGCGGCGCAATTCTAACCTGCTTTATGCCGAATCCGTTTAGTCTGTTCCACAACCTGGAGGACTTTGGGTACCTGCTCAGCAGCAGCAGATCTCACAGTCACAAACAGCATAGCATCGTCCTTCGCAACCGCGTACAAGGGTTAAATTAGTTGTGTGTACGGATAAAGCCATGTATCTTTTCGCGAGCGAAACGCGTACCTGGAGAAGACGAGAGCAATATTCCGCGTAGTCTTTCACATGACCCTCCTCCTCAACCGTAATCTCGTTGAACTCGCCCCGCATAGCCTGCATCTCGGCGATTCGCTCGACCCCTGTCTTGGGCGCGGGTTTAGGGGGAGGCGGAGGCGGAGCGGTTGTAGGTGCTGGAGCTTGGGAGGAGGCTTTCCGTCCTAGTAGTCCCGGTGTCGAGCCGGGCGACTCGTCTTGCGGAGTATGATAGCCCTCGTTCACATCTTGGAATGTCAGGAGGGCCGTGAGAATCACGATTTCGAGACCTTTCCTGTCATCGATGTCAAACCTATGATAATAAGACAGGTCAGCATACGGTGTTCAAAGGTGGGCGAATATAATCGCACCGATTGAGGTTGTAGTCCAGAATCTGGACAGACGTCGTCTTCAGTCTGCCAGCAGGCTCCTTGGTAACGGCGACTAGCACAGGTGGGTCCGGTTTACGAAGCATGAAGCATTCCTCGCGCTTCCATTCAAATTCATGTCTTCAAAAACTATCAATCAGACCGCACGCATTGGAGAACCGAAAAAGACACCAATAACCCCTCAACTCACTCTTCCCATTTGAAACCCCAGCGAAACGAGAGAGTCCCGGTGTATTTCAGCTCGACGATGGTGGTGGGGTTGCATAGCTCGAGCGTCTTGGCTTTGCTCGTGGCCGTCGGGGATGTTGCCGTAACGAGGAGCGATTGGGATATTGGATCTATTTCGGGATCAGGATTTCAGGATTCTGTTCAGTCATGGCGAGGTGGGATATATAACGGCGAACGGAAACGCACCATACACCTCTGCCTTGTACTCGTTCCCTGGTATGCGCTGCTTCCGGTAATGCACGGTCCCAGCCGGATCGACGAGATCGACGACGTTCGGGTTATCCTTGTTCTGCACGAGATTGAGAGTGAAGAGGTTCTGATCCAGACTCATGGTATTGGATTTTCTAGGTGGTATAAGGTGAAGGGGAGGATACAGTTGGCGTTTGGTGGGCTGCGGGCCCTGGGGCCTGAAGAGCGATTCTTGAATGAGTTTTGTGACTGTGATCACAGAGCAATTGCACTCTGCATAGCCTCGCTGTCTGAGACTCTTCATTGACAGCCTGCGCGCTTATGGGCTCCCTGCAAATGTCAAGAGTGTTCCTGTGAATCGAGAGTCATCGTTTTGTCGCAGGGTGCAGCTCTCTTGGACTCTCGAATCGGTGCTCTCATCGTGTGTGCAGACAAAGATTTGTATTCACGATGCATTGGCTGGCTTCCACTTCTTCAGAAGAATCATGGTTGTTTCGTCTCCCCATACCACCTATCATCTTCACCATCAATCCATCGCAGCTCGTTGCTCTCTAGACTAAGTACAGCCTGTTTCAGATGATTCAGAACATGGATTTCACATCTGTGGTCGCTCTTTCTCTCATTGCCATGCCATCCCGGCCCATCGTGCCCGAGCCTATGATATTGCTCGTGTTCCAACTCCTCGATAATATCGTTCTTAACCGTCAGGTACTCGCTAATATCGGGCAATGCTCCACCGCTGGTCGGTGTGCCCGGTAGCCTCATCCACCTCCTCCATCTGGGTAGCGTGTTGTCATTGCGATCTGGCTCCGTTTCTACTTCGATGTTCGGGCCTTTCTATGTAGAGTACATATTGACACCCGTGTTCGGCCGTTCGGTGCTATAAAGAACTGATAGACAATGTTTTGGAGCAGCATACTGTACGCAAGGATCATGAAGGAGTCGCAGCTCAGGGGAAGAAGCGGGAGAGGTCAATGTGATGATGCAGCCCAGTTTTGCTGATCGTACTCGATTTGGCAGGTGCCAGAGATTAGATGGAGATGTGATCTACAGCTGTAGTGATCGACTTTTTCAAGAATCAGACTTTCATTCTTTGCTACTCAAGTATCAGTCCTTCAAGCTTCAATCCCCTGTCGTCGAGTGCGCAGGAACTATGTCTTCCACGCCATTGCAACCACACCAAATCGATCTGATTGAAAAGGCTATGTCGGTCGATGCCCTGAAATTCGGCTCTTTCACACTGAAATCTGGCCGGTATGTCGTTTTGATCACCTCACGCTTTCGAGCAACTTGACGGTAATCTATCCAGGATATCACCATACTTCTTCAACGCAGGACTTCTTTCCACGGGCCCGATCCTTGCTACACTCTCAAATGCTTATGCAGCCACGATCGTCTCTGCTTTCTCTTCTCCAAAGAATCCCTTGCCCAAGTTCGACGTCCTCTTCGGCCCAGCATATAAAGGAATACCTTTCGCCTCTACGACTTCCCTTGTCCTACATACACAATATCAGGTTGATGTTGGATTTGCCTATGATCGGAAAGAGGCGAAGGACCACGGGGAAGGCGGTAAGATGGTCGGTGTCCCTGTTCAAGGCAAAAAGGTCGTCATCCTTGACGACGTTATGACTTCTGGGAAGGCCGTGCGTGGTGCTATTGATACCGTGCGTCAGGCAGGGGGGGAAGTCGTGGGCGTGATCCAGGCCTTGGATCGGGAGGAGGTTGGCCAAGACGGTTCAAGCTCGACGGTCCAGGAGATCGAGGGGCTCATTGGCGAGGGAAGGGTGAAATCGATCTTGAAAATGCGGGATCTGTTGGTATGGCTCGAGAAGAATGGAATGACGAAGGAGCTGGAAAGCATGCGAGAATACTGGAACCACTATGGGTTGAAGTCACAAGAATCTCATACTCTGCAATGACTTTGATCTTGGAACACGCTCGCCATGATGAACGTCCTTAATCCTTACCAGTGTCATTGAAAAGTTTGAAATTCCAGTCTTCCTCCAGCATCCTAATTCAGGTCTGGATCAACTCGAGGGGTCCCGCTTCCTACACTCGACGTCGATATCGAGACGGCGATCGACACCAACCCCTCCGGGTTCCACTGGCCTATCGAAGGTCCCCTCAGCTCTCTTTGTGGTCCTTGGAAATAATTTAGTGTATGCCAACCAAATACTTGCGCTGACAGGACCGGAGCAGATACTACGTTATGGATAACGATTCGTATGGACGTAGTGATCGTCGAGACGAGAGAAACAGAGAGCTAAGATCGTGCCAAACGGTCTTTCAGATAGGTGAACCTGAGTGTACAAATACCATGTAGGTGGTTATAGTACAGTTTCCTATGTAGCCGCCGTTCCGAGGTTGGAAAAAAGCTGAGTTGCCCGTTCATGTTGAGCGGGCAGGGTCGTGGGGGGCGGGGGTTTCTTTGCATCGGTCAGTAAGCCTCAACTAGGTGGCTGAACAGGTTCTATTGAGTGGATTGGCTGGAGTTCAAGTTTGAGTGAGCTGATCAGGATGGAAGGTTAGACACGACGTAACCTACCCAGGGTTCGGATATAGGCGTCGCCAACTTCATTGAACCACACATCCATTTCTAGTACTATGCATGCGAAACTTAGATCCGAAATGTCGAATAAGTGTCCAGGAGGGAGCCGCAACATTTACCTCGCACAGAACTTCCTCCTTTTCATGACCACAAACTTGGGAACAGAAGTTGTGTTGAGAAAGCGGATCCTACATCCCACTCGTACGAGTACCTATCTATGGGGCCATCAGCACTTGGGGGAACCAATGCACATCTGGATGTTCGGAACACTCGCGGACATTATGAAGGCCTCACATGTCAAGGCGATGGCGATTAGGCTGGGATTGACAAGCCTGTGACCACGAATATTGTCGTAGAACTGCACTTCATGCGTCATCCTCCATATATATGACAGAAGAGACGTCCGTCCATCATACATTAGCACCATCCAGATTATTTGTCATAGAGCGGGCGTAGCTTGTGAAAGTCTGACCGTCCGCACGCTGCGCCTGAAGAGCGAGACCAGAACATACAGTGACCTTAATGCGTGTCTGCAAGTAGGTTCATTGGAACGCGACCTTGGAAGGATACTGCAAAGGAATAATCATTAGGCCTGTGACGAGGCCTGTGGATTCAAGGCGTTTAAATAAAGCACAGGCTCCTGAGAAGGCTGAGAGTCTATTTCCGTGACAGTATTCTAAACCGAAGTTGAAAGACCATCCAAAACGGACATCAGACAGAAGCAAGTTGTGCACAGCCCATCCGAGAGGAAACAATGAGCTTAGTACTTGGTTTCTCCGAGCCATGACATCGTTACAGTGGGGTTTCCCAAGAATGGAGGAACGACTGCTAGGAGAGACTAGGTTTCCCAGTGTGTGTTTGACCGCTTGAGCATTTGGCATTTGCGCCTAGAAGCTAGAGAGAGGCGGTTTCCGACAGCGGAGTCTCGGACGAAGGATTGGCGCAGTTCAGATGTTCTGACGGTCGATCCTAAAGAAATGACGCAGTTCAAGCGATGCTCAGAGCTCCGCCCAATGAAATCAGCTCTTAGCCGAGAGCCCCGGCATTCCCCAGCATAACTGTGAGTTTCAAACCAAACATGTCACACCGACTCACAGTATGTACACATTTTTTTCTCTTTCTTCCGTCCCCATTAACATTGCCCAAGCGCTGGCCGCGAACTATAGTCTTCTAGCCGTAGATAACCTACTCCGTCAACTCACCGGCAGACGCCTGACGCGTCAGGGGGATGCAAGCCAGTGCAGAACGCCACCATACAAAGCCCGAAACGCGCTTTCTCACTGGTCCTCTCATGCAGCGGGGACACCAGAGTAGTGCCGGGATGGATGATCCCTTCTTCCCACAGTGAGCGATTCGTCCTGCGCCCTAGCCGCGGAACGCTGGCCCACTTGCGATATAATTTTGTGTACTTGTAAGTATCATTTTTTGAGTATAATTCTCTGTCTTTCATATTCTTCACCGCGGTTGCTTTAAGCACTAAGCAGAATAGACACTGAAATGGTTTAAGATGCCACCGTCGAGTCGTCAACGACGCAGGCCCCACGCCGCATTGCGACTGTCCTCGGCCACGACCTCACCGGCTATCCCGGGCTTCTCCTTGCTGTCAGCTCTGCCAAAGAGGACGCTCTTCTCATGTTTCATATTCATTTCCTTGTGACAGAGTCGACGTCATGCTCTGAGACGCAAAGTCACTGGTCGTCGATCAACATTTTCTGAACTTCAACTTCAATGTCCCAACACTGTCCACCAGTGAGCCCTAGTGAGGTCACGACAACCATAGTCCATCTTGGGGCGTAAAACGTTTCCACAGAAGACACTTGGCCTTCCTAGGGTTGTGTTTTTGTGACTTCTAGCGATACTCATCTTAGAGACAAACTATGAACGCCATCGGACGCCCGTCGGCCGCTGGTTGTTAACAAGTCAATCAGATTCGAGTTCCCGGACTTCATTCGATGTTTTTTCATCTGCGCACTATGGCCATCCAAGCTTCCATCGTCCGCGTCAGGCTCTACACATATGTTGTTACAGGTGATACCACTTTCACCGTCACTATGTCATAGGCATTCGTCTCACAAGGTGCAGTGCCATGAGTGCAACCTGTCTATGCATGTCCGAAAATAGTTTATGTTCGCCTTTCTTTCCGCGTTCATCTCTCAGAAGTCCCAGTAAGTGATTATGACGACTAATGACTCGCGCATTGTACCCTTCGGCTGACATTGGATTTATTCAGAGCTGGCCCCGATGCGGACGCTCGTCATCGAGCACACCTTTATAAGACGGAATGCGACTCTTGTTTCTGCAGTACTACAAGTCCTCCAAACCCAGTACCAACTTGAAGCCCTTTGCTCTCAACAATTCTCACTATGAAGCTCACCAACAGCCTAGTATTGACCAATGCTCTCGTGAGTAGCTTGCCCTGTGCTCGAAGGCCATTGCTAATGACAATGTTTTCCGCCCTACCAGGTCATCGCCAGCATCCCTTATTTCGTCTGGAGTTCCCCTGCGGGACTTGATGGCAATAGTGCAAGTAAATGACTTGAAGCCATTTACCAAGTAATCTAATTCTTCACGTTGTAGAAATTGGCCCGTGCCATTTCCCCCTTGCCAATCAACCTTCGCTCGGCGAGCAATTTTGTTGCGCTCGGTACTTCGGGTTTCTCGACTGTACCCCCTTCTGCCATTACTGGCAGTATTGGCCTCAGTCCGTCGGCTTCCACCTTTATTACCGGCTTTTCACTGGTTAAAGATTCCACCAATGTATTTGGTGAGTCCTTGTCACGACTCTTGCCATGGCGTTGTTGTTGACGTTGCTCTCGCCAAATAAAGCCTCCTCCACACAAGTTGTGGGCAAAGTGTTTGCGTCGGACTACGGCACCCCAAGCCCCGCCAACCTCCTCACCGCCACCAACGATGTTAATACTGCGTATATCGATGCAGCAGGACGTGCTAATCCTGATTTCGTCAATCTGGGTGCGGGCGCTATTGGCGGTCGTATCCTCACGCCTGGTCTATACAAGTGGACCACGGGCGTGAACATTTTGACCGACGTCACGCTGCTCGGATTGCCCACCGACGTCTGGATCTTCCAGGTCTCTGGTCCACTTGAGGTTGCAGGCGCGAAGAACGTTATATTGGTAGGAGGACTGGCAAGGAATGTATTTTGGCAGGTTGGGGGAGGTGCTACGATTGGTCCGGGTGCCCACTTTGAGGGTGTCCTGCTTTCCAAGACGATTGCAGTGCTCCAGACTGGTGCGACGATGAACGGGAGGATTTTGGCGCAGACTGCGATCACGATGCAGAAGGCTGTCCTCACGCAACCCCTTTGAATGCCGCGCGCGAGAGACGGAAATTTTGATGTTGTTGCAATTGTACCCTTCTCCGACCTTGCTACCGATCGTACTTTGACCGTGTACTTACAAGTGATTTAGCTATCCGCATTTTTAGTGTTCGAAATAAACAGCCTTGAGCAGAATCACGTGAAGTGGAGTTTTTCAATTCCGCGTATACTCGAGTACATTATTGGCTTTCGACCACACCAGTCCATTTCTCCTGCCTCGTCCCGTGTGGCGCAGAATTTGAGTTATTGTTATTCCGGGAGCGGTCCCTATCGAGGAACAAACGGGGTTCGTGCTGAGTGGAATATCGACCCAGTCCATCTTGGAGCAGTGCTTATGTTTTCTCATGGCGCTCCGACGTCGGTATCAAAAGTGCCACTCTAAAAATAGATTTCCATAAAATTATCGATATCCGACAGACCTCCGAATCCACGAACCCCTACATGCATATATTTGTATCTGAATCTCAGAACATCGAAGCCTCCCCCACCCACACGCACACTCAGCTAACATTATGCAAATCACCAAGTCACAACGATCTGCGCTCACAACCTTGCTCACGACAGGTGCCAACACCGACGCCTGTCCCAAAGCGAATCTGCTTTGCCAATGTTGCTGTCGAATTCTTTAATGTGGCCTTCAAGGGACAGTACGATTCGCAGGACTACATCTTACTTCTCCTTCCCCGATATCGCCATAGTGAGATCGACGACGACGACGTGAAGAACCAACCCATCCCAACCCCCAACGCCCACCACAGTTGGTATGGCCACGATCTCGGAGAAGCAAAGCACGCAGACGAAGTCATAATCCAAATCGGACTTATGCGTTGTCCATTTATCCGGTGTGAACTTGAGAGAAGATGCATATCTACAAAACACGATCTGACTCCAAGGGGAGCTTCTGTACTATTTTTGACTCGCATGAGCACTGAATATAGGCAACATCATCTCCAAAGCAGCCAGCCATTTGTCCACGTCGAAAGTCGCAGTCCCACAATATAACCACATCAACGCACTCACACAAAACAATCTTCAGTCCCAACAGTCCATCTATATTCATTAAGATAAAAATTTCATTCTATAGGGATGACGGTAACGAGTATAATCCGGTCCGATGATCAGAAATAGGTGCGAAACCAAAATCCAATGACCCTTCTACGCCAGCGGGGTACAAAAGGTATCCGGCTAAACATCGGACCGAAAAAGAAAAAGTTAGAAATAAGTCAACCGGCGTGGAGAGAGAGAGAGAGCGTGACTCACGACTACGGAACGTGCGTTTTGATCATGCATGCGCTGGAGAGTCTACTTGCCACCTGTCGTGCCGAGACCCATGGCGCTCTTGAACGAATCGTAGATCCACCATTGGAAGCCAGTGAGAGTACCTACCATCAACAATATTAGACACTTCGTCCCTACAAACATGAGGAAATAAGAACGCACCGATCATGAGAACACGAGTACCGAGACCCTTGGTGGCGAGCGACACGATTCCGACCTCGCCCGCGATCGCTCCGAGGGACTTGCCCTTGTTCTCAGCCTTCCCGAGCTGGGAGACAAGCGAGTCGGCAGGATGCGAGACGATGGCGCAGATGACACCAGCGAGGTAACCAGATGCGAATGTGACGCCGAGTTGGGTGCCTTTGCCGTACGAGTTCTTGGGCTCAGTGAAGACGTGGGTGTAGAAGAGCTGCACGATCTTCTCGAAGAAGAAGAATTTCGCCATGGTGTAAGGGATCTATATGGGCGCGCGTCGAGTGAGTACGAGTTGCCTTCATAATTTACTGTGTGTGGATGAGAACGAACCTGACGCGACCATAGGGGAACTATGGAGCCGAAGGGGAAACGGGTCTCGAGTTTTGTGCGCTGCATCTCCCTGATGGCGGCACCAAATGCAGTGGGGAAAGACCCGTTCTGACTTGTCTGGATCTTGACCTTGGTCATCTCGAGCGGGCACAGGGCGATGTCAGCGAAGACCTCGGCGGAGGCGGAACCCGCGAGCCAGATGAGGGGCTTGTACTTTTCTGTGCCCTCCTCGCCGGCAAGGTTGGAGTAGGCGTCCTTGAAGATTTCGTAGAGACCGTACTTGAACATGCCCTGGAGCGAGTAGCCGACGAAGGTGGGACCGACGCCTTTCCAGATACCATTGGCACCCTCCTCCTTCAAGAGGAGCTTGACGGAGGGGATGAGACCTTTGTATTTCGTGGGGCTGACCTGTATGGGTAGTTTAACGTGAGAAACTCTGCTTTTGGGAGATAAGGGAAATGTGCTGACCTGCATGTTACATTTTGCGACATCCAAAGGAGTGATACCGGCGTGGGTGAAACCGCAGGCAACGATACCACCGACCATGCACTTGGCATAGTACGAGGAGTCGTGAGGGACAGGGCCAAGGGACCTATGTAACGTCAGTACACGACGAAATTTTGGTTTGAACAATAAAACGGAACGAACCTGGCATCCCACTTGGGTGTGATGGCAGTCATTGAAATGAAGTAAAGTCTAAAGGAAAAATTCTAAGGAGGGCTCGACGGGGGTCAAGTCCAGGAGCGAGATGGACGACACGGAGGGTGGTGGTGAAGAAGAGATGAACGCCAGCGGACTTGGCCGTCCTAAAAAGATTCCACAACCCGTCGTGTCGTTCCGGAAGCCGCCGGGCCAATCATGGTCCGCACATGCCGACTGATCATCGGAGTCGGACACACTATCCATTACAGACGGGACGGAGAAACGCACAATTCAGTCATTCTTTCAGATTCATCCCTTATTTCAATAGATATTGACTCGAGCTCCAATAACCTCACAAAACACTACGGTCATCGGTACACAATTTATAATCATCTGAGCAATCTACCGGTTCAACATCTGGCATGAGTATCACGTATTTTCGCTGATCACGATTATAAAGCCGTACCTGTACCAACACCATGACCGTCCATTCCAACTCACTAACATCATCCACAATGGCTCCCGTCGCTCTTTCCCCGTCCCCGTCGCCTGCCTCCATCAACGGCGTCTCTCCCCTCAAATCACCCTGGCGGCCCGTCCCCGTCGCACCCCCCGTCCCCGCGCGATCGGCGTTTGCATTCGACACCATGGAAGACGCACTCGCGGCATTCGCTGCGGGTGAGTTCCTCGTCGTCATGGACGACGAGGGCCGCGAAAACGAGGGCGACCTCATCATCTCCGCCAGTCAGTGCACCACCGAAAAGATGGCATGGATGATCAAGCACACCAGGTGCGATTTTTCCTCAATCGTAGCACGTGAATACAGTAACTGAACTTTTTCATTGGCAAGTGGGTACATCTGCGTCGCGCTGCCCGGCGACAGGCTAGAGCAGCTCGAGATCCCGATGATGGTCCCCGACAACCAGGAGCGCCATCGCACGGCATACACCGTCACCGTCGACTACAAGCACGGTAAGTCCGCCTTGACTCAACCAACTTACTACTTACTCTGCGCTTACCCCGGTCCCGCCCCGCCCCACCCACAGGTACATCCACCGGCATCTCCGCACACGACCGCAGCACAACCGTGCGCGCACTCGCCTCACCTACATCCACCCCGGCCGACTTCACGCGCCCGGGACACATGGTCCCGCTGCGTGCGCGCGAGGGCGGCGTCCTCACGCGTAAAGGCCACACGGAGAGCGCTGTCGACCTGTGTCTCCTTACGGGCCAGCCCCCCGTGGGTGTGTTGTGCGAGCTCGTGAATGACGATGCGCTGGGTACGATGGCGCGGAGGGATGATTGTAGGGCTTTTGCAGATCGTTGGGGGCTCAAGATTATTAGTGTGGAGATGCTGGCGGAATGGAGGAGGTTGCATCCGTTTGAGCAGGACTCGTAGCGGGCGAAGAAAGGAAAGAAAATGTATTGGATGGATGGATGGATGTAGGAATGGAAAACTAGTATGTATATATTGGTCAATTAATACAGAGTGTATTTGCATTTGTCTGAATGTGCGGTAGATGTAATGGAAGCTCCTCTAGAATAATAATACAGTCATCCCTGCTCACCGTGCTTGAAGGTCGCTCCTCGTTCACCACCTCCACCTCTCGAGGCTGGGAACTATGATTCAGAGCATATGTCTGCAAATCGCATCGTCCCTTGGAGGCCACATTGAAATTCGACAGCAACGTTGGAATTTGCGCTTAAAAGTAGACTACTTCGATTCAATCTGGGAGGCGTTGGCAGGGGCGTAGATCGTTGTGACAGGTTAGTTTACATGGTGCTGACTGAGTTTGGTAGATCGTGTGCGTGTGCATGTGTGTTGCACAGAGAGCAGGGTGGGGCTGATGGGGGATGGTTTGATGTTCCGAGATACCGTATACAGATAGTTTCACAGGGGTTCGTGAATTCGGAGGCCTGTTGGATATCGACATTTTATGGAAATCTATTTTTAGAGTGGCACTTTTGGCACCGTCGGAACGCCATGAGGCCCGACCACCGAAAACACACACATACTGCTCCAAGATGGACTGAGTCGATATACCACGCAAATTCTGCGCCACATAGGACGAGGCAGGAGAAATGGACTGTTGGAGAGCCGATAATGTACTCGACAAGCAATTGAAAACACTCCCAAGGGTGTTTATTTCGAACACTAAAAATGCGGATAGCTAAATCACTTGTAAGTACATGTCAAAGTACAACTGGTAGCAAGGTCGGAGAGGGTACAATTGCAACAACATCAAATTTCCGTCTCTCGCGCGGCATTCAAAGGGGTTGCGTGAGGACAGCCTTCTGCATGGTGATTGCAGTCTGCGCCAAAATCCTCCCGTTCATCGTCGCACCAGTCTGGAGCACTGCGATCGTCTTGGAAAGAAGGACACCCTCAAAGTGGGCACCCGGACCAATCGTAGCGCCTCCTCCAACCTGCCAAAACACATTCCTCGCCAGTCCTCCTACCAATATAACGTTCTTCGCGCCTGCGACCTCGAGTGGACCGGAGATCTGGAAGATCCAGACGTCGGTGGGCAATCCGAGCAGTGTGACGTCGGTCAGTATGTTCACGCCCGTGGTCCACTTGTATAGACCAGGCGTGAGGATACGACCGCCAATAGCGCCCGCACCCAGGTTGACGAAATCAGGATTGGCACGTCCTGCAGCGTCGATATAGGCAGTATTGACATCGTTGGTGGCGGTGAGGAGGTTGGCGGGGCTTGGGGTACCGTAGTCCGACGCAAACACTTTGCCCACAACTTGTGTGGAGGAGGCTTTATTTGGCGAGAGCAACGTCAACAACAGCGCCATGGCAGGGGTCTTGACAACGACTCACCAAATACATTGGTGGAATCTTTAACGAGTGAAAAGCCGGTAATGAAGGTGGAAGCCGATGGACTGAGGCCAATGCTGCCAGTTATGACAGAAGGGGGTACAGTCGAGAAACCCGAAGTGCCGAGCGCAACAAAATTGCTCGCCGAGCGAAGGTTGATTGGCAAGGGGGAAATGGCACGGGGCCATATCTTCAAACGAAATCGATTAAATTACTTGATGAAACACTTCAAGTCATTTACTTACAATATTGCCATCAAGTCCCGCAGGGGAACTCCAGACGGAATAGGGGATGCTGGCGATGACCTGGTAGGCGGCAAACATTTTCGTTAGGAATGGCATTCGAGCACAGGGGAAGCTACTCACGAGAGCATTGGTCAATACTAGGCTGTTGGTGAGCTTCATAACGAGGATTGTTGAGAGCAAAGGGCTTCAAGTTGGTACTGAGTTTGGAGGACTTGTAGTACTGCAGAAACAAGAGTCGCATTCCGTCTTATAAGGGTGTGCTCGATGACGAGCGTCCGCATCGGGGCCAGCTCTGAATAAATCCAATGTCAGCCAAAGGGTACAATGCGAGAGTCATTAGTCGTCATAATCACTTACTGCGACTTCTGTGAGATGAACATGGAAAAGAAAGTTGAACATAACCTATTTCCGGACATGCATAGACAGATACAACTCGTGGTACTGCACCTTGTGAGACGAATGCCTATGACATAGTGATGGTGAAAGTCGTATCATCTGTTACAACATATGTGTAGAGCCTGACGCGGACAATGGAAGCGTCGATGGCCATAGTGCGCAGATGCAAAACATCGAATGAAGTCCCGGAACTCGAACCTGATTGACTGGTGAACACCCACCGGCCGATGAGTGTCCATAGTTTGTCTGTAGCGTGATTATCGCTAGAAGTCACAAAAACACATAGGCCAAGTGTCTTTTGGGGAAACGTTTTGCACTCCAAGAGGGACTATGATTGTCGTGCCCTCACTAGGCATCACTGGTGGTCAGTGTTGAGAAATTGAAGTTCAAGTTCAAAAAATCGTAATCGACGACAAGTGACTTTGCATCCTAAATGATGTCGTGCCTGTCACAAGGAAATGAACTTTGGCAGAGCTGACAGCAACGAGAAAGTCCGCGACGGCCGGTGAGGTCGTGGCCAAGCATAGTCGCAAGTTGGACTCGCAACGTGCAGGGCCTGCGTCGTCGACGACTCGACAATAGCATCTCCAACTATTTCAATGTCAATTTCAGGCGACCGCGGCGACGATTATTATGAAGGACAGAAAATCATATTCAAAAACTTATACTTACAAGTAAGAAAATACATCGCGAGCGGGGAGGCCTTCCGCAGTTGGTCGTTGTGGGGAAAGGTTGGGAAAGGAAAGTAAGTAGCCTCGGCGTGACATGTTTGGTTTGAAAGGCTTCTCGATGTCCTGATTTCATTTAGCCGGAGCTCTGAGCTTCGCAGACTACGTCATTCTTATGGTGCGACCGTCAGAATATCTGAAACGCACAATCCTTCGTGCGAAATGCCACTCTCGGAAACCGCCTGTCTCTGTCTTCTAGCTCACAAATTCCAGACGCTCAAGCATTGGGAAACCCCACTGTAACGATGCCATGACTCGGAGAAATCAAGTGCTTAACTTAGCTTATCGTTTCTCTTCGGAGGCGCTATGCACAACTTTCTTCTGTCCGATGTCCATTTTGGAGAAGTCCTTAAACTTCGGTTTAAAATACTGTCACGCAAATAGACCCTCAGAAGCCTGTGCTTTGTTCAAAGGCTTTGAATCTACAGACCATGTCGCAGGCCTGTGATCCCTTTGCAGATCCTTCTAAGGCCGCGTTCCAATGAACATACTTGCAGACATTACTATCGTTGTATGTTATGGTCTTGCTCTTCAGGCTCAGCAGTGCGGACGGTCAGACATACTTCCACGAGCCACGGCGCGGTCTACAACGAAATAAGACGGATGGTGTCAATGTATGACGGACGGACGTCCTTTCTGTCATATATGTGTAGGATGAAGCATGGAATGCAGTTCTACGATAATACTCGTGGTCACAGGCTTGTCAGTCCCAGCCTACTCATCATCACCTTGACATGTGAGGCCTTCATGACGCCCGCGAGTGCTCCGAACATCCCGACGTGTATTGGCTCCTCAAATGCTGGTGGCCCGAGAGGCAGGTACTCGTACGAGTGGGATGTAGGGTCCACTTTGGCAACATAGCTCCTTTTCCCAGGTTTGTAGTCGTGAAAAGAAGGAAGTCTGTTCGAGGTGAATGTTACGGCTCCTTCCCGGATACCCAACCGAGATTTCGGATCTTTTCCCATGCACAGTGCCAGAATTGGATGCGTGGTTCAATGAAGTTGGCCACGCCTATATCCGAACCCTACGTAGGTTACGTCGCGTCTAATCTTCCATCCTAATTAGCTCACTGAAACCCCAGCCAACCCACTCAACAGAACCTATTCAGAAGCCGCCTAGTCGAGGCTTACCGACCAATGCAAACCACAACACTGCTCGCTTCCGAGTTTGCATCGGTGTCAATAAATATGAACGGGCAACTCAGCTTTTTCCCAACCTCGGAACGGCGGCTGCATAGGAAACTGTACCACTACTACTTGCATAGTATTTGTGCACTCAGGATCACCTCTCTGAAAGTCCGTTTGGCATGATCTTCCCTCTCTCGTCTTGACGATCGCTACGTCCATATCTTAGTATAGGAAGGTATATTCCAGACAACTTTCGCTAGAAAAAAAAACAACAGTCATCCCCACCAAGTATGATAGTCCTAGTTCCCTTTCGTTATCCCAAACTTCTGAAGCACATTTGTCAGAGCCAACGATGCCCCGCGATTTCGCACCTTGCCTGCCGTGCCCGAAGGCGTCTTGCCGATCGAATGCCCAACCTGAACGTGACGGATATTACTGAAGTTCTCGACAAGAGGTCCCCATGATAATCACCTTCACCAGAGTTTCGATGGGCTGCTTCGAGTTTTTCACGAGATCTTCGTCAAACCTACGTCAAAATCCAGTCAACCTCTGCCCCCAAAACACAGGTATGTACCTGTATATGCGCGAGACACGTACTCAATCACGCCTTTCGGGAACACTGCCACGACCGTGCTTCCACCGTACAAAAAGTACCTATGATACAACGCGCCATCAGGACACGTCCAATGAACAAACAAAAAGCGGCTCACCCCAGTTCCTCCCCCCTCTTCACCTGCCTCCCCTTCACGTTTCCCCCAGTCCACTGAATACTCCCAACGAGCAAGGCGCCAATCGCTACAAACGCGACCGGGAGCCCGGTCCCCACATGCGTCAGGTACAACACGGCACGCCGGTTCGCCGTGAAGACGTCGAAGTCCTCATTCACGGCCTGCGGGTTCACTAAATGTAATAAATCAGCGGTCGAATTTACTGTACCGAGGAGAATTGTGTGGGTACCTGTGTAGTATTGCCCAGGAATGTCATCAACGTCGCCTACAGTACAGTCGATCGGGCTGTGGAAACGATGGTAGTCCGCAGGCGCGAGCCGGAATATTGCAACCGACGCGTCACTGAACGCTTTCGCCTTCTTGGATGACGGTGCGAGGTTGAGCAAGTTCGGGATAGTGAAGTTCGTGCCTTTGATCCTATTATCCGGTTTTTAATCTTGTTTCGGGTCTGCGGGATGAAGGGACTCTGTACAGTACATACCAGAATTCTTTGGCCAGGTCGATCGACTGGTACACAGTTAAACGGCAGTCTGCGGCGCTGCAGATGCCTAGCGTGCTTTCGGCATCGTGTACGGGACGAGCGTCGGGGCGGAGCCTTCTGCCATGCAAAAATATAAGAGTCGGGTCGGCGTGTGATTCAAGAATGGCCACTCACCTCGAGAAGAACTCGTTGAAGCATTTATAGGCATTCAGATTAGGCTCGAGCAGCTCGTCTGTCTTTAGAGAGTACGTCTGCACGAAAGAAGGTATCGACTGCACCGACTTGGGGCTATCGAAAATCTTTCCTTCCTACCAGGCGACATGCACCAAATAAAAAACGCGCATATATCACAGTCGAAGTTCCTGCATACCTTGATAGACTGCTCCCGCAGCAGATGCTCGATAGTCTGAGTCCCAAGCACAAGCGCCCTCCCTCTCCCATAAAACAGGAGATGCATACCCACCCTACACAACCCAAATTAACTTTCGTTTTCCAAAACGAAGAAGCCATACCCACCTAGCATATAACGGCATGCTCTCAAAAATCGGCTCCCCTGTCTCACGCACAAGCACAAAGTTGCCGATGTGGTACGCGACGGCGAGTTTCTCTATCCCGGGGATAAGTTTGTGGATCCATGGGATCTTGAACACGAGATGCATGGGCGCGTGGATGCCCTGGCCGACATCAGTGTGCTGCGCAGAGTGGTCGACGAGTGCTGTTAGGGCCGTGGCGAGGTGGTCTGGCTGAGCGTCGGGCAGATTGTCGGGGTGGATGCTCTCGACGGGCTTGTCCGTGGGATTCTTGGGAGAGGCCATGGCTGGAGATAGCTATAGTGGTCGTTGGAAAGAGAAAGGGTGGTGGTGCAAGGCATACTAATGTGGTAGCGTTAAATAAAGAGAGGGTGCTAAAAATAGATGCATCTTATTTTAGCTCGTGCTTTTGTTGATAGTCCAAGAAACAGGTATATTTCCATCCTCCAACAGATAGTATTTACGTGTCCAGTAGATTCAAAACAAAAGTTCCATCGCAAATCGCGTCTAAGTGCGTATATGTTCGTGTTCGTCAAAATCGTAATATGGATTAGAGTGACTTCGCATCCGCGCACGACAAGCCTTCATGGTATTCGAGATGGCATGAAGAGCAGACCCAAGTAAAGCAAGAGGGACATCGGTAGAGTGATCCTTCCCGTCCAGGGCGGTATACCGTTTCACAGCTCGGGGAGGGACAGAAGAAGAACTCGCCAGGCCGGGCACGAACATACGCGAGGAAAGACGATCGCAGCAGATTTTCCTCTTCAGCCGTGGAGAGGAGATCGCGCACCACGACGTATGGAACATGCTCCAGGCACTGGTCATTCGAGTCTTTAGAGCTTGTGACTGTGGCGATACACCTGGGCGGGGTAAATTGCAGACCAGCCGATGCTTGCAAGACGAATTGCAGACATGTCTGACAATAGGCATGTCTGCAAGACAGCTTAACGGGATCGGTTGGCTTTCGACGACAAACGGGGCAGCTCGATCCGTCTGCTGCAATCGCCGGAGTGTCAGGGGAGTCGGAGGCAGCGGTACCTATGGCAAGCTGTACTTGGCGCAGCACCTCTGCATCCCCTCTGACAACTAACTGCGGCACCGTAACGTCAAGCGTTACCTTGTTCGGACCTACATCATCCTGTAGAGCCCTGAAACCGCCGTCGAGCAGAAGACGAAGGGCAGCGATATCCAGAGGAACGACATGCCGTAAAGAACGAACCTTCTTCAGAAGTTTCGCGATAGCGACATCTGCACGGCTGCTGCTGCTCTCGTCTCCTACTACACGGATCGATTGAGTCCGGCTGTCCACTTTGATGAAGAAAGAGGTGTCGGCATTGAGTTTTTCGATGGCCTTCGCACTGCTTGTGATGTCAAAATACTCATCCCACACTTTTTCTCCATCAGGACCCAATAGCATCCCGCCTTGCAACAACAATTGCACCTGCCTGTTGATGCATCCGAAAACTGTAGGATTTTCGGCGTTGCCATCTACGTGGATCGAGACGGGATTCTCTACATCATACACCCGGATACGGCAGGAAGAAGGGACATTTTCAAGCAGCTTGTCAATACCACCACGCACAGCTTGGAGCCTGCGACTGGAAAGCCTATAGCTTGCATGGTATACTTGTTGGACCGAAAGTGACCCGTCACCCAGGAACTTTTGTGGAATTTGATGAAGACACATGACATCCGCCGAATCATTGCTACACCGAGCAAATGCGACATGCCTGCCTTGGCTCGGAGTGGACGGTAATGCGATAAAGTAATCAAGGGGCGCAACGCTCTCAAGAAGATTGCGAATACTGTCGAGCGGGGAATCAGTATAAGTGGGTGTTCCAATGGTTACCGGCTTGGCACCAGCACAGAACGTCTCCATGGCCGCCAGTGTAACTCCTCCGGGCAAGTTGGTAATCTTGACAGCGAACGAGTCTTTTTGCTTGGGGCGCGGCTTGAAGAACGCTGCCTTGATCTTCCGTCCCTCATAATCCTGCCCGTCGAGTCGCTTCTCGTGTGCCTTCGCTATCGTGATGGTGGGATAGTATGCCCACGCGAAATTCGTTGGAGCGGGCCAAGTGACTTTCACGGTATGGCACACCGAAGGTATTATCATGCCCTCGTATGCCGCGGTCTGTAGCCGTGCAGTCAGCGGTCGAGAGTCGAAGGACTGGCGATCGAGTTGGATAACAGCATCGAGTGCCTGACCTGCTTCGGCGTAGGTAATCAATGCAGTGGCGGATGCCTCGGAGTTTCCGATGTCGATATCTTGTACGTCGCCGAATTGATCTGCGAGCTCCATCAACTCGTCGTATGTGACCGCTGATGGCAAGTTGAGTACGCGAATGCTACGAGATTCGGAAGCTGTGCAGAGGTCGATTGGAGTACACCCATTATCAGGGCCAAAGTGGACAGTGCACTGGAACATGTTTCGTTCTACCGGCGGCATTTCATATTCCTGTCACTCGTCAGCGAAGTGGAAAGACAATATGAACAACAGATAGCTCACAGGGTCATCCACGACTGTTTCGCTTTCTGGATTCAAAGACTGTATTACAAAATTTCAGCTGCGAATCACCTGAGATTCGGCGTCTACCCACCTCTGGTGCAATCTGCCCTGGATCTTCCGTGGCTGATTCCTGCGTGGTTGGGTCCGGCTCAACGATGTGGAGGTATACACAACTGTCGCCAAATTCGCAGTAGCCTTGACCAAACGCTTTGCAGGGTCGCTGGATTCGGACGGGAGCAACAGGCTCATCGGGTTCGGTCGGCCACTCTACTGCCCAGGTATTTTCATCGTCGTTCACCAAGGAAGGCTTAGTGTCGTCCTCGTGTTTCTCTCCCAGTGTAGGTTCGTCGGCCTCTTGTCGCTCCATTTGCAATACAGGCACGGCTGTTTCCTGGGGATTGCCTTCCTCACGGGGTGTAGGAGTATGGACCTCTCGTTGCTCTAGTTGCTCGCTAGCCTCCTGCAAATTGGCTTCAACATTTAATGCTGCGCTCTGAACCACAGTTGGAGTTCTCACATGCCAAGGTACAAGCTCGTTGTCAGTATCGCTGTCATCCGGCCGCCCCGAACTACTTCGTCCCTCTCCACCTACTGTTGCGGTATCGATATCATGCTCGTTCGCGCCGTTCGGCGTGGCACCAGTAGAAAATGGTGTCTCCGGCTCCTTAACCAGCACCGCCGGAGGTTTTTGGTCAAGCTCGTGGCGCAGATTGCAGCGTGCACCCTTTAAGCAGCGACCTCGGGCGTAATACGTACAGATAGGAGGTTTCGGAGGCGCCCAGGGATCGTTTTCGTCGTCGTCGGGCCATGCATCTGCTGGCGGCGGTCGAGTTTCTTCCAACTGCGGCTCTGGCCCCCACCCCATCGGCTCATTATGATTTGTATTGGGCTCTGGATCATCCCATCCGGTGGCATTGGCATTCCAGCCATTGTCGTCGTCATCGGCAGGATTCGGTGCGTCTTCCACAGGCCGCTCATGCAGGAATGTGCATTGGTCACCTCTGTGACAGGTTCCTTGGAGAAACCACTTGCATGGGCGCCTTGGAGTGCGTACTGGCCTGTCTTCACGAGGGGCGGATGATTCTCCCCATGCATTCCCATCGTTATTGTGCCAGGATTGGTAGGCGCTGTCAGCAGGCTGTTCAGAGTAGCCCATGACGTCCGATGCAACGTGGCTATAATAACAGCTGTCGCCTCTCTTGCAATATCCGCTGGTCATGTAGGATCGACAAGGGCGAATCTGCTGGTTTTGTTCCGAAGGAGGGGAAGTTTCTGGAGGGACATTCCATGGAAGCTCACTCTGATCCTCCTGAGGAACTATTTGTTCAAGGATGGGTTGAGTCGGTGCTACGTGGAGATACGAACAAGCATCTCCATTCTTACACTTGCCAAGTGGATAAAACTTGCATATACCGAATGCTGAGACTGTCGATGGCTTAACGAATTCAGATGGTTGCTGAAATTGAGGGCTCCACAGAAAAGGCTGCGCGTCGAGAAATAGAGAAGCATATTCGGATACCGATAAAGAATGGCGGAAGCGACAAGCATATCCGTTGATACACTGTCCTTTCGCAAAAAATCTGCAGAATGCTACGTTCCTGTCTGCGTACTTGTCTGCGTAGTCGCTCCAATGCGGGGTGGGCGCCTCTGCTATCGACGAGGTAGGAGCCGCAGAAGGCTGCTGAGGACCATCTGTTGAAGGCCAGCCTGTAGGCTCATTTGTGTTGGCTTCAAAGGTGGCGCCATGCACCACACCCGACGCGTCAGCTTCGTCACCAAGAAAGCCATCATTCGAAGCATATTCCTCTCTGGCAAGGCCATTGGGTGACTGCGGCGAAGGATGATGATCTGGTACTTGCTGATCCCAGGTTGACTCCGCTGGAGGGGAGTGGAACCCTTCGTCGCTTAGAACTGATGATTTGTGACCAGGAGATGTGCCATTACTTTCTGGTAAGCTGCTGTCGGTAGTGAATGCCAAACTGGAGTTGAGTGACGGAAACGTTGGCACAAACGACCGTAATTCATGGCCCGTCTCCTCCATATTCTGCCCTGACTCATCCTCATCTTCGGCACGTTCCTCATTCAAAGTTGGGCCATTGTCCTCGTCCTCGTGATCTCCGGAAGGTGCAAACAACTTGGATTGGCCTTGGGAAAATTCAGACCCAAGAGAGGGACTGGAGGGATATGGTGATTCATTTCCATTTTCTGTCTCGTTCAAATCGAGATGTAAGAAGCGACATGTGTCAGGTTTCTTGCATGTCCTCGTTGGCCAAAACTTGCATGGCAGTCTCGATGACGGAACACTAGGTTCACTCGTACCTGAATTTCGTGACATTGAGCAATTTCAAAGCTCCGAAAATGAGATATAACACTCGCCTG
This sequence comes from Hypsizygus marmoreus, assembly GCA_013433165.1. NCBI lineage: Eukaryota > Fungi > Basidiomycota > Agaricomycetes > Agaricales > Lyophyllaceae > Hypsizygus > Hypsizygus marmoreus. Next base: position 1,173,528 of record CM024089.1, on the reverse strand, counting down.
TACTACTTGTGGGTCCAGGCTGGCTGCCGATGTGTGCAAAAGTGCAACCTTGACCGTTCTTACATTTCCCCAGTGGAAAAAATATACATGGTGGTCGGGTGGCTAGTTGGTGCAGGTTTTGACACGCATCGCCGAACGTACAATTTCCCCGCTGAAAGAATTTGCAGACCTGTTGGGCGGGCGAGGATGACTCGCTCATTTCATGGGCTCGATCGAAAACCAGTTTTTGTGGGCAAAGCCTTGATGGTTCAGTTGAATTCTAAGGGGCACGAAAGTTATCGATGGTGTTCGAAGTAGTGATCTTCGCCGATTGTGCGAATGTCACTTACGAATCACAAGTTGAACATGCCAATGCCATGCTTGCCGAGGGGTGGGAGGTCGAAGGGAAACATGGGGAGTGCAAACAAGTCACAAACAACACGTGGATGTTTGTGGCATGCCACCTCAAATCAGCTCAAATCAAAACCATTCTATGAACTCTCAAATCTCGAGCCTATAACTTTTACCAGTAGATAACAATACAAATGAGGGTATTCAGGCAAAACACCTCTTGGATTCGAATTGGGCAATGTGTTGGTGGTGTAAGTGTTATACCACTCTTTCTATTCCAGCTGGGAAAGAATATCCACCTTGACGGCGAACCTGGATCCGAAGATTTATGTTTGAACATCATTATCGTGTGCGAGAAATCTGGCTTACCTCGTCGAATATCTCCATTTCCAGCAAACTCTTACTATGTCCCCACAGTGCACTTTCCTTCTTCCCATCCCTGATACACCTCGCAACATCATCCGCTTGGAAATGCCATCCCCCGCCGACATATTGGAAGACTCTCCTTTCCTCTGAGACTATCCCGCCATTCATACCAAAACGTTGAACGGTGAACTCTTTCGGACAATAGATTGGTGCAGGGATAATTATGTTGCCACGTTCGAACCGGATGACAACACCAGGCTGCTGAGCATTCAGATTGATGCTGCACGTCAGGATGGCTTGTGCCGCAAGTTCAGATGAGGAAAATGTGAGGGTAAACGAGGTATTCCTGTCCACATTCGTGATCGGCGTTTTCAGCATCGTGCCAGTGATATTGGACGGTCCCGAAAGTTTGTTGCTTGGGTGCTCGTAGAGGGCGACAATGGCCTATGAGAGTTGGTTAGATGGTCCCGAAATCCAAGTTAATGCAACAATACCCATATAAGGGGGTAGGGACCACTGTAATGAGTCGAGTTCAGCATCCTATGCGAGTTACATAGATGAGAATGATGGGAGGTAGCTCACAGGTCCAGTAAGGCACCACCCCCGAGAGCAGGGTCGAGAATTCGATGAGTTGTTGGTATATCTACAAAACATAAGTGGAAGGTCTGCGCAAGACTCTGTATTTTCCTGCTTACTTTGAATATCGAAATCTCCAGACAAGTCTGCATGCAAGACCACTGGTGCGCCTAGGGACCCTTCGTCAATGAGCTTTTTGACCTCCAGGGTAAGTGGTTGGAATCGCGTCCACAGGGCCTCCATGAAAAAGACATCATGTTCTTTCACAGCGGCGAGGAGCGACCGAAGTTCCGCGGCATTGCAAGTCACAGGTTTCTCGCAAAGAACATTTTTCCCGGCCTTGACTGCGGCAAGCGCATTATCATAGTGGGAAGTATGAGGTGTTCCTTCATGAGCAAGCCGTTAGATGTTGCGGTTCTTCTATGAACAGATGTCAGTCATACCTATATAGATAGCGTCTACGTCCTGGATGATAGAATGACATGTCAGGACTCGGATTGGGAAGCGACGAGTAATGATTAAATGGACCTTGTCGGCATATACTTCTTCATACGAGCCATATGCCTTGATCGACTTGTCTCCGCCGGCAATCGTGTCAATGAAATCTTGTGCTTTCTCAGTTGTACGCGATCCAACAGCAACGACCTTATGGACTACATCGTGTACGTCTCGACTGGAAGTTTATCCTTCAATGGTCAAATAGTACAGACAAAATCCATACGCACGTTTTGGGGTCCACAAGCAAGTCCTGAATGTGATGTGTAGTGAGAAGGTTGAATCCAAGGGATGTATCATAACTCGCACCTTGACAAAACATGTAGCGATTTTTCCAGTTGAGATGATCCCCCAGCGCAGAGTGTAGGCATTCATAGTAGCAGAAAGTAATCAAGATCCGCCTGATTATGCTTGGAGGCTTTCCCCACCCACCATGCAGAGAACTCCGGGAATTTGTCGGTAACCTGCAGATATCGGGCCGCCGATCCGATCACTTTCGATCATCTGCAACTCCTCCACCCGAACCACCAGCATACAGTACAAAGGCTGTTCTTAACTCCTTGGACGTCTGAACTGAACATAGAATGTCGGGGCTGCCAACTTTACCAGATATCCTGAGCGGCACATCCAGTCCAGATTCTGCGCTCGCACATTCACTATCGATCCTTTTCGAATCCTCCCCCGTCTTGATAACGACACTTGAACCTCAACTCGCTCAGTCGCTCTCAAATGCATCATCCGTAACCTCGTACTCCGAGCTGATCGATACAGCGTTAGAAGCGATCGCAAGTTGGGACGTCTCGTCCCAATCAGGATTTATCGCAGGTCATCCTCGGATTGGAGAGACTAAAAACCTGTCCAGCCTGAGTGCGAAAGAGCAAGGTGGCATCCACCCTGGCATTGCACCAACACCCCCCGAGGTCCTGGCGCGCCTCGCGCATCTTAACGCCTGCTATGAGGCGAAGTATCCGGGTCTTCGCTACATCACTTTCGTGAATGGACGAACACGGCGCGCTATTGCAGAGGAGATGGAGGATGTACTTGGTTTCGAACATTCGCTGTCTCCGAACGAGCCTGGGGTTTCCTCGCTGATGCCGGTTGAGGTGAACGGCGAGGAATGGATTGCGGAATTGCAGAGAGCAATCCAGGATATAGGACGGATAGCGAAGAGTCGTTTGAAGGTTTTTGGAGTAGAATGAGGACGGCTGGGAAATCGGAATGGATCATATGGAACTCGATAGACTGTTAGTCAAATAGAACACTCTCAGCTTGTCTCGAACCTTTATGAATGCTCACGATAAATATTCAACACTTAAAGATCGTGCTGTACATTGTGGCGTACATCAAACCATTTGGCCACCCCCCCTAGCCTTCAACTCTCGTTCTGCCCTCATCTGCAAATCGATGTCTTGAGAACGTGGAGAAACATCGGAGTGAAATGAAAACAACCGACCTGTTGTACTCTCTGCTTCCTCTCCAGCCACCCAGGGATGGCATTGTTCAAGGAATCTGTTATATCCTTCACCATCTCTGCTATGACTTTCATCTCCTTCTCAGCCATTTCATGCCTCCGGCGCTCCTCCTTTATGGCTTCCATTCGTATCTGGTGCTGCTCCTGGTGTTTCTTGAACCATTCCTCTCTATCCTTCATTCGTTGTTTGGCGTCCTCAGACAATGGTATACTGCTTCGGTACTTCGCATTAAATTGTGCATCGTATGCCTAGGAGCAGTTAATATCGTGCAAGGCGAGAGTCATTTACATAATAGACAACTCACTCGACGCTTCTGAGGATCTCCCAGAACTTCGAAGGCCTCGTGTACCTAGAAAATTATCAAACATTACGAGCGCGCTGGAACAATCATAGGGTTTCACGAACCTTGCGAAATTGGGCCTCAGCATCCAACTTCCCTTGCTCATTTGTTCCCAAATCAAGCTTGTCAGGATGAGTTTCAAGGGCCTTCCGTTTATAGGCTTTGCGAACTATTTATTTTCCTCTCGTTTTCAGTCAATCGTATCAGCAGTTGCAAAATCAGGAACGAACCTTCTTCTACGGAAGCAGATTTGGTTATACCAAGGATATCATACAGTGAAATGGACGACATGATTCGTTCAAAGATTGTACAGATGTTATTCTATGCTGGAGCTTCTAACACCAGCATCAGAACAGACCCGCAGCTGCCTTCTACAAGCTTTGGATCCAAGGGTTCAATTCGGTATGAACGATGCACGGAGAGAAAGGAGTTGGAAAGAAGTTGAACAAGAACGATCACGTGCTCATAACGCGTTGGCTCAATCGGTATTGACGCACAAGGGCTGTGCACGGATATCAGCGCAAGTTTTCAGGGTCCGCTTCCGCCAAGTGAATCATGCCAGGATATTTTGTTCTTTCATACCCTTTGAATCGTTATCGCAGCCAACCCTCATGGCGGCCGACACAGATTCCTCTGGTATGTGTTCAACCGTCCAGATCTTTAAAGCATTCTACTCAGAGAGTTGTGATTGTAGACGTCCTGAATCCAGAACGGCCAAGTTCTGAAGAGGCCTCGACGCTGCTCCACACATTTCGAGTACCTTTTGACATCTGGGAAGAAATCTTTCACCATTGCCTTCCCAACGACACGTTCATCCAACCTGCAGCCTTGACTGCACCTCTGTTGCTATGCCAAATCAACAGAGCCTGGAGGAATCTAGCGTTGTCCATGGCGAGTTTGTGGTCGTCTTTGTCTATCAAAATTTCAAGGAAGGGATGCAACCCTTCACTTGAGCTGGTTCCGACTTGGCTTGGTCGGGCAGCGGAGCACCCTCTTCGGATCTCAATGGGCTTGAAGGGGAGGCCTGGTATTGATGGGCATAAGAATGCAGAAGCTGCGCTTCGCAGTATAATCCCATTTTTTGCAACCTGGAAACAAATCGAAATCAAGTTTCTCCTGTTTCTCGATCTACCTGCCCTTCTCAGCATTCCCAACGTGACTGCTCCTTCATTCGAATCTCTGACACTCTCACTTCCGGCGACCTATGAGCAGGCCGCTGAACATCTTGCATTGATTTTCAAACAGTCGCCGAATCTGTCGCATCTGGCGCTAGCTACTGAGCTCCCTGGACGAGATATCCCTAATCTCAAGGTTCCATTTGAGCATCTAACTGCGTTAGAACTCGGAGACCTTGGGACACCCGTGTTTTCCCCCGATAACTCATGGGAGATTTTGGAGCAATGTCCCAAGCTAGTTTCCCTTAAAATCGGTGACATGAATGGGGAATTCCAGCGAGTGAAACTCGGCCCTCCAGTAATTCTCCAGGATTTGAAGGAGCTATCTGTTACGAGCTCTACGCAGGGGATGGCTCATTTTCTCGACGCTTTCTCGTCTCCCTCACTCCTCAGTGTGTCATTCATATTTGCCCATCAATTCCCAACCCAAAGTTTCATGAACCTACTTCGCCGCTCATCATGTGCTCTGACGACGCTTCTTCTCACCGTTGATTTGGCCGAAGAGGAAACATTGGAAATACTGGAGGCATGTCCCAGCCTTATAAGGCTTGGGTTCTGCCATATGTACACGCCATTGGTGACAAGCCTAGTACTCCAGAAACTCACGATCGGCACACGGGGGCCAGTTTGTCCAAAGCTGGAAATCATTGCTTTCCAAGGGGCATGCATGGCTTCATCGGAAGGGGAATGGGCAGCGATGCTGGAATCGAGGTATCCTGGGATGCCTAGTGATTCGCAAACCCTCCTACAGCGTGTATATATTGACGGTACTTTCCTGAGCTTATTGTATCCTGATGACATAGCTCGACTGAAGAAGCTTGAGAGGCAGGGACTACGTAGAGGTACGATATTGAGCATCCCCGAAGGAGCTTTTGATCCCGAATTCATGTCGTAACGTATATACACGTTATGTAAGCTATATTGATTAGGACTCGGAAGAGTCGACATCCGAAATACCTTTGAACAGGTTCCATGCTGGTAAGGCCGGCACCAACCTCCAGCTTGACCTAGTAAATCCATTTCCAGGAGAAACAACATGGATGCAGTAGAAAAGGCAAACGCTGAGCGTCAAAAGCGATGGTCTGTGTGTGGCTACTTTGGATATTCCACCCATCTAACGTACACCTATAGGGTAAAGGACCAGAAAGTCGGAGAGGGTACATATGCCGTTGTATACCGAGGTAAATGCTTCAATGGTCGGAATTGCTCTAGTCTTACACAATCCTATAGGACGAGAAGCCGCGACGGGTCGAAAGGTCGCCATTAAGAAGATAAAAGTTGGGCAATTCAAGGATGGCCTTGACATGTCCGCCATACGTGAAGTGAAATACCTGCGCGAACTCCACCACCAGAATGTAATCGAGGTACGTCAGTCCTTACTTTTGCTCCGGTCCTGTGTTTCACTGATATCTTGCTGTACAGCTCCTCGACGTCTTCTCTTCCAAGACAAACCTCAACCTCGTTCTAGAGTTCCTCGACTCCGACCTGGAGATGATCATCAAAGATCGCTCTCTTGTGTTTCTCCCTGCGGACATCAAGAGCTGGATGGCGATGACCTTTCGTGGCCTTGAATTTTGCCACCGTAATTGGATCCTGCATCGGGTGCGTGACCTCCATCGTCTTCTAGATGCTTGTGAACTCACGCAGTTGAAAAAGTAGGACTTGAAACCAAACAATTTACTAGTGGCGTCCGACGGGCAGCTGAAGATTGCCGATTTTGGTCTGGCTCGAGATTTCGCCGACCCAGGTTACAAGATGACATGTCAGGTCATCACTCGGTGCGTTGCTCGTCACCTTTTCACCTTTTCACCTTTTCACACATCTTACTGTTCTGCAGTTGGTACCGTCCTCCAGAACTTCTCTTTGGCAGCCGATATTACAGTTCTGCAGTCGACATCTGGTCAGTTGGAACCATATTTGCAGAACTCATGCTTCGGATACCATACCTTCCTGGAGAGAGCGACATGGACCAGCTCAAAACAATATTCCGTGCTTTGGGTACCCCAACAGAAGAAGAGTGGCCAGTAAATTCATTCCTTTCCCTTGGAATTGCTCCATTGTTTATGTTGATGTCACCAGGGACATACCAAACTTCCCGACTACGTACCGATGGGCCTGTTCCCGAAGACACCGCTGAGGGATCTTTTCACTGCCGCGAGCGCCGATACATTGAACCTTCTTAGCAAATGTTTGATTTACGAGCCTCGGAAACGGATAACAGCCAGAGAGGTATGTTGATTTCCGTCTCTCCTCAACCGTCCACCTGAAGACGTCATTCGTTCAGGCTCTCCACCACTCGTATTTCACCGCTCTTCCCTACCCTTCCCATCCCTCCAAGCTGCCGAAGTGCACCACACAACTCGCTGCGCACGCCCTCGAAGAGGTAGACGGAAATGTCACCATGGATTCTACGGGCCCTGGCGTCAAGGCAAAAAATGGTAGATTAAAGCGGAAGCTTTCCTCGCCAAGCGACGATTCAAAAACGCGGTCCATCGCTCGGCGATTGGATTTCACGAAACACACGCCTCACTCATGATTATGAGATGTACTTTTGTAACTTATTATTGCATGACGTTTCAGGGACTCTCACAAAAATCACTATCCAGAGCCTTCCGTGCCTTCGATACCATTGAATGGAACTATGTATAACACTGGTATCATCCATGCAAGGGGCAATTGGCTAAAACGTGTACAACTACTTATCAAACGCAGAGAGATGCTTGTATGAAAATTATTATCGATATCGATATTCAGTGGTTGAGAAAATGAGAATGATGATGGTATGGACAACAAGAAAAACATTATGCAAAGTGATGAAAGGGTAGCAAGAAACAGGACACACAAGAAAAGGGGAAGCGCCACTAAGTGGAGTGGTATACAATATGCTGGGTCACCGTGGAGAATCGCAGACGGTGCATTTATCAGTCGCCGTTGCCGGATTCGACAGCATGCACATTGAGCATGTCCAAGCCGACCCGCCAGTGCTCCCGCCTGCAGGCTTAATCCCAGCGGCCGCCCAGTCAAAAGCTTTTACGGGAGGCAAAGCAACGGTTGCCTTCACAGCAACTGGCTCCTTCGCACCCAAGTCGAAAGAAGGAAGAGCAGACTTCGCAAGCACCTTGACCTGATCCCGCACTTTGGCGAATTGGGCAGATGGGAAAGTCGTTGTGACGGAAAACACGAAGGTGGGCAGAGAGTGCGCTGGGAGGGCCCGTGCAGCTTCTTTAGCGGGTGTCAGCTTCTTCTTTGGCACTTCAACCTTCTCTACTGCTGGTTTCTCCGGTGCGGGGGCAGACGGGGAGGGCACAGGCTTCAGACTGGGCGTGGCCTCGGGTGTAGGCAGGGGAAGTGTTGTTTTTGCCGGTGCCGGTGAAGGTATAGGGGAAGAGCTGCCTGGCTCTGGCTGATAACTGAATCTCAATTTACTCGGCTCCTTCGGGGCAGACGTTGACTTGAACCCAACAAAGGTTGATTTCCCTGACACGCCATTGACCCCAGAAGGTGGCTGCCCGAAGAAACTAGGCGTGGGTTGAGGCTTTTCGGGCGGAGCCTGCATGTCAACGTCTTCCACTTCCTCAATAACGATATCTGGGGTGGGCGATGGTGCTGGGGATTTCTTTCCGTTTATAGTCGCCATCCCGCGCCCTTCCAGATGAGGCTTGGGCCTCTTGGTCGCCCGCTTTGTCTCTTCTTCGTCTTCGTCAATTTCCTCCACGACATACGCGGCGTAAGGCTTGCGAGCTCCTGTAGACTTGCCGTTGATCTCCCTCGGGCGAGGGGTTTCGTCCGTGGGTGATAGAGAAGTCTCGCGGCTGGATGACGTCGCTTTCTCAAAATGTGCCGGAGGACGCGATCTTTTGCTTCCCTGTGGAATATAAAACGATCAGTCATGATATCAGATAAAGGGCGGGCGACATACCTTTGGGAGCGTAGCCTCAATGATAGCCTGCGGTGAGTATACCTTCTCTTTCTCTGCAGCAACCTTGGTGTCCTTTTCCTTGCCCTTGCCCGCAGTTGCATCGAGTGGTGCAGGCTTGCCTGTAGCTCTCGGTCTCCTCCCAACCCTGGTTTTCGGTGGTCCCACTTTGCCGACTGGGCTTGCTGTTTGGTATGGATTGCTCAGATCAGGTCGTTTGGGAGGCGTCACCTCTTTGATCAGCTCTGTCATGAAGTTGGCAGCTTTCGTCTGCTTCTGGGGTGGCGTGGATGCAGCATCGCTAGGGGAAGAAGGGGACACTCCAGACCACGCTTGTCTCAAAGGAGAGGGCACAGCTGGCTGGGTAGGCTTCTGTGGCGGACGAAGTCTCGAGACGGGAGTGGTAGGGACTTTCGGTGCAGCTGACCCGTTTGGAAGGCGGGAAGTACTTGGGGAGCCTTCGGATACAGGAAATGGCAACGCTTGCTTTGTCCTAGTCGGCGAAGGAGCAGGAGCAGCCGACCGTGCTGGAGGCTTTGGAGCAGCTTCGCCAATAGGTCCACTAGGCGTGGCAGCCGAGGTGACGGCCTCGTCACCGACCCTTCTCCGCTTGGTATCGGTCTTGGGAGCTTCAGTGGCAGGAATTTCCTTTAGGATGAGGCGATCAGTCGTAGAACGCGATGGGCCGAAGGCAGGTGAAGAATATCGATTCTTCGAGCGTGACGCCCTGGCGCTACCGCCACCTTGCCACCTATAAGGACCATTTGGGTTTTTGTTCAGAGTCTTACGCGGAGAGGGCGTGGTCGGTGCAGCAGGGGATCCAAGGCCAAAGCTGAAACCATTGATGCCGCTGAAGGGAGTAGTTCCGCGAGGGGGAGTAGAAGGAGTAGTTGAAAATCGGAATCGTTCAGGTTCTTCTGCTATACCATGAGTTGATTGAAAATGTGATGAAGACTGGCAACTACCAGGCGTGCTCTGCTCAATTAAATAGAGGATCCCTTGCTTTTCGACTTCACTGAGAGGGTCAGAACCCTTCCTGTCTAGAAATTCGCGAATGGTCTGGATATTTTGCGCGGGTGAAGGTGGCTGATGAGGTCCGATATGTACATCGGCATGCGGAGGCGGCGACGTGGTTCCAGAGTCCGCAAGAGTTTGGGGAAGTCGTTGATGTTGCGAAACAGGAGGATAATTCGGCTGAGAGGATGGTCCTGTAATCGCGTTTGGCGTGGAATGGGCAAAGTTTTGATTCGATAGCTAGAAGGGATACATTAGTCATGAGGAGCAGAGTGAAAAGTGGTGTGCACTGACCTGGTGACCCCGTCTTGACAGAGATTCAGCGGGTGTAGTCTGTGAATCGGACACCTCGGTGCCGACTTCTGAGTCGCTCTGCACGTCAGACACCGTCTCAGCAGAGAAACGCGATTTCAAGGGGTTCAGGTAGCTCAGCAAGCCAGAAATACTTCCAGAAATACTCCAGGACTGTAAACGGGAACTGTCAGCAAGAAATCTCTCATCATATACAGATCGAACACACCGATTTCTTGGGAGCTGGCCGCGAATATGGTAATTGCGCCGAGCGTGCATGGCTACGGCGAGCGTTTGTATTCCGTATCGCACTCATGAGGGTCGAGGAGATGGCGGTCGAAGAACAAGAGCGCAACTTTAAAAGTCAAGGCAGGCCAAAGCTGGCCACTTCTGTGGGAGATGAGGGCAGGCTGATTCAGCATCACGTGGGTGGGCAAACAACAACCGCCATTGTCCGCAACGACGAGCACCGACAGAGGCAACCATGCCGCAAAAGCACATCGACACTCCCTATCCCCTCATCGACGCCGACCCCCATGCCTCTCGTGTAGTCCGCTACTTCCGTCTCTCCGACTACGCCGTCTGGGCTGGCGCAACTGCTGCATTTCCGAGTGCTCTCTACCTCTGGGGTGTGTCGGGTTCTGGCTACCCCTTCCGGTCGTGTTCTCATTGTTCTTCCAGAGATGGCAGACCCTGCTAAACTCAAGCTGAGGACGTCACTGCGTCTCGGAGGTTTCCTTGGATTTGTTGGAGGCTTCATGCTTGCATACCAACGGTCAAGTGGTACGCAAATTTTATTCTTCTTTATCGCCTGCTCACGTCGTAAACAATGTTCCCAGCACGTTTCTGGGGGTGGTCAGAGAACAAGCGAGAAGAGGAGGCGGACCTTGCGGAACTCACCCAGCGTGCCAAGGAAGGCAAGCCTCTGTACGGTGAATCACCGCAACCTCTCTGGGTACAAGGGACTGCGCATCGGAATTCAGCATTTTCCCAACTGAAGTTTTGTGAGTGGTTCTTTTGACAGAAACAACATTCCGGCTGACCAACGTTGGCTGCAGCCACATTCCCCATGTGCGTTCAGTGCCTAATGCGTCCAACTATCATCTAATATTTCTCCCTTCAGGTTTAACCTTGTGAACCATCCCCACCATGGAACAGATCCCGCAAAATACGGTGTCGGATCAGATTCCACAGAGCCCAAATGATCTCCTCTTGTTCCACCTCGGAAATGCACAATCAAATTTCATTGCCCCGCCTTGACGCGTCTCTTGAGTCTCGAATACCACAAAGGCTAAGTCATTCTCGATACTGACACTGGCACATGTATCAAGAACTATTTAAAAGCACACCCTTGGTTTTGAATATTTCTGAGAGCTGTCCGACTCCACAGATTCTTAAGCCGCTGGGTATATATCTCGCTCGCAACCACCCACTCACTAATTCCGATACTTTCTCAAACTCGGATCGTGCAGGAGCCTCTCCATAACCTCATCTTTGAGATGAAGGGACACTACCACGACCCCATCATACCACTTCCCTGTTCGCGACTTATCCGAACTCTCTCCCTCCATGACTTGAATGCAGCCATCGACACTAGGCATGACGGCCTCCACATAAGCCGGAGTCCCCGTACCAAAGTCCACATCACGAATGCCCAGCTGCAGCCAAGTCGTGACAATCGTGTTCCGATTCCCAAAGAACGCATTCCACCGTCGTTGAGGACTGACTTCGAATATCATCTCATGCAACAATGCTGGCAGCGTGACTGGCGTGAATTGATTGAGACATGCGCGAATGGATTCCGCCATTTCTTTGAGCTGAGCATCAACCCCAGTTCGAAGTGTTGTTGTGACTTTTGTTAGCGTAAGCGGGGAGCCAAGAAATGTCGAGGGCAGCGGAGGATCAAGTCGATTTCTAAAGCCGAAAGTCACGTCCAGGTGATATTCACCCTCAAACCCTCGAGCACGAATGATGAGGCTCCATATATGTGCCAGAAGCGCATCTAGGTGACTAACATGTGAGGCAGACGATGCCTCCTCCCACATCGCATGCAGCTCATGTGGATCAAAGCGCACAAGACAATGTGAAACCGGTGCAGAACTATCCCATTCATTCCACGGTAAAGGGCTTCCCAAGGTTCCTATGTCCTGAGGCTTAAGCTCAGATGGAATGACTGTTATTGGTGCCATTGCAGCGGGACAACCAGGGGAGGATGCCCAGCAGTCATATCTATGCAACGGCAGCTCGCTCGCCGTCTTCAAGAGCGCTGGATCCGGCTGTGCTGCGTCAATATCTCCCGCAGCAGCACGATCCACTAGCTGTGGATCAAACACCGGCGCGAGCACCGGCATCGCTGTCCCGCCCAGCATTGCCTTATTGACCGAAGCCCAATCAAGAGTAAACTGCAGCATAGTGTGCGCATCCGCCACTGGGTGCGTGAACTTCACCGCAATGGCAACGCCATGATCTGCAAACGTCGTGACCTGCACGATCATGCATGGAAGTCCCGCAAAGTCGACCAGATTGTGGAGTGCTAATGGCGTGGTTGGATCAAGCAGTTCATCTGATGGGGGGAAATTTCCCACTTCTAGGCACCCCTTGGTCGTTTCTCCGACCAACGACGAGAAAAGGCGAGGGGAGGTAGAGATGATATATTCGACCCCAGGATCCGCGTCTGTGCCGTGAACAAGTACGAATCGTCCATAACGCTGCGTGTGATCGCCTCGGGGATCATACGGTGCCCATTGAAGCTGACCTGCCCATTGCGGATACGCGTCGAGGGTCCGCTTCAAACTGGCCGTGAGCTGATCGATGGAGGGTGCGGCCTCATACATCCATATGGCAGCTGTCGGAGAAAATCGCGCGACTACGGCATCGAGGATCGAGAGCGGAGTGTATACGGGTTTTGGAGAGGGACTTGGAAGTAGTCGAACACGGGAAGTAACTGGCATAGGCAGTGGATTCTGGTATTTGGGTTAGGCAGGGTAGGGCCGGGAGTCGGGACTAAGTTGGTGAAGTTTTCCTGTGCTGCTTGAAGCGAAAGGTGGAGGGAGAGTCAGCTCCAATGCTCCATGGTATGGTATCAATGTACGTTCTTAGAGTGGCAATTCTTTCGGTCGCGCGACGTCAATCGAATTCGAGTCACATATAGTGCTGACGTCAGCAATTGACCTCAGTCAATATAAACAGCTGTGGTGGAGGAAGCAACATTGAATTTGAAGATGGTCATGGGAGGAGAGCGTTCCATCGAAATCGAGACCCAGAAATGAAGACGGATGACCGCAGTTGAGAAAGAAGCATCGCAGTAACCAAGCACAGGAAAAACCTTGGCCTTTTATCCATGTCAGCGGATCGCCTGTCGACGTGGGTATCGTTCCGATTCATTCGACTAAGGCGAGCGGGATGGTGTTGTCCCGAAAGGTATAAATGGAATACCGAGGTTGTAGCGGAAATAGACATATAAAAGAGTGCGACCAAAGGACGGCGAATGTAACAGTGTTCGGTCAAAATGTTCCGCAAAGCATCGTTGGTGTTCTTCGCATGCCTGGCAGGCGCGAGTGCCATTGCGCTTGATAGTCGGGCTACAGGCGGGTACATCCAAAACCCATCGGGAACTGCGTCGTTCACCTTCTACTCTGGTTGCGGCTCCCCTGGTAAGCTGTCCATCGCCTTGAAGGATCATGGAACACATTGACGATAAGCGTAGCCTGCGGGAAGAAGGCAACTGGATATACAGCTGCGATAAACCAGCTTGCCTTTGGTTCCGCTCCAGGGGCCGGAGCTGGGGATGCATGCGGGCGTTGCTTCGCAGTCACAGGAACTGCTGATCCATTCTCTCCTGCATATACGGGTCCCTTCCATTCCATTGTTGTCAAAGTGACCGATTTGTGGTATGTGTGCTCCTTCCACGTCGTCGCAGGAGGCTAAGGCGTGTTGGAACCTTTCAGCCCAGTAGATGGAAATGTGGTATGTGTGCGGCCTGCTGGTTTCGCATTCTCGACGAATAATGTCGTGTAGGAATGGTGTGGCCAAAGGACAAGCAGCCCGAATAACCAACACGGAAAGCCGTTCCAGTGAGTCTCCTGATATATTCGTATCCAGCCAATAGCAGATGATTGTTATGCCGCGCAGCTTTGATATTTGCCAGGATACTGGAGGCGCCAACGCCTTCTTCCCGTCAGGGCATGGTGCGCTGACGGGAACCTTTACCGAAGTGTCATGCAGTCAATGGTCTGGCAGCGATGGCGGTGCTCTTTGGAACGGTGCATGCCTTGACGGGTCAACAGCAGCGAACTGGCCCGCAGTCGGATGCGGAAATAAGGGTATTGATGCATTATTATCCGAGTAACATTGCTAATCCCGTGTGAATTGTAGGGACGGCGCCTTGAGGTCAGAGTAGAGGAGAAGATTCCCGCCGAGACGGAATCTGATTACCAGGAACTGAGTCAGCTTTTCGCATTCTTTGAAGCATCTTGGGATTTAGTTTCGGCCAGGTATAATGCGAGCTGCGGGGAAAATATCAATAAAGAGAAGAGTTTTTGCAACACCGTGAATGACAAACCATCTCTGTTTATCAAACAAAGGACCAGAAAGAAGTACGCGCCAGTTACCTTCTGATCCCAAGTCGTAGATGCGTTCCATCGGAAGCACGGGGTATACGCGAGTGTCGTGTCCCGAGGCTTCGGAGGTTTCGCTTGTGTCTGGAACTTGACCTGGGATACAAACGAATGATGTGTATGAGTGTGAGGATCCACCTCTCCCACGGATGTTTGGGAGGCCAAGTGACTCCACAGAGGTCATGCCACGCAAAATTGTCCGTGTTGTCATAATCGCCATGACCTAGTGAGGCAATGGTCAAGAGACAAGGACTAGTTCAAGAAAAATGAGTACCCACGATCATAAATAGAGACACCATCATGGCTGGCATGACAATGGCGAGCAGACGCACATGGGGTTCCTCGATAACCTCACCCGGAAGACCATGGTGGTCGTCTCGGTGCGACTGTAGGATGCGATATCCAAGAACAGCACCCCATAGCCATCTGCCTAACGGACCACCGAAGAAAATCCATGAACCATACCAGTCCCACCAGGCAAGCCTGGCGTACGGATTGGCTTGTGAAGCGGATAGAGCCAAGGACACATGGTTTAGCAGAATGCGTGCGATGGGAAGAGCGGCAATTGTGAAAGTAAAGGGAGCTAAGTAGAGCAACGTCAAGAAGAGCTTCATTCGGGATATCGTCGCGCAATTGCCGATCTGTGTGCGCGATGAGATAGTTATAAGCAAGAGGGAAAGAAGGCTTGATGCACCCATGGACAATGATGGTCAAACCCGACGCGACAGACCCCACATGTTGAGCAATGGTGGGACCGTGGCGGCTTCCAAGACCCATTACATTTTCCTTTCCTACAAACTGCCAGCTCTCCCTCCACGTTAATGCACTCGTATGGTTCGGACAGGGTCGACTTCTCTGGTAGAGGTAAGGTTGGAACGCTGTGGGTCGTGCGCCCAACGCACAAGGAGAGATACAAAAGGCCAACAGCCGGTATCAGGGCGTTGACGGTCATGACATAGAAACCTATAGCACATTAGAAGCTCAGCAAACGCGGTCGATGGGCGGGTGCACTTACATCCTGGCAACCATAGACCACGTCGAAGCACAAGCCAACCAACTGAGTAGCATTATCAGTAAAGAGACCCTGAGAGGTCTCCCAATAAACCTGCCATGACTGACTTCCAATGTCGAAGGTACAGATGTACCAGCCATATCTGCAATATGGACAAGTGAGCGTTGATATTTGTCGTGGATTCATCAAATTCAATACCCAATCATCGACGTCACAAGAACCTGTATCAAGAACTCTGCTGCTCTCTGGCCCCTCCGACTCATTGCAACGGCGAGCTCGACAAACGAAGAATTAAAGGAATGTTTGTGAGGGAGAAGGACTGATTTGTTGTCAGCTTGAAGCTGCCATAATCTTTGTGGCGTTGAACTACTGCGCATCAATGATCACTGCAATTGCATACGGCCATCGTCGATAATGTTATCCTTCCCTGCGCCAAGATGGCAGATCTCATCCAGGAGCAATAGTGTACCACGCCCACGGTACGACCGTACTGCTAGCCTCATAGCACCACGGGTCTACCTCTCCGACTTGGCCACTGCATGCGACAGCGAAGAGCTCAAACGACTGGGTATCACACATGTAATATCCGTACTGGAGTACGATATTACTATCCCCGACCACATACCGGAGGAGTGTAAGCTCCAGATCCGCATCGCGGACAAGTCGGATGTCGATATTTTGACGCATCTTCCTGGGACCACCGAATTCATTACTTCAGCTCTTGCAGTAAATGAGACGAATAAAGTGCTGGTAAGTGTTGCATTCTTCTACCTCATGACACGTTTTTAAAGCCCTGATAGGTACACTGCTTCCAAGGGATCAGCCGTAGTGCTGCTATAGTCTGTGCCTATCTCATCGCGACAAATGGGATGTTGGCGCACGAGGCTGTTGCGCACACACAATCCAAGCGCGGAATTGTTTGCCCCAACTTGAGTTTCAGGAAACAGCTCGAGGCATATGCCGAGCAATTTGAAGGGGAGCGGGCAAAAGAGCGCAAGAATCGACTTGTGAAAATCCGAGAGGACCTCGCTGAACGATTCAGTAATATAACGATAACGACAGGTATATCGCAGCTGAGAGCACTAATGCCGTGGGCCGCTCTATCTGGCTGAGGTTGATCGTCGCTGGTGCGGGAACACGTTGGAGGGACCTGATGAGAATACACAGATATCCTTGTCAAAACGTGGTAGTGTATTGGTCGCTTGTGCATGTAATGCGATAGTAATCCGCAGACGTTACACATCAAGCAAAACGACAATGATAACTGTAGGCTTGATTTGAGAAGATCATAAATCGGGGTTGAGATCCAAATCCAGATCGAAAAATTGTGGTTGAGGTGCACGAAGATCGGGGCGGTATACGTTTGCGCCACGGTGATCGGCAGCAGCGGGATGTGGAGAAACCGTGGGTGCTGTTAAATAGATACGTCAGCATAGAGCTTAGCGGGCATTGGTTCGACGTACGCCTTCCAACAGAGTGCGTTTCTCCGAGCAGTCCCAGTGGTGCCTCTGCATTGAGACGTCCACGGCGCATCTTTTCCTCGTTCGGAAATGGCGGAAAGAATAGTGGCGGTGGAGGTTGTCCTGGTAAACTGATATCCGGCATGTTTGGAGGGGCAGATGTGAACGCGCTGATGCTCTGCGCGTAGGCCAGGAGTTCGGGGTAAGGTATAGCACCTGGAAAGCCATAAATATGTATCTGGATCGTCCAATGAGACTAGTACGGACCTTTCTTAGCCTGCTCAATGGCTTTTATTCTCTCCTCCCCCTCCTCCATCATTTCTTCCAACTCTCTCTTTCCGCTCTCAAGCTCTAATGCAATTTCCCGCCATCGTGCTTCAAGATCGAGTATTTCTTGTTCTAACGCGTCTATTCTCCGTTGCTTGATCTGGTGCTTGTGTGCAAGATTTATTGCAGCAGACAAGGCCTGGTCGCATTCCAAAAACGCGGAAAGAGGAGGAGCAGGTGGTGGTTTGGTCTGAACGGGGGAGAGTGAGAGGAAAAGGGTATGTGAGAGCGCTTGCAACTCATTTAAAGGTGCGAGAAGAATGGCCGACATGGACGGTTCGGAATCATTTTTCAGTCCACTGTTCGATGGGCCAGCAACTGCGTTAGTGCTGGCTTGCGACATGGCGAGCGGTGAGGAAGGAGGTCATCGTTGTTTGGCAAGAGCTTGCAGATCAAATATGGCTGGCGTTCATCACAATCAAATCCAATTGAGTGACCAGTCAATTCGGTCCGCAGCGTGCACTGCAGGTCTCAACTGACTTTGCCAGTATTTTGGGCATATTTCGATGCCCCTGGAGCCCGTAGGTCGTAATGGACATGTACACACGGACGAGGAGCTATTCGAGTTGACGGAGGATGGCCAACTTCCAACAAAATACGGGAAACGAACGAAATACGAGGATGGCAGTTCTATTGACTGGCTACACGAGGAGGCTGCTGAGCGGGAACGACTACATTCTCTTCGGTCGCAAGCCGGTGCGCGTGGACTTCTGCTTCCGCTGTTGGAATCCGCGCGACTGTGGTTCGTCGTGATCATGACGGGTTTGGGTATTGGTATTACTGGCGCATGGTTGGATGTTTTAGTGAAGTGGTATGTGCTTGGAATGGTGCAGTTGTCGCCATCTAACTCTCTTCAGGTTAGGAGACCTTCGGGAGGGCCATTGTTCGTATGGGTTCTTTTACAACCAAGTAGCGTGTTGTAGTGGTCTAGATCGTACGCAGGTTTCTCTACGTGTTATTCGAATAGAGAAACTCATCATCGTTCTAGCGGGGGAGCAGTGTCATGAGTGGTTGACGTGGAGTGAATCTCTGCACATCAGATCTATATTCGTACAGTCGTTACTTCAATGCTTCATCTATGTCGTGCTTGCCGTGAGTAATGGGGTCCCTTGTTGCATTTGTCATTTCTCAGAACAAGCGTCTAGATTGCATTTGCTGGGAGTGCGGCACTTCTCGTAGAGACCTATGCGCCATAGTGAGTCCTTCCAACAGTCCGACACCAACAAATCTAACTTGTTCATCAGCGCTTTTCACACAGGAAGTAAGTGCATTCCAGTGTGATTTAATCAAGGCTTTTGAGAATTTTTGGATGTGCAGTTCCCGAAATCAAGGCGGTACGTGTATAAGGACCACACTCAGTGGACCGTATTCAATCATGTGCCCTTCAGATCCTTGGTGGCTATGTCTTTGACGCGTTTCTTACCCCATGGACCCTCCTAATCAAGGCACTTGGCCTGGCTCTTGCGGTCGCTTCTGGACTCTCGTTAGGAAAGGAGGTAATCACAATTGTCGCGTTCGCCGCCCCACCTCGCTGACATCTCGTGTGACTTCAAAGGGTCCTCTCGTTCACGTTGCCTGTTGCATGGCATTTGGTTTATCTCGATTCTTCAGACAATTCAATCATAACGAAGGTATATTTCCGCGTTCCGGTGGTTTCATCTGAAGCTAATCTCGGAGACAGCCCAAAAACGAAAATTACTGGCAGCTGCTGCCGCCGCTGGCGTTTCAGTAGCCTTCGGAAGCCCGCTAGGAGGCGTCCTATTTGGACTTGAAGGTACGAAGATGTCTTCCATTTCTTGTCAATTATATTTACTCCCTGAATTCCAGAATTGGACACGTTTGCGAACGAGACGGATGTTATGTGGAAAGGTTTCGTAGCGTCTGCCGTTGCCGCTGTCGCCCTGCAATGGGTAAATCCTTTCGGTACCGCAAAACTTGTACTCTTCCAGGTTCGTTGAAAAACAGTTAATTTCTTGCTTGCTGCTAACTACTTGTAGGTCACTAACGCTGTCGACACTTGGCGAGCTTTCGAGTTGGTGAGCATACTCGACTGGAATGTGAGCCTCCTCTGATGACATGCGTAGATTCCTTGGCTTGGCCTTGGAGTGGTTGGCGTAGGTATATCTCTTAGCTGCAGAAATATGTCTATTAACGAAGCGCATTGCAGGGTGTCCTTGGAGCTCTGCTAATCCGGCTAAATGTCGAAGTGGCCCTTTACCGTCGAAATTCATACTTGAACGACTGGCCGGTTCTGGAAGTTGTTTGTGTCAGCGCAATCACAGCTGGAATCAGCTACCTCGTATGTCCCTTGCACCTTGCACACGGCATAGCTTTTTGACAATAGGAAACCATCAAGGTTGTTTTTTCCAGGTAGAGCTTACAAAACACGTCTAAAACAATCTTCTGCTGATTAAACACACGCAGAGTCCAAGCATCGGAACTGGTGGCAAATCTCTTCCAAGAGTGTGATCCAACCAAAGGCGATTATCACGGCCTTTGCAAGTTAGTGTTTTCCGTGTGTAATTACTCCCCAAAATAAACCGACGACTCACTAGTCCGACTGCGATGTGGGAGAACGTCTTCCTCCTCATTTTGACCGCTATCATCAAGATCGGGCTGACTGCATGGACTTTTGGCATGATGGTACGAACCACATTTCACTTTTATATTCTTCATCCCAACTACATGCATTGTAGGTACCAGCTGGTATTTTCCTGCCAACAATAGCCATCGGAGCATGCCTTGGCCGTGCTGTGGGATTGATGACGTGAGCTTCCCGTTCTCTATGTGTTACGCATCAGAAGCCTGACAAGCAACGCCAGCCAAGGGCTATATCGCGCGCACCCGACAGCTTGGATATTCCTCTCATGTCCACCTGACCCATCCGAGAGGTGTATTTCTCCTGGTTTTTACGCTGTGCTGGGCGCTTCCGCAATGCTAGGAGGTGTCACACGAATGACGAGTAAGTGTTCCTTCGAATCCTTAAAGTTCCCCACATAATCCTCCCAGTCTCATTGGTTGTAATCGTGTTCGAGGTGAGTACCGATACCACATGAAGTTCGAGAATCGACTGATAGCACGCAACATATAGTTGACTGGGGCCCTATCCCATGTCCTGCCTATTATGATCTGTGTCATGACAGCTAAATGGGTTGGCGATGCACTCGGAAAGGACGGCATCTACTCTGTCTGGATAGCCATGCGACGGTATCCGTGGCTGCCAGCAGTTGATTATCATGACAAAGGCGAGACGGGAGCCAACATCATGAGATCCTTGGAGAAGCTCGTCACTATCGAGGATGAACGGTTCACCGTTGCGGAGTTAGGTAAACTTCAATTTTATTATATGACTTTCAATGTGTTGTTGACCGCCGTTTCAGAGCAATTTTTGGAGACGTATGATTTTAATGGATTCCCAATAGTACGAGAGAAACGATTGGTTGGCTTTGCTACTCGGGATAAACTGAAGGAGTCGCTTGGTGGGTGACCACGATAATTGCTCACTCTACTGCTAAATATTCGGAATACCAGATCCTTTTGCACAAGGCGATGCCTTCCTGAGGTCGAAGAGATGTTCATTCTCCATCCGTGACTCCGTCGTACCAGAAGATACGCGAGCAGACCTCTCGGAATGTCTCGAAGAAGCAGTGCTCCAGCTTCGAAAAGAAGTGCCCCAAGAACTCGTTGTCAGCATGTTTCAAAAACTGGTGCGTGCAGTTTTCCGATGTCCATGAATGATTACTGAAAGTCATTCGCCCTCAGAACCTACGCCGGATCCTGTTCACGCATGCGGGGGAGTTGACGGGAATGACGACGAAGACTGACGTAGTCGCGCTACTTACCAGCCATTTCCCTCATACGGCTGCACTTTCGCAAAGACCTACGTATTCCAGGGCTCCTTCATAGAACGGCCTGGTGCCATTATCTTTGGACAAGATTTCGAAAACGAAGCGCTATAAGGGACTCAGAGCGGAAGATCGTAACTGTACCTGGGCGACACCCCAAAGTCGTGGAGACTTCAATGTCGACCTACTGTCCCGAACTTTATATATATATGTATTGTACAGCAAATTTTATAATTGAGTAACTCTTGTATAGGTACAAGCCGACTGATAGATAGGTAAAAGAGAAAAACAAGAACAGAAAACAGTGCGTAAATCCTCCGATGACGTCCTTTCTTCGTCTCGCTTATTCTAAAATATGCATCAAGGTTCTTCGCCCGCACTGTCATCCTCGTCTTCCAAGGATTCGTCGTATTCCTCTTCATCGTCCTCCCCTTCTTCCATGGACTCTTTCAACTAATTGGCCAAGCAGTGAATGAGTAGTCAGGAGATTGATTCAGCTGATTGAAAGCCCACCATTTCGACCAATTCATGACACTCATTCAAATGGGCCATTAGTATGCCTTGACCCTCAGGGATGGTGCCGTCTACCCCGATAAAGCGCCCGTCTTGACGCATGGAGTCGATTTGGAAAAGCGCCAGCTGGTACTGCAACGAGTAAAATGGATTAGCATTCAAGACTAAGGCTGGTAGAAAAAATGCCGGTGTTGGGGTGTATCCAGAACAGAAGGGGATGCTTTCTACCAAAAAAACGTACTGGGTAGAGATCACGAGCATTGAAGGGCCCGCCATGCTTGAGTACTTCATTTAGGCACTTTTTCACCGTCGAGAGTTTGTTAGCCTACCGCAAACTTTAGCAACTGGCTTTAAAAAGGCAGTCCAGAAACCTACTATTGGCATCAGTTCCTCAGAAACCGGCTCGCTCGAGGACAAGAGCCGATAAATGAGGCCATAGCACCGTCTCAACAAGTAGAGGAGCACCTAAAAATGCAAGATTTCTTAGCTTTGCTTTCTCAAACAAGTTCATTTTCGCTGAACTCACATATTGTCCTGGCGGACGATTCCCCTCCGAGTCCACAAACTTGCCATCCACCCGCATCTTATCAATCTCTTGCAGACTCAGTGAATAGTTCCACAGATCTGTCTCTCGAAGGCTCCACCGATGAGTCAAAACCAAGCTCTCCAACTCTGCTCGGATTTCGCTGAGCCTGTCGTATATCGGTTTGAGCGACGTCGCAACGTTCTTCGACTCCTCGTTTGCCTTGATTTCTTGTGCGATTCCAAAGCACTCTTCAAGTAACGACGAGCATAGCGCTTGAGAGGCAGGTACAATACCGCCGGGTCCCAGAAAGTTTCCGTCGACCCGTGCGCTAACATAGGAGAGCAGGGGAAAGCAAAAGGGAGGGGCGATAGCCAAAGTCAGTTTTCTTTGCATGGGAGATTCGCTCCGAAGGGAAATGATGGCGACAGACTTGGGAATAGGTACTCAACGAATCAATCTTCCGTAGCTCTTCTTGAAGGGGTTTGAGCTCGGCTTTGTGGGATCCTTCTTTGGCAGCAAGAGCCACTAGTTGTCGACGAATAGTGACGAGCTTCTGGTGAATGGGAACGAGTTCCTCTGAAAGCACCGAAAGTGATTCTTGTAGTGAGCGAACGATCGCCTCTGCATCCAGCATGTTTTAGCGTACGGAAACTGAAGTAGAAAAAAGAGGGTCCAAAGACGCACCACATTCGTTCAGCTGGCGTTCCAAGAGCTTGATCAAAGCCTTCGGATGCTTTCCGCTTTCTGCGTCATGCTGGATGATGTTCCGTAATTCACCAAGCCGTCGAGTAAAAGGCGCGAGGTCAGACTCATTATACACTGCTGACTCGTTCATGTGATTCAAGATTTGCTGCATAATCAGATTCAGGAGCATGAGTAATGGCCTTCGTGATCGAACGCCGAGGACATGACCATCCCCAAGTGTTGTGCATAGGGGTTGTCGAAGCCGGATACGCGTATTCGTGCAGGAAGTATACTCACTCGCATGGATGCTATCTGGCAATACGTTGCTAGGGTGTCTTTCGTCTTGCCGATGGTAAGGTAGAACAATGACAGTAGACTGAAGACATCGGCGAGGGTAGTGTCTAATCGGTTGTTGTAGGTGGTATTGTCGTCTCGGACGTCATTCAGCTTCGTAACTAGAGCGAAGAGGTCAATTAGGAGGATGCGACGCAGAGGCTTTGACGCACTTTGTTTGACCATAGCCTGATAAAGCGAGTTGACATCGGATGCCTTGACATATTCAACGCGGTTCTTCTTGAGAGCAGTGAGTCTATTGCGAATACTAACGAGAAGAATGTTATTGGTGCATCGACAGGAGAAAATGTGAAGGGGTACTTTATAACGGACTCGAGGATAGGAAGTTCTGTGACATGACGACACTGATCAGAATCTATCTGGATAAAGGAATCGGGAATTCAGACCTTCTTGAGGTACGTTGGCAGCCATGAAACAGGCTGTTCTTGTCTAAGTATTGGACGGGTCGGGGCGACACTAAGTAGAGTCGCGATTTTGAGTCCTGAGATGGGGAATACTGGCAAACCAGGCTTTCGAATCTTTCGGCAAAACGTTTCATTTCGCAGTTCCCACGGTCATTCAGGACCATATGAATGTCATCACAGGGTCATTGTCACAGGAGTCATTTGTCTTTCCCCAAGGCCTCCCCGCCTGTTGCGGATTTCACAGCGGATTTCGCTCGCCACTATAAGTCAATACAGCCCTATGGAAAACCCGAAACGCGTGCGCTGGGCGTTGTACGAAGTTCTGTATTCCTCCTAAGCCCAATCTTATTTATAGATCGTGTCCAACATCCTGCTCAAGATTGAGGCAGGCCAGACGCGATTCATTGAAGCTGAGCAGCAAGCCAAAGTACTCGAGACTAAGCTGAAGGAAAGGGAAGACGAGATCGTGTCTCTTCAGGAAAGGCTGAGTCTGGCGAGGAGGCTTGTCACTCTGGTTGAGGAATGGAATAAGATAAATGGCAAACTGCGAGAATACGAAGAAAGGTGCCGTCCATGTATCTACTACACCATACCAAAAGATATCAGCAAACAGCTTTAACATAGAGTGGTTTTGGTCAACGCGAAAGCGGAGACGTTCGGCGAGAGGCTTGCACGCGTCGAACGCGACAGAGATGCAGTTGAAGCGCAGTATCTGGTCGGTGGTCTCTTGATTTCTGAGTTCCACCTTATTAAGACATCGTTGCAGGATATTAAAGCAAGACATGAAGAACTGCAGAAACAGCTGGAAGACTTGATGTAGGTTTAACAAAGGAACCACATACCCTACTGCGGTGCCCGTTCTTCGGGAATACACCCACACATATATGCTGCGGACTACGGGGCGCAGAGCCTACATTGAACGCCTAACACGGAGATTTAGCACTGGAGGAGAGGTGGACGTTCAGGTTACGATTACATAATGAAGCACTTCCGTTTAAAGGGGCACGATCTAATCTCCGAAAAGCGCTGCAACCCTTACCCAACCAACAACACCAACGACACCTATCCTCGCGATCCCTATATACTCACCATGACGGAAAGAATCAGAGAGGTTCATAGTCTACAAGCCCATGAGTACCAAGTTCCCGCTGACCACCAACGATTCTAGAAAATGAACCAGCTCCGCGTCGAGGCAGACAATGCTGTCACTCGTGCGGAGGAAGCAGAGGCCAAGAACAAGAATTATGAGCAGCTTCTTCTCGAGAAGGACCAGGAAATCACGTCGCTCCAGCACAGACTCGGTGTCCTTGATGCGGAGCTCGAGAAGGCTGAGGCCACGATAACAGAGTCCAAGGCCGCCCGGGAGGAGGGCGAGCATTCAAAGATGACGAATGAAGGTCTCACGAGGAAGATACAACTGTTAGAGGAGGAGCTAGACGCGGCAGAGAAGAACGTGAAGGAGACCGTCGAGAAGTGCGTGCTGCTGGCATTCCGTTCGCCTCAAAGTACGAGGTTCACTGATCTGTTATCTACGCGTCGATTGCGCATTATAGGCTGCGACAGGTTGATGTCAAGGCTGAGCACTTTGAGCGGCAGGTCCAGCGGGTCGAGCAGGAGCGCGATTTGTGGGAGAAGAAATACGAGGTGCGTCATAGGGTCGATTGTCTCCTGAGGCAGGAACTCATTTTATATCATTTGCGATTGTACAGGAATCGGTGGAGAAGTACCGCAAATCGCAGGCAGAGTTGGCCGAGCTGGAAGCAAGCATGCAGGATCTGTGATCGCCTTGCTCGCTGTCAAGAGAAAGCCATTAATGACCCTCATTCACGACCTCCCTTGCCTTACCTCTTGGATTCGTTTTCTTGTTTTGTTCCGAATCATGCCACATTCTACAACACCCATTCCATATGCAATATTGCAGACGGCTTAGGATAATAAAGACATTTGCAGCATAGTTGATCTATGATGTGGATTATTCTTCAATCCAACGGAACTTCGAACAGGCGGACTCTCGCGATTCAAGACAGCCTGCATTCATTTCACAAGCTCTACAAGGTGGAAGTACATTCATCGTGGCTCAACACTGTACTGTGTCGATAATCCAGGTTCTGTGAGATCGGATAATCACTGCTCGTCTTTGAACTTGAGCGAGATCGAGTTGACACAGTGACGTTCATCGGCTGAAACAAGTTCATCAATGATAAAGGCATTCTCAGTCAAGTGAAACGAAACATACTCGGTGTCGGGAAACCCTCGCCTTTGAAAACATGACCAAGATGTCCACCGCAAGCCGTGCAGACGATTTCGGTCCGCACTTGTCCAAACGATATATCCTCATGCCTAGTGACAGCACCAGGAAGGGCTGCGCGCAGCAGAATATCTGCGTAAGACCTAACTGGTGAAGTCACGCATTAAGTGAGCGCCCACCATCAAAGAACGCGGGCCAGCCACAGCCACTCTGATGAGATGCAGAGACCGTCAGGTGTATTCAATAATCCAGGGAGAGCACAACTAACGTTAAACTTGGTTGTGCTCTTGTAGAGCGGTGTTCCACAACCGGCACATGTATAGATTCCCTCAGCCTTGTGTTTATCGTACTCGCCTGTACCAGGAGGCTCGGTGCCCTTCAAACGCAAGACTCTAAACTGCAAAGACCCATTAGATACTCCGAGAGCGCACATTCAACGCAGCTCCTCACTTGTTCAGGGGCCAGAACAGCTCTCCACTCACTCTCGGATTTCTGAACGGACGTCATGGTTCTGCACTGCAAAAACTGTGATGATGGTGATGGGAAAAGTCTTCTTGAGAGAAACCGAGACGTCTGAGTTGAAGGCTTATAAAAGAATCGGCGGCAGTGGTTCACAACAACTCCGATGTGCAGCATATGGTTGCTCAGCAAGCCCATGTCGTGATCTTGTCAGAGTTGGCAGGATCACGAAGCGATCACATGATGATGTAGCCATGTCACGAGAACTCGGGGAAGGCAGAATCGAGAAAAACAAGTTCGGAAGAAATTCAAGATGATTGCAAGATGACATTTGACAACACCGCGTATTTTGCTGTTACAAGACAGGTTTCGGCGTCAGCTTTCGCCTCGGTTCACCGCGTATACATCCATGGCAAATTAATTGTGTCATGAAACCGTCGATCGGTCAATCGCAGAGTTGCGGAAACTCGACTTGTCCTGCATCGAATCTAAATAATCGGCTGAGTAGCTAATTCCCATGATATTCTGAAGATGCACTGACCATTATTAGACTTATATTCCATGATCGTGGACGCAGGCAGATTCAGCACCTTCCTCAAGGTGTCCCTGTTAAATCAAATATCAGCCCAAATCCTTCCGAACTACTGCAACAACATACCTGATCTTCTCCCTAACCTTCGCGTCCGCGTCCACCCTATTCCACAAACTTACAATATCCTCGCTCTGTCTGACACTAATAGTACATCCACAAATCTCCGGCCACTCCGTCCCGCTGGTATCGCTCTTGTCGTCCCAATTGCCCGTGCCCTCTGCATCCTCCGCATGACGACACTCGTCGAACTGGTCCCCGATAATAGCCAAAACCAGATCCTCCCATATACGGTCTGCGACGCCCTTCTTCAACCGAATTATCCATTTTCCGCCAGTGATGTTGATGGGGTCTTCCCAAACGGGTCGACGAATGCCTGAATGGAACAGGAGATAGTCTGTAGTGGGCTGCAACGCAGACGGTGGAGAAAGGTGAGTCCATAATGACCAAAACGATTCGGCCTGGGTACCTGGTAAGCACGACATCACTTGCAAAGAATCCGAAATTCTCACAGAGCTGAACGCAGATATCTTCTTTATCCCATCCTCGTAACTTATAATTTTGTTACCGGGCGCACGTTGTTGGCGGAACCAAAACACCCATCTGTGTACAAACGGAGAAAAAATAATTCAAGACCAAGGCGAGCCCGGCACGAGAACGAGTACGAACATACGTGTTTCTGAGTGGATGGACGGCTGTGCCGTTGGGAGAAGCCGAATTCGGGGAAGACTCCTTTGAGCGTTCCGCAGTGACTGTGGTAGATACTGACGTTGAAAAGTGCTTTGAGGACGGTAAGCGCGAGCGTGGAGGTGCGGCGGCCGGTGGGTTGGGCGGTTGGGCGGATGAGCCTGTGGCGGTGGTGGTTGCCTGGTTTGTTGTAGCGCTGTTGGCAAGAAAACGGGACTGGGAATGATTTGAAAAGTAGTTGGCCATGAACGAGGGTTAAGAAGAAAATCGGTCGATATGTAAACACTTGGAAAAGAAATTGGCAAGGATGGGGTGGAAGAGAGAAATATCAGTGATTACGTAAAGCAGCCCTGTTCTCTCTTCAACCAGTTGCTGGCTGGAGTGTTTCCTCCGATGAAACTCACTCTTCGCCCGGAATGGCGCCTCTGGCCACTCTCCTCGTTTCTTGGCTTTCTTGACCTTAAAACAGGCGTCACCGTTGCTCTCCTTTTTGCTGTAAATATCACAGTTTTGTTTGGAGACGACCCAGCTTACGAGGTGTCAACAGCTCTTGAATAAGGTCGCGGGAGTCTACGGGTTAATTGCGGTGGTGACTGGTGCAGGAGGATCCTTCGCGCAGCTCAGTCTTTACATATACTCTGTCATCGCTCTCGTTGGTTTGGTCTGGGGTCTACGCGCAGTCAAAGAGGTAATCGTGCCCGTTCACCTTGGAATTTTAACATGTTCTGAACATCTACTAGGAGGATCCAAAGCAAATGCTATACTTTGCCCACCTTTTCTTTGCAGACCATGTCTTCTCGACCTCATGGACAATCTTCTTCGCCGTCATCTGGTGGGTCTACACACCACACGACGGCCGCCGTACCGCAAATTCCGCAGCGCAAAAGGATATGATGGAAGGCGGAAATTCTACTAACAGCACCCTCACACCTGCACAGCGTGAGGCGGCTGCGATGGCAATTTGGAATCACGAAAAAGGAACGGCCGCGGCCATCATCATCATTTCATGGCTGTTCAAGGTAACATCAATGTCGTACATGCCGCATCATGTAACTTCTGACGGCATTTTTGAAGATTTACTTTGCTCTCCTTTTATACTCATACGCATCACATCTCCGTAAAGGTTCTTACCGCGCTCTCCCGCTCTCCAGATCAACGGCCGGGAACGGCAACACCACGGCAGATCGTTCAGCATTAGGCTTTGATGAGGAAGACGAGGAGATCGAGGACTTCTATCGCGTCCCCCTCCGCAGCCATAAAGCTGGCAACAACTCTATATCCAGTATGGCCGATTTTACCAATGCACCTGGACGGACCAGAAAGCAGCACACACGGACAACTTCTTCTGGTAGTAGGCCTGGATCGCGGAACGGCGATGCTAGAATTAGAGATGAGGAAGAAGTTCTATTTGATGAAACTGAATCGACGGTATACGCCTCGAGCAGCTCACGAGGCCACTCGAAGGCGGGTACAGAAGATGAGGCTTCGGTCGGCACTGACGATGAGCGGACGAGTGGCAAGGGAAGTGGAGGCAAAAGTCGTGTTTGATCTGATGCTCTTCTCCTTCCATCTCGTTAGTTTAGTTCTGGGGTGTTGTATTCATTATACCAGTAATATAGTCTCTAATCGTTCCTCTCATCTCTTACATGCGTACAACTCTTATATTGAGGATACAATTAACCCTAACACTTTTCTGTCGAATAGTTCTCATTCGCCATGAGTTTCGATGGGGTCGATGAACCCGACGCAGGGACTGTTATAATGGTGGTGGTTGCGGAGGAGCTCAGAGCCATTTCTCTTGGCTCGGCGGAGGATATCGACTCTGTATCGATGACTTCAGTCGCCAACCGGCGCCGACGCGCACGGGGGTTGAGAATGAGAGCGGCGACAACAACAACACTGTCCAACACCTAGGTCACACACTGGTCAACCTGATATTGATTCGTCATTAATTAAGAGACTTACGACAACAAGCATGTAAGCGACCGCGGCAACGATGTCAAACTGGGGCCTGAAGATGAGGGACAAGAAGGAGAACACGCCTCCCAGGATGTCAATTACCATGAAGGGCATTGAGATGCCAACAACCTCTTTGCGCTGCCAGATCTCCCAATACTGGGGGAGTAAACCACCGGCGATAACGATGGAGGCCAAGATCCCGAAAAAGTCGATGGCGCGGTGGTTCATCGATGGACGGATGGCAAATATCATGCCTGCCTCCACCGCGCCGACGATGATCATAACGCTGCCTGCAATTAGGCATGCACCAAGACGTGACTTCTTTTTATCATAATATAAGCACTGGAGGAGTGATCGCGGTTACTACAGGTTGTGAACATTGAGAAGGGCGACAAACCTGGCCCCAAGAGAAGAGCGACAGGAAACCAAACAATTGCGGCTGAACTTGGAGAGGAATATTCAGATCTTGGACGATATTATACACACCCAGAGGTAGAGCCGCCAGACCCCATATAAGCCTGGATGGAGGATCTCTGGTAAATCCACGGAGTTTCGTTCAAATTTGGAAGACTGTGGTACGCACACGAGGAGATGAGATAGACCTGCAGTGGAATGCTCCCGCCAGCTTTTCCAGATCTGGGGGATCAATTGACATGTCCAGCAAACCGTTCCTAGAAATATGACGAAAGCGAGTCAAAAATGGAAAACCGACAAAACTGAGGGGATGGTGAGCGCACCGATAGTGCCTAGCACATTTTCTGCGACGGAGTTTACAGGCATTGGGGGGTAGGCTTGATGTTCAACTGGAATTTATCAGGCGGATGCATCAATACCTTCTCTAACGTTTTGGTGGCGCTGGTTTTGAGGATTATGACACGATTCGGGATGGACTCGGCGTTTATCACTTCCGAAGCCCGAAATAACTTTTGCACGTGGTGATTTCGATCTCCGTGGCGCGCACGATCAATACGATCAATCTTGTCGGCACCGTCGCGAACTTTGGTCTCAGAGCAGATGGATTCCTTGCGGCATTCAAATCCGAAAACACTGGCCATAAAGACATATATGCTGAGACAGAGCGTCCCATCTAGAGAACTAGCAGCTACCCGTGCTACGCACGGCGGTGAGAAACTTTCAGACCCAGAAGCTCAAGGCTCTCCGTAAAAAGTTCAAATTTTAAAATTGCTAAGTACCATTACATCGTGTGTCGCAAAGACATGCAAGTTCCGATGAGCTGTATAATTTTCCGAAGTCATACAGAGATGCCACTCCCCACCAACGCAGCGCCGCGCGGGGGCACGGCACTGCATTGAGTAGCTTCGTGGCACTCCTTGTTGTGCACCTCGTTTTGTTGAAATCGCCATTCCCGGAATGTAGGTGATCATGATTATATACCCAGGATCAAAGAAGACAGAAAGTGGCACGGTGGCGGCGGGCGTTTGTGGTCGTGGGCTTCAAACCACTGACTCCGAACTGCACCTGTGGGGCAGCGTAATAGAGCACACCAAGAAAGCGACAGTTGCCGGACATGGTACTGAGCACATTGAGTACATGCGAGCGACGACAGTGTTGAGGTGTCCCGTTGTGGATTGCCGCTAGTATTGGTTCTCATAAGCTACATTGCATATAGTGAGAATGTCTGGAGTATGGAGTGTATACGATTGGCCGCGATGTCGAGAAGCCACTCCTGTGCAGGTAACAGCCATGCTGAGACTGGTACTACTTCCATCATAGCGAGTCCTGTCACAATCGCCGTAATGTCTTTCGTCCGCTATCAGTGCGTGAAAAGAGCCGACATATACCCACTCACCTGAAGAACTCCCAAACCTCCCATAGACTGTCGGTGACCATCAACGTTGCAGCCCAGCCCAGGCCGAGCAAGGTCTTGCTCTCTGTGCTGGAGGCTGGTGAGCAGTGAGACTCAGCTGGCCCTTTATACCTGCCAGTGACTTCATCTAGAAGGTTCGAAGTATGCGCTGAACATTTCGTGAGTGTTTCTAGAACCTTCAGTGAGTACGTGGACGATGTAATGAGCAGCGACCGCATTGTTTTTTCAAAGACAAACACCAGCCAATCAGTTTTCAGTTTTTGTCGTTTGTCTCGCAGCCAATGAGAAAGCTTTTTGTCTCGTGGGAGAAAATGACTTCCATTTAATATATAGATGCTCCCTTGTCGAGTTTTCTATCTGCCTCCAGAATCATCTGGATCAAATATCGACAAATATAAATGAGATTCCGCTGTTCCGCATTTCTGATCTTTCGCCATCATCCTCGGAATCACCATCTGCTCTCAACAGACCTCTAGCCCTTCCCAAAACCTTGCGTATCACGAAATAATGTCTTTCAACAAGGACTCTGTCCAGTTGTTCAATGCTCTCCCTCGCAACCCGCGTGCTCCTTCCGGTCGCGTTCCGAACACCTGGCACTTCGATTTGCGCTACGTCCCTCTGGAGCCCACTCCAGGTCACCTCCTCTTTATCGTCCAAATCGAAAGCTCGTATATCTATACCGAGCGTCTGCCTCTCGGCCTTCCCTCTCGCTCCAGTGGGGTATCCTTCTTCCCTGAGACAGGTGGCGCTGCAGCGCCTGAAGTCTGCAAAGGCCTTATACATGCATTCCTCGATGGGTTTGGGGAACACAAATTCGAAAGAAACCCATCACCCCCGTTCGCACCCTGGAAGTTTACGACCGAGGACTCTTCCCTTGCCGCCGCAGTGGGCACGGAGTTCAAACGACTTGGTGTCCGCAAGGAGCTGTGCAAGATAGAAGTCGTCAAAGGAAAGCCGTTGGATGTCGCTCACCAAGCGTTTTCTGATTTCTGGGACGGCTTGAAAAAGACGATGGGTATCACTGGGATCGTAGCCGCAACCCTCACGGCTCCCAACTCGATCGTTTTCAGGAATCTCCAGCTGGCGAAGTGGGTTGGGGACGCCGAGGCCGATGATGATACCAAGGCCTTGGCCTATATACAGCGCCTTACTAGCACCCGCCCTTTGTCCATGGAAGATCCCCATCTCAAAACGGGAGATCAGATGCTAAAAGATCTGAACGCCAAAATGGAGCTGTTTGACTCTGTCTGCGTGCACACCTTGAGCAGGGAAGCAGATGCTGGGAATGCGGAAGCAGCTATTGATTATGCCCTCCGGTACGTGGATTTACTTCAACGCTCATGTTATCATCATGCGTTTACCCTCCCAATGTAGACTTCAGTTTGGCATTGGTTGCACACCAAGTCGCGACCTTTTCCATTATTACCTCAATAAAGTCATCGACAACCCAAATGCAACAGCTGCAGTCAAAAGTCGCGCCCATGCGCTGCTCATAGAGTGGTATACCGGATCCTCGACGGACTCGCTTTACTATCGGTATCTCCATGCTGCTGCCCACCACGCGAATGAGTCTGCTCTTTTGTCAAACGGCGACGTCAGCGCGTCCATCCTTTTCTTTGCCATGTACACGCTTGAGCCTCGTTCACATCAAGTATTGGAACTGTGCGTACAGTACAAGGCAGTATGGGCCGCGCTGGAGAAAAGAAAGAAGGAGATTGAAAAGCAGAAGGGGATGACGGAGAGGAAGAGGGCGCAGGATGCCAACAGGTATATTTGTGCAGCTGTGAACTGTTACATTCAAGGAGATAAAGGGGCGATGCTTAAACAATGTGAGTGGCTTAGTGTTCTGCACAGATTTTATCCCTATCTGCTCATCTTTTTCCTTCGGTAAGGTTCAGGAAAATGCGATCCTGACAAGAAACCTGCATATTGCAGCAAAGAGTGAGTCTCCATATATATTTGTTCAGAGACAGTCGAGCCTCATGTACTCTTCTCCAGGTGTCGTATGTGAAATGCTTTCTTAAAGCTAACTTGACGAAACTGATTTTATCCTTGGCATACCTCATGACTAGAACGAGCGGTATGTTCTTCCCTCTTGTTTAGGTTGACCAGTATCTCACCTTTTACCAATTCACCCAGGATTGGAAGACTCACAAACCATACTGCCGACCCGGAGCACCTTGCTCCGTTCTCGAAAAAGACCACCCTGTTCCAGTTGCGGCTGGCAAAGCCACACAAGGCTCTCTCAGTATTCCTGTCACTCGTCCTGGAGGAGAGACGGTGATGGTCAGCTCGTCGACCTTAGGCCCAGAGACGTTGAAGCAGTTCAAGGATTGGTCCGAGGCGAGAGGATCGCGATCCATGGGTTCATTCAGAGTGGAGTGTGTCCCCATCGGAGCTGAAGCGGACGTCGTGGCAGAGCACTATGTGTGAACTGACAAATAATCAATCAACGCGTAAGGTGGGCTCAGAAATCCGTAGTGTTTGATAACATATGAAAGCTTGGGTTATATTGGTTGTTACATTGTTAATAAAAGACTTCTCCTATCCACGCAAATCGTATACAGTCTTTCCGTAGTACAATCCGGTCGCCGCTGATGTTACGGTCAAGACTGCGGGGACGGGACCCTTCGCGACTCGAGGGAGCGAGGAAAGCAAAAGAATGGCGGATGCACCTGGGAACGAGATAAGCAACATATGAGGTGAAGTGAGTATGCCAACACAAGACCGACCAAGTGCGCCTTCCAAGCCATTCGCAGCGCCTTTCCGGATGACATCTGCGCTGTAGAGGTACAACAGGCCCACACTTCAAGTGTCGCGTTAGACACCGACGAAACGGTGGTCTGAAGGGGCACATACCCGACGCCAGCTACGATGGACGGAATGGATCGTGTTCTGACATACCCAGTTATACCACCGACGATGCACAAAATACCCATGGCATATGCGGGGTGAGCGGACTAGGGGAACAGCGAGTCGTTAGACTCAATACTAAGTTCAGCATCTAGTACTGGGCACACCATCTTTGAGTGGCTATATGTCTTGTTTTTGCGTGGTATGAGGGTGGATGAAGTACAAGATGGGAAGAGAGACCCGTGGGTTGTGGTGGTGCTGGAATCACTCTCGGCCGTGTCCAGCGTGTTCTTTCGGCCCCGGAAATCCCGGACCGGAAGGTCGCTGTACAATGTACACCACCACCACGTGGCTGGGCGGCAGTGCCGCCCATCCCATCCAAAACAAACTCAAAAGTTAAAACCATGAAAAGTACACTGCAGTGAAGCATCCTGGTAAACTGAGTCCCAGTCAATTCCATTCACCTCTTTCTCGCCAAAACCTACCTTGAGCAACGCCGATCGGTCCATATCTCGTCACATTCTCGCACAGATGACCTTCAATATCGTGGGAGTCTCCGATCCTCCTCCCTCTAGCGCGGCGATGAATGGGGGCGCTGCCGAAAGTATTGGTCTTCTAGACATCGATGACGATATTCTATGCTTCATCATCGAAAGCTTTTTGCTATTCGACGTAGATGCGTTAGCAATGTCGGCCGTCTGTCGACGATTGCGATCACTTTCGCTGTCTCTGATCTTCCACGACGTTCGATGGCCACAAAGCAATCGCAAGGGATTTTATCCACCAGCTCTCTGGCCATATATCAGGTATGCTCTTCTGTTGAGACAAGAAATGGGACGCTTTGCTCACAACTGACAGACGTCTTTCATTCATTCAAGTTCAGTGGAAGTCGAGCCACGATAAATCCATGGACATCTTAGCAAAGATCTTACCGTCACTATCTAACCTTATATCCTTCGACTATCAAGCAGAACGCCTGGCACCAACCCTTTCATTTGTCGCGTCATTGGCCAACTCATCCGCGTCTCTTACAGCACTAGAATTGACCACCGTATTCTTCTCTCATGATGCGTTAAATACATTCTCTTTGTTTTCCGGGCTTTATCACCTCGCGATAAAGCAGCCAGATGGTACCACACTGCTGTCTGCTCCAGCGCCCAAACGTATCACCTCGGTCCAATGCGTCGCCAACCTCATACTCGCATGTTACAAAACCCTTGCTCATCTTGAGCTCCCTGGCGAGTTTTGTCCATCAGCGCTGTTAGCATCTGGTCGCACAAAATTTCTTGCCCTAAAGACTCTGATCTTGCACGGATATCCGCCACTCGATGCAGATTCATATCCAATGTGGAAAGTACTTAACTCGATGCCTCGGCTATCCCGACTGGAAGTTTTCTGCAGGCTTCGAGTCATGGGCGCAAGTGTCCACCGATATGTCCTCATGCCAAATGACACGCAACCAGAACACGGGATGGCATCATTATTCCCTTCACTGTTAGAATCCCTTTCCATCGCAAATCCATCACTGGCTGATTATACTTTCATGCATTTACCCCCGACGCTGGAGCACCTTTTTCTCGATTTCATACCTGATTGGGAGAACATGCTTTCCAGTAGGGATTCACTAGAATATCATCGCCCTGGACAGATGCGACGTTCCTTGGCGAGGATGCGAAGAGCGTACGGTTCAGCCGGCGTCCCTGGCCTGCAGAAACTATGTATCAAGATGGGGTGGTGTGCGACTCCAGAAATTTTGCTTTCCGTATGTAACCTATTTCCCAACTTGATATTTTTGGAGCTACAGGGCATCCGATACTTTGATCGGAATGCAGAGTCTGAACCTGACATGGTACGTCTTGAACGCCATTAATGTCCTACAGTATCACATCACATGGATTTCAGAATCGTTGTGTTTCGAGCCTTGCGACCTTGCGATACATTCGCACGTTAAAGCTCGCCATACAGCTCCCAGAGGATCCCTACCGCTATGCGTCAGACGTTCATCGCAACGTTGGTTCTGTCGAGGAGGCGGCTCAGAAATGGGCAGACGCGTTGGCACTTGGACTACGCAGCCTTCAAATGATCGCATTTGAAACAAGTCCTCATACTGGCCGTGCACTGGGACCAAGACCCGTGTTTGGTCAGCCGAGCTGGGCGTGGTTTACCGTTGAAAATGGCGTTGCGAGACGGAATACTGAATATGTTGAAGTGTCTTTGGATAGTGAGTCGGGGTATATCCAAGGGCGAAAGAGTCGTCAATCCCTGCCTCAAGCACCGCGGTCGTATCAGCCCATTTGATTCAGCCCATCCCGCCCGTTGGTTTTCATCTTACCACCGTATCTATATTATTTGTCGTTGTACCGTCATCATGTTGCATCACTTTACGAGCCATTGTGGATTCAATATAAAACATTCTGAAGCCCAGTTCGTACGCTAAATTATGCACTCCCGACCTGAGCAATCGACCCGCCAGCAGCACCAGACCAGACAGCACCACCAGGAGGTACGTATGAGGCGGGGTTATTCTGAGGAAGATAGATGTTCCATTGGATGCCGGGAGTGCTGTCTGTGTATGAGCCTAAAAAGATGAATTCAGCTTAACTATCCCGCATGAATTCGAGTAAAGCCTTTTACCAGGGAAGGAAAGACCACCGGGAAGTTGTTGGCTGCCGCTGGAAGTCACCTTTATCTGGGCACAGCCGGGGTAGAGCTGAACGCCTCGGACAGGGTTTTGCGTATAAAGCGCATCAGCCTCATGCAAGGTTACAAGTTCAGCTGGTCAGAAATAAAATTACACATTAGTCAGTCAAGGATTTCCATGGAAACTGAGAACACACCTCGGAGGAGATAATCGCCAGCAGGAATGTTAGGAATCACTACACTGTGTTGACCATGGGAAGCGATGAGACGGTCGACGCCCCAGCTGCTGGTGTATGAGTCCTGGAAAATCTTTGTCCAAACTGCTCCTTGGCCGTTAGATGAGGCCGGGGCAATGTACACCAACACTGTAACAGGTTTAGCTAGGAACTATTCACAGCCGAAGGTGTGCGTACCTGGTCCATGGTGAGAAGCGGCGATAATATCGTCGTTGCGACTGTCGAAGATCTACTTTCAGCGAAGCTTCATTAAGGAAGAAGTGAAATCCCCACGTGCTATGGTACCACTCAAATGTGAGCTTGTCTCCAGATTTGACAGAAACGGTCTTCGGAACGACTGCGATTTTTCATTGTTAACTGGATGAACGGTCGGACACATTCGCCTGCTTCTTACCTCGATTATTGACGTTGCATGCCATCGCACTTGATTTCAGGTCCTTAACCGGGTTGTTGTTGGGAGGCGAACGAATCTAGATGAAGAGTTCACGATTATCAGGAAATGGTTTTGGCACTGAGGGTAATCATCCGACAGACATATTGATTTCTTCCATCGCCTTGGAAGACGCCGTTAACCCAGACTCCCCAGATGGTTGTATGTGCCACGGCGGTGGCCAAGAAAGATGCTAACACTAAGAGTGAGGAGAGCTGCATGATGACACTTGGATATGGTGAGGGCTTAAGGCGATGGCCCAATCAGGGGATGCTCCAAACCTTTATATATGTCCAGGAAGCTGATCAACTGGAATAGGCCGCGCATGATTGTCGCAAGTTTAAAGCGCCGAGAATTCAACTGATCCTGGCCAAGAAATGCCTCATCGATACGGGATATCGAAACATCGTTGCGAACGACGTCAGAAGACAAGCCAACGACTCTTGTGGTATCCATGCTTGGTCCACGCTGCCGATCCGAGATAGAGGCTAAATCACCCCACGTGCCTAGTCGCCATAAGTTGAAGACGAAACGACAACAGATCAAGCTCAGCAATAAAAGCACGACTGAACTGTGCGCAGATCAGCACCTCGTTTCAAATCTGCACGCATTAACACTTCTCTCCACAAGACGCGTTCAAACTGCCACTGATCAAGATAAAGTAGAACGGGAAACCAAAGCCCAAGCTGCGGTCGAATTGTCTTTAGTGAAATGAACAGGATGCGAACATCGCATGTGTAAAACGGTTCGGTCCATGGTTGGCTTCTGAGAACTGACAGACATGACGCCGTCAAGACTGTTCCCAGCGAGGCTGTTTTTTGTTATCAAATCGGAGTAACAGTTAGCCCTGGCGCTGGAGATATCTCGCAGTAACTCTTCCAAACCAGCAGAAATGAACCAAGGCGCAAGGCGTGTTGAATTAAGGCGAGGAGTGTACACCACCCACAGCTATGACCTTCAAAACCCAGGGCCGAAAGGGTCGTGGAGGGACGTGGTGAGGATCTCCTCTGAGGATGAGATCGATGAAGACCACGAGCGAAGGAAACGCTGGCCTGACGCCAAGGTGAAGGACGAATCAGGATAACATGAGTTGGCGATGTACTTATGTACATACCCTTTCCGGGTTGCTTGGCGTGCGCCATGCACAACCAATCAGATTCTCCCTCTCTTCCTTCTCCGTTCCCCGTCTTCGCCATTAACCGACTCCTTGTCCTTACTTTGGCCGAGAGCCCTTTGAACAACTGTATCCCACATCGCGTCGTTGACTGATTTCGCCTTGCCCAGCTGTTCACGTAACTGGGCAACTTCCGTCTCAAGATCATCGATTTTCATTTTGAGAGAGACGGTGTCGGTTCCTGGACTTGTCGCTATTGTTGATGGCTGAACAAAGAACGCATGGTCTCGAAGTAACTCCTCGATATCGTACGCTGATGCTTCGTCTTCAGAAAACTAATGTTACAAAGATTCAGATACTGAGGAACAAGAAATGTGAAAAGTACAAACAGTTCGCTGAGGAGGCAATAGAATGGCAATATCATGCGCCTCTCTCGTTTTTGGATCTCTCATCCTTTGAAAGGGTGAGATAGGTTTGACTGGAATT
Organism: Hypsizygus marmoreus; assembly: GCA_013433165.1. Lineage (NCBI taxonomy): Eukaryota > Fungi > Basidiomycota > Agaricomycetes > Agaricales > Lyophyllaceae > Hypsizygus > Hypsizygus marmoreus. The sequence goes on along the minus strand of CM024089.1, from coordinate 1,134,283 downwards.
ACATCCTTGGTGTCGGATGAACTTCCGACAGTTAGACTGAGGTTGATGTGTCCTACGAGATCTGGAGGCTTCAGCATGGTGGCAAGGTAGGTTATTGTGAGCCCCTTGTGCGTGGATATGGTTCGGAGAAGCTGGTGCGAGGGGATATCATACACGTGTATTAGGCCCCCTTCAGTGCCAACGAGGAGATGTGACGATGTCAGTGATATGGCTACAGCTGTAACGGGTTGACTGTCGACAAGCACGTCAGCAGTCAAAGTCGTGTGGTAAGTAAGAAACCCACCCAACCGAGATCAATCGTTTTTTCCTTGTTTCACGATCCTCTTCTCCAACACGGATGATGTCGCTGATTCCAGCACCACCTATGGCCTCGGTGAACTGGCCACCTTTTTTTGTGTCGCGATGGCGGAAGAGATTCATTTGGTGTATGGAGCCATCTGAGGAGGCGGCAAGGAAAATACGCTCTGTGAGGTCCCAAGCGAGGTGCGTTATTGGTTGGGGGAATTGGAATGTTGTCAGTAAACTTCGAGAGGAAAGATCCCAGAGCTATAGATATTGTATGAGATGCACGTTATCTGTGAGACGAATGGTAAAAAAACCTTGACGGAATGATCAATTGACGAAGTCAGAACCCTGCAGTTGGGGAATGATCCAATACCGCACACAATATCCGTAACAGGCAAAGTATGGTCGGATAATGTGCAGTATGGTATCGGGAGATCGGTCTGGAGGTCATCATCTATAAGTCTATCAACGACATGAAGAGTCAGTAAATCTCTCTGCGCGATTGATTTCACGGTGGCGAGGTGGCATTAACCTAGACACGGACCAGACGCTCACGCCAGAATCCTCTGAGCCCGATATAAGTGCCGCACCGTCCAGCGTAAATCGGAGTACAGTAACTTGTCGATAGTGGGCGTCCCAAGAGTGGTATAAGATTCCAGACGCGACCTGCCAAATGCCATTAAAGAGTCATGTCTTCATAAGTGCTGCAACTTACCTCCCAAAGGTAAATTCGCCCCTGCACAGTACCCCCCGCACAAAATTCCCCCAGTGAATCCGTTGTTATGCATGTTAGCTTTTCTGGTAAAACTATTTTGAGGCTAAGCTGGTCCTGAAGTCAAGCAAAACATTCAGAGAGGCAATATTTTGCGGGTACGCGGAAACTACTTTTTGAAACGTGTAAACGTTCAAGATAGACTTGTCTGGTTGCGCTGCTAGCATAAAGCCGCCCTGAGCATTTCTGGACTCGACAAAAGCGGTACAATGTGGTCCTGCATTGGTTTGTTTGAATGAGGCGAGCGTTGAGCCTGTCTGGATATCATGTAAAGAGATCGCTCCTGGACCAGCGTTGCTTGAAGAAGACGGTGCGGTTGCGCACAATATACTCTCCTGGAGGTGCATTGGAGGGTTATGGGTCCGCGGAGGAGAAAGTCAAATCAAAGAACGAGGATAATTTTGTTGGTGAAGAAATTTCCTGTGCGAATTGTTTACCTGCGCGGTCCGGCGCAATCAACGACTTTCACGTGATGGCATTAGGTAATGGAGTGTGTGTGGCGCGTGGCTGATCTCCAGAACATTCCTTATAAACGCACAGCACCCCTGAAAGGCCTTGTATTGTATTCTGTTCATCCCATTATAAGTTTCTGTCTCCTTCCTTTCATTTTCTTGGGCGACTATGGCTACCGACCTGTACGAAACATTGGAGGTTTCGAAAGATGCGACACCGGAGCAGAGTACGTCGTGCGCCTTTCGGCACCAGACCAGTAAAATACTAAGACCAACATATTTACAGTTCGTAAAGCGTACAAAAAGCAAGCGCTTCAGACACACCCAGATAGGTTGCCACCTGGAGCTACACCTGAAGAGAAAGCTGCCTCGGAGGAATTGTTTAGAAAGGTGAGTCAATAAACGACGTCCTGCGGTTTTACTGACACCTTACTCTTAAGGTCAATAACGCATATGAGGTTCTAATTGACCTTCAGAACCGTAGGGTATGTGTATCTGGGTCTTGTTTTTGGGGAGTCTTGTTCCTCAATGGACTGTTGCAGGTTTATGATCTCCATGGCATTTGGCCTCCGCCAGAATCGCCATCAACTCCGTTGCCGCGCAGAAACACGGATGGCCGTCGCCAGCCGTATTCAAGCCATAACTATGAACCCTGGGACAGTGGATTCTCGGATCCCTTCTTTGGCGACCACGACCCCTTCTCTTTTGCATTCACCGACCCATTCTCCTTGTTTGACTCTATCTTCGGGTTTGATACGCATCGTTCTTTCCCTCGCCGTCAACAACGTGCCGGTCCTCGAAGGACCACGGACCCGTTTGACATGATGCGCTCAGACCTTTTTGACAGGGGATTTGGAGGTGGGTTCGGAGGTGGGTTTGGAGGGTTCGGGGGCGGATTCGGCATGTCGCCATTTGGAGCTCACTTTCCGGCTCTCGAAGCAGTGCCTTTCTCGGATGGCAGTGGCGGGAACTGGGCTGGGGAGAGTTATATGTCGACGACTGTCAACGGTGTCACACAGACGGTTCGCAAAAGGCGCGACTGGGATGTAAGTATCTCGTTGCCTAAATGTTCCGCTATTCTCATTTTCAACTTGCTGTTTTCTTTTCACAATATAGGGCAATGAGCATGTAACCCGTACGTTTCCTGACGGTAGGGAGATACATTCCATCAATGGTGTAGAGCAGCCATCTCCTCGTGGTTACATCTCCACACCCTCGGGGCATGTCGATGACAGGCGCTATCGGACATCACCCGCAAGTGCAAGCCAGCCACACATCAGTTCACGGCCTGCCGCCGCTCAACTTCCTCCGCCCTACCCTCCACCTCCTTACCCGGGTCAATCACAGACAGGATACGGCAATAACCGTGTGTTTCCATAATTCAGACATCTTATTCTTAGGCTAACTTTGAGTTAAAGCTACCATGGAGCCAGACTATGCTCGACGCCGTCATCGCAGGTCCTCTGAGTCACGTATGTATCCATCTTTCTATTCAAAGCACTCGTGTTCACCTCGTGGCTTAGGTCCTGTAATCCCAGATCCATACAATCCCGAAAGTAAGCGCTGGTCGGCAAGTAGCATGTTGCTTGCAACTGACAGTTTGATATGTTTCAGGACCTGGACGTGATCGACACGACTCGCAGCATCGAAAACGGTGGCTCTCCTAGGTAACCAGCCATTCTTTTTTTTGTCCTTCCTTGTTATCGCCTGCTTTCCATTCGGCTCGATCAAACCAATTCGCGGAGAGTAATCTTACAATGTAACTACATTCAATGTAATTCTATCCTTTTTCTTTGTGGCCTAAGGAGTCAATGGCGCGCAAACCGTGTGCGTTGTGCCAGGTCTGGGGATCTGAGTTCTTGAGAATGTCAACCTGCCCGACTTGCATGAAAATGCTCAAACGTCTCATTCGGACAGGTGGTGGAATTACAATGCGTTTAAAGATGCAAACTCGGAGATTGCGCAAATGTATTCACAACGATAATTAAATGGGAAATGTATGTGCGGATTGGGTGGGTGCTGACGTGCTTACAAAGTCATAACCCCTCGAAGAACGAGAGGTCCTGTTCTGACAACCCTCCCGACGCTGCTACTGGCGGCGGTACAGATGACGGAGTTAAAGTCGCCAATGCTGACGGTTTCGCACTCCCATTCTGAGATATTCTATTTGGAGGTGACAATGCTCTCAGAGTTGGTGGTGGAGACGGTGCCATCGTAGTTGCGGGGACAGGAGGGAAAGGGCGGGGCATAGGTGGTGGGAAGGCCGCAGGCGACGATGCCGAAGAGTTCAGCTTCACCATGAGTTTCGTTTGCTGGGTCTGCATGGAGGAACCACTATTGAGCAAACTCCCATTAATAGAGGGCGGGGGTGGAGCTGCAGGAGGTGGAAGGGCTTCTGGGAGGGGAGACGGAGGGGCAGGCCACCTTCCTGGTCGGGCAGCAGCGTCTACTACGAGACTCAATGTCCGTTGGTGATCGGCCGCGCGGGATGTTCGTCGCGGGGCAGCGGATGGATGTTTAATAGGGGGTAGAAGAGGTAGCTGTGACCTTTGTTGTTGCGGAGGTTTCAGTGGTAGAACCGTTTGTTTTGCTGGTGGACGCGGGGGAGAAGGTGTCCGCAAAGGAGAGGACACAAAGTCGTCAAAGTCATCGAAGGACTGACTGGACTCGGGAATGCTGACACTCGAGGGAGTGGAGAAAAGACTCTGGTCCGAGAAGATAGATGACACACTGGTGTCGAAGGAACCTGACGGCTTTGGCTGCGGTGGAGAGTAGAAGTCAGAGAATTCATCGTCCACAAGGTGCTCATGAATAGGTTTAACGGGTGCAGGTCGTGAAGGTGGTCTGGACGTTGGTATGAGCTCTGATGTTGACGCCTTTGAGTTCGGCGGAGGTGGAAGCATTGGGGGAGGAGGCAAGGCGAAGATAGACCCCAAGCTGGTCGAAGAAGATCCTGTGGACATGATGGCGACTGGGGCTCGTTTAGGCTGGAGTGGTGTGTGGGCCCGAGAAGTCGGGGGAGGGGGGAAGTCAAAGGCGGCGAAGGAAGGACCTACGCCACGCGACGACGCCGATGAACCCGTTCTTTGAGGTTCGATCTTCTGAGGGAAGGTAGGAGTAGGTGGTGAGATAGGGCTCTCCATAGCAGCAGACGAAGAGAAAAATTCAGTCGGAGTGAAAGAGGTTGAATGGATGGGGAGGACGGTTGGCTTTGGTGGTGAGTCGAAGAGAGACAGCAGGTCATTATTATTTGTGCTTTGGGCCGGTGGTCTGGGCTCTGGTGTAGAACCCACAATCGATGTCGCTCTGATAGGCGGTGGCCTGGGAGGTGGGGCCAGAGGTGGAGGAAGCGCTGTCGAGAGAGGCGACGAACCGATCATATTGGAAAGCTCTTTGAGCTGTGAAGCCTCATCAATATCGTCGTTTGCGCTAGGCACGATATCCGAGAGGAACTCGATGTCATCCGTAGAAAGGGCAAGAGAGTTACGAGGACTTGACCCAGCGGACTTAGTACGGGAGAAGCGGTTAAGGAATCGCGAGACTGCGGAAGATGCCTGAGCTGGTTCGAAGACGTCCGAAGGCGAAGTGAGGCCAGGGTCAGGGGTGGAAACATGGCCTGCAGACGACGATCCTATGGAAGATACCACAGCAGATGTCGTTGGCTTGGGCAGTGACTTAACGCTATCGACGCTTGTTCGCGCGGAGCTTGTTGCAACAGGCGAGGCAGCAGCGGTAGCGGTGGGTGTAGTTGGTCGTTGCACGGGCGATGCAGAACGTCTCGATGGAGTTTGCAGCGGATGAATGGGACCTTTTCGCCCAAAGAACGACAGCAAACCACCTGTTGTCTTTTTCTTTGCATCAACGGCAGCCGTAGTTTCCTCTTTACTCTTCTCCACAACCCGCCATCCAGGCGGCAGGACATCATCACTAGCAACTTCAACTCTCGATTTCACAGAGGTTTCCCATGCAGTTGACCCTTTTGATGCTAGGTAAAGGGCGAAAGGGCTCGCTCGTGTGATGGGAACATGTCGCGTCAGTCTGAGGGCCTCCGCCATATGTTTGGCTGTGAAGGTCTTAGAAAATTTAACAAACTTTGGGAGTGTCAAGTCCTGAGGAACAATTCGTTGTTCGACAGCAGCTCTAAGGAAAGGCGCAAGAATCTCAGCTCGAAGTCCCACATCCAGGTCATCCTACAGCACTTACAAACCTTCAACTCCATCAAGTCCACGGTATCGATCGCTCCGAAAGTCCTCTACACCGCCGAGACTCTCCTCAGAAGTGGTGGGCACGTTAGGCCACAGATCCTCAGGTAGCTCCCTAAAGTCGCTGAGGATGGAGGCTAAGACTTGTGGTGGCTAAAGCATCATTAGGTCGTGCGCAATAGTGCAGAATATAGATACGAACGACGTGCTTGTCCTGTCTTTCTTTCCGTAGCTTCGCAGTTTCCCATTCATCGACGCGCTTGTCCTCAGTCTGAGCCGCGACCTCCATGTCTGGTGTTCCCCATGAAGGAACCCAAACACTCGTCTCCGGGGATTCAGAGGGCGGTGAAACAATTGAACGGGACCATGGGTCTACATCAGCTTCATCGACGTCGAGCCCAGTTTCAAAGGTGCCGAACCCATCAGGACTTCCGGGTTCCGGGGTGGATGCTAGCGTGGGCGTGGGTGAGCGAGCATTGGAATTAGTCGCGATGTCGTCAAGTATCGTAGACCCAAGAGATTGGTGTGCTGCAGCAGGCGATGAACTTGACGAAGAAGTTGTTGTTTCGTCTGGCTCAGGAGAGGTAGTTCGATCATCAACTTGGCTGAGTTCATCCTGCGAGGCCTTGCCGAGAGATATGTTGTCGTAGGGCGATGTAATCCATTCTTTCGTAGGAGATGTAGGATGCCAGAGCGTAGCCTGATCTTCTGACGGTTCCGCCCAATGTACACCTGCACCAGTCGCCCACGAAGGCATGGCGAGATCGGCCTCAGCATCCTGGGCATCGAGTACGGGATTCGCAGGGGAAACCCACGTATTCTGAGGATTGATAGCAGGTTTTGCGGGCTCTCCCCAAGCATTAGCCCACGGGTCGTCCATGTAGCATTAGGCTGCGCTACTGAGCCTTAGTCGACGATGGAGGTTGGTGTGGATGATATTTATAGCACGTGACCTGCAACTTGTTGGAGACCGCTTATTAGCGTCTTGGACTTCACTGCCGTTCTCGCTGTGCATCCTCCTCCTCTCTTCCTTTTGCCATGGATATACCCATTGGAGAACGTAATATTATGGAATGGGACGAGGCCGATGTTCACATTTGGCTCTCTAGTCTCGGTTACCCGCAGTATGAGAGTCAAATCCGAGGTTCCGTCAAATCTACTCTTTCCAATGCCACCATCTTAATTCTTGCTAGAACACAAAATTTCTGGCGATATTCTGTGCGTGCTCGACTCGGAGGGGCTGAAAGCAGTCGGAATCAGCACAATTGGACAGAGGCTGGCTATCCTCAAGGCCGTCTACCTTGTGAAACTTGCCCACAACGTTCCTATTGATTCGGATCACTATGTACCTCCATGTGAGTTGCTTCATCCTAAACTTTGAAGCTATTGACTATATTTTGTGTCGCAGCTGAGGTTACAGAGCGTGTGGAGAATGTGTCTGTTGATAGCCTGTATACTATGATTAAAGAACAGGGTATAATCTCTTTCTCGTTGTATGAAATTATATTGACGTTGGAAACTCAAGCTACGCGAATTCAGACCCTAGAAGACGACAATCGTAATCTCAACACCAGTTTACACACGCTTTTGGAGGAATTCAATCACATACGAACTTCTCTTACACGATCGGTATGTTCTCTGTTCAGAATATGAGAATGTCATTGACGCTACTTTCGCAACAGGACGAACCTAGTCCACTCCACCGGCAGCCTTCTTTTAAATGGGCTCAGTTTGTCAAACCACAAACATCACCAACGAAACTCGACCATGCGGTGGAATCCCCTCACCCCTCACCCCAGCAACTCGAACACGATATTCCTCCTCTTGGCCGTAATCCTGGACCCGGACCGTCACAACTTGGATCAACATCAACCTCGAATCCCATTGCACCACCTTCATCCGAGAAGCAACGACCACCACCTGTGCCCATTGTGGAACCACAGGGAAGCTCAAGCCCTGCCCCGAAACCCCATCGTCAGGAAAGTTCCGAAAACCTTAACAAGAGTTTCAAAGTTACTTTGGACGATCCGACATGGAAAGTCCTTCCGGCTGCCCTCAAGAAATACCGCATCAATAATGATAATTGGCAAAACTACGCGATGTTCATCTGTTACGGCTCTGCAGGTAGGCCTCGAAACATGCGGAGAAAGTAATTTACTCACTTGAAATTTTTAGGAAACCGAATTGAGCGCTGCCTCAGTTATGACGAGAAGCCTCTTCTTCTTTTCCAGAAACTCAAGGATGCAAAGAAGAACCCCGTGTTCATGTTGAAGCATATCAAAGATATACGGTCACCAATTGCTGTTGCTCAACAGAAACATGCCGCCCGAAAGGCATCTTCTGTCATGACCAATGAATCCACAACAACGAGCGCAACAGTAGGTCACGCAAAGACACCCTCTACGTCGTCACGGACAATACATCGGCCACCGCGACTCGAGGTGCAAGACCTCTCCACACCGACACCTTTAGCATCTTCCCTAAGTCCGCAACCAGGATGGCCAGAGCCTGGCATTTTGTCGCCTGCGGTTGATAGTAATTCCAAAGGCGAAGAACTCGCTTTACCACCTGGATCTGCTGGGACTCCAGGGCCCCATCTCTCAGTGTCAACGAATATGAGTGGAACGACACTTGCAGCCGCATCCCCGGGACACGATCACTCAAGGACCAAAAATGATATTGGGGAACAACCGCCTAGTGCCAGTACAAGCGCAAGAGATGTATCCGTCGCTTCTACTGAAGTGTCTTACGCTGTAGCTATCTACCCCTATATGGCAGAGCAAGAGGATGAATTTGATGTCGTTGTGTAAGCGTTGTGTCCTTACATTTGCCATTGTGTGTTGACGCTTTACCCCATAGCGGTGATACCTTTGTTATTCTTTCTCGGGCTCGTGGATGGTGGGTTGTCCAACGAGACCCCACTGGTTCTGGCATTGTCGAAACAGACATCGTCAAGCAAGGCTGGGTTCCAGCTGGTTGCTTGCTTGAGACCAAAGTGCCAGTCGCTTCTGCCATCGCTGAAGCTACTGCAGCCAAGGGCAGCTCAACGTCTGGATCGCCGCCGCACACGCCAATATCGAAGACGCCCATCTTGCCATTGAGCATTATTTCAACCAGCTTCCCTGGAATTGCGTTGATGGATTATAAGAAGAAAGGGGACGAGGAACTGGATCTGGCCAAGGATGATGCCCTGAGGGTATTCAAACGGTACAATCATTGGTCATATGTACGCAATCCACCAAGTTCGCTTCTAGTTTCGATGCTAATCTCCTTCCTTACAGGCCGTGAAGGAAGAAGGGGGTGATCGTGGCTGGGTACCAGTACGTTATTGTATCATAAAGAATGTCTATATGGCTCTAATGTTTCTGGCGACAGTCCTGGTTCATTGGCAAGGTTCCTCAACCTGGAAACGCGCCACCTACCCCGAGCAGTGGTGTTCCGTCGCATCTACACAACCCGTCGGATGATACGAACCAAGCACAGGTGTCACCGATGTCTTCTGCATTCCCTTCAATGCAGACCCGGTAGACGCAGGCCTGAACGACCTTCGACACCTCCGAGCACACCACCACTCATCCATCGAGGTATTCATGAGCTTGCATAATCAGACATTTCCATCGTGCAGTTTTGGCTCAACCGAGTCGCATCCCGACTGAATTGCTTCGGGCCGCGAGCTTCTCTTGTGACAGTGGAGAACTCGCTGATTTTCGCCTTGCTTTTCGTTTCTCTGTGGTCCCAGAGTGCATGCCTACTCACAGCATCAATCATTGCTTATTGTACATCTATGTTGTCCTTTGTTCGCCGCAATTTAACAACACTACAATCAATATCATGTAACTATGAATCCAGGATGCTGTGGAAGATCAGCCACGGTGCATGCCAGGTATCTTTGCGGAAGAAGCAATCATAATGAGAACGACGAACATTCGATTTGCAAACCCAGCCTACGCAGCTCCTGCAATCTCGTTATCACATCGGTTTCCTGCGCTGGAGAAGCGTAAATGCTCGTCGATCTCAGATGAGTATCTTCTGAATTGCGCGGCAGATACCGTGATTCAAGCATTGTTGCAAGTGCCCTGGCACCAACCAACCTGCCGCCCAAGGATATGACTTGTAGTTGCGGACAGAGGCTCTCCGGGGTACCAATCGTTAGTTTCTCGAGCACCACGTCGGTCACAAATTCCCCATAGAGTATTAGCTCTGTGAGAGTCGGGGGGCATGCCTTCAAACAATGTATTGCTTCCTCGTCCGTCATGTGCACAGATAGCCTGAGCATTTTCAATGGACATTTTGAACGGTGCAGGAGGCTCACAAAGCTATGCATGGGGAAAGGGGATGCAAAAACCAAGTGTAGGGTGCGGAGTGACGGCGCTGTGAAGGCGTCTAGAAAAACGCTCATGGAGCCACAGCTGCTTGCCAGATCGAGGGTCTCCAAGTCCTGTAAAAGTATAGGCGATCCTCGCCGTGCCCGAACAAATTCACCTCGCAGATCGCCTATTCGTAGGTAACGAAGCTTGGGACAATACTCCAAAATTTCCCAACTATTATCAGGAGAAAACACGGATATAGGAAGTTCGAGAGTAGTCAGACTCCCAAAAGGAACTTTGAGGTTGGGAATATCCTGTTCCAGGAGTTCTGTGGAAAGCGACAAGTGAGACAGATTTGGCGAGCGCTCAAAAATCAGAGCAATTTGTTCAGCAGCCTCTTCATATGATGGGAGGTAGATATGTAGGTATTCGAACGAGGGCGTAAGAGCATCTGGAAGACGGAGGAGGGAAGGGAGGTTGAGGAATGTGCCCACGTTGAGATGGATTTCTTTCCAAGTCGGAAAGAATGCAATCAGGCTGCGAAGTGCAGCGTCCGTAGTTGTGTACACATGTACACCAGGTCGTCGATCTAATGTCACAGAGATGTAGAGTGGGTGGCCTCCTGCTCGACTTAGCCATGTAGGGATGAGATCGAGGTGTGGAATGGAGCCATGTCTGGATATCTTCACGGACAGAGAGCACCACAAACTGGGCATCGAAGTGGCTCGATCCCTCCATGCTCTGTTGATTTGACATAGCAATAGGGCTGCAGTGAAGGCTGAGGGCTGTATGAATGCATCCAAGGGAAGGCACTGCTGGAACACCTCTTCCCATATGTCAAATGGGATTTGAGGATGTTGCTTCACTCGTCGTGTCTGGTGAACTGACGAAATTCAAGTCAGCGCAGAACACCAATGGAGATATGGTAACGTCACTACCAGAGGCATCAGGTACTCGGTCGCTTTCTGTCATGAAATTGCAATTAGCAGACTTGCAATTTTTTAACAGCACAGGGTAAGGGTGGGGAGGAAGAAAATGATGTTCGGATATGTAGTCGTCGAGACCGAAATGCGCGTGATCAATTGATGTCGATTATCCCAACATCGTCGTCATTACAGACAGGATTGGCCATCTGGGAAATGCTACATAAGTACAGGCGATACAGTTAGAGACTATCCAGATAGATCATCACTTCCGCTTTTTCTTTTTCTTGGTTTCTGCTTTCGGGACAGGGACCTCAATTGACCCACCTGCTAGCTCCGCCTCCGGCCCCTCCCCATTCTCGATTTTCGTCTTGGTTTCAAGGAAGAACATCACATCTCTCAGCTGATCCTCCATGTCCTGAATTTTGGCGATGAAGCCCTTCTTCTCTTCCTCGGCCTGCTCGACCCTCTCCTTCATTTTCCCAATGTTCTTCATGAGACCTTCACTCACGGCCCGCTCCTCTTTCAGCTCCTTGTCGAACTTCCGTGCCAGCTCTGTCGCCTTCTCTGCACGAGCCTCTGCCTTGGTTTTATCCCTGAGTACTTTAGCCAGTCTCATGTCCTCCTCCTGCTGGTGCCGGAGTGCGCCTTCTTTTGCATTGGCTCGCTCCTTGTCGAACTCATGGCTGAGCCTCTCCACCAAGCCTCGCAGTTCAGCAACTTGGTTCTTCAATTCCGTGGTCTGCTCTTCATAATATGATCGCTGTGAATCAAGCTGTGAAGTCAAAAGGTACGAGTATTCGATCCCGATAGCCTCGATCTTCTCAGCACTCAGAGCATCGGCTTGACTGGGACCTAGTCCACCATCTCGGGGCGAGATACCTGTGGAGGATGCAGCGCTAGGTAGCTCGACCAATTTTCCGTCCGCCTTGTTCTGGATTAACCGATGGACGTAGCCGTCGCCTGCGTAGTCCCAAACACGCTGAGTTTCGAGCTCCAACGCATACAAGTGAGTAGTTGACTGATAATGCGCTTGTGCATGAGCGCGGCCATAACGGCCGCAGCCAATGTTGCCACAGATTAGACAGATCCACAGATTAGTAGTTGATGAACACGACGAGCAGGCAGATAGCATTGGCGTAGATGGGTTGGCAAAAGGAATTGCAATGGCAGATCGTGCTGATGCCGAAGAAGTTGGGTGAGAAGACAATAGAGTCTGAGAATACCGACAAACTGGGCAACTGCACGGAAAGCTCAATTTCGATGACACAAGAAATGCAAAGGTGCTCACCGACTGTCCCCCCACTTGCTTAGACATGTGCAATGAAATGTATGGGAACACGGAACAGTGATCAGCCCGGTGATAGCTGAGTCCATCCGCTCAAGACACACAGGGCAAGTCGGGAGTTCATACATTGATGACTGTGCAGAACCAAGCCGCGAGATTGCCTGAGAGACAGTGTCATCTGCTTCGACTTTGACAGAAAGTACATGTACGACGTTGCATATTTCGGGCTAGATGAACAAATGGGCTTGCACATAGAATCGAAGCGAAAGAAGAGGTGCACAAACCTCCATTGAGTTGAAAGGTTTTCCGTTGTAAGCCTCAACGAACTCAGCAGCATCGGCAGGATTGAAGAATTTGATGACGGCAATTGACCGGTTTGGTACGCAGTCACTGAACAAAACCTCAGAATGCTTCTTGAACCATTATGAACACACGCCACTCACCAAATGAGACGCAAGTGAGCCATACCCTCTGCAGCTGGGGCTACGAACGCCAGGAAGTCTGACGGAGTCATCCAAGATGGAACTGCAAGGACTCCCAACATTACACCGTCTGAGTCATCTACGGTTGACGTTGAGACCGTCGATTCGAGCTCTTCTTGGGAAGGCTTTGTCGCTGAATCTCGGAAAATGTGGACGACTCCTTCAGGCAAGTTCGTAGACCCAGTTTTCGTACGGGTATTAGAGACAAAAGTTGCTTCGACAGTTCCTACAATAGAGTCAGAGTGAATGAAATTGAACGGAAGCAAAGTACGCTCACCTCGACCGTGCTCCTTCTCCTTGCCTACAGCACTATATGGTGCCTTACTCATTTGTTCGAAATCTACCCAGTCGATTCGAATAGGACCGAATCTGTAATCCTTATTCTGTGGGTTGAACAATGCGTTTCGTCGGTTTGTGGACTTCGGCTTGTGTGCAGGTAGGTGTTGAAATAAACGCGAAGGAATAAAACTATCTGTGGCGTGAGGTTGCGACTGAGAAATCTCCGCTTTACGATACAGGGTGAGGCGAATATGATATCCTCGCATTTCAGAAGAGGGAGGACATGAATGTTCAGCACAACTCGAAGTAAGTAGAGGACTGGAACTTCCAGTGGAAGTTGCCTTGGAGTTGCCAAGACCGTCGAGGCGTTGTTTGGTTTTATCGAGAGTGCCAAACATTGCGGGTGGCGGCAATACTTGTAACCGCCCGACTAACTTTTAGGCGTCGACCTCCCAAGACTCACATTTCTATCACGCCATCCAAGATCTCATTTCCACCATGATGGCGTATTCAGGGATACCATACCGTATATCTGGCACACGAGAAATTTTGCAAGTATTCTACCCGGAAGCCTTCCTACCCTTCGTCTCTGCACCTCGAGACAATCATGACGAGCAATGCGTCCTCCGAGTCGGAATTGAAGCATTACCCAGAGGAAGAGGGTAATGTCAAAAGGTCTTTCTACCGAAGTACCTTTTTCCAGATCATCGTTGTCGGCCTGTGCGTCATTGCCCTTTTCGTCTTGATCAACCCTTCCCTGACTCCTTCTCTAGTATCAGTTTCCTCGGCCCTGGACTATGGTACTTCGACCCCAAGTTCTCTTGGATAACTCACTGATCTTGTTGACCTATCATGCTAGGAATGCCACGAACAGCTTGGGGGCAGGAGGTGCTCTCGAGCCGTACTTAATCAAGTAAGTCGCTCAGCTGTTCTCTTTGGGCCTTCTATATCTGATACATTCTTTTTTAGTGCTGGAAACTCGTAAGTTTCGAATTTCCAGCCATAAAAACTTTCTGAGACGTAGTTCTTAGAATTGTGTTTGCTCTCATGGGGCTTCTTTGCATCTCGAGTGCCTTGGTAGTGAATAAAATCGGCGTCAAATACACACTCATCCTTGGCACTCTGGGGTGGGCTCCATACTCTGCGTCTCTCTGTATGTCCATTTAATTCCCTTGCCGGTGGCGAAATATTTATCCCTTCCTGTAGACCAGAACAACAGATACGGAACCGTAAGTTCTTTTTCACCATTTGGCTCCATTTAGCCGACGTGATATCGACTTGCGCAGGAATGGTTTGTGATTCTTGCCGCCGTTATCTGCGGTCTCTCGGCCGGACTGTATTGGGCGGCAGAGGTGAATTGACCCTTTTAATGACACAGTGACTTTGCTAAAATCAAGGCAACTGCAGGGTGCCATCGTGTTGTCCTACCCTGAGCACAAGAAGCGTGGACGTTACCTGGCCATCTGGTTGGCGTTCAAGAACAGCGGACAGATCGTAGGAGGGTAAGTTAGAAAATATCTCAACTTTCCTTGCATTCATTGACGTACACCATCCAGAGCCATCAATCTTGGCGTCAACGTCCACAGATCCACAGGTGGAAAGATTTCCTACGCGACTCTCCTGGCATTCGTCTGCCTACAAGTCCTCGCCCTTCCGATCTCCTTCATCATCTCCAACCCTGAAAAGGTTCAGAGAGAGGACAGGACCAAAGTCAAAGTTGACGACAAAACAACGACCGTCCAACAGATTAAGATCTTGGGTCGGACGGTTGTCTCCAAGGAAATCGGATTCCTGCTGCCTCTCTTCTTCAGTGAGAACTCATCATAGTCTAAACCGTCCTTGACTTGTTGACGCGAACATGATTTTCAGGCAGTTGGTTCTACTGGGGTTATGCCTCGACCTTCCTCACCCTTTATTTCTCCGTTCGTCTTTCGTATACATTCTTGATGATCCGTCAACATTTGACATGTACCGTGTTCTCGTCGACAGGTTCGTGCCCGTGCACTTGGCTCTTTCATGAGCGCCATATCAGGTGTGATTGCCACGACGTTACTGGGTATCTTCTTGGACAATCAGAGAGTATCCCTCAAGGTATTTTAATCACCCTATCATTTATTGCTTCCTTTGCCAACACGTCACTAGAAACGAGCGAGATACGCTGGCGCGTTTGTCACAACAGTGTTCTCTGGATTCTTAATCTGGGCCCTCATTATCCAGCATCACTATACCCATCACCCTCCCGGTAAACTGGATTGGTTAAGCCCAGGTTTCGGTCGTGGGTTTGGCCTTTACATCATGCTCAACACAGCAGGAAATCTGGTTCAGAACTATCTGGTATTTGCTCTGATTGTTCTTTACCTCCGAGTATACTGACTCTGCGAATCAGTATTGGGCCGTCGGCTCCCTGGGAGATGGCACGAGCCAGCTTACTCGGTCTACCGGTCTGCTCAGAGGTATCGAATCCTGGGGACAATGTGCCTCGTTCGGAATCAACTCCTCGTACGTACTCTCTACAGTAAACCAGCGGCACCTATGCTAACTATACCGCCGGCCTACAGAAAATTCAGCCCTTTGTACACTGTAGTCATCAATATAGTCTTCTGGGCTGTCTCGATCCCTCCCGCATGGATCTCTCTCAATCAAATCGGAAACAAAAACTCGCAACATGTCGATCGTATACCCGTGATATCTAACGCCGACTTAAAGCACGAAAACGAGAAGGTGTCTCACCAAGAGCCTTCGAAGGAGGTTTACGCCCAGGGACTACCTAGTGTTTAATGGATACTAGTAATGGATTTGGCAAATTTAAAAGTCATTCAATTTGGGTGAATGTATAATGAAGGTCAATAATATTATATCCCCTTGGGTACTGTGTCAGTTTGTGAAAGCTGTTGATCAACGATCAACACTGGACGTCGGTCCAGCTTTTGTGGCACTTTACGGACGTTTGCCGCTGTGAAACTGGCGAAAAAGGTGGCTGTGACCGTCATAGCTTTACCTGTTTCTGTCATACCACAATCTAGAACTATGAAGGCTCTTCATAGGCCCTGAATTGGCCTTAAAGCTGCCAATTCGCGACATGCCTCCTCCTTCAGCTGGTACGGTCCGACCTTTTCGGGGAAATCCTTGTTTGCTTCTCAAGGATGCGACAAACTCTGCCAATCCCCGATCGTGATCGATCGGTATCACTTATGTCAGCGTACATGGTGTTTGTGTGGTTCGCGTCTTTCCATCCGCTGTCATGCGGCCATACATTTCCATGAGTGATTGTTCGATTGGTATTTCTCGATCCCAGGCACAGATACCCAAAACGAGTTTACCCTGTCCCATCAGCCGCTGGCCCGTTGCGTCAACATCCTCTCCGTAAAGGCGCGTCACCTCGTTACACTGCACGCGCCGGACCAGCGCGCCCCCGCCAACCATACACTGTCCGTCGTATCGGGCAGGTGCCAGAGGGCTTACTTCCATTTTTTTTCTCTTCATATGCACCGTAGATTAAGAAATATTTATCCATATTGCCGTAATATATGTATGTGGACTTTGTCTATGGACATGTGGTGTGAAAACAATCTGTCCAATAATTGTTGACGATGTGGGCGGCATTGCGCACGTCGTTGATGGGAGCACCCGGAAAACTCCGAGCGATGCCCTTCGTGCCAGTGATAGTCACCTCACCCAACCCTCACACAGATTTATGTTAGTACTGATTCTGTCAAGCATATTCTACTAAGTTATCATGGTCAGATTTTGGAAAGGACTTGGCATTACCCTCGAAGTTGAGCAGGCCATCACTCGCGATGCCGCCGCCATGCGCCCATGATCTGTGTGACAGTGTCGCATCAACCGCACGGCAGAGTTCCGAGGTGGAACTTCCAGGTAAGGATAGCACCCTCCGGAGACCGGAGGTAAGGGTGGTGTCGACCCTTGTCCCTGGATCGAGAAATACCAATCGAAGTAGGACTCCATTTCCATCAAAAGCAGCCTTTCCGGGGATAACGGAGGCTACTTATGCCCAGTGCGCAGGGCATGCTAGTCGGACTTATTCTTCTCAACCTCCACTGATCTGCCTTCCTCCTCCGACCATGACCAGTGGCGAGCCACAAACACTTTCAGTTCTTGTAGATGGGCATGAAGTCAAGAAATCCTTCTACAGGAGCACGCTGTTCCAAATTCTCGTCGTTGGGGTGTACGTGCACTCTCGCAGATGGTGGAAATTATGCTTACTCCTCGGCCTCCGCAGTATTGCTTTCCTAGGCCCGGGCCTCTGGTGTGCTGCTTAGATGGATAGAGTGAGGGAAGTGCACGAACTAAGATGCATTCTGCGTGTTTAGGAACGCGACGAACAGCTTGGGTGCAGGTGGTGCACTTGAACCATACCTTGTCAAGTAAGCCCTTGTTTAACTGGCAGTTCTCAATCTAACGCGATGATCAAGTGCGGCGAACTCGTAGGCCCTTTCGTCTCACGTACGGGAATTCTCGCTGAATATTTGCGGCAAGGATCGTTTTTGCTGTTCTAGGCCTACTTTGTATCGCGAGTGCCTTGGCCGTAAACAGGATCGGAGTCAAATACACGCTTATTCTGGGCAGTCTCGCATGGGCCCCGTACTCGTCGTCCCTCTGTCAGCATTCCGTCTCATCTCTTAGTTTCCCCCCTACTGACGGTATCCACATAGACCAGAATAACAGGTATGGCACTGTCGGTATCTCTTCACTTTGACATGGAATTCTGTATCTGGCTGATCCGAAATTTCAGGAATGGTATGTGATTTTTGCCGCCGCAACTTGCGGTATCTCGGCTGGGCTGTATTGGTCCGCAGAGGTGAAGCCCTGCATCCAGGAGAAATCGATGCGATCCCGCTAATTCCGGATCATCTGCAGGGCGCCATTGTACTTGCCTATCCCGAACACAGGAAACGAGGTCGCTATCTAGCCATTTGGCTAGCTTTCAAAAATAGTGGGCAAATTGTTGGAGGGTAACTTTCGATGACCACTGCTCTTACTGTCATCATGCCCAGCTGAGGATCTATTGCAGAGCCATCAATCTTGGCGTCAATATCCACCGATCTACGGGAGGGAAAATATCTCATGCGACCCTTCTCGCTTTTGTCATCCTCCAAGTCCTTGCTGTTCCGGTGGCCTTCCTTATCTCAAATCCTGAACAAGTACAGCGAGAGGATGGCACCAAAGTCAAGGTCGATGAGCGCACTACAAATCGAGAACAGTTCAGGCTGTTATGGCGAACTATCGTGTCCAGAGAAGTTGGCTTGCTTTTGCCAATCTTCTTCAGTATGTTCTGAATCTGAGTGACCTGATGCTTTTGCCTGAAGAGAATTTCAAGGCAGCTGGTTCTACTGGGGATATGCTTCCACCTTTCTGACTCTGTACTTTTCTGTTCGTCTTTATCTCTGTTCTCGTTCTGTGTACCCGCGCTCACAAGTTCCGCCTGAAAGGTTCGCGCCCGTGCACTAGCGTCCTTTTTGAGTGCGATATCTGGCATGGGATTTTCCACTTTGCTTGGGTTTTTCTTGGACTCTCAGCGCCTCTCTCTAAAAGTACGTGCTATAGTTTCAGAGTGATTGCTGCTTCTTATTTTAACAGAGGCGCGCAAGATATGCTGGCGTATTTGTGATGTCGGCTTTCTCGGGAATTTTGATCTGGGCTCTGGTCATCCAGCATGAGTATAGTCATAAAAACCCCGGAAAGCTTGATTGGTTGAGCCCTGGATTCGGACGTGGCTTCGGACTCTATATAATGCTTAATTCAGCAGGAAATATGGTACAGAATTACTTAGTAAGTATCTTCGACGGCACTTTGAACGAGAGCTCATCGGCTTCTGTGATTATAGTATTGGGCTGTGGGTTCGCTGGGAGATGGAACGAGTGAGCTCACTCGTACTGCCGGGATCTTCAGGGGTATTGAAGCTTGGGGACAATGTGCCTCATTTGGCGTCGGCTCATCGTATGTGGAATTTGGCTTTCGTTTTTTCTATGTGTCGTTTCTCACTGCGGCTTTTGCACTGACAGCATGTTCAGTCCATTCTACACCGTCGTAATCAACGTTGTCTTCTGGGCTATCTCAATACCCTCCGCCTGGTTCTCCCTCGTCCTGATAGGAAACAAAAACTCCGTACATGTCGCACATGCACCCGTTGTCACTCTTAGACCAGACTGCGACTTAGAAAAGCCTGAGCTGTCAATATCGAAACAGTCAGAATAGCATACGCCATCTACCTTACTGTACTATATTCAATGGAACACATTTCCAATAGGCACTCCGAGTCGGGATCGGGGCTTCCATGTTGTTTGTTTCGGGTGAATTTGCCAAATGCTTTTGAAAAACGTGCCGAGTGCGCCTGAGGCGGAGCCTCACGGTCAACAACATTCAAACATCATTGGATTCATCCTTGTAACGCATACCGTCTGTATGCCCGATCCCAGTCACATCAGTCTCCTCCCATGAATCCGATTTTTTCCTTGACACAGCCGTTCACTCCCAGAACTCTTAAGGTTCTGCGAACAGCTCTTGCAAGGACATCGACTTCAAGGACACTGGATCCCGCGCCTGGAAATGCTGCGGTCCTAATACCATTTTGCAATGTTAAAGGAGTACCCGGGATTTTACTAGAAGTACGCGCAAAATCACTGAGAACGCATTCGGGAGAGATCAGGTGCGATAAATGTTTCGCCATTCATCAATTGTTGCTTAAAGTAGTGCAGCTTTCCCGGTGGACGTGTAGACAAGGTGGGTAGTATTATCTGACGCACAGCTTGACATTGAGAACGTGACTAGGCAGATAAATCGTTTCTCGCTGGTGCATTACGGGAGACCCAAGAAGAACTTGGGATACGTCCGGATCGCGTCGACGTGTTAGGGGAGATCGGACCACCTGAGTTCAATCTGCGAGGGGACATGCGAGTCTGGCCGTTCGTTGTGAATAACACTTCATGTCTCCTGTAGCGACGATTGTTCATCAAATCACAGGGGTTCGTGCGACCGGAGTCCATGGGAATCCAACCATCTGAGGATGACCCCTTACCGTCCATCGACCTCCCCTCGCTTCATGGTGAGGTTTCACGGCATGAAGTGGCTGTCGCGTTCCATCTGCCACTTGCAAGAGTCGCAGACCCATCAAAGATCAAGTCGTATCTGTTCCGTGGAGAGAGACCATACACTGTTGTGGACGTAACAGACATCGTGCACGCTGCCGGAGGGAAGACGCTCGGGATCACTGCCATGACAAGTGAGGAGAGCGTCAATGGAGGATGTGATGTGGGAAGGAAAGGTCGCATCGAAGTTTGGGGCTTGACGGGATGGTATCTATCATTGTTGATGAGGACTCTTCAAGTGTATCAATAGCTAATATTATCAACGTCGGCGCGCACCGTGCAAATCACATAAATCATCTCCAGCGTCACCTCAGACGAATCTCGAGTCTGCAATTTTATACCAGAATGTCATTGTCGTCGTCGCAACCCTCCGTCAATCATGTCTCCAACCACAGGTGTCTTGATTTCATCAGGTTGTTTTGGTCCGTCGTCCTTCTTGTGGCGGGCAGACGGAACTCTGCGACGTGTCTTGACTCGCTTCACCGTGGAGCTTGGGTGCCTTGATTGCCAGATGAGATAGAGTACAGCCTCGGCAACTGCGACCACAATTGCGGCGAACATGGCAAGAAGAACTCTCTGGAAGAAGCAACATGAGACTAAGATTTCAAGTTGCCTGACTACAACATACCCATTCATTTCTCCATCCCAATTTGTCCGCTGCCCACCACACAGCAAATCCTGAGCCAAGGATACTCAATAGAGCATTCAGCAGGGCTGTTATAGTCTTTCTCTCCCTGATCCTTTCTGCCTCCATCTCCTCAGGCTCTTTAGCCGGAATGTATTCACCGAATTTGCGTTCTGGGGAAGTCGTTGTTCCTGCGAGTAGAGATATCATTGAATAGGCTTGTGGGTCTAGTGGTGGTGACTGAGATTGAAGCGTCTCAAGTCCGGAGGTACGCGCCCATTGAGAAATAGACTGTAAGACGGTGTAAGGAACCGTCGCCGGTGGAGATGGAGAGACATATGGATCCAAGGTTTTAGCCAAATCTGCAGGGACGATTGGTAGGAGGGTTTGAAGAGTGTCTATGAGGTGCGGTTCAAGCGATATATTGAAATCCTGGGGAGGATTGGCATTGCCCATCGCGAGTGATGATGGGGGTTAAGAAGGAAGCTGATGTTTAGGCGCGTAGAAGACTCTTAGTAAACCATAACACTCTTCTCAACACCCCTCACACATTTTGTACTAGTAGGAACATGAATATAAAAGGTTTTGCTACAAATACACTGGAATGAAGGCTATCGCTACAATACATACCCAATAAATTACTCTGACTCGTCGCCGTCGTAGAAAGCCATAGCATCCGCCACCGTGCCGCCTTCAGCAACATGTTTGACCGCTTTCAACATTCCTGCAGTCATGTCGGAAGAACTCCACATCTCTTGAATCCCATTCGGAAGAGTGACGGGAACGGTAAGTGACCCCTCAGCCGTTGCAATGGGGACGTCGTCGTCCTTTTCGAGGATGGAGCAAGGAGCTCCTGGTCGACAGAAGGGCCTGTGCGTCGGCCAATCCTGCGAGAAGGTTGTTAGGCTGAACGTCGCACGATGTTCGGAAGAAAATGACATACTGCCCGTTCTGTGACATCGGAAAACATGTCAATCAAATTATATCAATGAAAGTGTAAATATTCACGTACGGCACCTTAAAAATAATCTATCAGTGAGAACCGAGAATGAGGTGCGGATCGTAGCTTACGATTTGCTACAGTAGTATGGTTTCACATCTAGATCGCATTTTCCAGAACCTACGGAAAAGAAAGATTTAATTATAGACAGATAAAGTACCAAAAAACATACACCGAGAAAGCATATGGCCCTTATCAGCCTGAACGAGGCATCCCACTGCAGCGCAAGTATACCTATTCGCCTTCTTGGCTCTTTTCTTTGCCACCTCTGTCTTCTTCTGTTCCATTTTCTCTTGATGTTGAAAATGGACAGCCCAGAGTTCCTTGTACTGAAGGCGCATTTCTGCCCCTTCGGTTATTTCATTGGTCACACGATCAAGAGTACGCTCAGCGTATCCAAGGACGGCTGGGCAGGGATCTTCACGGCGAAGACAGATCGCCGCATTCGCATGGTGCGCCGAGGCGTGAATGTATCGATAGAGAAGCCTTTCCTTCGAGCCACTCACGTACCACTCGAGGAGAAGTGCATGGGCCTTGCTTTGTTGGACGGGAGTGGCGGTGGGGCTCAAAATAGCCTTCACGAGGTACTCGCGATACAATTGACGATCGGGAGTACAGTGAATCCCAGCTTCAAGTCTGCGTCGTAGAGGATGAGCAATGGGATCATAAACAGAAACAAATTGGGGGAGACTGGTAGACAGAAGTACCGTAGGGCATAGTCTATAGCAGATTCTGCATTCCCTGCATCCGCTTCCGCACGGACCACTTTGGCAGGCTTTGCTGAGAATAACTCTAGAGCACGGTTCAATTGTTCCCTCAAATAGGTGGAGGTGTTAGCGATCGCAGGTTCCGTCGTGAGCGAGCGAGCGTCCGAAAGCCGACTAGTGTAGCTCAACACTCTGTTTACGAAATCCTTATCAACATTCGTAGACCAGGGCGTTATACGAAGGGAGTAGAAGGATATAGTATTCGGTGACACCATCGGAGCATTGATGCCAGCGGAAGCTTTCAGTTTCGCCCAGACTCCGTCGAACGCTTTCTGCACAGTCTCCACTCTCTTGTCGTTCATAATGATGGTCTGGATCTCGCAGAGCTCTTTCATGACACCCATCCTCTTGAATTCTTGGCCTACCGCGACACCTAAGGTGGGATCATGTGTAGCCAGCATCCACGGCGCGAAGGGTGGGTGAAACTTGCGGGTTCCATTGACGAGACCCGTAAGGAAGAGATGAATGAGCGTCTTGCATACTTCCGGAGCGGCCGCTTCTGGTGTCTCCGGGAAGAAAGCTATTCCCCAGTTCGGAGGGCGGCCGAGTGGAAGACGCTCTGTATGAGTGCAGGTGCTTTCCATTTGGACAACGAACAGGACGTGGGACGGGTTTGGTTCAAGTGGGATGTAGCGCAGGTCAAAGTACCAGACATTTGCATATAAAGCGTGGCCGTTAAAAAACCGAGGTGTACGATGCAGAGTATTGAAGGATCTGATAGACTCTGCGTTGGTAGACATGATGGTCAGGAGCGAGACAGCGCTGATGAGTAAGATCGGCACAGGATGACCAGTGACCAAGTGTAAGCATCCGGATTGAACGTCTTTGTATGGAGTTTTAACACTACACAAACTCCACTGTTCGGCCATCGTCCTTTCTATGTCGGACTACCAGGATGTTCAGAGCCGGCCTTTGCTGGAGACGTGGAAGCAGGATTGTGCGAGCTTTGACATCGGTGTCAGGGTCACTGATACCACTTCAGTTGTGACCGCGCTTGAGAACATTGCCCAGGCCCTTGCTCAAAACAACGATACCAGGTATGGCTTCGAAGGCCCAATACGAGCATGGCTTGACTATCAACTGTTTTTGCAGACTTCATTTTGGTTTAGATCCGTCGTTATGGGCCGATCTACGGAAGCTTTGGCGGGATCTTGCTCGGACACAGCTCACCTTTTGGGATGGTGACGACGAGGAAAGCGACGACAGCAAGAGCAAGGAAAAACATCTCCGGACTGTGTGTGCAAGCCTTGCAAAGTTTACTCGAAACTTGGTGGCAGGAGTTCCGGAGAATCAAACTCGAGCGTTGTGGGTTGGACCATCCTAAAAAAATCATATATTTCCTGAAACTGTACTAGTGAAAATGAACCGGAAATCCGACGCTTGCTCCACTACCACACATCATGGTCTGCGATGGAAGATGATGAACGTAAGCGCTGTATTTGCGGACATTCATTATCTTACCGGCTGCTCCTCATAGCTGTCCCCGTGGCTCGCATGCTTGCACAGACGCTCTCGAACATGGTCACGACAAATGACCCGTTGATGTCGAGGTTGTGGGAGACGTACATGAACCTCCCCGAGGACCAAGTCGTGCTGATGTATGGTAAATTTGTTCGGCGCTCCTTCCATGGTTCTGACCTTCTTGGGCCCAGGACAGCCGACTGCTGGGATCTCCTGATCCTCGCACCATTTTGACTGTTCTCATATTTATCCAAAACTGTATTCATGGAAGTAGGAAACGAATGTGAGGTTACGTCCTTGCTCTATTCTATCCTTGATTCAATGATCTGCCCCGCAGCACGATGCTCAGCAGGACAACTGTTGGCGCCCGACTCTGCATATCATTATTGGATGTTATGTTAAAGCTGTATGACGCCGAGGAATCAAGTCAAGCGGCACAGGCGTTCGATGTCGGGTGAGATTCCATTACCGCATTTTCACAAGTTGGAACCGAATGAGAACTTAATGGGGCTTTTAGATACGACATATTGTCCCATCTCATTGAACACGGGCTGGTCCCCGATCTTTATGGCAAATTTACAATGTAAAAGCTTCCATGCACGAAAAGAAAAAGTAGGGGTGCGAAGCTGAAATCTCTTTCAATAGACCTGACGAGATCGTCGCTCCTCATCAAACTACTCTATTAAAAATCGTGGATTCATATCTCCAGTCGGCTCAAATGAACGCGACATCACCGGCGACTCCTGGAATTATCAAGGTCCACGCGAAGCTGAGCCCCATGCTCGCACAATGTTTTTTTGACCTATCAGCATATGCTCGGAAAGCCGTTGAAAAAGCACTGGGTCCTCCTGATCAGCGAAGCGCCCCCACAGACGCCCAACCCCCGCCACCAGCGGAGTTGGATGTCATGCTCCCGAAAGTGTGTGAGGCCCTTGTGCTCGTGACACAGTGCATTGTTACCATTACGCTGGAAGCCGACCAGGCAAAGGACCATCAAACTCAAGACTTGACGTCTGAGCAGGATCTGAAAGCTTTTTTTAACGAAGCGCATTCCTCTGATGGCGGCTTGGTGGAAAGTTTGATAGGTATGAGATTGGCTTTCTTTCGTATGGGCCACTGTGCTTACATCAATTCTCGCGTTCCTTTGACATAGATCTCCTCCGATTGTTCGATCTCTTTCTTCCGCGGATTCAATTTGGCAAGCCTGTGAAAAATTTACCCTCGGCCCAGGAAACACCTACACAGCAGTCTACAGCGGACCCAACCGGATTTCAGTACCTGAAGCGGGACCTTGTGCGTCTTCTCGGAATTCTATGCCACGAGATCAAGGCTGTGCAGGACCTGGTTCGCGAGCGTGGTGGCATTCAAATTGTCATGAACCTGTGCGTCGTAGATGAAAGAAATCCATGTCAGTGAAATCTTTTCCAATCTCGTCCAATTATGTATCGCTGATTGTATGTTTCTTTTTTTTGTCGTAGATCTACGGGAGCATGCGATCTTCACACTACATAGTCTATTGAAAGACAATCGGGAAAATCAAGCTGTCGTAGATGCAATCAAGCCCATCGGGGAATGGGATGAGAATGGGGTTTTGAAGGATACCCCTCGGGCTGTTCGTAAATAGGACAGAACAGATAGAGAGCATGCAGTAGCAATCCACGCGTCCTGGCATAGCGCCAGCAAGAATATGAGCAGAATATGAGCTGCAAAATGAATGTTTCAAGGAGAGGATGAGGAACCGTTTCATTCTTCCTCGTCCTCGTCAAAGACAGCTCCCCTTTTTCGCGTGCCGGTACCTCCCAGGCGCCGTACCTTGAACTCTTCCTCATCTTCTTCCTCCTCGCTCTCCACGTCCTTGTCTGCCCCTTTGTCGTCATCACCCCTTGTATCCCCCTTCGAACCAGATTCACGACGTTTTTTGTGAGATTCTTGTTGTTCTCTAATCTTCGCATCAAGCCGATCAAGAGGATCCTCTTCGTCATCATCCCCCTCCCCGGATTTCCTTTTCCGTCCCCTTGGCCCGGCGTCCTCGTCAGAGGAGTCTGCGACCACGAAATCATCTTCCTGGTAATCCTCAAGGCCTTTCTTGTCCTCGCTGACTTTGCGTTTGGGTTTACGTCCGGAACTCCCGGTACCCGCACCCTCATCATGTTCCTCGTCCGAACCTTCGAAGATGCCAGCAGCTTCATCTTCCTCGTCGTCGCTCCACACGTCGCGACCGGCTGTCTTCCTTGAGTACCGTCGCTTTCGGCCACCACCAAGCATGTCGTCGTAGTCGCTCTTCTTCTTCGACTTTTTCGCACTCTGCTTCATCAGTTCCAACTTCTCGCGTTCCGGATCCATGGTAGGGTCTGGCGCCATACGTAGACGGGCGACCTTGTTGTGCTTTTGGCCCACAGCACGCACGAGCATCCTGTGTGTCTCAGATTGCATACCCGTAGGACGCAGAGTCATGTATCCTGTAATTACAGCTTCGGATTGTAGGACTTGGGAGCGTTTATGTTGGGCGACGAGGTATGTGAGACCTTGCTTGTTGACAAGGGCTTCTACGGCTGGTTGCGAAGACTGAGAGCCAATGAATTGTCGCGGGACACCCGCGGACGTATCGCGACTCTGGTTGATGTCGAATAGTTCTTTACCCAGCCTTAAACTCAAGGTGCCATCTGACCACCGAATTACACGACTGTTTGATTGCCTTCGCTGTGGTTAGAACGTCAGACTAGGAAGTTCAAAACCAGAAAGAAAACTCACGTCCAGTCCGTTTTCGTCCTTTATCCATCTCCAACGCACTGTGTTCTCCACCCTGAGTTTTATCGTCATACTCTTCTCTCGGATGCTTTCAGCAGGGTGAGAATCCTCGTCTTCGTGCTCTGGACCAATATAAGTGTCAGGATGGAATGGTTTGGAGTCCACTCTGACGAAGTTGGGGACTCGGATGACCCAGTTCTTGGGTCAAATGTCAGAAGATGCGATGTTTGAATGTGCAAGTGATACTCACATCTCCGTCTGAGCTTTTGGGAACGGGTATATTTGGGAACGAAACTTCAGCCTCTTTTACCTCAACAGCAATCTCTTGCGGTGCCTCTTCTTCCCCATATTCTAGTGCCTGCCTGCGTTCTCTCTCTGGAGTAGCTAGTCTCTCCGAATCAGGCGCCGAAGCCGAAGGTGATGTCGGCCTGGGTTATATGAAGTTTGGTGAGAAGTCTGTATTTCCACAAGCCGAAGGACGCACTGGTGTTGCTTAGCCTCCTCCACACCTTCGTCGTTCCCAAACAGGTCGTCCATTTCTTCGTCCTCCTCCTGTAGCTCGGCCGGGTTACCGCCCGTTGGAGAGCCCATTTCTACGTCCTCCTCCGCGACCGGCGAATACGCTACATCATCGTCGAGCTTTGGCAGCCTCTGAGGCTGAGCATCACCGAGTGCACCTGCAAGACTGGACATGTTCCTCAGAATTTGGGCCCGTGGTAGTGGATGCACAGGTGCAAGTGTCCGATGGGTTGGGCACGTGACGCGACAAGACAACACGAGCCGGAAAAGGCAAGCGCGTGTCGACAGCGAAATTGAATGCGCGCTTACAGTTGCACAGGTTTCCAATCCACTCCCGTCTGATCCTCTGTTCATACAATCCATCGAAAACAATTCATCATCGTCTGCTTATCATTGTTGGTGTATGTATGTTTCAGTCAACAGGAAGCACGCAAACTGGCTTGCCATCGTTTCAGCGTCCTGCCAACCCCGGTTTCCCAGCGTTGTAAGTAGTTTTCATCCAGCTCCAACCAAAAATGCTGTGTACCATCTTATCGAGATTCTCATCTTCAGGCCGTCGTAAATTCTGTGTGATGGGACTGAAGTTTTCCGCACGAACTTGCCGCAATTGGGTATATTCTGCGCAGCCCCGGGAGGTCTGTGCTGCATCCTTCTCAAAGTGGTCACCGTCACGCTAGGACGTCTATTCAAAGCCTTCATCTTTGGCGGCTCAGAATAATTGCTGTGATCTTCCACGTGCGCTATTTTCTTCCAATGGTAAACTTCCCCCTTCAGAATTGATCGTGGAATAAAGTTCAGTATGGAATGGGACAGCTGAGAAGAGGTGTCGCCCCTGTCCAGGCAACGACCGGTTCACAGCATTTCTGCCTATTTGGAAGTTTATCGAGTCAATTTCTAGAAGTCCGCAAGGAATCCCGACAGTCGAGGCATGAAACTAACAAGCTGTGAGAGTATAAGACTCTGCTGTTCCCCCTTGCTTTCTTCCTCCTTGTGACCACTCCCGAATATGACGATATCACAACATCAGTAGGTCACAAAATCCTTTATATATCGTATGCGTACTGAGCTTCACCGCACAGTATTACCGCCCTCCGACTGCCATCGCAGTCACCCACTTTCCCTGGAGATTGTCTTGAGTTCTCATCTCAGCTCCAATCTCCTTTCTTATTCTCTGAATCATCCGTACCGCGTGGCATGGCTCAGTTCCGTGGCTTTGAGAAGCCTGAGGTCCCCGAAATGGATAACGAGCTCAGTAATAACCAGGGAAATTACCTTACAGGCGTCCACTCGGGGGTTACATATATACCCGATTTCGCAAATTACAGCTACCATCCTCCTCCTCAGTCTGACGTTGAGCCGTATTGGCCAAATTACCCACAAGAAAACGACATACCTACCCGAGCAATGAACCAGCCATACCTTCAACAGCACTCGAGCGCCTCTTCGACCTATTCTGCGATTCCATGGGGAGATTCTTCTACCCCGCTGAATCAGCCCTCTCCTCAATCTGCGGGCCCTTCAAACTACAACTATGCCAGCCACAGTCCTCAAGGGTCGCCTCTTGCCCTCATTCCTCACTCGGCCGGTGGTTATCCCAGATCGCGTTCTTCGGAACATGCGATCTCGACCTATGCTAGTTCTGCTCATGTCACAACTCCACCGGTTACTCCCAGACTTACTTTTGGGACGTCGCCCGTCCACGAAGCCACTGTGAGTTTTTTTGACCGACACAATAATTTTGACTTGGGCTGACTGCTATGCTATGCAGCCCAACCCAGACGGACATCGAGAGCAGCTTAGGCTCTTCAGGGACGCGACCCAGCTTCCCATGTCCTTCAATGCAGGTCCCTTCGTACCTCAGAAGATGTACATTCCGCACACAAACAGTGACGTTAAGCGATATGTTCACGAGGTTGACTTGCAGGCTCCAATTTACTTCTGGATGGACAGCCCTGTCGAATGCGGTATCCCTCTCATTGATGCTTTGCATTCTCGCGTGCGGCGCTTGCAGAATCGCGACGAGCCTGTCTTCGAAGGTCGAGGACCAAGCATATCCATCAGGATTGCCTGGCCAGGGTATCGACCCTGGAGTCGACAAATCCCCACAAAGGATTTTCGCAGTCCCCCTCAGCCTATCACAAGGGCGAAACTTGTGAAAAACATTGCCAAATGTGTTGATCGATTCCTTGCCGTATGTTTCATCATTTTGCATACAATGAGATTGGTGACTTACGGCTCGTTGATCGTACAGGCAAGATCACAACAAGTAATGGACGACGATGTGGACATTCGATGGAAGCTTGGCCACCGTCCAAACGAGATCAAGCTTGATGATCTCATTCTTGTCAGTGTTCATCACGTCTCGATGGGGAGCTGGCAGCCACAGCTACGACTTCGCCGACCATTCCCTTCATAACGATGCCAACCAAACTTTTCGTCGTCTTGATCTTCCCTCGCTTGCCGCGTAGCGCCCAGGGGCCGTTTGGGCCTCTTTTTCTCTTACTCTTTGCTTTCCAAATCAACCTCTGTTTAGAAACTGAAACAGTTACGTTCGTTTGGCCTATCCTGCTCGTCTATAGATGCTCGTGTATCCTTTGTTTTTCTCCCCTTGCCTTCTGATCTTAACCACTGTATCCATAGCCCTTGCCCGAGCTAAATTATGCCCGTTAGTCCAAGTCTAATATTTTACGATGTATATTATCCGTCCCACCTTTCTTTCACACAATCCATGTCACATTTCGTTCCCGAGGACGCAAATACTTGACCTGTAGGTACTCGGGTCCATTGATTCCTGGTCAGTCCATGCAGAAAACTCAAAGGCGAGCCTGATCATTAATCAAGCCATGGAATGGAGGACATGAGGGATGGGGAAGACCAATCGGAACATTTACCTGAATCGTATTCCACAGCCTTTCACGAACAAGCAACTATGTGCCCCTTATAATGGAAGCATCAAGTGGCATCCGGCGGTACTGAACCCGATGGTAAATGCCTCAGCGGGACCGACTTCCAGTGGTTCCAAAGTAGGTGCACCCCCCATTGGTAGTGTAACCCGGGATCACTTAAGGAGATGATGTCCGCCTTGCCCTTGGGGTGTTAAATGTTAAATCCGTGTTGGTAAACAAAATGCTGTACACCCTCCGTCGATGTCGAAAGGGGCAGTGTTGTGCACCCGTGATCGTTGAGAGATCACTCAGGCCACACATGGTCCAGAACGAATACTGATATCGCACACAAAATCAACGTACAGTGACTCAACATAGAACAATCCAAAGCTTCCTAGCTAGGCCAGCAAGTGATGGCCACTTGTGACCTGCCAGTGTTCAAGAGCCAGAAAGACAGCGGCGTGCAATTGAGGTGACAGCGTTGCCTGCTCCTATCAGCGCCCGCGGTCGGATATGTCTTGTACCTAAGATTAGGCAGCCCTCGTCTGGGAAACGAGTTCGATGACGATTTTCATCCTGGGACCCCTGGGCATAAGAGTTGCAAATGCAACTGCCAGATTGCTGCGACATCTCGAGGTCTAGAGATGATGCGGCAGACTTACATTAAATTCACCAATGCCTGGGGACTCCAGCCGTTCCACGGGATTCGAGTTTCCTGCTTCGACTATAAGGACCAGCGTACAGGTCTGTGTCTGAACCGTATGTCGGAGTCATCCGTCCTCCCCGAGGCATAGATCTGGCATCCCACATCCTCGAGGAGGAGAGCATATGACGCGTCGTCTTGAAGAGCGCTCTCATCCTGAACGCCCCCTTCCAGTCTTAAATCTGACACCATTTGCTTCACTGTGAACAGACCAGATAAATATTCTGATCGGAGGGGGTGGAACGTCAGCTAGGAAAGAGACCTTGTCGATAAATATGGCAATCTTCGCCGTAGCGTTCTGACTGTCCCATTGGAGTCGAGTAAGCGTCGCTTCCTTGACGCCATATTATCGTCACGTACGACGGATATACACCTTGGAAGAGTGAAGCGCGAGGTTTGCGAGTTGCAAGAAGACCTCAGCCAGGCCGTTGTCCGCTCGATGGCCACCGACGATTTCGAAACCAAATGGAAGGCGCTTCCTCAAGCTCGCAGAGAAGAACTTGCCTTGGAAGGCCTTTGGCATGCCTCCTGTGCAGGCCCAGACATGGAGAAACGTAGGAGATGGTGTCCTGAGATGACACTTGAGCTCCTAGCAGCCGACCGCGGGCAGGGCTTTCTCGACATGTTAACGAAAGTCATGCCGGACACGCTGGAGGATAAGATCACCGAGCCCATCCTGGTTCCACACCCACAAATTGACTGGTTATTGGGGATCGAACCACTGTGCCACCTGTCGAAGGAGATACGGGTATATAGGGCCTATTTCATAACTTTCACGCTATGGCGTATCCTTCTAGCATTTGTGAGTAAACATCAGCAAATCTGGCGGGTTGAAGGACTTACTTCCTAACTCTTATAGTATGGCAAAGAGGAAAAATATGCCGTTGGGAAGGTGCCCACGTCGTTGAAAAGTGATGCAAGGGTAATACGTGATGCCGCGAAGCTCTTGGACAGCGAGAGTAAGAAGCAAGTTCGCCATAAAGTCCGGTCCTTCCAGCGACAGAATCAAGCCCAAGTCCATATCTGTTGGAAGTGCGGGAAAGATTCCTCGCGGCTAGCGACAGGTCAGGAGCTCAGGGGTTGTGCAAAGTGTAAGGGAACGGATTATCAAATCCGATACTGCTCCAGGTAAGTTGGCCGCTGAGAATTGTCCTTGTATAAGCAACTGAATCCCGTAACATAACAGGAAGTGTCAGAAGGAAGATTGGAACGCGCACAAAGCCGTGTGTGGAGGGGGTGTGGCAGGTCGACGTCCACCGCCCACAGTTGAACCGCAAGCGAGCGTCGACGAGCGGATTCCATCACCAGCGCCTGGTTTCAAGAGATCGCCAGCGCTGCTTCATCAGATCTCTTTCCTCAAGAAACCGCCGTTCATGGATTATGTGGTTGGTTCAAGTTCAATACCATTTATCAATCATGCATTGACCATCGAATAGTTCATGTTTCCCGCACCAAAAGATGACATGGGGGTAACAGTCGGAAGAAATGGCAAGCATTCTGTATCGCATAGAGATCTCACATTCATGCCGACGCCGTCTCTAATCCAGTGGCCGAACGATGTCTCTTTCTGACCATGAGGTACCAGGGTGAGCATGACGGACCCCATTATGAGGTATAATGCAAATACTTATCGGTTCAATTCCATCCTAGCATTGAAGAATGGGGACGCATCCGCTGTGAAGAGGATGTTCAATCTCCTCATTCCGTTGGCCGCGATACTCGAATTTCCTGTCGCTGACCTCAAAAAACAGCTGAAGAGCGAGTTTGGCGTAGATGTGGATGCGTCTCGCCAGACAGTCATAGAGCCCCTCACCGAGAATGAGACAAGAATCGCCGCCAAAGATATCCTCTCTTTTCATGATTGTTATGCGCGGATGAACCGCCCTCTGGTGTCTTTCCGGATTCGTATTTCCCTCTGCTTGGCCATCCTGCTCGGTAGGGTGTGTGGTATATTTTCGTGGGCAAGGGTAGGTTGTCTTCTGGCGTTCGCATTGGTCTCCTTGGTATTGTGCTCGATAATTTTTTCCGTTCATAGGACCATAAGTACGCGAATCGGACTAAAGGGCTCGTACTACCTAGTGCTTTTGCAATCCTGTTGGTAGAAACATCAGTATGAAGAAGAGTGATTTATGACGGCCCTTTGCCGTGCTTTACCCAGTTTCGAGGCTCGCCGCTCTCTTGAAATTTCACTGAAAAGAGCTGAAAAGAGTCTTTGGGAAGGACTATGTATGTCACGTTGTTCGTTACGCGTCGTGGTTGGATGATCACGTGGCGCAAAACAGCTTTGTTGAAGACCATGGCTCCTACGCGTCGAGCTCGTTCTCCCGAGGATCCCCAGCTCTACGCCGACGATACTGATCCAGAATCAGAACACGAAACACCGAGACCACATAAACAAGGTCTAAAGAAACGGCTCAGCGAGGTCCACCACCCAGAGAACGATGCCAGTTTCAATTCAGATTCAGGTCGTGTTCCTCTTAGGTCTGTGAACATCAACGACGATGCAGCAGAAAAACGGAGGCGAAGGAAAAGCACCAAAATTACCGTCATCGAGAATGCCATGGCAGGACCGTCTTCCGAGACAAACATTGACCCAGATGCTCCTGAGACTTCGAGGACCGCCAAACAGAAGCAGCAGCTCCATTCAGTGGCTCCTCCACCAGTGATCAACGTGCCAAAGGACGTCATGAGCTCTAATTTTGAAGAATGGATGAAGATGGCTACCGACAATGTACGTTTCCGTCATCTTGTCCCCGGTCTTTGACTAAACTAGTCCACAGAAAATCAATGCAGCCAACTCATGGAACTTCGCGCTCATCGATTATTTCCATGACATGTCTCTACTAAGAAACAATGATGACAACTCGATCAACTTCCAACGCGCGTCCTGCACTCTCGACGGTTGTGTGAAGATTTGGACAAGCCGAGTGGACAGTGTCGGCACTGAGACAGGCAAACTCCTCAGTAATCTTGCAACCGAGGGCGGTGGGGACGAAGGCGAGGGTGAAGGTGATGAGGACTCGAGGAAGAAGAAGTCTCGAGGACCCGCAGCTACACTCGCCAAAGACCCATCGCAACTACGGAGTAAAAAGTTGGAACTAGAGTTCAGTGTCGACCCTCTATTTAAGAAGACATGTGCCGACTTCGATGAAGGAGGTGCTCAGGGGCTATTGATGAATCATTTGAGCCTTGGAGTTGGAAGTGACGGTGGGATGAGGGTCGTCTTCGATGCAAGTGACTCGATGGGAAAGGTCGAGGAGGAGGAGGTCATCGAAGAGCCTGAGGATGAAATCGATTTGACTTATCTACGGAGTAGGCTGTTTCCCTTTTATTTTCCATACGGATACTGATGAAACTGCACAGAGGAGTTTCTTCCGGATCTTGGTGCTTTGGAGGACAAAGCAATCTCACACTCCCTTGCTGGCTTCGCATTCTCCAAAGACGCGTTCTCCTTTGACGACACTACATTCTTCCAGGACAACACGCGACAGGATATTGACGATGATGACGACGACACTGGCGGAGATGCCTTTAATATGGATATTGATAACAGCGGCCCACCCGTTGAAGACTTTTTCGTAGGTGCCGATGCTGTCAACGAAGATTATGGTGGGGATGGGGGTGGTGATGATTATGGCGGTGATAACCATTCTAGCTGCTCAGTGGGACCCGCAGGCGAAGGAGAAGGTCAGCCTGGTCCTTTCGTGCCGTTTGACCCAAGACGCGCGCCCAATGAACGGGATCTTGTCATGGCTATGACTGACGCCGACGGGGATGACGGAATGATGGACTACTTCGATCAAAACTTCCTAAAGAACTGGGCAGGTCCTGAGCACTGGAAGCTGAGAAAGGTAGTCCGAAGACGTGAGCACTTCTTGATGTCTTTCCTATACGGCTTGCTAACTTTATTCATTCCAGCGGATGCCGATGCCAATGCTGCCGCCAAGCCCAAGGCCCGCCGCGAGAAGAAGGAGGCCTTCAAAATCGATTTCCTTACTCCCATCCCCCCGGACAAGGATCTGAAGGACATTGCGAAGGAGCTTTTTGCGCCTGTCACGAAAGGCGCTGGAATCAATCTTCCTGGCACTGGTGCAACTGCCAAGAAGAGTAAAAAGAAGACAAAGGAGAAGGAGAAGCGGGATGACCACAGGTTGCCCGACGACATGCACTTCTCAAGTAAACAGCTCGTTACGCTGTTCTTGAAGCCCAAGTTTGTGGTATGCCTCTTTTTACCGAGTGCTATTTCATGCAACTAATCATGCGTGTAGCTTAAAATGCGTGGGCAAAGGGTCAAGATAAATGCAAGGGATGGTGAGGTGGATGAGAATTTCTGGGCTCAGGCTGCCGCGGATCAAGCTGCTGGTCGAGCAGGAGACGAAGACGGCGATGACAGTACGTCCGACTCGTATAAATAGCTAATCCCAAGTTTAATGTCTCTTTTTCTAGCAATGGGCGAGGGTGCTATTCCGTTCAACACACAGTTCTTCCATGACGACTATGACGATGGACCTGGGTTTGACGACGTCGATCCGTACGATGGTGATGGCGTCGGAGTTCCCGATACAGATGCGGGCGAACAGGACCTACTTGCTGCGACACAGGGTCAGACAAGACGCGTCAGACCTGAATTTGTAAATTACGCGAAACGAGCGAAACGAGTGGACGTTCGTAAATTGAAGGACAATATCTGGCGAGGGCTGGATATCGTCGTTGCTCCTCCCGAAAAGGATGACGGGGACGACAGCATGGTGAGGAATAGGCCTTGAGTTCGTCTTCTTGGGTTGAAACTGACTCATCCGTTTTGCGCTAGGACGTTGATGAAACGTTACCGTCTCCAACCGACCCCGAAGAACCACGCGTATTCAGCCAGGTGATATCGGGTCTCCAGAAATCGTATCCGCGAGACAAAATGGAAGACATCAGCACCAGTTTCTGTTTCATTTGCCTGTTACATTTGGCCAATGAGCAGGGACTCAAACTTGAGTCCACAGCGAACGGGAAGATCGAAATTGAGCAGGATGAGGAATATACCCTCTCAGAGGAGAAGAAGAAGATTGGGAATATCTGGGATCTGAAGGTTTGTGTAGTCCTCTCTCGTTGCTTCTCTAGGTGTACGACTGACCTCTGCTTTTTAGATTTACCGTGACCCCAATGCAACTCAGTCAGCGTGATCTATCCATATGCCTTGACTGTTCGCTGTCCCTATTATCGATATATTGTACACTAGGCCTTTTCCTCATGCCTCCGTCTAATCTAAGGGGTTTACACTATTAGTCCTTCGCCTTGTTGTATCATGGACCTAGTTAGTACTGCATTTATGTCTTTCCTTTTGATTTATATCCCTTAAAGTTCTTGAGCCGTAAATTGCTATACACCACATTGCCGGAATCACATTTCTCTCGACCTCGCCTCCTGCCGCGTTAAAGCAAATATCCATATGACAAGCGATTCATAGTAGGCCAGAGTAGTATAGACGACAGTAGTAGAACCTGTGTATGGAGAAATCATATAGAAACAGTCTAATATACAGTGGAGGGAGTTAACGATACAAATCCTAGTGCTACAGTGGGTGGTGTGGTATGCATAAATACGCCGCAGTCTCATGGCCATGGTTCGGTAAGGGTTGCTTCAACGCGCCTCTAGTGCGCCTGAGTCCACGCGCTCCAAAGACTCTCGCACTTCTGCTGATGTCGAGAGCTCAGTTCTTTGAACTCAAAGAACGCCTGCTGGGGCAGCTCAAGCATTCCCTGCGCCGGCACGCGAGCATTATCGCTGGCCGGGAATATGGTTAGGATGTCGGTGGGGGCGATGCGCGCTTTGGGCACGGCGCTCGCGAGGAAGATGCGGTCCCCGAAGGGCGAGTACGTGTGCACATCGAGGTATTTATCGCGACGCGCGTGCGACCGGGTGGCTGTGGAAAAATTCATTTAGTATGCCATTCATCAAGTGTACCATATGGCGACTATGGATAGACGCTACGAACCTTGAACGATCATCACCTGGCGCTGGACAATGGCGACAGCGAGTGTTCCGTTCTGCATCATTTTCGAGAAGGTGTATGTATTTGAGAAAAGATGAAGATGGTAGGAAACTCAGGCGACTTCGAGAGACAGGCAGCTCGTATGAAGCTGATGAGTTCTGTGTGGGTCCCTGGGACCTTATAACCCCCAGCAGTTTATTGTTCTTCAAAATAGGGCTCAATGCCCATTAAAGCCCATCAGAAATACAACACGCCATGTAGGAATATCCGAGGAAGGTCAAGTGGTTTAAAACAAGGATCACCAAATTAGGCGATGCCTTGAACGATGTTCAATTGTTCATTTTCGATGTCGGTGCGTGGATTCCATATTGTCTGGCTAAGAAATGGTGAAGCCTGGGAAAGCCTGGCGACTCAATGGGGGGCCCTTGTGGCTTGAGCCCAGGAAGGAGGGTGGTTTGAGTTGGGAGTGAGTTCCAGCGCCAAGCACGATTACTATAAATGGCAACCACAACGGAACGTTCTGTTCCATCCCAAGGTAACATTGTGTAGGTCCCATCCATAGAGACAAGCCAGGGAATATGTCCTAAATACGACATTAAACAGTTTTAGTTAACGGGTCAAGAGTAAGTGTCCCATGTCACTCAACAGGCATCCAGCCCGATTTGCATCTCTTAATGCCCGTTCACCTTCGCCTTCCCATTTACAGGTAAGGCCGATGACTTGAGCTCCGCAAGGTATTTATGCGCCTTTCCAAGCATCCAAATCGGGAACGAGAACTTGAAGTTTGGATACGCAATTGCGCACGTCTTGTTGAACACTCCCTCGATTGCTTCTTGTGGCCAGGAGCCGTTCTGTTTCGCGTGTAAGGGGACAGGGTGTATGTGGCACGGATAAAAGCTGAACTCACGGGAAGCTGTCGGGACATGACCAGCCGCACACCCCGCTCGATTGGTTCCGGATACGGATACTTGGCGTACATCAGTGACATGACAGCCCAGCACGTCTGCACATGCTGGGTCTCCGCATGGTCGATCCAGCGGCCTTGTTCGCATGACTGTTGCAGAGGCACATAAATTCTCTAAGGGGCACGAGGGACAATAAGCATGTACGCACCTTGTAGCTCTCACCCCAACCCCCATCCGCGCGCTGCTTCCCAATCAGGAACTGACATGCCCTGCGCACTCTCTCACTCGTCTCGTAGGTCTCCCCGACGAGCGAGAGACTCTCCAGCGCGAATTGTGTGGCGTATGTGAAGCAGATGCCCCAGGACCCGAGCCAGCCTCCTTCGGGCTTCTGGGCTGCGTGCAGGTACTTGATCGCATTCCGAATGGTTCGGCTGCGTTAACATTGATTTAAATATCAGCAAGTATATGAAATGAGTTCATCACGAGAAGATACGCACTCGATATCTTCCTTGCGGTAATTGGGGTAGTGTTTGCGGAAGATGGATAGGGACGTGATGACGGAGGTAGTGCATTCCGGATAGCAGTACTCAATCATGATGTCGCCTGCAACTTGGTTAATACGGAGTTCCAGGAAACAGATAACAAGGACTGACCAAAGACTTCAGCAGGGTTCAGCCATTCTAGCCATGGCGAACCACGAATTAGCTCATAGCTCGCGAACCCACCGTTGGAATTTTGAAGAGAGAGCATGAGATCGACGGCATCACACATTCGACGCTCCGATACCAACTTGGGAGTGAAACTATACAAGTAATCAGAGGAAGAAACTAGAAAAGAACGGCAGGAAACGTACTCGAGTTCGAACTGGAGGTACATGACAGCCTTCAGGCCCTCACCTGTGCAGTCACTAACTGTGTAACCTTGTTCCTTCGTGCTGCATTAAAAGCCTTTGAATAATAACTCTCCATAAAGAACGTCACTCTGCGCACCTGAACCCCCAAGCTCCCTTCGTCGAATGTCTATACTCTAAATGCTTCGGGTCCTCTCTCATCTGTGCCTCATCGAGCCACTCCAAAGCCTTCACGCAGCTCTCCCTATTTTCCTCCTCATTCGCCAAGCCCGTCTCGACCAGCGCCTGCATGATGAATCCAATATCCCAGAGCTGGCTCCCATTCGTCCCGCACATCATCATGCCCTCCGCTCCCATCCACATGAAGTCCTGCCTTTTGATCAAATGCTGCTTGTACGCGTCGCTTTCGGGCCCGTCGCGGTGCGTGCGTACGATAAGGTTGAACATCTTGGAAACGGGCCCGAGTGTCTGATATTCTGTGTTCTCATCCTCGAAGACGACGAGCTCGTAGGCGCGGTCAATGGCGGTGCGCCGGAGGGGAGGGAGGGTGCAGTGCTCGTAGGAAGACAGAAAGACGTTGATGGTGTCGAAGAGACGGGAGTGGGGGGCGTAGAGGTCAACTTTATTGACGTTATTCCGCTGGGCCGGCCAATCAATGCTATAGTAGTTTTCCGTATATAGTTCCTATGGGGATCTAGTTGAGCGAGCGGAAGGTGTGGTTGGCATGCTTGCATACCTGCCGCAATGCAAGGATCAAGTCATCCTCCTCTGCCTTGAATTTGACACCATAGAGATAACCCATGGGGACGTATACGGTCCGACAATGTATCCACCACCTGTGGGGGTGGAACGGAAACCAATCTGGCAAAAGCCTGACATTTCACTCGTGTATGAGGTATATGTTATTATGGACAAAGTCAGGACACTCACCATACTTCAGGGGGAACAGGGTTATTGCCTTCCCACTCGTATACGTTTAAAATCGACAACCAAAACTTGCCCCAGGCCGGGGTGGATGTTGCGCCACCTTGAATGCGATCAATATAATCCACGGTGAGAGGGAAGCAAATTACCTAGTTTATGCAGTGTTGCACGCGCCTTGACGCAGACTGGGTGCTCAGCGTCCATCCCAAGAAGCCGGAGCGCCGTGTAATTCAGGGCAGTTCCAAAGACGGTAGAGTGGCCTTCGACGTGACTATAAGAAATAGTTCAGCAATGGAACTACCAGCATTCTACTAAGGTATGTGCATAACACTTCTTTCCACTGCAGGAATCAAAATAAATGTACAAACTCACATTCCCCAGCCTCCGTCCTCCGGATGAGCGCGATTCATGAGGTAACGAATCATCTCGAGTTTTTCCTGTTCCGTGAAAGTCATACCAGTGACATACGAGCCTATCACTAGACCAGGTAGAAGAAACATGGGGCCTCCATATTCTCCTGCCCAATGCCCGTCATGGGACTGCAGGTGCTTGTAAAACTTGTATCCATTCCGTGCGGCATCCAACGCGTCTTTAGGAGTGGGAAGGTCTGGCAAGTTCTGTAAGCATGAGGGGATATCGTTAGAAGGAGGATCTAGTATTTAATACACGTCGTCAGCGTACTAAATCCATGCCCAACCAAAATTTGTCGACCGAGTTCTGCGGCCATTCCTCACACTCCTTGTCGGTCTTGAGGTAGTGCCATGTGTGCCTCCCGCCGTCGTTGACAAGGAGCCTCCACCGCGAGTAGTCGGAGAATGGAGTGCTGGCAGAATTGGGGATACTGAGGGGCTGGTACATGGATAAGAGCAAGTTGTAAGTAGGGACATCGTACGATTCTGACAGCCAAGAGCCAACATTTCGTGTGACGGGCCGAGCGGGTAGGTAGAACCAAATACAGTCCAACTTTTGGCCTCTGTATTCTTTATTTACTCCTTACCATGTCGTTTCGCGACTCAATCGTGGTCATCATCGAGACCAGCAGGACGCATATCCGCGCTGGTCTTGGTCTGCACGATCTGCTCAAAACACCTGCTGTCGTTTGTCGTTTTCGTTGACAATTTGCAACAGCACAACTTATGAACCATTCAAGGAAATCCAAGCACGCGTCGGGCTGCGAAGAAACGCGTCGGGGGAGCATCTGAACAGGGCTCAGCAACCCATTGCACCGGGGAACAATGCTGCAAAACCTGCAGTCGCCTCATCAAGCCGGATGTCTTCTCTACCACAAGATTATGAACCAAATGCATCCGTGAACGACTATCTTGTTGGAACGGCGCTCGACGAAGCATTGGCAGCTGGGCAGGACGTCTCTATATCGTGGCCTTTTGCGGATGGTGATGTGCGAGATTGGACGCAGGCGGAAGCCATCTGGTACTTGCACTAGTTGGTGCAACCTGCAACGTCACTCACGAACCCATTCACTACAGGAAGTACATCCTATTCAACCAACTACAGCGCAGACGTCTGCAAAACGAATCCCCCGTACTTCTATCTATATTCCCCGGTCTCGCAAGAGACACCTACGAACGCACCTGCCAAGTCTTCTTCGAACGCTTCAACACCGCCGGGTTCGCCATCATCGAGCGTCCCATCGCTCAGCTCTACGCTGCAAACAGTCTAAGCGGCGTCGTCGTTGACGTGGGCGAAGAGAAGACCGACGTCACACCCATATCCGATGGATTCATCATTCACCATGCCAGAAAAACGACGTCCCTTGGCGCCCGTGACTGCAAGAACTACCTCGCGCGTCTCCTCCAGTCTAACCAGGGTGTCGTCTCCGCCCTCTCTCCCCCGGACAAGCCTCTTGACCCGCAAATGCTAAATGCCACGCTGCTCGAGCTCGTGAATCAGGTATGGACAGACGGACACGTCAAGGTGCCCACGTCTGGCGAGACGGCACTGATCGAGGACGAAGGCGTGACCGACATCGCCGCCGTTCTCGTCGCGGGCAAGGAGAAGGCCGTCATCGAGAGCGGGATGAAGAAAAAGGCGACAGCGAAAGCTTCGGCAGCGGAGCAGGCGCGTGCAAGGGAGATCGAGGCCATGGACCTGCTGACGGTCCAGTTCCGCGAGCACTCGCTCACGCTTGGGAAAGAGCGTCACAGGTTCTGTGAGCCATTGTTTGACCCGACGCTGCTGAAAGGGCTCCCGCGGGACTCCGTGTCCAGGACGGAGCAGGTGCTATCTTTGCAGGAGGCTGTGGGACTTGCCGTTGCGCAGGCGGATATTGATCAGCGTCAGTCGCTTTGGGCTGGCCTTTTCGTGACTGGCGACGTTACGAGATATGTAAAAGGTGTGTAGGTGTGTTGGTTCAAAAAAGGTACTGCTCATAAACATCTTTTCAGGCATTGGTGTTGCTCTGCAGTCACGCGTCGCGCCTTACATCGCGAATTCTGACTTGCAGTCTGATGTACAGCCTCGGTACGCTCGTGCGCTGTCTGTACCAGAGTATTACCCCGAATATCGAGATACTGGCAATGGCCTAGCCTGCTTCTTGGGCTCAAGTATAACAGCGAAAGTGAGATTTAATTCTGCCTCCCAGTGACCGGCACTGACATAGTCCTAGATAATATTCAGCGACAGCGGAGGGAGAAATTTTGTGACCAAGGCGGACTATACCGCGCGAGGCCCTCATTCAATAATAGAAACGACGCCGGCACTGTTGTAATCCATTGTATTGCTTTGAAAATGTATGTTCACCTGCACGTCGAAACCGGTGTCCTCTGCAGCGTTGCGACTCGCTCGCTGCCTGTACTATCTTTATTCCGAGAAAGTCGTCGATTGGGAGTGATTTAAGGTGTCAGTGGATTCTGCGAATGCTGAACTTTTCAATCGTCGAAGCGCGTCTGGGCGCCCTTCAAAGGGCCGAAGTTCATCGATCATCAGTGTAACTCAGCCGTCATGGCTACCTCAAGCAGAATTGAATTTTGAATCCTAACGAATCATGAGCTTTGACAGTCACTGTGAATGGTCTTGTTGCAGGTAATCTTGCTCTCTTATGACTTGCAGCCATGATGGTGCGCACATATCTCATATAATCAACATAGCAGTAACGTGGTAAAGAGATAACAATCTACACTCATGCAGCATTGCCCTCCGCAAAGTTGAGGAGATCCGAGTCACCCTGGTCGCTGACGGTCATGACACTAAGATTATCCATAAACATGAGCATTCGTGACACAAAAATCCATCTCCAAAGCACCGACTCACCCGACACGGAACAATTTCCCAGCAGCCGTACCCAGCGCGACATTGGTGCCCGCAAAGTGGTGCACGGTGGTTTTCGAAAGCATGGCGTAGTACTCCAGCTCAGATTTACGGAGCGGGGGGCAATTACCCGCGATCAGCACAAGCTTGGCTAAATACGATTCATTAGTTCAAAGGGACCTTCTCAGCCTCACGCTCCAGTCCCCGAGAGACATTCAAAACGATGCTCACCTTTTCCATTGCGCATCTGTTTGAGTGCAGATTTGTACCCGAGAGTGTATTTTCCTGACTTGACGACGAGCGCGAGCCGTGCAGAGATGGACTCGGAGGACTTCGCCGCCTTGGATTTCTTTGTCGGGGCCATTGCTGTAGATGTGTGTGTTGGCGACGGCGGGCTGCTTGAGGATGGCGATGGCCTCGATGACTTTTTTGGAAGTTGGTATGCTGGGTAATGCCGCGATCAAGCTGTATAGTTCTAGCAGATAAGGTTCAGTTTGAACTCCGCGACCATTCGGAATCCCTGCACGTGATAGCGTCGCGTCGATCGGACTTGGCGCGATGACGCCCTGGCGATCACTGATCATTGCGAATGTTTTTTTTTCAAACTTGTCTGAAATCATGCGGTGCTCCGCATTCATCCATTCCCGCGAAGCGATGCACCCCGCCCGCATCAAACATAAAGAGAGGGAATTTTCGGAGGTAACAACCCCACATCTCCCCTTATTCCAATACAATTCCCCGCACACCTCTATAATCCAAATATGAAGCCGTCAAGAGAAGGATACAAGCCTAGCTACCCCGCCTTCATCGTGGTGTTCACCCCGGGGGAGTTCAGTTCGTCGCTCAAGGCGCAGAAGGTACGCTGCGTGATATCTCTTCCACCACCCTGACGATCTCCATCGCCTAACTGCTCACTTACCCCACCTAACAGCCGTTTACAGTAGGCGAGGTTATGGCGCCATTGGAGGGCCTGACCAAGGCGCCCAAGGCATATACAAGCGTGCAGTGCGGGCCGGGACCCAACGATCACATTGAGCTCAACTCGGACTTGGTATACAGTACGTGTTCAAGCGATTTATCCGTCCCGCTGCGCATGCTGAGTATTATAACGCAGTAAATCATTCGTGCGATCCGAACGTCGCGTTCGATTTATCCTCGCCGGATTCATCGGATTGGCACATCCGGGCATTGAAGCCTCTGGAAAAGGACACTACTCGTGAGATTGATCTCTTTCATTTCCAAACAGCAGTATTGATGCTTTCCGTCTAGTCACATATTTCTACCCGAGCACTGAGTGGGACATGGACCAGCCGTTCAAATGCGAATGTAAATCAACAGTAAGTCCTCCGTTACCTACCCTATTACACCGGGAGACACACATATCGTCTCGTATCCAGAACTGCCTCGGCAACATCCAAGGTGCCAAATACCTCTCCAAAGCAGAGTTGGACGCTCGCATATGGATCAACCCCTGGATCAAGCAGCTCGTCGCCGACAGGGATCGCAAAGCTCCAGGATCGTAATGTAAATACCCCGTTATCATTATGGTGACACTATAAGTACTCGTACAAAGGTATCCAAAAGAACGAAAGCAGTCTACACTGTAAATGTAACAAATGAATAAAATCACCACGCTTCCGAATCAAACCGCTCCAGGACAGAGGTC
Organism: Hypsizygus marmoreus; assembly: GCA_013433165.1. Taxonomy (NCBI): domain Eukaryota; kingdom Fungi; phylum Basidiomycota; class Agaricomycetes; order Agaricales; family Lyophyllaceae; genus Hypsizygus; species Hypsizygus marmoreus. The sequence continues at coordinate 1,089,887 of CM024089.1, read as the reverse complement.
GCGTCCTCGACATCTTTCTGCGCTTTCTTCCGCATGTAAAAGATCGGGCAATCTTTACTCGTGCATAAGACATCCTAAAAAAATCAGTGGCACATCAGTCGTAGCTCGCAGGCGTGGTTGGATTAGGATATAAGGTACCTGATGGAGTGATCCCTGGCACCTCTGGCACTGAGTCCAGAGTCGGGAAAAGCGCACTTGGAGTTCCGATGCACTCATGACCTGCTTCTGATACAGCTCGCCGATCCGAGGACGGCAGTTTTTGCACACAGCACCATCTAACGTATCGTAATGTCAGCACTGATAGGGAAATATCAACGGAACAAGACGGCGTACTTTTGACGCTGTTGTTCGCTCGGAGAGGCGTTTTGCATCCGAGGCACGTAACGGTCTTCACGGCGAATTTCATCAGACCGCCAACAGTTGGCGTCGCGATTTGGATAGTCCTCGTGTGGTCTCCAGATACTACATAACCATGTTAAAAGCAAAGAAGAAAAGGCCAAAGGTGCATCAACTTACGCAACGACGATGCCTTTTCACCCAAAATCGGTTCAAAGATCCTCATGAGCGGCTTGGAGAGCTGGTTTTCCAAGTAATACTTCGTGTCGATTGGAAGATTGTTTTCCAGCACATAGAGAGGATCTTCGGACTTTTCGTATGCAGCAGCACCTGGGGTGGATGAGGGTCAGAAGATGTTATATAATGATACAGCAGTGAACACATACCTTTTATGCCCTTGATGATAACATACGCGACTCGGTCTCCGAGAGCAGGTGCAGATCCTAGCAAAAGCAAACAGTGTGGGTCAACCATCTACCACAATATCCAAGTTACTCAACCTACCTGCATCGCGCTGCTTCATCCTCTCAGCTAACTCCACATGGGCTTGCTTCCCAGCATAATCTGGAGAGGCGGAGGCGTGAGGTTTACAAAGAGGGTTAATCAACACAGAAACTTACCGTTCTTTGACAAGGCCTTGGTAATTACAAGTTGGGACATATCAACCTTATTCTGCAGAAGATCAGAGATGGTCTGCTTCGTGTACCTAGAAACATTACTGAGTACCTTGAGCCTTATGACATGAAAATGCAACCTTACTCTTCAGCACCCTTGACGTCTCGGTCAATCAACATCTTATGTAGACATGTTTCGATGACAGTTGAAACGAGACGACAGTTGTCTCGGCGTACAGTCTGCAAGCTTTCAGATATGGCGTTGGATTCAGGGTGGGTCGGAACATACCTCGATACCCTTCGAGTCCATCTTATCGTACTTCTCGGGTCTCGTCCAATAAAGACCCGCATAACGTTTCTTGCTGATAAGAAGGTATGGGAAATACACTTTTTCGAATTCGAGCTTGATAGGCTTGACGAACTTCATCGTCACTAGGTCCGCCGCTTCCCTGCCTGCAAACAGACAAACAAAAGTAAGAAACCGCTGGCAGATAGCTCTAAGAAACTTGAACCATACCCAACGCCATGACTTTGTGGAGATCATTCGGCCCAAATTTGACCATGACAGAATCTGTGTCACCATAAACGACTTCCGCGTTGTGTGTATGTCCGTTGGCGATGCAATATTCCGCTTCCACTTCCTAGACAATGACACCGATATCAGCTTCGTGAATGCATACTCAACCACACCAACTGACCTGTTTTGTTTTTTCAATCATCTGGCGACCATAGGAGGTTACACTAGAGGAAATCGGCAGGCAGGGTAGCTTCCCAATCGTAGCGCCGGTAAACCCATACACGGAGTTCGCACTGATCTGACAGAACCGCATTAGCGACCAAGATCGACTCATTACATGGCTACAATGCAATACCTTCAAAGCCAGCTGACGACCATCCAAAACGGCCCGTTTGAATGGGTCCGTCTCTTTTTTCAAGTCAGTCTTCGCCCGTTTGCGCGCAGAGATCAAATCTTCCAGAACGGTCGGAAGAAGACCCTTCCGCTTTGCTGTCGTTGCAAAAAAGTCTATCACAAGCAACATCAGTGAGTGTGCTTCAGAATGTGATGCGGGGGATTTACCATTGTTGGGTGTCTGGATGTAATCCACGTCTTTCACAAGATTCAGCCGGTCGATTGTGGCTTTGTCGAGGAGTGTCGTATAGCAGAGATTGTGAGCCATCATGATTGAGGGGTACAAAGAGCTGAAATCCAATGTCGCAATGGGCACATCGTAGTAGCCTTTCCGTGGTTCGATGACAGTGGCACCCTCATATTGTTCATCCGAACCTGAGTAGCACCGGTCAACCCAAGAAAGATAAACGAGATGTCAACACTCACCTTCTCCCTTCAAAGCCGGGACCACGTAGCCCTCATCGTTGGCTTTACGGAAAAGCTGCGACAGGACTTTGATGGATTGACCTCGAGAAAGCAGGTAGTTGAAAGGAACTCCAGTCACGCGAGACATTTCGATGTAGTTGACGAAGCACATGAGCTTATCTAGCAGCCGTTGTGGTAGATATGCATCCTAAATAAAGGTGTAAGCATTTTATTACTTGAGATATGGCACGACTAACCTTCAAGCAGTAAACAGCGAGCCGTCGACGAGACTCTGGTGTACCATTCTGGAGTTCCGTGATAACGGAATGGTGGACATCCTCCTTTTGCTCGCCCAGGAATTGTGCGCAAACGGAATTGAGTGTGTAACTCCGCAATTTGTGTTCACGTTGCATGAACTGTAAGACATCAAGCTGAAGACGTCCATCAAGAGCGGTCTCCTTCGAATCGCGCTGGCCGTATGCCTTTGAAGAAAAATGAGTATTTTTCACCTCCGTCCTGGCATCTATCCAACGAAGCCAAAAAAAGTCAGCTTGTAACAACAGCTGCTAGTAGGAAAACAACGAACGCTTGATCCTTCCCAGGTATGGAAATTTGATGACTTTCAATGCCTTTGCCCTATCCATCAAATAAGGAAAATCGAATCCAGCAATGTTGTATCCAATGACAACGTCAGGGTCGACTTCCTCCATGAAGTCGCGCCAGCCTTGTAAGAGTTTGCCTTCATCTTTGAATGAAATGACCTGGGAGCCAACGATGTTGGAACACGTGTTTAGCGTGAAAATGTTGCGAATGAATGGCTGCTGTTCTCCTAGAAGAGCGACAGGAATTGAGGTAACCTTAAAACACAAGGTAGATTTGACAACGAACCTTGACGGGTTACCATGTTGGCGATCTGGATGACCGGATCCGTCTGAGGTTCAGGAAAAATTCCTTTCCGACCGGCGCATTCAATATCGAAGCTAAGGATCCGTAGTGGTGCAATTTTGGACCAAGCTCCTTCAGGTGCATGTGAGATGAAGTTATCGTATCTAAATTAAAATGTTATGGTTGAAGCCCTCACCACAAACTATATTGGACATACCTGACATTGATTTCTAGTTGACAGTGAGAACGTTTCCCAGCGTCCGACACAATACTGTATTTCCCTGCGGGAACTTCAATCCAATTCATCCCGACGACCTGAGAGAATTGTTAGGTCAAAGAAATGTACAGAAGCAACTGAAGGTACCTTGGTGTCGATCATGAAGCGAAGTGTATACGCGATATTGCTCTCATAAGTAGGAACTATATCTGGAAAGAGGCCCTGATAAACACATTCTCCACGCTCGAAGATGCGTAATCACGAGGTTCCATAAGCCGAGGGGATCAAAGTGCACAACGGAAAATGTACTCATCTCGAACTTTGGGGAGACTTCTGGGATCCGAGATCGTGAGCTTCAAAAATGCTACCCAGTCATCGCCTCTATAGCCCCAGAGGCTACGCTTCGAGACCCAATCAATCCTCTTGACAGAGTTGCCATTCCCAACCATGTTCTAGTGAAGGATTTCGGGTCAGCGGGCCAAATCGTGGTGAAACTTGCACACTAACATTGAGGTCGACCCTGAAAGTCTCCATGTCGTCCTTATCAAAACCGCGAGGGACGGGAATGTAGAAATAGGGTAAAAAGTCGGTTATGTGAGCCAGTACACTGTGTCCAGCCTGAATTGTAGAGTTGAATTGCGGTTCTCCTTAAGGGATTGGTCACCCACCTCCGTTACACCGAACATTCTCAAATTGACAGCCCCCGTTCCCTGGTCCGTGGATTCTTCGACGTCAATTTGTTGGAAGACTTGCAGGAATGAGTTACGACGCTATTTTTTTGCAATGATAAGACATACTGATGGTGTCTCTTTTGTCGTTCACTGGCGGCAAGTACGGGCGAGCCCAACAATCAGAACCACCTTCCGCCACTACAGAAATGACTGTCAGTCGCATCATTTCTTGGTCACAGGTGAGATATAGCGTACCATGGCCCTCGCCAGCTTGCTCCTTCAACCGTTCAAGCACATCCGCAAATGATGATTCTGTGGGCCGAGAACCAAAAGACGGCGCGGGGCCCAATCTACGACGTTTCGTGGCGGGCTCGGATGCTGCGTCAGGCTTTGTTCTGATATGTTGAAACACGAATCAATTTGACGCGTCCTGTATACACTCATAGAGTTCGACACGTACCGAGTGCGAGAAAGCGGCTGGTTTTCTTTAGTTGTTGATGACGGAGCGGGCATGTCCAGTGTTGGATTTCCAGATTATTCGCGTCGTTGTCGAGTATAAAAGGGTATGCTCGAAGGCTTCAAGAATGCACTAGAGGAAATGGCGGAAAGCGTGTCGCTCACTGGGGCGGATGAGGAACGACTCAAGCGTGATGTCTAATTATTTGGCCACTGGAACGCGTTGTTTGTTTCGGCTATGTAATTATCCCAGTTAGGACTCTAGAAAAGTGGTCAATCAACGGCTACGTAACTAAAACCACTGCACAAGAAACGAGAAGGAAATGAAGCGGTTCATTCAATCTATAGAAGACCTTATACCCGTCGGGTGACAAGTGATCACCGATATACACTGGGACCCTCTCTGTGAGCTCTGTCGACGGTCTCTGCTCACTCATGTTTTGCTTCCATAAATCTACTAGGATCCTCTGTCATTTGAGTGAACTTACGCAATAGTGCGGGATAACTTTATAAATGATTAGTATTGTCCTTGCCTTGCATTACACCTCAAGGGAATAGTTCTGCGAGTATCCTAATGGTATCAGCGGGGCTGGTAACGGAATGCCCAATAGTTCGAGGGTCAGAGAAGATTTCGTAATCGTTTCCTCCCTACAGCAGTGAGCAGTCAGAAAAGATCTACCATATCCCGACGTAGGTTAGAAAAAACTTACCTTGTAGGTCTTGTCTCCAAAGAAATGGATCTCATCAAATTCTTCGTCCTCAACGTGTCTCAAGGCATATGTCTTGTCCCAGCCATTGGGGAATATGTCGAAGGAGATTTGGCCTCCGATCGAGTAGGTAAGGCCGTAGTCAGGGAATTTTTCCTGGAGAGCTTTCACGAAAGCTCCTCTCAGCCCGTGTTTCTAGAGGGAACATCGGCTATGTACGTAGCAAAAAGACGTTAGGATACTCACTTGGTCATAGGCTTGGAAAGCAAGGCGTTCTTCGATACTGGGACATAAGTGTGAGAGAACGTTTGGTAAGTCATTCAATGTCGAAGACATACGTTGCGTTACGGCCAATCGGGCTGACGTTAACCATGCCGTTTCGGAATTCGACGAAAGTACCTCTATGGAAGGAACGCGACATTGAGTAGACATGGGAAATGCTGATGCAAACACGTACCTTTTAATTGGTATGTCCATGTCCGCGACATAGTGCAGGATGAAATTGACCAAGGGTTTGTATCTATCCTCGCCAAGAAACTTAATGAATGATTGAGATTCCAGGGGCTTCCCGAGCTTGTACGCCGTTAACCCATTCTCTGCAAACGCGTAATCGAAATCATCGACGGCTATATGACAATAGATGAACCGATGTATAACTGTGGGTAAGCAAATCAAGCCTGCACTGTACCATTGCTCCCATTCACGGATAGTTGCTCCGAGATTTTGACGAGGTCGGATCCACCCACGAAACCAACGATCGCCTTCTTCCTAAGGTCGTCTAGAGCTGCTATCATCTCTGGTGACAAAGCCTAGCGAAAATCAGTTGAACGGTGACAACTGAACCTGAAACTGCCCACCTGACGCGCTGGGGTAAGAGTTCCGTCGACATCGAACAAGACGAGTTTTTTGGTTAAACGATCGGCGAAGGCTGCAGAAACCATTGTGATGCCAGCCAGCAAGGTCGCAGTTCAAGAAATTTATATGAAGATGGTACGGCCAAAATGACCGCACCTTGGAAATAACAGACGTGGTTTGACGTTGGCAGCAACGTGGATCGGAGACGGATATCGCTCGGATGTGGCGATATCCGATCCGAGTGATCGACACGCTTTGACTCGTTCAGGAGGCACCGAGATCGCAAAAACATTATCAATCCACACCAGTCATATTCAGGCATTATAAAAGGGCTTTTTTCGAGATAGCTTCGTATCAAGAAACCTTTTTTCAAGCAACTATACATTCCCTGCAATGGCCCAAAGTCATTATCACATATACTCCCTTCCGCAAGAGCTCCTCGATACCTTGACACCTCGGAATCTTGTAAATACATCTGTAGAATCCCGAGCCTCAACACCAGAACCTGCTGTTGCTACAACTTCAAGCGGGCCACGAACATGCAATGCTTGCCTGGGAGCAACGTTTCTCGACTTGGAGGAACAACGGACACACTTTCGCTCTGATTGGCATCGATACAACGTGAAGACGCGTCTAAAGGGTGGGATTCCGGTGACAGATGCAGCCTTCGCTCAGTTGGTTGATGGTGAGTCGTTACACTTAGATCCTGTTTCAAACGAAGCTGAACGGATCGTCAGGACTGGAGGATTCCATTTCTGGCTCTGCATCATCGGACGATGAAGATGCTTCAGACGAAACCGATGCAGTCGACACCCTCGTGAACAAAACAAAACGTCTTGCGAGATCTCCTTCTCCCGACTCCTCGCGACATGCACCACAAACCGCCCTTACATGGTTCCACTCGCCCCCGTCTACCCAGGTCGGCGTATACAAAGCTCTATTCTCCGAACCAAAGGATGAATCAACATATCTATTGGAGCTAAAGGATATGCAACGCCCTGTCGAAAACGGACGGACATGGGCAATGTTTATGACTGCAGGTGGTCATTTTGCTGGTGCGATCGTCCGTGTCAGCAGACCTGAAGAGGATGAGGAGGCGCAGGCGAAGAAGAACAGAAAAAAGCCGAAGGCTCCCAAACCGGAAATTGAAGTTCTACTACACAAAACTTTTCACCGCTATACTAGTGTGTATCTACATCTTGTGTTTACTATTCATGAAGCTAATTCTCTCCCGATAGCCCGTCGAAAACAAGGTGGCTCGCAATCTGTGAACGATAATGCCAAGGGACCTGCCAAAAGCGCTGGTGCACAATTGCGTCGATATGGTGAACAAGCTTTGCGTGATGTACGGCTATGTTTCTATTAAATCAGGCTGTCAAGCTCATAATTCACACCCAATAGGATATCCGTAACCTGCTCGTTGAATGGGCAGATGACATACGAGACTGCGAACGAATTTGGATACGGGCCAGTGTCTCAAACAGAAAAATCTTCGTCGGCTACGACGATGCGATTATACCCAAGGGCGATGATCGGCTTCGTACCTTCCCTTTCCCAACACGCCGTCCAGTAAGTTAACTTGCATTCCAATCACCAAATCCTATTCTGAACAAATACCTTTCCAAAGACACAATCAGAGCTCTCACGCTGCCTATCTGAACTCACGAAAGTCAAAGTATCGCATTTGACCGAGGACGCTCTCCGCGCCCAAGACGAAGCTTACGTCGCCTCCCTCCCCAAACCTAAACCCATCCCCGTCGCACCAGCACCAGCACCAGAACCCGAAAAGCCAAAACAGTCAAAGCTCACAAAGGAAGAAGAAGCCCTACGGGAAAAGTGGACCCGCCTCCTCGAGATGGTCAACAAAGGGAGATTGGAACCATTGAGAGCGTTCTGGGAACGAGAGGCAGCAAATCTAGGACCAATAGATGTTCAAATACCAGAGTGGACAGGTGAAAAACGCGCAACGCTGCTTCAAGTCGCTGCACAGGCTGGACACGAGGATGTGACCCACTGGCTCCTCGAGGACGCACATGCCGATCCCACAATCGCTGTTCCCAACCCCAAACTCGGCGAACCCGAACTCGACGAAGCAGACGATGGGTACCGCTCCGACGCCTCCGACAGCCCCATCTCGCTGCCCAAAGGCTCCCGGCGGACAGCTTACGATCTCGCACGAACCAAAGCCGTGCGGGACATTTTCCGGCGGTGTGCAGCGGCGCATCCGGACTGGTGGGACTGGCTGGGCGCGGCGCGTGTGCCAAGTGCGCTGAGCAAGCAGATGGAGGATGAGAGGGATGAGAAGAAGAAGGGAAGGAGGAAGGGACTGAAGGACCGGGTTAAGGAGCGGGAGGCGAGGGAGCGGGAGAAGGAGAAGGAGAAGCCTGTGGTGGTGGAGCCCGTGCCGCCACCTCCCAAGCCGATACCACAGTCCACTTCGACTGCACATAGGCTTGGGGGTGCGGCGGGTGCTACTGATGGCGTGGCTGGGCTGACTCCTGAGATGCGGGCGAAGGTTGAAAGGGAGAGAAGGGCTCGTGCTGCTGAGGCACGTTTGAAGGCTTTGGGTTCTCGGTGAAGCATTTTTGAGCGGAATGATGTACCATCGTGGATCCTTCCTTCTGTACTGTGCTTACCAGCTGCATATTACTTTGCTGCACATTTGATTGTAACATCGTGAGGTGCTCAAGCGAAGTCACTGAGGAGACCTATTTTTGGCACAATTTGTCTGAACCTTGTGACCCAAACAACAAAGCACCCGCACGTGACACATTAATTTTCGAATTTCCGTCGATGGCACCTTGCAAGTCTCGAGCTCGAGAGATGGCGACTGCTAGTAAGTCTTCATTTACAGCTCTTCTGGAGCGTCACTGAATGCATCTATGACAGGATTATCCCTGGCCCAACAAATTGCCCTCCTCGAAGAGGCAGCCCCAATTGGTTTGCTGAAGTCATATTTTTGGTGTTCCCGTACTCATGTAGCCTCGTTCCATAGATTTAGACCCGGAAGATGCGCATGCGCGCGACATAGATGCTCAAGATGGGCCTAGTACTGACCCCGCTGCAAGGGAACACTACTTCGAAGTAGGGTGCGTAAACTCTGCCTCTGCTCTCTTATTCATCTGCTGAGGATGTCGAACGCCGTATAGGCCAAGTTCGCTGCGTAAACAGCACGACAGTATCTCGGACCCGAAGTATGAAGGTGTGCGGAAGACGAGGAGGCAGATAATGGAGGATGAGGACAGTGGGGATGACGAGATGGGTAGTAAGAAGGAGGAGGATAGCGAAGCTGGAGAGGGTTCGGCAAGTGAGCTCGGAGACGAGGATGGACATCGTGGGTCAAGCGTAGGAGTGGGAGAGGAGGAAAGCCAGGAGGAAGGTCCGTCAGAGAGCGAAGAGGAGGAAGAGGAATCGCGACCTACGAAGGCACGCTTACAGAAACGGTCGGCAGAGGACGAAGAAGAGCCAACAGACGATCTATCGTCGACAATGAAGCAAAAACGAGAGGAGGATCGGAAGAAAGGGAAGGCTGTGATGCGACAAATTGTATGATTGTATATGATCTGCGTCGGTGTTGCCGCTGAACGATTGTCTACAGGCTCTGTGGGATTCACTCCTTGACGCGCGGATACGTATGCAAAAGACTGTGACTGCTGCCAATAGACTTCCTGCTGTAAGTATGCATCACCCTTGTTTTTACACCTGTTTTAACGTCCTCTGCAGCCGTTGGATCTAAAGGCATATTCCGCCTTGCCCGAATGCCAGGAGTCTATCAATAAATTGCTCAAGGAATCCACCGCGTTATCGGATGAGCTGTTTGACCTGCAAGAGGTAATTCCCAGGTTTCTACACGACCCGTTCATTTTGCTTAGATTTTTCGACAGTACTTGCTAGAGACGAACGACGCCATTACTGTTCCTCCACGGAAACGCCGGAAGATCGAGGCAGATGATGACCAAGTTGACTATGCAACCTGGCTTCAAGATGCGACGGAGGACTTGATGACACTGGAGACGACGTATGTTGCTCTACCAATGCTCGGAGCCATGCTTTCATTGACTGTTGTAACAGATATCATCCACATCTCGTACAAACACTTGCGAAGTGGTCATCAAAGATTCAAGCAGTTGCTCCTTCAGCACTCCTGCCATCCAACCGAGGCGCATTCTCATCTAAAGGCGCCCAGCATACAAAGAGTGTCCTACAACTCATTGATGAAACGCTTGCGGATCATAGCAAAATTCTGGCAAGGACGCGAGTCCGAAGGACCAAGGGCGCAAGGATCGGTGCTTCGTCCGTGGAAGAAGATGGACCTCCAACAGAGGATCCTGAGATATTCGATGACACAGACTTTTACCAGCAGCTGTTGAGAGATGTCATTGATGCCAGAGGGAACGCCGCTGGAAGTGCGGATGACTGGATGGCCGTGCAGAAACAGAAAAGGGCAAAGAAAAAGGTGGATACGAAGGCGAGCAAGGGGAGAAAAATACGGTGAGAATTTGTGAGCAACCTTTTTCGGAAAAGCTCTGCTCATCACCAATTCAGTTACGAGGTGCATGAAAAGCTGCAGAACTTTATGGTGCCTGTGCCCGTCGTTGGTGGTTGGCACGAGGAGCAAATTGACGAGCTATTTGCTTCACTCCTCGGCAAAGGATTCGAGACAACGGTGGCACACGATGATGAGGACGATGCCGAAACGCGTCGGCAGCAAGAAGAGCAGCTGCGAGAGACCCTGAAGGGTGGCTTTAAAGTATTTGGATAGCTTCCAGTACAAGTTAGATTTGAATAGGATTTGAATTTCAATTCTGAGTGCAATGGAGTCTGAATCATATGACGTCTCGGGTCACGGCTTGCGTAACTTGATCCCTTTCACGACCGCAGTTGCACCGAAGACTAGACATGGACACCTTCGAGGACGACAATCCCTTTGACCAGGACGCAGAGCACATCTCTTCAGAGGCATCGTCGGGGTCCAAGGTCGACCTGTCTGAGACGTCGTCGCCACCGTTCCCGACGCGCCAGCTTTCACCTCTAAGTCGTCCATACCCATCACCGGGATCTCACAGACAACCACAGACCACTTTCAAGAGTGACTTCTGCTGCCCACGCGACAGATTTTTGCATTCAGGAGATGATGTGGAGATTCTAGTACGTGCACAGTGCACTTCACACAATGGTCATCTTTAACACCGATACACCGTTGTCCAGATAACAGACGCGCAAAAGACTTCGCTGGGTTCATCTTCTCCGTATATCGCCTACGTTATCAGGACTGGGGTAAGAACATCTGTCCATATCACCACGTAAATTGCCAATGCGTGGCGCACAGAATACAGAAGCACCACATCGATACTCAGAGTTTGAGTCACTTAGGGCTAACCTTGTCAAGCTCTACCCGACTATCATCATTCCGCCGATACCTTCAAAGCAAACTATAGGAGATTATGCCGTAAAGCAAGCGAAAGCCAAGGAAGATGCCGCCATGATTGCGAGGAGGAAGCGGATGCTTCAGACATTCCTGAACCGGATTGCACGGCACCCCATTCTCTCCAATGAGCATGTGTTCCATCGGTTTCTCGATGGAGAGGTCTCTTGGGTATTTACCTCATTCATATCGTCATATACACCTTTGACCCTGGTTTGTTTCCCCAGACGGAGGTCCTGAATTCTCCACCATTGTCCCTGCTTCCCAAAAACATCCTTAAAGCACCCTCACATAACCCTACTGACCAGAACGCTTCTGCGGCTTATGCAGCCCTTCCTAATCCGTCTGCCGCTCACCCTCTTCGGCATCCCGATCAACGGTTCCTCGACTCCGAGGTGTTCACCAACAAGTTCGCGAATCATGTTAGCGGACCCATGGAGAAAGTAACGCGGCGGGTGATAAAGCGGTGGTCAGGTAAGTATCGGGACTTGTATTGACATTATCTAGCCGGTTATTCACCATGGCGAAAGATCATGCACAGGACCATGCAGACCTAGGTGCTGCTCTGAATGGATTCAGTCTTAACGAAAGTGGGGAACTGTCAGGAGCAATTGAGAAGACGGGTCAAGCAGCGGATGCCACGTATATGTCGACATCCAAACTGGTGAGGGATATAGTTACCGCGCATCATGAGAAATACTCACCACTATCTTTGCTCCTTTTTTCCCAGCTGCAAGAATTGGAACAAAATTGGGCGGAGCCGCTTCACGAATATACCCAGTTCGCGTCCATCATCAAGAAGCTGCTTGCGTATCGTCATCAGAAACATGTCCAGTATGAAATGACGCAAGATGCTCTCGAGAACAAGCGAGAGCAACTCGAGGATCTCGAGAAGAGCGAAAGGGAAGCTCGTCGCCTGGAGGATGCGCTTGGACGGGGCAGGGTTAATGGAGCTCGCCCATTGCACAGTCCGACTGAGGGTGAGGCTGATGATCTCCACGAAGGCGAGGCCCCAGAAGAAACCCCGGCGTCTTCACCATCGGCATATCTGCCTCCGCACCCCGGTCCAAACCCGGCAAGGAGAGCGAAGGTGCCTGGGATGGGTCTTCTGAACGCTCTGAGCTATACTCTACATGGCATGATGGATGTGGATCCGGAGACCGCGCGAAGAAATGGGATCACAAAAACCCGGGAATCCATATCTCAGGTCAGTGTTTACCGTGTTCAGAGCGCCTCCCGCCTTCATCACCGATGACTGATATAAATCAAATACCCCATTCCTACACATTACAGCTGGAGGATGCTTTACACCTGTCAGCGCAAGATCTGAAATACTCGAGTTCAACCATCCAGGCGGACTTGGATAGATTCCAGCGGCAGAAGGTAGCAGATATGAGGGAGATGGCCATCAGCATGGCGAGGAGCCATCGCGATTGGTGCAAGAAGGTATGGTTGTTTCCGTCTCGCGGACTTGACAAGTCTCACTCACGCCTAACTCCGATTTTCTTTCTTATTGTTTAGAACCTTGAGGCTTGGGAAGAGGCGAAGAAGGAGATTCAGAAGATACCCGAACATCCCAATCACCCGCCTTTATCGCAGGAACCCGCTTCTGGGGGCCCGTCTGGTGCTCGCAGGGACTCGACCAACACCATCAACGGACGTTGAGAATTTCCGTTGGCGCTCCCTCTTCTCCTTGCCTCTTCTAAGCCACGGTTTCTCATCTCACGTTTGGACAATGGTTTTTTTCATCGCGGGACCTTGGATATGGTCATTTTTGGGGGAGCTATTAATTAATTCTGTAACTTGTTCTAATTCAATTTCAATTGAGCTCGATATTCGAGGTAGAGACAGGATGTTATATGGTTTGCATAAGAACTTGAACTCCTGTCACTCCATTATTAGAGCTGGTATTGTCTCTGTTCAGCTGCCATTGCAGCACACAATTGTACGGTAATCCGTATTCGGTTCGAGTCACATCACAAACATATATAGGCGCCCACTTGGCGCGCACAAAGCCGCCCAATGTTCAAAGCGGCCTCTGTTCTCCGCCGCCATCATTATCACAACACAATGTCTTCGGCGGTGGCTGGAGCTTCGATAGCCTCAGGATCTGACTCGGAACCATGGCTCCGAGAAAGAGTCGTCCTTATTCTGTGCGGTCTCGTCGCGTCAGGCAAAGTGAGTATCTTCGGATCTGTACTTCAGTTCCCGAAGAGATACTGAGACATCGGATAGTCTACCTTTGCAGAGCAGCTACAGCAACACTATCCCCAGTTCCACAGATGCAATCAAGATGTCCTAGGCGACAGACGGCAGGTGGAGCGCCTCGCCCGCGAAACCCTTGCTCAAGGACATTCCGTGTGTATCGATCGCACGAATTTTAATGCTGCGTGAGTCACTCCTCCTCAATCTGCATTATCTTCCACTTCATTTATCTTATTTTTTTACAAAACACAAAAAAAAAACACGATACAGGCAAAGATCATACTGGATCAAGATTGCGCGCGAGTTTCCCGGAACTTCGATCTGGGTTATTGTTTTCGACACGCCATACGAGGTGAGCACGGGGCTACTGAACCTGTTTGGCGAGGCATAAGCCCCCTCACTGCCGTTGCATCTGCCGTTATCTAATTATCTCCACCCATACCCATGGACCAGACATGCGCAGAGCGTCTCCGAACAAGTACGTGATTATTCAATCGCATGCGTGGCGTAAACGCGTTCCGCAACAGTCGAACTCACGACTTGTCCTGCCTGACAACACAATAGGAACGTCCCATCCCACCATAAAAAGTGCCGAACAGGGACTATACGTCCTGTCACGGTTCGCCGCAGATTTTGAGCCGCCCGCACCCCACGAAGGGTACGACCGTATCATTTCATTGAAACCTGCCGACCACCCGTCCCCAACGTACTCACGCGCCGAAATTGCTGCCGTTCTTCGGCGCGTACACGACTCCTCTGCCGTTAGTCCTGCCAACTCTACTCAGTGGCGTGCTTCTCAGTCCTTTCAAGGCTGGCGACCTTCTCAAGGTAATTCCTTTCGGGGGCATCCTCCTCGCCATGATTCTGGCGCCCGCTACGGTGGTGTGCCTAGAGGCCGTGGCTTCGCGCCTTCTGGGTCGCTAAACGACCATACACCTTGGCGTGGAGCATCACGACGCGGAAACTCAGGACCGTATGGCGAAGGGCGTGGGCGGCGCAATGATGCTAGTCCTTACGGGCGTAGCGACTCGAGATGGAGTCATCCTCGACGAACACCCGAGACCCCAGTTCAGACAGAGCGCACCACGACCTTGGGTAACGCACCTCGTGGCGCTGGAACCCCAGAAGATCCTCTCATCGTCCCTTGACAAATACTTACGAGGTGTTCCCAACTATCCATGTATCATATCAGTTGCCCCTATGGATTTTGCGCGGTCTTGATTAGTTGCGAGATCTGCAAAGCGGGTTGCATAGCCCTGGATCCGATATGTATTCCCCAGAAATGTGGTACGGACATGTTCGGAGTCGACGTTCAAAAGACAATAAGGATGTCTTCCCACTCGCGAAGCGCACGAGGTATTCACCCATCCGGGAGGACCTGTGGTGATCGGTGGAATCACGCGAAAGACCCTGAGTTCTGATTATCCTTCCGATTTTCCGGACTCCTCTGCTGCCTTCATACGTTGTCCCAAGATCTTTGCGCTGACCTAGAATGAGAAGATTTTTTAGTAAGTTCCTGGCACTTTCGACTTCTGGACATAAAAATCCCACATTGCGAATATGCAGTGCGGCGCGTTCGACACCGTAATCCTTGCTACGCTGGTACTGGACCAGAGCATCTTCTAACCGCCCAGCTGTGATAGCGACCATCAGTACAGTAATAGTCACAATAAAAAGTGGAGCGCTGACTAGCTTCGAGAACGGCAGCAAGGTTAAATGCTATCTCAGGGTCTTCTGGTGAGAGCGAGGTTGCAATTCTGTAAAATGACATTCGTTAGCAGCGCGACGTGAGACAGGGATGTGCGACGCACCGTAAATGGTGTATCGCAAGGTCCGGTCGCGGGACTTGATTGTCAGAAGGAAGATGTTAGGTAACGCTTCCCGCAGGAGTGGGATGTACTACCTGGGGATATGATGTAGGCACTTGCGAGGTCTGGAAATGAATTGTCACGTTCGGGAGTACGGATGATACATCCAGGAGAGATAAAACATACTAGTATGGGCGTCTGGGCTGGAGGGCTGCAGTGCTATCGATTCCTTCCAAGCTTCGATGGCTTCGTCATATTCCTCTACGCGATTGGTTCAGATAATGAATACGCATAGTATTTGTTCGACATACTTAGATGGTAGTGCGTAACACCAAGGTTGAACAATGAGCTTGCAGAACGTTTTATTTCTGTGCTCCGTTTGTACAGGGCCTTGGCCGCTTGTACGTCACCCTCTTCCAATTTTACCGTTCCCTGTTCCAGGCAGCGCAACGCTTCAACCTCCGCAGGATCTGACGCAGTCGAATGAGGTGTAACGGAAGTAGCCCAGCCTAAAGTAGCGCGTTGAACAATAAATTCAAATTCATGTTCCTGTAACCTTACGCCTCGAGCTATGAACCCAAGATGTCATCGAAGATCCGGGTTGGACAGAGGCCGTTTTTGGTTGTGTAAGGAAAGTGCTGAGAGGTCTTCGGCATTGAGGGAGATGCTTTTGGAATACTAGGCCATATAATAAACGCAAGTTTCGCGTCGACCGCGTGCAGACTGAGAGAGACATTGAGGGATGCAGTCGTCGGCAACGGCGAACGGACTGAAGAATCGAGAACATCACGTGCTGCTCCGGTCTTTGGAAAAATTTGGGCGTCAACCAGGCTTCGTCACAAACCATGTCGTCCACCTCCTCCCCGGACCCACAGTCTGGTGCTTCATCCTCGCAAAACCCGTCCGATTACCTGCGCAGTGCCACTTTTACGCGGCCAGAGGGCGCGCCAGTCTCGTCTGATAATGCTGTTCAGGCCTCAGACTTCCTCATGGCTGCCTATGACCCCACAAAACTCCATCCGTTAGCCCAACTGGGTGATCAATTGGACTACCTGCTTCTTGATGATGACAAGAAGAGCGAGGTTCCTGGTGCCAGTACGGCAATACCCTCCAGGGGCTGGAGTGATGATCTGTGTTATGGAACGGGTACCATGTATCTCAGTGGTGAGTGTTGGATCTCTTTCAAATTACTCGATTAGATTTTTTCGTGTGCTCGCTTCAAGCCTCGTTTTCTCCCCGGACCTCTCACCTTATCTCGACATTTCGGGGCACCCATCTTTAGAGGCTCCTTATTGTTCTTGCTATCACATGCTCACTCCGTTTATCCTAGGTTTGGCCCTTGGTGGTGTCTGGGGTGTACGCGAAGGCGCTCGAAGACCTCTTGCCGTGTCAAATACTAGACTACGGATCAACAGTGTCCTGAACTCTGTCACGCGAAGAGGGACCTTTATTGGCAACTCGGCTGGTGTACTCGGTCCGCCGTCGTCATTAACCTGCGTAAATCCTCACTGACGTGCTCTCATCAATCCCCTTTTTAGCCCTGCTTTATAACGGAGTTAATTCATCCATCGACGCCTTGCGGGGAAAACACGACACTCTTGGAAGTATGGCGGCAGGTGCGCTGACAGGTGCTCTATTCAAATCGACCGGTATGTTTTACGTGTCTTCTTCTTTAAAATATATTCTGATTCTTTTTGGCAACAGCCGGTGTTAAACCCGCGATTGCGGCGGCGACTTTCATGTCAGCGATGGCTGGATTATGGAGTTATGTGAAAAAGAGCGTTTGATCTTCTACTATGTGTAATTTACAACCTTAATCCTCCCCTTATTCTGGTTCTGGTGGCTTGGCTAATCGCGAGCCTAGTCTCAAGCACTTTCTCGGTCACTGGTACGATTGAAGAACTTCCTGACCGCCCGTCTGGCGGAAAGATGAGTCCCTGATATGGGTTTGATCTGACATACTTCCAGAACCTTAGATGCTGTCCGAGTCTCCTTGATATTACGCTCGCATCGAAAGGGATATCCCTTGCGCGAATACTATAAATGAAACACTCATCCAGCCGTTCTCCGATTCCCCAGCGCAGCCCAAGTCGCCCAAAATAGGAGCCACCTCTCTAGCGTCATCTCACTCCCCGATCGCTGATGTTTAAGGATAGTGGTGTTCCTCAAGATCATACAAATACTCCACATGGTTCCAGCAAAGACCGATTAGAAGCTGAATCTCGACGACCGGAGTTTTCCTCAAACCACACAACCGTCGGATTTTTTACATCACGGCGCCTTTGGTTTCGTCAATGCCACAGCGAGCCAAAGGCATGTTATTCAGCTGCTCCGCTTCACATGATCCTGACTAGTGGTTAATAGTACTTCTTGCCTTTCACCACCATCACAGCGTTCAATCTTTACCATCATGTGTTATCTCCCAATCCGAACCCTTTCTCTTCTCGTAGAGGTGTTAAGACGAACCGTCGGTACCGTCAAGAATCCAGGAGGTTTCTTTTCACCCGCTCACATAAAAAGATCACACTAGCCAGCAGTGGTCAACCTTCGCCCTCGCCGCAATCTTCTGTAGCTTCGTCGGTCTTCTCTTCCTGTGGGTCATCCTGCAGTCATAGCCCACCGTCCAGTCAAGCCTCTTTCTCGGAGACGCCTTCATTCCCAGCCCAGATAGTTCGACGCCAACCCCGTATCCAGGTGTCTTCCCTGCTGGCCGATCCATATACGAGGTAGGTATCTCCTGCGCGATATCCATCCGCTCCTTGACGCGCAGCCTTCCAGAACTTATCATCTTGACGTCATTCAGCAACCTCAGAAAACGGCGGAATTTGGCGATTCGAATCTTTCACGCCTGCCTTTGACGCCGCCGATTATTGCGCGCCTTACCGTCAGGGATCCCTCCGGCAACACTGTCGTCCCGTACGTAAATGTTCTATTCTACCACCCGCGCTGTGATGGCTAGACGATTAAATTGACCGATTCCAAGTGAGGCGGAACTACCTTTTCTTATTGCCCATCTTTCGCTATTCAGCGGAGATGGCTTGACGGCGCTTGACATGGGTTCATCGATCGGACGGGGTCAATCTCCGCCCCTGCTGTACGGTAACCTCGTATCGTCGATAGACCAGCTGGAAGACCTACAGGGTAACATGGGTTTATTTTTCGTGTTTCCCGACGTCAGCATCCGGTGGCGTGGTCAGTTTCAGCTGGGTATAACAGTCATGAGGATATCCAGGTAAGTCGTGATCACGCGGCATGCTTTAGTATCTATTAGGGTCTTCGCAGCTGACTATTTGATTTGACCCTCAGAAGTGATCCATCAGGCGGAATGAGCGTTGCCGACGAGGGCACAGTTCTTGCTGAGACGCGAACTCAGACCTTCGACGTTCTTCCCCACAATCAGTACGTAGCTGTTCGTGAGTGATCATCTATTTATTGGCAGCCGTGAGGTCCTGATATGATACTTTCGAAGCACGGACACGCTTGACGAACTCTTTCCTTCGGCAAGGCGCCAGGATGTTTACCTTCATGTCACAAAATGCTTAAAGTCTATCTCGGACTATGCATACACTTCGCTTCGATTTCGTTCACTTGTCCATATTTTCTTCGTTCACCCTGCTAATCTTTGACACTAAAATTGCGCCCGTCTACCTCGTGGCCGCTTTGACTGATAGTCAGACTTTTATTTGTAGGTTCGCCTATTTACCGCCGCTGATACTTGGTCCCTGCACTTTTTCCGATCATCCACACGCACAATCATCGTGCTTTGTGTTTCTACTCGTGGCCCATTGGCCCTGTACATTAATGGTGGCATCGAGGTGGCAATACGCTACGGATTTGAATTACACTTTAGAACTTAGAATTGATTTGCAACAATTTTCTGCACAGGTTTTCATTGACATGCTGTTCTTATTGGCTTCTCCAAGCATCTCAGCCATCTTGACCAACCTTGGCTTCCTCCTCATGTTGGCCTCATGTTGAGAGATGTATAATTGTGCACAGTTGCCCACGTGCGAGATCAGCTCCTGTCTGTCTCGGTAATCGCGCTGCGGAGACGTCCAAGATAAACCTTACAAAACAAAGGTCGAAGTTCCCCCCACACCTTTCCCGTCCACTCACTTGCCTTCAGGTCTCGTCAGTTATGAGTGCCAACGATTATTATTCGGCCGGAAAACCACAGGATCAGCAGCAGTACGGAGGACAACAGGGCCAGTATTACCCACCTGCCGGTGAGTGTTACCACAATACTTCGGGATTTGAGGCCCGTCATGGGACGGAAGCTATGGGGAGGAATGACTTTGGGCATTTCGGGGTGGATATACATCAATGACTCTGGGCTGTTCACGTCATGGCAACCCCCCCGGCCTCTTTCCATTGCAAGATATTCAGAAGAATCTCAATTTCCTTGTGGATCGGAGTTTCATTGTCTTACCGTACTGAAACGACATCTCTTGTAGGACCTCCGCAGGGGCAGCAGGGTGGTTATTATCCTCAGGTATGTCTTCGCATAGACCTTGAAAACTTTTCCGATCTTAGCTAAATGGTTGTTTCTCAGCAACCCCAACAAACATACCAGCAGCCTTACGGTGGCCAAGGCCCTCCCCAGGGATATCCTCAGCAGGGATACCAACCTAACCCGCAACCGCAAACGGTCTACGTGTGAGTGTTAATTCTGCAGAGCTCTTGATTTACCACCAGGCTCCTGACATGTAAGTTTATAGCCAGCAACAACCTGAGAAGGGCCCAGGAGCCTCCACTGGGTGTATGGCCTGCTTGGCCGGTATCTGTCTTTGCTGCTGTGCTGAGGGTGCGTAGCTGAATGCTATCACTTTTCTTATGCCACTCACTCCCTCTTGCAGAGATCTGTGACTGTTTGTTCTAAGCAAATCCTCAGCGTTGGGTCACGTTCGTTTGGTTTCTCTACTACGTCCTACAGTAATTTCCTTACAAAATTACTTGCGTTCACCTTTCCTTTTCCTATACCTATGCATCTGGTTCAATGATTTCTGCATCGCCAATAAACAGTAGTTTTGCTCAATTTCGTTGGTCGAGAGCTTGTCCAGAACGCACTTTCGAGTGGGCCGCTTGCTCAGTTCCTCGGTCGCACGTGATGCCGAGAATACACGGAATGCGATTGGCTGAGCGGGCCTCTCCGGTTCACTCCGCTGGTATAGTCACGCGTTACCCGTCACCATTTACTCCCTCCTCCGAAAAACCTGCAACCAAAAATGCTGTCGAGGCTGTCTGCGGGAGCCTTGAAGAAGGCTGCCAATGTAGGGGCATCGCGCTCGTCCACTTTATTCTCAATTTCCCGCTCTGCCAGGGTAGGCGCTTTTCCTACGCGGAATCGTCGTGTTTTGAACTTGTCCAAATGTCATTAGGTCCGATTTAGTTCTTCTAGTTCTTCGTCTTCTACTGGGTTTGAGGTCAGTCAGGCTGTTCTATATTTCAGTGCAATATGTCTGAGTCTAGCGGCAGTCTTTTTTGAACTCCCGTGCAACCCTTGCATCGGTCTCCCTCTTCACCGCAGGCTCGATAGCCTGGTACACCCACCTCTACGGCACCCTTCCATTCCTCGGCGAAATCCACGCCGGCCATCTCAGTGATGAGGGTCTTCACCCCGCTACATACCCTTGGGAGCACAAAGGCATCTTTGACACCTTTGATCACGCCGGGTATGTTGTCCAATCGCGTCAAACTCTGAATGCTTCATTCACGTTCGAATAGTATTCGACGTGGATACCTGGTCTACCGCGAGGTCTGTGCAGCATGTCATTCTTTGGACCGCATCGCCTGGCGCAACCTCGTTGGCGTGTCCCACACCGCCGACGAAGTTAAGGCATTGGCAGAGGAGGTCGAGTACACTGATGGGCCCAACTCGGAAGGCGAGATGTTCCAGCGCCCTGGAAAGCTCGCGGACTACATGCCTCCCCCATACCCCAATGAGGAAGCCGCCCGTGCTGGAAACGCCGGTGCTCTTCCCCCTGACTTAAGCTTGATCGTCAAAGCTCGCCACGGTGGTGCTGTACGTCGCTGGTATATCTTCATTTAAACGCGTCTTGATGGAATTCACGCGCACAGGACTATGTCTTCTCTCTGCTCACTGGTTACATTGATCCCCCGGCTGGTGTCGAGATTCGTGAAGGCATGAACTACAACCCGTATTTCCCGGGCGGCGCCATCTCCATGGCACGTGTTCTGTTCGATGGCCTGGTCGAGTATGACGATGGTAAGCTGATGCATCGACGAGATGAAGGACTGGCTGACGATGGCAACTGAATCTAGGCACACCTGCCACAACATCGCAGATGGCTAAGGACGTTACGACGTTCCTCAGCTGGGCTGCTGAACCAGAACACGACGAGAGAAAGAAATATGGCATCAAGGCTGTTATCATCTTCTCGGCACTCACCCTTATCAGTCTATACGTCAAGCGCTTCAAATGGACCGTCATCAAGAACAGGAAGATTAGTTAGTGGAGTTTTTACCTGGCGATCTTTGCGCTTACTGACCAATTTGTCACTGCAGTTTACACTCCTCCTGTAGATAAGACACATTAGAAGTAGTACCACCTGTAGTTAATAGAGTGGGGTTTTATCATGGAGAATTGAAGTGGAAATGACAGACCAGTTCAATGAGCGGAGTGGTCAGGAGTCGGATCAATGTTGTCTTGTTCCGTTGTTTGGTTGTGCTTGATCCCAAAGCGACTGTCAACATCTGCCGCACTTCCTCACCACAACGTCCATCGACGTTATTGTTCACGCACGTAGAATTTCTCTTATTTCCTTCACCATGTCATCGGATTCGTGGCCCCCGCAGCTCAAGTGTGTAAAAGGCGTTTGAAGCCTAGTATCGAACTGATCTATCGCTCCCCAGGGATTGGGTTGCAAAATGCCTTGGTCAAATGACGGATACAAATCGGACTGAAGCCCAAGCGGAACTAAGACAGGTAATTGCTGATGCTTTCGCTGCCCATACTCTGTGGACGACCGACTGGGCGGGGGTACAACTTCAAAGGTCAAGGGCACGTCCTTTACCGGATGATTTCTACTCATCGACATAATACCCAGCCTTTTGCCAAAGCCCGTCCCGACATTTACAACCACGAGTCTGAAGCGCAAAACGTGCGCAATATACTCTATTACTGATCTCGCGTTCGTCTGACAATGAATTTGAAGCCTTGAAACCTCAATGCCAAGCAAGAAGGCCAAGAAGAGTGCTTTGAAGAACGCTGGCATACAAGCTTTGGACCCCAATGATCAAGCTGCACTCAATCGAAGAGCACAACGTTTTCAACGCGAACATGAACTGGAACGCACGAAGCACATGCGCGGATCGCCAAGTTACGTGAGATCCAACCAAAGTACTGCCCATCTATTCAAGGAAATGTCGCTGTCGAGGAGTGGGTCGCCCTTGGGTAATCCAGATGATCCGGAGGCTGATCCCGTACGTTTTCGACCATCTTTTGCCTTCGACATAGTGCTAAGCGACTCGTCAGAATGTGATTGACTGGGATCGAGCTACCATTGTGGGGACGTCTCAAGAGATATTCAAGGACTATCTACGCTTGACGACAGTCAGCATCCCATTTATTATGGCCACCTGTGTCTGATGACCCATTTTTTCCTCTTCAGGAACCCAAACCAGAACAGATACGCCCATACCCCGTTCTCCAAAAGACGCTCTTAGAATTGAAAAAGCGTTGGCGCGAAAAGTGCAATTACAGCTGGATATGCAGTCAATTGAAAAGTCTACGTCAGGATCTCACAGTGCGTCGTCATGCTTATCATATGTGCTTGTTGTCATCAGGTCCTCTATGCTTCAACTCTGTCTCCAGGTCCAGAGGATCAAGAACGAGTTCACAGTGCAAGTTTATGAGATCCATGCTCGTATGGCCCTAGAAACGGTACAGCTACCTGCCCTTTAGTAATATCTTTGTTTGTGACGGAGATCCTTTCATTAGGCGGATATGGTCGAATATAATCAATGTCAGGCGACCCTCAAAACGCTCTATGAACTTGGAATTCCTGGCCAGGTAGAGGAGTTTACAGCATACCGCATCCTCATGCTCCTACATGGCCGAAATCGGAGTGGTACGCAATTTTATTGATTTACCCTGAACTGTTCATCTGCTGAATACGATTTTTTACTACTAGAATTGAATCTTTTCGTAGGTCAGCTAACACCTAGACAGAAAGCGGATCCGGCAGTACAGCATGCACTTGGGGTGCAACGGGCGTTAGCGATGGGGAACTATCACAAGCTGTTCGAGCTCTATCTGACGGCTCCAAACATGGGCGCATATATCATGGATCACTTTATTGACCGAGAGCGGGTCAAAGCTCTTATGGTCATGACCAAAGCGTTCGTCTATCCTTTCATCACCCCTTCTCAAGGCTGAGTCTTCTTTCAGATACCGGACTATACCTCTGTCATATATCCAGAACGTGCTTGGATTCGATACGCTCGACGAAGCACGGATTCTCCTGGTGAAGCATTCGGCAGCATTTTTTACGAATCCGCAGGCCCCAGATAGCCAGAAGGTACTCGATTGCAAACCGGCCGGTCCTGAGCTTGCGAAGGCGTTCGAGGAGAAATATCGCAAGATTCTCATCAAAGGTGCAATATGATAGCGGAATCCTCATTTGGCCTGGTCTTCTGCAATCTCCTGCCCGGTTTCTCCATCTCCATCTCACACTTCATGGTATCATTCTATTCCATCTCTGTTTCGCCCTATATCCATCGCCTCCGCTCACGTATCCGACGACTGGATCAAGACTTCTCCCACAACGTTCATGTTCCTCCCCCTGGCGGTTTTTAACTATTTGCAGGTTTCTCGGCCTGTGTAATTATCTTTATTTTCAGACCTCACAAGACTTGCCGATTCCACCAATATTCTGGTGATGATGATGGTTCTGCGTCAATGACTCTGAGAGGTGTGGGCATGAGGGATGTTTGTAACTCGTTTGACGATTTGTATTATGGCTTGCATAACATCGGAATTATTATAACACACACAACACATGGACTGGACGGTGCAAAATCTCTCTTTGAACTTGTTATTTGATAGGTTTAATCGCGCATCCGCGCTGGGATGAAGCGCCGTATTGTCACTTCGCGCACAGAATAGTGCTGGAGGCAAGCAGGGGTGTTGAGGATGTCGAGAGATAGGCGGGAACGTGCTGGGATCGTTACATATACCAGGATGAGCGTCTGGAGTGATGCGATAAACATATGTTCTCCAGGCAGCACCATATCGCAAGAAAACAGACCTTTTGGACTTGCGAGTTGACGCGGTTGATTGTGCTTAGCCACGACCATGCAAATGGTGATGAATTTTGTAGGTCAAGAGAAGACGTCTCCTGGTCTTCTGAGTCTTCGTATATGGGACACACGACCATCGCGAACCTAGTGCGGGCCACTGTTAGTTTAGGGGTATGATTCTGGGACACTGGTACAGACGTACTCGGCGTGAGTGAAGACAGGGCCACGTTTATAAAGAAGATAATCGACACAGAACTTGATCCCTCCTTTGACGACCCAGCCGAGAGAACGGTAGTGGTGGTACACGACATAGTTTATGAGGAAAGGGTTGTCGAATTGAAGAGGTGGGCTTGGGGCAGGAGGTAATGTGGGCGGGAGGTGTGCGATCTGGAAGGCATGCCAGATTTGCTTGAGAGTCATTGCATCATTCTGTTATTAGATAGATGAGAGATCAAGGATAACGCTCTATCTAAAAAAATGTTTCTTACAGTATGAGGGTCAAGTACAGTGAGGCAATCGAGACTCCAAGCCAAGAAGAAAGCTTCTTGGAGGGTAAGCTGTAGATGCTCGATGTCCTCTATAGGCTCCAACTCTACAGGCTCTTCCTCCTCCTCGAGCGTTGGAGTGGCAGGTGTTTCTGGCACAGGTGCAGGCGCTGGCCTCCATGTTGCTGCAGACGGAATGGCTGGACCCGAAAGCGCTGGTTTGATAACGCGGCCCTCTGTTTCAAATATCGCCTCTGCTTCTGCTGCGACAGCAGCGATTGCGGCTGCACGGTCAAGCTTAAACTGTCTACGCTCAGCGCGTCGTTTTGCGGTCACTTCCTCCGATGTCATTTCTACACGCCCGTAAAAATCACAAAGACAAAGACAGGTTGAATGATTATTACGATATCTTACAGCATGAGTAGTAGGTGCACACACGTTTTCCTCCCACCCGTCTGTTGTTGATCTGCCGTGCAAGCCAGCTAGGTTCACTTCGCGACAAGTCACCTTTCCCGAAGAACCCGCGTCGCCAGAGAAGCATGGTATGTTTCGAGCTTGTTACCCATACAGATCGCGTAATTGGGTCGAATATTCCTTCGCAGTGAGGACTCACAACCTCCGTCAAGGACAGCCCAAGGGTATTCAGAACCGATCTAATTCGGCTTGGCGGTGGTTCGTTGAAGATTATGGGAAGTGGGTTGGCATAGATGCGGTTGTTTTCATTGCGCCTTGCGCCTCCTTTATTCGGTCCTCGAGAGCGTGTGGATGGAGTAATCATCGACATTGTGCTTGAAACTGTTGCAAGAAGAAAAAATAAGAGCAGGACTTCAATTGAGTCAATTCCTCTCAGTGAAAGCTATTAGCCCCCAGAAAAATTAAAACCAAACACCACCCGTTACAGCAGTCACGTGAATTATAGCGCGTCTTGCAACCACCACCAAGGCAGCGTTCTAAACCTTTTTGTTCATTATACCTTGGTCTACGTCTCTCTTGGCATGTCTGAAAAGCGGAGGGCAGAAATTGAGCTCAAAAGAGCTAAGCTTGCGGAGCTGCGTAAAGCTCGAGATGAACGATTGAACAGGCCCAAACCAGAGGTATGTGATTGAAGAGTGCGTTGGTCTCTCCTGCAGCACTCAAGTTTAGAGAAGATAGCAAGTCCAACTCCCGTGCGGAAGACTGCAGATGAAATCCTGGCTGATGTCCTGGGACCAAGCCATAGTGGCTTGAACAGTGGCGACCGGACCCCTTCATCCATACCTGGAACACCCGCTTTCGGACAGCCTGCTGGGATGCCAGGTCCATCTGTGTTTTCCTCGTCTGCATCGGGGAGAGCGAGTAGGCAGAGTGATTTCTCCTCTGACCGCATCCCTCCTGGAACACCACTTGCACGGTCGACCAGCTCAGCCACAGATCATGTTATAGAACGGTGGGGTCTTTTTGATGTTTCATGGGGATAATATTGCTAAACCTCATTTCTTCAGTGAGGTAACGCCACGGTCGTATGATTGGATTGAAGAGGAGAAGGAGCTGTTCGAACTTCCGCAGAAGGTCAGCGCGCAGCGGCTTCAATTATGAGATGCAACGCGTGAACTAATCAGCTTCATCGCGTAGGAGCGCGTCATCTACAACAAAGAAGTTCAAACAACCGCCATAGAAACCGAATCTCCCGGAGACTATGAAGAGGAACTGCGACAACGGATGCAAAGGGAACGAGAGATCGAAGCAGAACGTGCCGCCCGGGATAAGGAGCTAGAGGAGGAAAGCGTGAAGCTCGAGATGGAGATTGAGCAGGAAATTCGAGGTATATCTAACATACGTGATGAATTAAACACGCTCATATCCTCTCCCAGAATTGTCGGAAGAAGAACGTGCCAGCATCTTTGCAGCTCCTGAATTCCTTGACTTCGTTGAGCAATCATCGAAAATTGTTCAAAGGGCTCTCAACGATGGATACGATTATATTCGAGACTACACAATCGGCGCAGAATCCGGAGGGTGAGTGAAGATTCACTTTGTGGTTAGAATATAACTCAAGATTGGGAAAGGGATGACTCGGAAGGACGCGTCAAACGCGTTTGTGAGTTCTACGACGAACGCTATGGCAAAAATCGGTCAATAACAGATGTTGATTGGTCGCCAAAAGTAGGCGGTCAGATTTTGCTATCTCAATCCGATGTTTATAATTCCTCTGCAGTACCCTGAATTAAGCGTCGCGTCGTACAATAAGAACCCTGCTGCATTGAATGAACCAGACGGTATCGTTGCAGTTTGGAATCTTCATCTTCTCGAACGTCCAGAATTTGTCTTTCATTCTCAAGTCCGTAAGCTGTCTCTCTGATTATTGTTTACATTGGCGGCATACCCAGTACTGACACTTGCACTCATAGTCTGATGTGCTCTCGGTCACATTTTCGCCCTTCCACTCAAATCTCATCTTCGGTGGCACATATTCAGGACAGATCCTGCTATGGGATACCCGCTCTAAACATCTACCAGTATTGAAGACACCGTTATCTGCTGCCGGGCACACGCATCCTGTATACGCCATGCAAATGGTGGGCACCCAAAACGCTCATAATTTGATCACGTCAAGTACAGATGGTACTGTGTGCAGTTGGCTTGTGGATATGCTTGCACAACCTCAAGTAAGCTATCATAATATCGGCCTAATTTCCCAGTTGCTTACTGCCAAACACTCTACTTCCAGGAAACTTTAGAGTTGATTCATGCAGGCCACAACAAGACTGGCGAGGTAGCAATAACCACGCTTGATTTCCCCGACAATGAGACCACGACATTCTGGGTAGGGACGGAGGAGGGTAACGTGTATCAAGCGAACCGCTACGATCGTGCTGGGGCCAAGGCAGGTCTAAACCAATACGACGTCTACAAAGGACACGCTGGCCCGGTCATGGGTCTTCACTTCCATCCCTTGGTTGGACCTGTCGACTTTTCCGACCTCTTCTTGACAAGCTCGGTTGACTGGACAGTCAAGCTTTGGAGAGCCAAGTCTTTGGCAAAGCCATCGACAACGCCCCACGCCATTTCACCACTGTACTCGTTTGATGAGGCCGATGACTATGTTTATGATGTCAAATGGCATCCAGCACATCCTGCTGTGTTCGGTACGGTCGATGGGTCTGGACAGTTCGACCTGTGGAATCTGAACACTGATACTGAGGTTCGTCACTTCTGCTTTTCGCCCTCCTCTTTTTCCATCTCTTACCATTTATCTCTGTCTAGGTACCCGTGGTTTCAACTACAGTGGGTTCTGGCCGAGCTATCAACAAGCTGCAATGGGATCGTAAAGACGGACGTCGAGCCGCGTTGGGTGGAAGCGATGGCCGCCTGTATGTGTATGATATTGGAGATATGGCGATTCCAAGAGAATCAGAGTGGACGGATATGCAGAAGACAATTTCGGGGATTGTTGGTGGTCAGGCCAATGGAGTTGTCGAGAATGATTCCTCGAGGATTGTGGCTGGGCGATGAAGAACCATGGTCTGCACTTCTATGTGACGTTCTGCTATTCTAGTATACCTTGACAGTCATTATTCCCAGCGATGGCGGCTTTACTCTACGGATTAATTATTGACCTTATATACGTACGTTGTTCTCCAGCAAAACAGACGACATGCATACTCCAAACCCCTATTCTCGATCTGTGCCGCCGGTTTCCCCTTGCCTAAAACATTCTACCGAGAATACCCGCGGCAGCGAGCGGCCCCTGCGGCCCACAAAGCTCCACAGAGCAACCGACCACCATGGGCCCACCAGGCCAATTGTCGGCAGCAACTTCACGGCGATGGAATTTTTTTCATGGCTCTGACTCACTGGACTCTGGGTCCCTGAGTACCCCACACGTAACTGCGATCGGACCTTCCTTGCATTCCTAACTCCCCTCTACGTCCACCCCTACGAACTCCAAGAATTAAAGGATCAGGATGTCGACGCCATCGAAGGTGGGTGTGTCTGGGCCTAGCGTGTGACAGATACTGAAGTTGGCTACGCAACATCACAGCAATCTCACAAGTTAGTGAGGATCTATTGAGGCGCTAATGAATAGCTAATGTTTTCGGTGACTTTGTAGACTTCTCGCGTGAGTCAAATTAGAATAACGTACTCACTCTCGTGTCCTAAAGCCTCACTGTGGCTTCAAAAGCATCCCAGGGCCCGTGGAACTCACAGATGAAGTACGCTTTTGGATGATTCAATATTCCACATTTTTATTCATTTCTTCTGCCCGAAGGTGCTTCAAGCGCTGGCCCAACCTCCAGTTTCCCATGTGTCTCCACAATTTGTCGCGATATTCAGAGACTGCATCGAGATGACACGGTAAGCCCATATCTTCGGTTCCGTCTCAGCGCGCCGAGACTTTCTCCTTAAGTCATCCTCTTACGTTCTTTCCAGGAAGGTCGTCGGCACAAAGGACGGACAGCCGTTCATTATCAGTGGCAGTGGGACTTTTGGGTGGGATCAGGTGAGTGTCAATCGGCCTTTATAGTAATGCGCTGTAATTGAATGCCGTATGTATCTTACTTGCCGGTAGGTGGCTGCAAACCTTGTGGAGCCGGGAGAAGATGTGCTTGTCCTTCATACCGGCTACTTTGGTGACGGTTTCAGGGACTGGTGAGTAGATGTTACCATCTCAGGGCGCGTTGGGCCAGTTACATATCTTGTTTTCCTAATTTGCAGTCTCCGAACATATGGGGCCAATGTCGACGAGCTGAAAGCAAAATCTGGTTTCCCTGTAGAGCTGCACCGAATAGAGTCGGCTTTGATGGTAAAGAGATTCAAGGCTATCACAATTACACATGTGGATACGTCTACTGGTGAGTCCCTCCGCCCACCCAGGGCTCCCGGCGTTCCGTGTACTGATTCTGTGAAGGGGTCTTGTCGGATGTTAAGGCGATTGCTGACATCGTTAGAAGGATTTCTCCTGACACGCTGGTTCGTTCACCAAACATAGCCATGGCCCATGGTTCTACTTATAAAATGCTCATGTCGTCATGGATCTAGATAATCGTAGACGGCGTGTGTTCCGTTGCAAGCGAAGAAATACAAATGGATACGTGGGGTGTCGATGTCGTCTTGACGGCGAGTCAAAAAGGTCTCGGAGCTCCTCCTGGCCTCAGCATATTGATCGCTAGTCAGAGAGCAATCCAGGTCAGTTCTTCTATGCAATTATTTTTGCGTTATCCGCTTTGTCGACTCAACTTTAACCAGGTTTTCGCAAAACGGAGATCGCCAGTGACGTCGTACTACGCGAGCTGGAAAAAGTACGCATGACCATCTATCTGCCTACATCTCTTCATTACCGACAACTACGTGATAGATGGCTCCCGATCATGACTGCGTATGGCAATAACAAACCCGCATACTTTGGCACGCCTGCGGTTAACCTTATCAAGGCGTACCACGCGTCGCTGACCCAGATCACATCTGCGTCACCTTCGCTGAATGAGCGTCTCCGGCTTCATAAACAGGTTAGCCAGCGTATCAAGGCTATCGCGGAGCAGCTGGGCTTGAGGCAGCTTCCCCAAGATCCGGCGCATGCTGCCAACGGGATGACCGCGGTACGTCCGCATTCTGCGAGTTCTTGCCGATTAACAGTCTAACATGCGCGGGCCCCCCCAGCTGTACCTTCCTGACGGCATCGGTGCTTCCGACATCCTACCGCGTCTGGCTGCGAAAGGTGTCGTCATGGCAGGTGGTTTGGGCGATAGCAAAGGTTTGTCATTTTGCAGCGTCTAGAATGCTTTCGCTAATTCGTTATTCAAGATAAATATATTCGGATAGGGTATGTGGCCCGCAAGTGTATCGAATTTTGCGCCGATTGACGTTCTTGATATAGGCATATGGGAACTTCAGTCGTTGACGCGACGCGTGGTGATATTGACACCATCGCGTCAACTCTTCAGGTCTCTTTAAAAGAGGCCCAGGCAGCTAAAAAGTAGAATAGTTTTTCGGAGTTGCTGTACTAATAGTAACCTTTCAAGGTCTACGCGGAAGCCGAGATGTGCATGTGAGGACCTGACTGGTACTTTCCTGTCCTACCTGCATGCCCGGTGCTTTCGCACGTTCTAAGTAAGATCGGCGCGATTGAAACATCGTTTGTCAAGCTAACGGAACGGAGGGAGACACAATGATCCGTTTCTTGACTCCGGGATAATATCCAGCCGATCCCACGTCCGGAATGCCGCTACCTTCCGCCAGGGTGACGGCGTAACAAGGACAGATCGTCTCGCGTGGATGTGAAAAATGGATAGGGCCGCGAGAAATAAGGGCAAATGGAAATAGAGAGCTCCCGAGAAAACAATTTCTGAACAACTGACCACGACAGTCGGTTTACGGAAAGGAAATATTTTGGTGGAGATTCACATGTGTAGCTGTTGTTGACTGTTTTTATGGCATCCACAAGTGTTCTCCGGGCTATCGTTCCCTCTCTCCGACCTCTTAGACCCTTCTCGATTCTCACCAGGTCGTTGCCCTCCAGACCTTACCATATACCAGCAATGACCACCAGCGACGAGTTCAAGCAGGTACGGCCAGTAGATCGTTATTTACATGCCTCTTAACCTGATTTACGATGTCGCAGGCACCTCACAAGTAAGCCCAGACTGTTGACTAACTGCTGTGCCAATCATCATTTAACTTTAAATATCCCAATTAGGTTGCTTGTGTGAGTGCTCATTGCTGTTGAATAATCTCCTGGCTTCAACGATCTCTTTGTAGGATCCCTGGTCCAGTTGAAGTGTCAGACGAGGTAATTTTCGATCGTGCGAAGTCAGCCATCGAATCACTGAATATTCCATCCAGGTCCTCTTTGCCAATGCACATCCCACGGTTTCGCACACTTCTGCGGACTTTATCAAAGTATTCGGAGACAGCATTCGGATGACACGGCAAGTCGATCGCACGCGTCTTTTGACACTTGCTGATCTTGACGAGCAGAGAGGTGCTATTCACCAAAGATGCACAACCATTCCTCATCAGTGGTAGTGGAACACTGGGATGGGATCAGGTAAGAAAGATGATATACAGTGCGAGGCCGACCTGTGCTAATCTGACTCTGCAGGTCGCCGCCAATCTCGTGGAACCCGGCGAAGAAGCGCTCGTGCTAAACAGTGGATATTTCGGTGACAGCTTCGCCGACTGGTGAGTCTCTAGTTCCTGATTACACGCCGTGTACTGAAAGATTGCATCTGCACAGTCTGCAGACGTACGGAGCCAAGGTCGACCAGGTTAGAGCCGACCTCGGCGCTTCCGTGAGCCAGTCCGAGATCGAGAAGGCGCTCAAGGCCAAAAAATACAAGATTGTCACGTTCACTCATGTAGACACGTCGACGGGTATGTTTTCACAGTTCTCATGTAATGCCATAAATTGATGGGTTCTAGGTGTCCTGTCCGATGCTAAGACGATCGCAGAGACTGTAAAACGCGTCTCGCCGGATTCTCTGGTACGCTACTCTTCTATCAACGATACTGTTCTGTCTGACAAGATGTATTACTAGCTGGTAGTAGATGCTGTGTGTTCTGTTGGCAGCGAGGAGATCCGCTTCGACGACTGGGGATTGGATGTCGTTCTCACGGCCAGCCAGAAAGGTCTCAGCACCCCACCAGGCCTGAGCATCGTCGTCGTGAGCCAGAGGGCAATCAAAGTACGTCCTGAATCTCATCCTCAACTCTTTCATCTCACATCCGCGCTCCTAGGCGTTTGAGTCCCGCTCGGTGCCAGTAACATCGTATTATGGTGGATGGAACAGGTAACTCCCACCTACATTCCATCTGCACAATGGCTCATGCTTATGTCCAGGTGGCTCCCCATCATGAGAAACTATGAAAATGGCAGCCCATCCTACTTCGCGACGCCCCCCGTCAACCTCGTCCACTCCTATCACGCTTCGCTCCTCCAGATCACCAAGGCTGCGCCATCACTAGAGGAACGATTCAAACTCCACCGTGAGGCCAGCCAACGTATCAAGGCCGCTGCGACGGAGCTAGGATTGAAGCAGATCCCACTGGACCCGGCCTATGCTGCAAATGGCATGACTACGGTGCGTCCTAATTTCCGTTATATTTGAGGATTAGCTCGACTGACCATATGTTGCATGCTTCAGCTGTACTTCCCAGAAGGCCTCGGCGCAGCGGATATATTGCCCCGGTTTGCGCAACACGGGCTGGTCATTGCCGGAGGATTGCTTGCCGGTATCAAAGGTGCGCTTCCGTCGTTTTCGTATCAGTATGTCCTGCAGCCAGGCTTACGCGCCGATTCATCCGCACAGAGAAATACTTCCGCATTGGGTTCGTTACAGCCTGTCTAATTTCTCTTCGTCTGCTGACCTCTAATCCTAGACACATGGGCGTCACCGTTGTGGACTCTAGGAGAAACGATGTGGACGAGATCATCGAGGCCTTGAGGAAATCTATAAACGAGGCAAAGAGCTAGAAGGCGTAGATTGGGTAACCTTTAAGTTATTAGAGCTTGAGATTTTTGGATGTCATTGCTGGATATACTGTACAACACGAATCGATGCACTCCACTCCCTAGGATCCGCGTCGTCCATGCGGCACCTGGCATGTCAGTTCTATTGGGCAGAATTTTTAGTTGCGTGTTTGAATCCAAGAAGCACTGGGCAAATTCGCACACTTTTCTCAGCACTTCTCCGGCCTTCAGAGGGCCTAGGCTGGAGTCTCCGTGGCTGTGTATAATAGATGCTTACCCGATCCTGTACGGGCCGCTGAGTCCTGTCTCCTAACCATCCTCCATTCTGTCCTTTAAAATAGTGACTTGTAACAACGAATGGTCTGCCCATGATTACACCAATGTGTAGAAAGCATGCCACAAACCTCTAAAACAACTTCGGAGAATGAAGTAGACCCCCAGGTACGACAATATCGATGTCATTACTTTAACCTCTTACTTACCGCTTCCAAGATCGTGACATCCAAACCCCCTCTTTTCTTTCATCAACGTCTCAAGGCGTTTGCCTTTATATTTCCGAGTTCAATCGGCTTTCGAACGCAAAGATTTGGTTTCCGCACATTTCTCAAAGCCGGGCGACACATCTCACTGACAGAAGCCGACACAATGCGTTTCGTTTCTCTGCATACATCAATCCCCGTCCCAAAAGTTCAACGCGCCTGGTGTAATGATGGTATCACCTATATTATCATGGATTTCGTTCAAGGCGAAGAACTGGAAGCTGTGTGGCGCAAAATGTCGGAACCGGTGAAGCGGCGTGTCTTGGATCAGCTCGGCGACTATGTTCACCAACTTCGAAGTATTCCTCCCCCCGCGGATGTTGATGGTCGAGTCGTTGCAGTCAACAACGGTGCGCTATACGATAGCGTCCGCGTTGGGCTCAATCCATACGGCCCTTTCGACTCACACGATGCGTTCCATCAATATCTTCGTGCGGGCCACCCACTGGAAGACTTCGAACGTGAAGACGCATTTCGCGAGCTGTTTCAGACTCACAATCGGAAATATTCTACTGTCTTCACACACGGAGACTTTGCCCCACGAAATATTTTGGTGAAGGAGGATGGGACTGTTACGGCCATCGTCGACTGGGAGTGCGCAGGATGGCTTCCGGAGTATTGGGAATATTCGAAGGCGAGATACACGCCGTACTTCCCGTCAGATTGGGTGGCGAGCATCGGGGACATCGTCGGCAGCTACGAGGAGGAATTTCAAGCAGAGAGGTGCCTGTGGATGGCATGCGGATGCATGTTATCATCAGTGTCGCGATTGTAAGTAATCCACTCTCACCAGGAAGTGCGGCGGTCCGATTACGACGGTATGCCCTCCCTTAAGCATAATTGTAGTCCTGATGGCATTATGGTCTTATAAGTAGCCAAGCCATGCCGTACTACCAGGCGCCCGTCCAGATACGCGCAGCGCTGTGAACACCGAGGTATACACAACCGCTGCCAGGTGTCCGTACGCGGATTGCGCACTTTCTACCGATGTATACACAAGCTTGTGGCGACCCGACAATGAATCGTCCCTCCTCATGGCATCTACGTGAGCATGTACAGTAAGTACAAAATCTAGATATATGGACTTGGGGATGCGCAATGCACATCATCAGTGCATCTGCAGCGAAAACAAGGTGGAATATCAGCAAGACATGGAGTCAAATTGGACGCAAAGGATTAATCAATTAATCATGGGAGAAACGCACTCTGGCTGGGATGGGCGAGGCACTTACACGAGATTCCGCTTGTCCAGACGACTGAGGTAGATATTAAAATGATGCGAACAATGCTAAGTAACATGGCAAGCTTTTAATACGATGTTCAATATTATAATAGATACAAAGCACAGTGATACACACGTGCATTTTCCGATTTCTGGATTCCGTTTCATTTCACTTTTATTCCGCTGATGCAGCTTCCCTATACTGTCCTTTACCACCCATCCCAACATACCACTCCTTTCCAGAGGTAGTCGCTGAGATGTATCCAGTCCTGATGGTGAAATCTCCGAACCGCTCACCCTCATGTCTCTCGAGGGCGTATCGCTTGATCATGGGCTGAAGAATGGCCAGGATTTCGGGTTCGGTCACGGACTCTGCAGTAACCCATATGTGAGGAGTTTAAATCTTGGGAAGGGATATGTCGACGTACCCCGGTATATTTTATTGAGCCTCTGACCATAATAGCCACCGCCAAGGAGCATGAGGTATGTCCCAGGGGCTTTGCCCACAAATGCAATTTCTGAAGATAATTGTCAGCAGAGAAATAGAGTCGGAGGGTATATGATCAGTTTACCTGCAACGTATGGTCGTGCACAGCCGTTCGGGCAGCCAGTCATGCGCATAATGATGGAATCGTTACGGAGTCCATTCTCCTCGCAAATCTTCTCCACCTTGTCAACAAGAAGAGGGAGGTACTATTTTTTTTATACTGATCAGTTTCCAAAAAGAGACATTTGTGCTCTGGTGTACTAACCCGTTCCGACTCTGCCATCGCCAGCCCTGATTAACAGCGAATTGAGCATCTCAAAAAGCAGCCACTGCCAAGTCGAATTAAACATACCACAAGTCGGGAACGCAACACACGCCGAAGACGCCAACCGGAGCGCACTGTGTGCCAGATTATCCAGCTTGTACTTCGCCAGCAAATGCTTGATCGCAGGTAGATCCTCGTCCGCAATATCCGAAATCAGCAGATGCTGATTCGTCGTCAATCGGAACGTGCCCTTGTGAATCTTCGCGATCTCCCGCAACCCCGTCTTGAAGTCACGGTCGGGCTCGTCTTGGATGCGCCCATTCTCGATGAAGATCGTGACGTGATGCTTGCCGTCTTCGCCCGTCACCCAGCCGTAGTCGTCGACGTTCCGGTCAAAGGAGTAGGCCCGCGCGGGGGCCAGTTTGTATCCGAGGCGTTTTTCGAAGTCGGCTTTGAAGCCGTCGAGGCCCATGCGATCGATGGTGTATTTTAGGCGGGCGTTCTGGGAATGAGATGTTAGCCATTGATCCAAGGGCTTCCAATGTTCATGTCTTTACCTTGCGACTGAATAACAAAAAAAAGATATAAGCAAAACGATTTGCGAAGAAAGTGCAACGAGACTTACTCAACACGATTCCCGTTATCCCTCTGGCTTAGCATGATGCTCTCGGCCACAAATTTGCCCTGCTCCGGCGTGCAGAACCCGACAACATCTCCAAGACGCGGGTACGTTTTCTTGCTGCCATGAGTAACACCCATGCCACCTCCAATCGTCACATTGAAGCCCTCTAAGTCTCCATTTTTGTCCACGATTGCGATAAAGCCGAGGTCATTCGTGAAGACATCGACGTCGTTGGTCGGAGGAACTGCCACAGCGACTTTGAACTGGGCAATAAAATGAGTTTGGGTGGGAGGATGATAAGGATATGGTATGCACGACTGACTTTGCGGGGAAGGTAGAACTCTCCATAGAGCGGCTCGAAATCTTTGATTGCCTCACCGGCGACGAGCTTCTTGTCTAGCCAGATCTCGTGGTACGCCGTGGTTCGGGGGATGAGGTGCTCGCTGACATCCTTCGAGAACTGGTATACCTCCCTATGCAATCTCGAGAGTGTTGGAATCGACGAGCAGGTGACATTCCTGTAATCGCACGAAAAGCACTCAGCAAAAATCCATCGACTGGATAAACAAGACATACCTATTCACGTCACCACAAGCTGCCAACGTATCCAACAACACCCTATTGATATCCTGAATAGCAGGCTTCAAATGCCTTTTGATGACCCCATGGAACTGGAACGTCTGCCTCGTCGTAATCTTAAACGTCCCCGAGCCATGCTCATCCGCAATCTGATCCATCTGCAGCCACTGGCTAGGTTTACACACACCTCCCGGCATCCTCACCCTAATCATAAAGCTAAACGCGGGCTCCACCCCCTGCGCCAGCCTCTCATCCCTAATATCCCGATCATCCTGCTGGTATATCCCATGGAACTTCGTCAGCTGCCCATCAGACGGAGCCAGTCCACCCGTCGATGTATCCTCTAACCCTTCAGCAATCGTTCCACGGAGGTACCCCGACGCGGCCTTGATGTGCTCGTTCGTGATCGGCTCGGGCTCCGCCTCCGTCACCTCGACGGTATCAACGCCTAGAGCCTTCCACACCAGCGGCTCCCACACCTTATACCCCGTCTCCGCCCCATCCTCATCCTGGTCGTCACCCAACCCCAAATCCGCCACCCGCGTCGCCCCCAGCTTCTCCAGCCTCGCATCAAGATCTTTCCCTGGCTTATTATAATACGCCCTATCCTCCGGACGGGGCCAATAATGGCTATCTCCCATTGCGAACACCGTGTACTTGAGGTTCGCAAGGAATGTCTGCATCTCGTCTCCACGTGCAACGGCAGCATTGAGGACCTTGAAGAACGCACGCCCGTTCTGTGGCGGCTCGCCCTGTCCCGCGGTGGAAGTGATGAACGCAACGTGAGCATCCTCCTGCGCGAGGCTCTCGAGGGGAGTCGAGTCCAATGTCGCGATCGTCGTTGACAGTCCACGCGCCGTGCCTCTGTTCGCGAGCCGTTTAGCTTTCTTCTCCGCTGCGCCCCCGTCCGATGCGTACAGGATCAGCAGGGGTGGCGCATCCAGCGCAGTCAGCAGATCGTTGTACGATTGTTGTGCCTTTTGCTTCCTTGCTTCTTTGATGCTCTCACCGAGACTGCTGACGAGCTCGGCAGCCATTTGAGGCTTCGACCGTACGAGCTGCGAGAGGTGGCTTTGCCGATCGAGGAACGCCTTCAGATCGTTCTTAATCGCATCCGAGTCGAGGGAAAATGGCTCTTGGCCTGCACGTTCCTTGCTCGGGTCCCAGCGATACAAAGGCCAGTACCCGGCGTCCACAGCGAGCTTTGTCTCCTTGAGCACATCGAGTGCGGGCGCGTCCTCGTTCAGGTACGGGAGGTACGCAAGGACGACACTGGGGCCGTTGAAGCGGTCGGCCTCGATGAGTGCCTGGAGGACCTGGGAGTACGATGAAAAGACGGCGACGCTGGCGACGAAGACGTCACCGTGGTTCATCGCGTAGAGCCCGACGTCGTGCTTGCGGCGGTGTGGGTCGGCCGAATTGCGCGCTGTGTACGGGAGCGTGTCGAGGATGAGGATGTTGATGTTGAGCCCGGATGCAATGGCGTGGTGCAGACCAGAGGCACCGAGATCGTATGACCACGCGTCGGAACCGATGATCCAGCGGGAGACGGCGGGGAAGTGCGACCTGAGGAAGAGGATGCGGTTCGCGGCGGGGTGGTCGATCCAGGAGGACTCGAGGCTTTGCACGATCTGCGTCCCGAGGGCTTTGCTCTTCACAGGGTCATCCTTGGCAAGAACCCACTTCGTGAGAAGGGAATGCAGGTGGGCGTTGACGGTCTCTGTTTGCAGGAGCTCTTGGACAGAGTTGATGAGGTCAGCACGGAGGTCAAGTTGCCCACGGACGCGACCGAGAGCGTATTCCGGGGATGTCGCAATTTTCCCTTGGGCAGCGACGAGTGCAGGGGAGTTGGAGATTTCGAGACGCTCGCGGAAGATGTGGGAGAGTATTTTGGTGTAGGCGAGCTCGTGCTTGGGAACGTGTGGGACGGTGGAGGGCTGCGTATCGGCATCGGGGGGAACACCCAGGCCTAAGCGGCTGGATGGGGATGCCGCGGCGGTTGCTTCGCTGATTAATTTCAGAATGTCATCGGATGAAACATCCTCAAGGTTGCCGAGCACACCGCTTTGCACGACGGGGCGCTCCTTGGCGTCTCGTTGTTGGAACGCACTCACGACTTCGAGATAGAGGGGCAGCCATTTCATCGTCCATCGGTGCACTTGCTCCAGAACAATCACACGCGTTGCTGACGACGGAATTGCACTTAGAAGACGCGAGGGAAGCAGAGGGCTAAGCAGGGAAAGCGTCACAAACAAGACACCTTCCACATCTGGAAGTGTATTCTCTTGCCCAACGATGAGAATGACGGTCTGAGGTTCGGCAGCACCCTGGGATTTTAACGGCCGTATGGGACGCCTTATTTGGGACAATGTTTCCAATGATACAGCCTCGTAGGATTTGTACAGCCCAGACCTAGCGGGGTCATCGGAGGGTGTAGAACCGTTTTCTGTGATGGGGGTCCCCGGCGAAGAAGGATGTTTCGGCGCAAGGAGGAAGGGGAGGATGTTTTCTTCTGCGATTTCGATTGGTGGCTCCTGATCGCCGTTCGCATAGAAGGCGTGCACGACGGCCTTACGCTCCGTGTGTGCTAGCCTCGACGCGAGAAGAGCATTGTCATGAGCCTGCTGGGCTGTTGATGAGAGCAGGAAGAAAGGAACGGCCGATCGGAGGAGCAAGACATCGGAGAGGTCGTCGTCGATGGCTACGTGCAAGACCACCGGATGCGACGAGATGTCTGCCAAGTGGAGCACTAGTCTCGTTAGAATCTGTGTGTGTGACGACGCTGTAAACGAGACGAGGCCTGTTTCTGAGTTCCGCAATATGACGTCGCCAGGGTCGGCGCCGAAGGGTACAGCGAGGACCTTGGCCTTGTGTAGGGACCTCTTCGCCAACAAATTATACGTCTGCGAAAAGGCAGAGGGTGTCGGTGGTGTCGGCTGGGAATCTACGACAACCTCGGACGCCAGGTATGCGATGCGAGCGACTGCAGAGAGGGCCGACATGATCTGTTTACAGGTTGTAGGTTAGATGCAAAGTTAAAAGGAGCAAAACGTACGGGTAGGACTAACTCTGCAGATGCTCAATGTATGGAGAGAAACAAGTGCTGGAATACATATATTAGAAAAAGTTGCGGGCCGGAGGTATGAGATGAAATTGCTCGAAAGCACCTCATACCTTTGCTGCTGTTTGTCAACCACAAATATACCAGTCTTGCTATTGGTCCCTGATCACCTTGTTCTCCTTTTCCATCTTGCATTCGGAATTCGCTAGTCCAGGCTGCCTGGCCTGAGTAATGACACGACTTTCTCCGGTTTCGGCATCCTTGCGGAAGGAACTCGTGCTCAAGTTACAACATGGACTGGTGGATTCGTGATGAACGCGAAGTACCAACGGAGGGCGACGGCAAAAGACTCTGAAATCACTGCTGCCATGGACTATCTTTCAACGAAGAAGACGATTTGAAACTCGAGTGTATGTGTTTGAATAATTCCCGTCGCAGGAGAAAACAGGTCAAAACTCAGACTTGTTTCTTACGATATTCTCGTTTACCGAAAGGGTTGGTTGCCAACAGTGCATGAGAGTTCAAGCTCGAGCTTAAGGTCAAGTTTTTACTTGATCATGGTGGAATGCGAAGAGCAGAAGCCCCACTTCCAATTCGTCGGACATCACGTTCTGATGCGCACCTGCATGTGGCTCCTCCGATGGGTACAAAGATCCCTTTGTCTTGACAAAATACAATACTCTCTGCCTTACGACTCACGATGGCTTTGATATATACCTGGATCTTCGCCGCTGCATTCTCTGCCATCTTCTACATCGTCTTCAAATACAGTATAGCCAACAGCAGCCAGACCTCGCCTCCAGACTCGATGCCAGATCAGGACCTCAAGTCCGAGCCTGGCACTCGCCTTCCTCAGCCAGAAGCGTTTTGTGATGTATGCCTCAAGGAGCCCAAGGAGGAAGGTAAACTGCTCCGCTGCTCCGTGTGCAAGAACCAGTTCTACTGTGTGCGTTCTTTATTCCACACTCCGAGGTTTCATACACGCACTGATGGACTGTAACCACCAGAGCACTGCCTGCCAAAACAAAGACTGGAGCAAACATAAGCACAACTGCTCTGTACTTCCTGCCGAGGGTCTGATACCCGCCAAAATCGAGCACAAGGACGAGTTGCATGCTGAAGTCGAGCGCGTCGCCGCGATGCTAAAAGCATGGATGGTCGCGGATAACAAATACGAGACCGAAAATGCCGACAAGGACAAAATCGGCAGCCTTCGTCTC
The DNA here is from genome assembly GCA_013433165.1 of Hypsizygus marmoreus. Lineage (NCBI taxonomy): Eukaryota > Fungi > Basidiomycota > Agaricomycetes > Agaricales > Lyophyllaceae > Hypsizygus > Hypsizygus marmoreus. The sequence continues at coordinate 1,048,206 of CM024089.1, read as the reverse complement.
ACCGAAACAACAGCCATCCGAGGTACCAGAGACCTTCCTAGTATCTGCCCCACCATACTGACCACCACCCACAGACCTCGAAATCCCCGAAGTATTCAGCTACACTCGTCTCCCGCCGCAGCACGACAAGTTCCCCTTCCGTACTCCCCTGACGCTTGCCACTCGCCTCTTTTACATCGACCTCGTCGCATCCCTCTCCGCCCGCACCCTCCTCCACTTCGAGTCCCGGCTCGCCCAGGTCCACCTACCGTCGCAAGTTCCACGAATCTACGGCCCCAAGGTCGTTGCGCGCCCGGGGGACCTGAGTCCCGGGGAGTATCAGACACTGGGACACCTGTATATCGCGGTACTTTTTGACCAGAAGCTGCGTGTGGACTTTGAGAGGTGGGCGGCACTGGCGGGTGCGATTAAGAAGTTGTGGAATGCGCCACGCGTCTGATGTAACGATGTATCGATAGAACCATTGTGCAATGCGTAATAACAGGCTTATGGATGAGCTGAATCGGAAAGCTGAACAGCGATTCAGCCGATTAGTTTTTCAAAGCTGAACGTTGAACGTTGAACCCCGGTGACTGAACCAAAAGCACAAACCTATTTCCGTCTTTCAACGTCCCCTTGCTCGGTACTCTTTGAGCCTGGGGTCCCAATTGTGCGATGTTAGGATACTGTCCATAGTCGTGAATCGTTTGGCTTGTATGATAGCCAGGCGTTCTTTAGTTCTACATAACTATGTCGACCTTGTGTCAAGGTTATGGTAGGAATTGCGGACCTGTATCGGGATTCGGACCTCACTCGACCGCGACGGCTTCCATTGCAAACACTGACAAGCAACCTTCTTTGCAATTTCTAGCTCCAGGTGCTCTGAATTGGACAGTCGAGCTATGGACCAAGTACGTTAACATTATAACATTATAACCAATACCTTCAAAACATTCATATTTCGCTTTTAGGACTCCTTCCGTCAGCTGCTTCAAACACCTCACCCGTCCACGTCCACTTCCACTTCACGCGGCTCGCTTCTTGCTTCGGGGTGGACTAAAAGGTGCGTGACTTATCTCCCCTTCACGAGTAGCATCCGTTTGATGCAGGCAATGCTTCAGTAAAACGAGGAAAGTAATAGACCCCACCCAGCCTGCCTTCAAGCCCCGGAAAGTCAAGAAGCCCTCGGACTCTCAATATCGCGATCGTGCGGCCGAGCGCCGCGTTGGTGGAGGGAGCGACTATGCAGAGGTATTTTTCAACTCCATCTAATCCAAGGGACATCGGTGTTCAAACGAACAGGTCGAAGCTGTGCTGGAAGATTTTGAGAAGCGTAATGCGGGTGAAGACAAGTCGGTTGTGTGTTCTATCCTTTCTTGCTCCTAAACTTCTCCTCAATTGTGCACCCACCATAGCTGGACCAGCAACGCCGCTATCTAGGTGGTGACAGTGACCACTCCATCCTTGTAAAAGGGTTAGACATCGCGCTCCTCGAGCAGAATAGGGCTCGCGCAGCTGCAACGTCCACAGAAGATGACGACGAACTCGAACAAGCATTCCAAGAGGTTGCATCTTCATCCAAGCAACCACAAGCCATCTCGTCTGTACCCAAAAAACGCACACGCGAGGATCTGATACGCGAGTTGAAGGAGAAGCGAGCGCAAAATGGTGTTAGTATCAATGGCATTGCTAATGGTGCGAATGAAAGCCAGCAGCAGAAGCCGGCGGAATATGAAGCGCGGCTGTTGGAAGAGGCAAAGAAGAAGGGGAAGTTTAAGCCAATCGGGTTCAAACCTATTGGCGCGTCGGAGGAGGCAACGAAGAAGAAGAAAGTGAAGGAGGGTAAGAAAGATGGCGAGAGGAAGAAGAAGAAACGGAAGGTAGAGACGGTGGAGAAGGACGGCGAGACGACGGCGCGGGTTAATGCTAATAAGAAGGACACCACCACTGGAGAAACTCTAGTATCGCATGCTCCAGCTGCACTCGCCAAGCAACCCGAACCGCAATCAGAGCCATTTCCAGACGACTTTGACATCTTCGCTGACGCGGGAGAGTACGAAGGTCTCCAAGTCAGCGACTCCGAGGTCGAGGACGAAGAACGACCTCGACAGAGATCAAAGAGCCCGAAGGACGAAGAGCAGCCGTCTACTGTGCCTCGACGGTGGATCGATACGGGCGATGAGCCTGAATCCCAGCCCCAGCACGATACGAAAGAACTCTTATCATCTGTGTTGAAAACTCACGCACCGCCAGCGTCAGACGTCCCTGTCAAACACAGGGGTAAGGGCGAGGGTGTGGAGGAAGCTGGGGAGGAAGGTGAGATTGAGCAGCAGCCTACGCGGCTCGAGCCGCTCGAAAGTTCTGCATTGCCTTCGATCAAGGATTTCTTGGCGATGGAGGGAGCTGCTGGGGGTGGGAAGAGGAGGAAAAGAGGCGGAAAGAAGGGAGGTGCCAGTGCCGGTGCCGGTGCTGGAGAAGGTGGTGGTGGTGGGGAGGGGGAGGCGAAGAAGAAGAGTATGGAGGCGAAAGTCGAAAGAGATTACAAGAGGTTTGTGGTTTTTGATTGCTATGTGTGGATGGAATGGGATAGACCCTTATTGTTGATTTTTGCAGGCTGAAGAGCTACACGGACAAAAAGGCGGGCGCGTCCAAGTGAAGTCTATCTATGTAACTGTTCTTGTGGAATTTATACTTCAGATAGCCTGTGTTGAATCCACGAGTGACATAAAGATAAGTCTATGAAGGCTGGGTTATGCATCCCACAATACAGGAGAAAAAGCACAAGCGACACGATGCACAACGAGGATGTACTACTGAGTGCCAAGCGGCCAGAACAGATCAACCATAGCGCACGCAGAAGTAAGCATGTCGACATTTTTCGAAGAGGTACGTGATGGATGTTTGCCTCTCCTGTCGTCATCATATCGGGGCTGATAAACCGGAATTGAATGAACAAAGGCAAAGCGTTCGTAAAAAGTGTAAATTAATGCCCTTTGTTGCCAGGGAACATTGAACTGATCTTCTTCATAATTCCAGGCTTATTCACTACTGCCGCATCGCCTGACAACGATAAGGGCACTGCAACAAATAAATCAAACAATGTCTATTATGCAGACATTCTTAAAGGGCTCACCATCTATACGTGTCCCATATCGATCCTGAGCGACAGGGTGTCGGGCTTCATCTTTTGAGATCTCCTCGAGACTTGGAGTGGCTCCCTTTTCTAAATCTGATATGGTTCTCTCGGTCCTCGATGTCGGATTATGGTGCAAGATGATTTGGCTTGTTTTCCTGAACGTCATGTCGCCAGCAAGGGGCTGGGGGAGGTCTTGGTCAACGAGGTGAACGAAGCGGAAGTAACATGGAAGGGGTTGTTTCGGGAAAGTTGAGATCGCCAGTTGCCAAACGCAGTATGTCCGGACACTTGACTTCAACGGCATCTCACCGATGTAATCATACAGCAGAGATGGTGCTAGTCGCGTATTCTCATCAACATCCTCTGCAAACATTCGAAGGCCAGCTTCAGAGGCTTTGGAACCTAGGATCGGGTACAGCCAGCTGACGCTATTGTTGTTTTCAAGGCGAAAACGAAAGTTACTTCGTTCACTGGTGTCAGACATCAGCTGTCCAGGGGTGTACGATGGCCGTAAGTGAATGTGGCGTGTTTGCTCCGATTCCGGGTCGAAGTTGAATTTAATCGTCTCGAGCCGATAATAACCGGAAGACGCAGTGACCCCGAACTCCTTGATTCCGACACTGACCATCCGGTCGCCAGTCAACTCAATCTGGAAATATAATTATTGCACGTTTCGTCAAATCCTTCCCTTACTTGAAATGAGATACAGCCAGACCTTGACATCTTGGTCCATTTCAATCTCCTGCGACTGGTGTTGATCCACTTTGATGTGGATTTTTGACGTATACTTAGTTCTTCTTGGGCCGTTCGACGTTACAATGGTATTGTTGCCCCCGCCTCTGCTGCAGGCGCCTCTCTCGTCAGCCTTGCGGACCGCATCCTCCTTTGCAAAAGGGGCTCCATGATCTCCTGACCTCCGTTGTCGGTCTTCTGCGTCATGACCCCCTTGTGGGCCGCCTTGATTGGTACCACCAGCGTGGTGGTGCCCGTCTTCTTCATCCTCATGCTCCTTTCTACCTCTGTCGAGTTCTATATCTTGCTCTTTTTCTGGTTCCGCGGATCTCTCGTTAGGTCCCTCGGCTTTGCAAATCAGTCAGGGGAAGTTGTAAATGGCTAAAAGACCTTACGAAGGGTGCGGATCGTCATCTCGAATGGCCGACAGATGTCCTGCAGAGATTCGAGGCAAGACTTTGGGGGCTCCTTTGAGACGATGACCAGAATAGTGGGTTTGAAGATTCCATGTTCATCCAAGGCAGTCACATCAATGTCCGCAAGCAAAAAGAAAGAAACGTCGTTCATCCTCTTGGAGAACAGAGTTTTCACATCTGGATGGATCTTATGGATATGGTCGAGTGCCGCAATAGGGTATAAGATCTGGCCTCGAACTTCGGGCAGTGGTTGCATTAAGGGTGCTCGGCTACAGTGCTTGTTGCTTCCTGTTATATCCGGAAAGGTACCAGGAGTTATGCTCTTATCCATGGTAGAGATTGGAGAATTGGATGGGTTTGGAAAATGTTTCGATACCCAGAATTTAGGAGCCAACACAGAATTGGAAGTCAAGATGAAGTGGCGGTGACGAAATAATAATACGTATAGCCACAACGGCTCCCGTTTCAAGCACTAACAAACAACGGCCCCGGCCTACACTGAATCAAAATGCAAAATTCTGATATCGAATCAATTCATAGAAACGCATGCAGTGTAAGTTGGCCTCCAGCGGCGCCTGTATAACTACTGCGTAGCCGGAATGGGATGCCCACCCAACAGCTTATTTATAGTATTCGTCCGAAGTGGCGTGTCTGCGAAAAGCGCACGCACGAGACGGACGAGCTCGTCGACCTGAAAGTCAACCAATGCACCTTCTTCAAAGAGGTATGTGATGTCAGCCATAGATGCTTCCTATAGTCCGTACGCTATAAGTGCCAGGGCTTCGAAATGACAAAGCAAAGGAAAACGCACGAGTAGTTCCGAGAGATATGAAAATTTGAGCCAGGAGGGGACGTATGCAACAACGAACGAGGGCTATGAAGACACAAGTCAGTCAGTTGAAGAAATCCTGAAGCAGTGAATAAAGCCTAGACAACGCACCTGCGCAGGATCCTCCACGAACATCCCCTCCATCGCATTGAATATTCGACACAGCTCGCTGAGCCTGTGCGACTCCACCTCTGGGATATCTGGGAGCGCTAGTACGTCCGCCATAAGCCGGGACAGCGCTGCGTCCGCCACCATCCCGATTGCGGTGTAGTACTTGCTTTTCGCTAAGATGCCCTGAATTGATATGGGTGTGTCAGATTCGAGGAATAGGAAGGCAGGGTAACGGATGGTAAGGAGATACGAACCTTGAGTTTGTGAGCGAGTCGTCGGATGTCTTGCAATGCTTGATTGATGGCATCCTCGCATTCATCGTACCGGTCTTGATCACCTGTGTACACGAGCCCCTGCGTGCCAGTCGCAAGAATCTTGTCTATCGCATGCTTCTGTGCACCCTATAGAAAGCCCACGCAAAAACAAAAGACATTAGCAAACTCACATTCTAACTCAGTGCCAAAAAAAACACTCACGACAACATCATGATACCAACTATCGCTCAACACCCTGAAACACCTCACACACTCCCCAAGGCGCTCCCCCACTGGCACAGCGTCCCCGCCTTTCAAACCCCTCCGAATTCGCTGAACCTCCTCTCCCAAATACGCGCAATCATTAGCGAATCGCATCCCCGCCTCCGCTCTACGTAGCTCCCGCCCAAACTTCACTGGATATATCGCACGGTGCAGATCCAATACTGCCGGGGCCGTGAGGAGGATTATCGAGCCTGGTGTTGCTGACGAGGAAGACGAAGCGGAGGGAGTGCGGAAGAGCTTCGACGAAGCGAACTGTGTGCCCTCGGCGAGGACGTCCTCGACGATGCGGATGATGCGTTTCGTGCGTCCAGAGACGGAGTACGTTTCTTTGGGGACATTGGTCACTGTTAACCGGGAGGGGCGCTTTGATGCTGATGGGAGGGGATGTTCGGGTTCTGGGGTGGTCGCAGCGGGTGTGGGTGAAGGGTGGAAAGCGAATGAGGGTATAGGGGACGCAGTGTCAGACGAGGCTTTGTCACTGCTGAAGTCATGTGAAGCATGCTTTTTGCCTTTCTTGGCAGCCTTTTCGAGGCGCGTGGCGGCCTTGGGATGTGAGGAGGACACCGTGGGTGGGGCTAGTGTTGGTGGAGGTATCGAGGGGATAGGGGGTGGACGTGAACCGTTGGTGGTGGGGGATTCGGGAGGTTTCGCGCTGACAGGCGAAGGCGCATCTGCCCATGGGTCGTCCCATGCAGTTTCTTCGGCTGGAGGAACGTTGTCCTCATCATTCCAACCCCAGGCCTCGGCGGCATCGGGTTCGCCCGTAATTCCCTTCGTTCCATTCGCTAGGCTGGGCGAAGAGGAAACATCGTCTGGTTGGACGAGTGGTGGTGGCTCCGGTATAGACTCGGGTTCTCGTTCTAGTTCTGCTTCGGGTTCAGGCTCAGGCTCGAGGTCGTCATCGAAGCCCCATCCATCGGCTTCGACGGCACTACCAGAATTCAAATCATCATCGAAACCCCACGCGTCATCTTTCACCTTGCCGTCCGCACCAACTGCTCCGGGAGACACATCCTCCTGCACAGGCACGACAGATGGTGTCGCTTCGGGCAGGATGTCAATTTCGACGACGAACACATCTGTGGAATCTTCCGGAGCGATGATAACGTCCCGCGCGTGACCCAAAATAAGCGTCCGCCTCTGACGCTCATAATGTCCACAGGCGCCATCTGCCCATGCCTTTACTGGTCTATCGTGTGGGTCATTGCCAAGGATTCCAACAATATCAGCATCTTCGAACGACACAGCATGGTCAACGAGGGTTAAGAAATCAGGTAAAAGGTCGAAAGAGGACGGGAGGGCAGGTATGAGGAGGTTGTTGAGTACGCTCGTGGTGGTTGGTTTGCACAGCGATCGGGTAAAAGTCGTTGAATGGGAGGTAGGGAGATACTTGAAGAAGTGGCGTTGTAGGTGTCCAAGCACTATAGAGAGGGATTCCAAACGGGCGGAAAGTTCCTTACTGTGAGGTTCGCATGGTGGGGCGGGTAGAAGCAAGAGTTTGTGCTCGACGATGCTGGGGGGTGTTGAGACTTGAACATTTTGTTTGAGCATGTAGTCGAAGAAATGTGTCGTTAGATCGCGTCGGAGGGTCGTCAGATGGTTCGCTAATGAACTTGGTGAGAGTGAGGACATGATGGATTCGAGGGAAAGCACGGTTTCGGATTGTCGGACTGGAAAAACCATGTTATTGAATGTAATGATAGCAACGTGCAATCGTACCTACCTTGTACTGATGATAACATGATAATTTCATTGTATGATACCAAAATGCTTCTGGTAAATGCATCGCTCAGTTGCTCCTCGTTGCGGGCTTGGGCAGCTCCGAATCTGCGCTATATAAGGTATATATGTTAATGCAGAGGAGGAGGCATTGTATTATGCGACTCACCTTCGCGTCCGTCATAACATTAGTCTCATTCAGGTGGGCTGGAGATTCCTGGAAGAGAGTTTCCAGCTTTCTGCACACTTCGACAGCCTCGGGTAGCTTCCCAGCTTCGATTAAGGACTCCAGCGTCTTGAGTTCCTTCTTGACCCGCAGCAAATGGAAGAGTGTATCATATGCGACACTGGCATCTGTGGCTTCTTGCGCCACCTCTGCATGTCTGCTAAGGTTCCCGATGAGAGTTGGGATGAGTCCTGTCTATTGCAATGTAAGATACAAATGGTATACACAAGTCCGGAACACTTACCTCTGGGTTGGATATTGATTCGCTCAGGGAATCGACGTTGGTGGTCAAGGACTCTAAACGTGTTTGGACCGACTTGGATGATGCAAGCTGTCGTTTGAATTCAGGAAGGTCCCTTTGCACACGCTCGTGAATACGCTCCTGTATGGTTACATCATACAGTGAGACTAATCAATCAGAGCCCGTGGACGTCGTTACCTTGGTCGATTGAATAGTCTGGTCCAGTTCTGCGAGCCATGAAGCAGCCAGAGTCGAATTGAGCGACTGGTTCGTCGCGGCGTCAATTTTGGAGAGAATCTGGGAAGACACATCTTGTGGATTTGGCCGTCGAGGGAGATGAGAAGGTATTGGGAAAGCCATTGGATTTGCCAGGGTGGCCGTCGGTGGACAAGCGTCACATCCAGCGGACACGTGCGCATCGTCGACGCGTTCAGCACTTTCCTCCAACGTCCATCATGCTGGGCCAGGTACTTCTCGTTCTTGCCACAGTTGCTATCTTTCATTGTGAGATCCAATTGCTTGTGTTGCACGTTGATCTAACCCAAGATGTAATAGCTGCATTCTCGGCATACGAGCGTCAGTCACCTAGTCACTGTTGACCATGGAACTCGATGTACTGACATTTGGTGTCATCTAGACCTTGCCCACTTGAAAGCGCTCGGAAGGCCCGAAGGGTCATTACCTCAGAGCGTGAGTTGCTCGTATCTACATTGAGAGCTTTGTAACAACTGGGACTTAGGTCGTCGTCGAAACGCTTATTGCAATGGTCCTGGGCATTCTCGGCGCATCATTGAGCACCCCAGAGCTCAAGGAGATAACATGGGCAAGTGAGATGAGAAAACGGTATGTGTTCGTGGCGTGTTCCTCGTCCATGCCTCACATTTATTTTCGTTTTCCCAGTAAAATCGATGAAATGGATTCTCGGTTTGGCTTTGCAAGTTTTGTTAATCGTGGAAGGAACTTTCTTGTCAAGCCAACGCAGACAGCGAAGAAAATCCAGTAGATCTTGGCGCAGGCATAACTTGTGCTTCATTTCGTGATATGCTCACTACCGAAATCCTGGCTTCCGTGGAATTTGCTCGTCAGAGAGGCGTACTCGAGTGTCCCCTACCCCTCTTGCTCCTTGGTTTCGCTGCATTAATGACAGCAGTTGCCAGATGCTTCCCGTATTTGAATGACGGACTGCTGCTGGGCAGGGGAAGCGATACCTTACTCCTATTATATCTTATACTGTGTTTTATCGTCTCCATTCGTAGACGAAGCAACCAGTCGCAATGCATCCTCTGTTCTGTTGGGAGAGATGATTTGATTTGAGCTTCATGTATTCTCCGGCCCGGACTCCACCGAGTAAGGTTATCAGATAACTGTTTGTCTTCCTCAAACTTCTTGCAGGCAGCACTCCCACGTCGGGTCAAGCGCTCCTCTGACTCGTGTTCTTGTTGCTCAAGAACGTGTTTTACCTGGTTTTTAACAGCTCAGGGCCTCATTAATTCCCCTTGAACCCGGACCACCAAGGTCTCAGAGGCAGCCATGAAGAACACGACACGAATAGGCATCGTTCTGTGCATCAGCTTTGCGTTCTTCATCGCGGAAATCATAGGCGCGTCAAGATACCCGTTGGGGTGCTACGTGGACAACTAACACTGCTTGCATCGCAGTTGGGTTTCGAACGAAGAGTCTAGCACTCATTGCGGACGCCGTGAGTCGTATTCTATCCGACACGGATACAGTCAATCGTCTTATCTTTGACCTTGCTAGTTCCATTACCTTAATGTGAGTCTCTAGAACGTATGGTCTCCAGGCTTGATGGTGACCACGCTGTTCAGGATATTGTGGCGTAGTGAGTTCATTTCGACCACAAAAGATTATTCGTTTGGATCAAATTAAACCCCGTCTGACAGTGCAATAGCATTCGTCGCAGCTCATGTGCGTCTGAATCTCCGCATGTCCCCAAAACAAGACTGATCATCTTCACCCCAGCTGCACGAGAAAGGAAAACATGTACGTAAATTTCCGACGTGCAACTTACTTTTCATGGACTTACTAGTTCGAACGGGTGATCTAGAACGTCAATTTCACATTCGCTTTCCACCGCGCAGAGCTTGTCGGTGTGTTCCTCCTCATTGAATACATCTTCTCCCCGTCTGATTCCACCTGTTCTTTAGGCGCATTCTTTAATGGTGTCTTCCTCCTTGCTCTCGCTCTCTCCATCTTCCTCCAATCCATCGAACGATTCGTCAACCTTGAGCCAATAAAAAATCCCGTGCAGATCCTCATCATAGGCTGCGTTGGCCTCTTCTTAAACATAGTCAGCGCCCTTGTCGTTCATGGTATGCACTCCTAATCATCAATGGTTGGAGTAGTACCGCTGACTTTGGTGTCCTTTAAATCTCAATCCTTGTAGATCATGGCGGACACGGGCATGGCAGCGACACAATGGCTCTCGCTATCAGCGATTCATCCAGCGACATTGTTCCATTGACAGACGACGTCGTGCGTTCGAATGCCTAGCAAGTCTTCACCTGCTAATTGAACCTCATTCTCCCAGCATGCACTGCATAATCATACTCTCAACCCTCCGCCTCTTGCTCCCCAACACAACTTAAACCTTGTCGGTGTCCTGGTCCACCTTTTCGGTGACGCTGTCAATAGTGCGTTCTTCCAACTCAATCTTACTTCACGAACCCAGCAATTCGAGACTGATTTCCACCCTTGTTTCGCAGATGTCGCCGTCATCGTCGCTGCAGTCCTTATCTGGAAACTGCATTCGCCACAACGATTCTATGCAGACCCTGCTGTCTCTCTTGCCATCAGCCTCATCATCTTTGCCAGTGCAATTCCAATGAGTATGCTCAACTGTGCTTATCAAATTACCTAGTATACATCGCTCATTATCACTTGACTGTAGCGCTGAAGTCAGGTCGAATCCTTCTCGAGGCAACCCCATTGTTTCTCGATCTGGAAAAAGTCAAAAATGACCTTCTCGCTGTCCGTGGTTTTTATGGCCATGTTGTCTATGAGATCTAACATCAGCTCCTCAGGTCCCAGACGTCCTTTCCGTGCACGACCTCCACGTATGGCATCTGTCTCAATCGTGCGTCTTGCCTCCATTTCCCCTTCATGACAACCTTTTTGACTTGAAAATCAAAATAGAGTCATCCTAGCTTCGCTCCACGTCTGCGTGCCCCCCGAGACATCGCTGGAAAAATGGGAAAAGACAGAACAGGACCTCCAGCACTGTTTCTCTGCATATGGGATTAGCCACGTTACGATTTCGCCTGAGATTTATCGCGACAACAGCCAGTTGCAGACGCAGTCGAGTGAGGAGGCGTTAAGCGGGTGCAGGCTGCCGTCCCAGACTGAGTTTGGGTGCTCGGTGAGCGATCTGAAGAAGCGGAAGTCGACGGTGTAGTGTCCCACTGTAACCATTGTCATCTAATCTTTTCTCCAATGTATGTATATAGATTAGAGCGACAATTGATAATATTGTGCATAGTAGACGTAGATATGTAGCAGTGGTGAATCATTTGGCAGATAATTCGACAGCGTTCTTGAACGCGCCAAGGAGTGCTGTCAACTGAATCTTCTCACTCGCTCCTGTGGACAGGCGATGTCTAAAGGGAGGGCGTCTGTCAGCCGGGGAGAAATGTTTAGATCGGGGGAAGCATATACTCAGTGGTTGCCAGGTGGTCTAGAAGGTATACGCGAGCGTGTGGCTTCAGGTCGATTGTCTCCACATACTCATAAGCCCCAGTCAGAAGGTCTTGGAGAGCGAGACCTCTTTCAGTTTTCATCGTCGAGATCACTTCAAACAGTGGAATATCAGTGCGAAGTTCAAAGAATAAATGAAGACGGAGTACGCACTATGATACGATATTGTGAACTCGTCCGAAAGCATCGAATTCACAATGGTTTCTATGTCTGATGGATGTGGGTTGCCTGTACAGTTGTATATCTCTGTTTCTCCAGTAATGTCGTATGCTGCATGGCATGCCTGCAACACATTGAGGGCGCGTCGCATATCACCCTTTGACAACTTGAGCAAAGCCTTCTTCCCATCCTCTGTGAGGTTGACTCTGTAATTGAATACAACCATCAAATCAGCACCTCTTGTTCATTGAAAAAGAAAGTGTAAATCGCACCTCTCCGCTTCAACAACCGTGTTTACCCTCTTCTCTACCTCTACGATTGGCAATGGCGAGAACCTGAACCTGGTGCACCGACTCTGTATCGCTGGAGCAATTTTATTGACGTAGTTGCATATAATGCAAAAGCGGACGTTCTTCGTATACTGCTCAATCACGCGGCGAAGAGCAGCCTGTGCTTGCTGCGTCATCATGTCCGCCTCGTCCAGGATGATGAGCTTGTAGCCTTTGGAGAAAAGTGTGCGTGTTTCGGCGAATTGTTTGATTTGTTCGCGGACAACGTCAATGCCGCGCTCATCGGAGGCGTTTAACTTGGTATACGCTGTGAGGGTCCGGTTGCCTGAGGATTGCTATTTGGGAGGTGCGTACCTCGAGAATTTGCTTTCTGTATTCGGGACCATATATTCGTCGGGCTACAGCGAGGATTGTGGAAGTTTTCCCCGTTCCTGGAGGTCCATAGAAGAGAAGATGGGGCAGTCTGTTTTTCTCAATAAACTTCTCAACTGTGGAACAATTAATGAACGACACAGCGATGATGGCGGCTCAGTGAACGTACTTGTGCCGGTGATGTCCTTATGTGATACAATGTCGTCGAGGGTGACTGGACGGTATTTTTCTACCCTGATTCCCCATGAGAACCACCGGGATATAGATCAATCTGAGAGGTATTACCAAGGCAGATTTTCATTGTCGTATGGCCGATCGTGATCAACCTCCTTCCCCTTGCCCTTCGCCAGGGTCGGTATGGGCTGGACGTCTATCATTTCTTCGTCGCTGTCCATAATATATGTCGAGATGCGGAGTAGGGGACGATAGAAAACAACAATAAGAGGAAACGTTCCTGTCAAATGAGTGTCGAGGTCAAGACGCGTCGGCGACGCGCTCAATCATGAGCTTTGCGCTTGCTTGGCAGCATACACATCACGTGAATTTAAACCTTAAATTTGCTTACAAGTATCAACAGAAACTCGACTGCTTATCACATCGGCTCTTGCTTTCTCAAAGACTCCATCGTTCATTTCGTTGGACAGACGGAAGCGTCCGTTTGCAGCATGCAGATTTTCGTAAAGACGTGAGTGTCTTTTTGGGGTGACAGACGATCAGAGGGTTCAATTTTACCTATTTTCTTTAGCCTAACGGGCAAAACCATAACCCTCGAGGTTGAATCCTCGGACACTATCGACAATGTCAAGGCCAAGATCCAAGACAAGGAAGGGTGCGTATCATTTTTTCCAGCCATGTCTGTCTTTTGTTCAAACTGACGATATGACCCAGGATCCCTCCCGACCAGCAGCGTCTGATCTTCGCCGGCAAGCAGCTGGAGGATGGTCGCACCCTCAGCGACTACAACATCCAAAAGGAGTCCACTCTCCACTTGGTCCTTCGTCTGCGTGGTGGTGCTAAGAAGCGCAAGAAGAAGACCTACAACGTCAGCTACATATCCTCTCATCTCTGCTCTTTCACGCTAACAATTTTTTGCTCTTTTCCAGACCCCCAAGAAGATCAAGCACAAGCGCAAGAAGGTCAAGATGTCTATCTTGAAATACTATAAGGTCGACTCCGACGGCAAGATCAAGCGTCTTCGTCGCGAGTGCCCTTCTGCTGAGTGCGGTGCTGGTATCTTCGTAAGTCGACGTTTATGACTCATCCGTTCATGTCTGACTAATTCGCGGTTCAGATGGCCTTCCACAAGGACCGCCAGTACTGCGGCAAGTGTGGCCTCACCTACACCTTCCAGCCTGGCACCAAGCCCCCTGTCGTCTAAGTTCATTGTTGTCATGAGGGGATTGTGATCACTGTATACGTATAATATGCTCCAAAAATATATGTATGCTACTGCCCACAATGCCATGACCTTAGCACCATTCTTTGTTTTACTATGCAAACGTTTGCGAGGTGACACGAGCTTCCTGGACGGTCTTGGGTGTTCATCTCAGCTGGTTTTCCGTTCATTCGAAATCCAACAAGCTAAATGCATATAAGTCTATGGGTGTATGCATGTCTATAAGTACGGCCATGTACTACAATATCTACAATTCTATATCTACTGGGAATCTACAGAATCTAGGTGTCTGTCTGCTATGTACTAGGGATGGGTATCCAATGCGGATTCTATAATTACGAAGCTTGCTAGTGAGGTCGGAATTGAAGTCGAAATCTAATATTTGCCCATAAACTACGGCAGCAGGGAATAGGGAAGAAAGTCAAAGTGTACGGCGTGCTGTCAGGAGTGTCTACGAGGTTGTGGGGAGGCACAATGTCCGAAGTGCTGCTTGGGTAGAAAGCCATAGCTCTTCGTCTTCAGAAATGCTGTCAACCTCCATCAAGGAAGGAAAAAGGCGATGGAGATATCGCGCCAGCTGAAGAGGGTCAGCGGGTGGAGGCCCACCGAACGTCAGCCTCTTCAAGCCACTGTGATTTGGGGTATTCGCCGGGATCTCCGTGTCATCGACTTTCTGCAAATCGACAGGCAAAGCGAGTGTGGTCAACTTTGAAGACTTTGTAGCAAGCGCAATGAGCGATTGCAAAGTCAATGGCGGCGTCGGCTGTCGTCCAACACAGCCTGATACGGGCATGGAGCCCAAATCCAGCTGTTCGAGTTCTGGCCAACGGCTAATCAGTGTCGACAGTTCTTGATCACCGATGGCCGGGGGAAGGGTGGTGTCTAGGACCAACCGACGTAGGTGGACGAGGTCGGTAAGAATTAACATGTCATTAGATGGTATTGGAGTGTTGGGTATGGTTTCCAAGGTCATGGTGGTATGGGATGGCGGGACCGCGCTGGGGCCGCTCTCTATGTCCATTTCGTCTAGTTCGATGTGGTGTTCTATGGTGAGGTTCTCTAGGGTGCTTGCGGCGTTGCTGCAAATTGCTTTGAAGATTGGGCGCCAAGATACTGGGTGACCTTCGGCCTCGATGTCAAGAGTATGGAGTGATTCCGTATGTAGTGTACCTAGGACGAGCTCAAGAACTGGTCCTTGTGCTCGCATATGCAATTTCTTCAGCGCGGGTAGGATAGGCTGTCCTTGATTAGGAAGGGTATCCGAGAGTTCATCTATGTCCAGATGACTAGCGTGTAATTCCAGTTCAGCTAGATTTTGAAAGTTCATTATAGCTAGAAAAGCGTCGGTGGTCAATGATGACCCAGCTCGCAGGGAAAGGGAGCGAAGGTTTCTCATGGACGACATTGTGCCCAGTAGGTCTTCCGACAGAGATCCGCGCACGCTTAGCCTCTGGAGTTCAGGCGCAATCCTTGCGACCATCTCCAAATATTGTGATACAATTATGGCTGGGAAGTTCTTAGGATTCCTTGAGTTGAACCCAAGATCTAAGTCCACGTGGCGGAGCTGGTGCGACAAGCTCAAAGATGTCTGGATTGTATCACATGCAGACGAGGATAGTTGCGCAGACAGAAGGGATGGGAGGAGTTCGGTGTGTGGTCGAGCGGAATTGCAGTCCGTCAGGAGAGAGAGGATGTCGGGGTGGACCTGAATGTGGCGTCGGTGCGAGATGTACTTGACGCGGGATGCATATACACGAAATCGCAACAAATCATGTGGAAATATAGAAGAATCTAATACCTATATCCACAGAGTACATTCAGTGTTTGCTTCAGCAGGAAATTTTGAGGTTACATACATAGACCCCATTGTCCAGGCGAACTCCCGGAATGAGGTAAAGCAGTGGTGTAATGGTCGATAAACGCATCCACATGAGATCTAATGCGGGGTCCGCCCAAGACTTGCAGCTTCTTGCCAAGGCGTTGAGCGTGCTGGGCCCATCTTCCGAGGAATAGTAAAATATGTGGCGTATGATTTCATCGATGAGCAGAGCCGGCTGCATCATCGCTGCGTGGCGAAAGAATGCGATTTTCTTGTGTATTCTATAAGGATAAACGGTCGCAAGGAATAGCGATGGTGGTGAGATAAAGGACGACTGGTGCGGGACACAAAACGAACGAAAATTAAAATGACGGCTCCGGGTTGATCATAAATTTTGGAAATGGCAGGCGCTGATTGGCTGCATCCAAGTTTACATTTGCTTGGATTACATGAGGGAGCACAACAATGACCCAAAGGGTCCTCTCACCAAGATGGAAATTACTTGAGGATCCCCAATAAGACCCAATGTCTCCAGGATTCAACCATTTGGATGTAAGACCTGCAGAGGTCACAGGAAAAGTACTGTGAGACAAGATAGGACGAGAAATGGAATACGAATTTAAATACGCGGTGGTGTAATGAAATTCGAAGGAGTCGCATCGAAAGTTGGTCGAAACAGCAGCAGGCAACCTTTTGGACAGGGAAGCCAAGTGTCGCAATCCTGTGTTCGATAAAAAAATATAAATATGCTGGCGTCTCCGGAATGGTTAAGGCAGCGGTTCGCTGTGGTTGAGTCTCGATATTGAGGAGCCAAGCAAGGTCAGAGTCTTCATTCGAATGCCCGTTCATCTAGGGAGAGTAACCTAGGAGATCATCGTCGGAATCTCATATTCGTCCACTGTTTACATCTGGTAGGTAACGCACATTTCAATTCCACTGTCTGGGCTGGACGGTCTACTCCGATGCCTGCTTCACCGCCTGAACGCGTTCATAGATTTCCCGTTTCCTCCTTGACTCTTCTAAGTCGGCTTCTCTTTGCCGCATCTTCTCTCGCCTTCTTTCATCGTCACGAAGCACGCCCTTGTACATATTCTGGGATGGAAATGAGCAGATCATGTATATAAAACTGGTGTCGTCTGACCTGGCGTTCCTGATCCTGTTGAAAATGCACTGCCCATATTGTCAATGACGAAAACAGGACAGCACCAAGGAGCGTTAGCTTCGCTCCTTTATTTTGCATCCCCCAGAAGTAATCGTTTTGAGTTATTTGGAGGGCGATTGGCCAGACCATAGCGCACAGACCATGACATGGCCCAACACAACAAGTGTAAACATCGCTCGTTCTTTCCTTGCTCATTTCCTTGACGCTGATACATCTGGACCTGTATATCTAACGCAAACGAGGCCTATGGCTGCTCTTGACGTGAGTACTATTATGAAACAACCGTACCTTACCTTACAATTGCATGTCCAGGAGTTTGACTCCACCCTCAAGGAGGTGGTCCAGGCAAAACGTTTATCTGCGTCAAAGATGACCAGATTGACGGAAATCGCGCTGAAATCGATGGAGGTGCGCTCGATTTTTGTTTCCTCTTTCCCAAGTCAATGCATGGTGCTCATCCTGGCGTGCTGCATATTCTAGAGTGATACACAACTTGTCTCAATTCTGTACCGCACGCACAAATCCCTCCCAATCGCTGCGAAAGTGGCTAGTCTTTATGTGTTCGATGCCCTTGCCCGAGCAGCTAGACATCAGGCCAACAAACAGGGTCTCACTGGGGATATTAATTCACCTCAAGGCAACTGTGCCACGTTTTTACTGAAAGTTGAAGGCGTTCTGGAGGGCCTTTTTCAAGACATGATTACGGTCGGAAGCTCAGAAGCGAAGGTTAGTCTTTTGGTTCAAAAAGCTGATCCCGGAACAGCGTCTCGCTTCTCTTGCAATGTGTATTCTGCCTCTTGGACAAAAATTTGCTCGCGAATTAACCCAATGGGCATGATCCATTTCTGGCTGGTAACGATATCTTCTAGGTCGCGTACATTATCGCTGTGCCCGGCCAACACACCTGTCAACGCGCATCCATCACATGATCGTCCTTCAGGTCTTCCGGATTATGATAGAGGCTTATCCTGACTTGCTTTTACCGTTTCGCTGTTACAGGAAAAAACGAAGAAAATTCTTGACATTTGGGTGAAGGGAAACACTTTTCCTTCCACAATTCTTTCCCGATTAACGGATGTAGTGATGGGAACGGAAAAAGGTGCATATCGTTCGCTAAGTATCTCCCTCGCCTGTATAATCCAGTCAAATTTTTTTGCACTTTCTCGAATCTCGCGACATGAGAACGCAACTGAAATGCTGCCTGTATTTTTGTCTCAGTGCCCGAAATGAAATCATCAACATCCGACCCACGAGTGGCTCACCAGCCCGCCCCGCCAGCCCCAACCCCGCCCGCCTCTGCGAGAAGTCCCGTCCTTCCGCCGTTGGATCCACAAGCTACTCTTCTGGCATTGCTTGCACAGGCTGCAAATGCCGCCTCCTTACCGTCGTTAGTTTTCTGTCTGCTCGCTACAGATCGAATCCACTGATGTCCTTTCAGGCAAACAACAACAAACATGGAACTTGGAGCTGCTGGACTTGACGCGAAACAACTAGCAGTTTTGCAGCAGTTAGCTTTAGCACAGACAGCCAGTAGTCCAGCTCCCACTCAACCAGCGCTTCAGGCGGTTCCTGCGCAATCAGGCTCTGCCTTTCCTGCACCATCATCGTATCGAGAGGAACCATATAACTCTCTTCAGAAAGATCGAAGATTTGATCGACCTCTTAGCCAAGAGCGTGTGAATGCGTACGATGATCAGGTTAACGATCGTCCCAGCTCTAGAGGAGGCTTCAGAGGAGGCTTCCGCGGTCGCGGGCGTGGTGATGGTCGGGGCAGGTGGGACGACCGTGACCGTGACCGTTACAGAGGCGACAGAGAAAGAGATGAATGGAACTCCTCGCACAGAGGGAGACGCAGTCGGTCTAGAAGCCCTCCAAGTAAATATGGGGGCAGACGTGACGTGAGACCCTACAGTCCTCCGAGACGGCCTTCGTTTACGTCGGACCGAGGACGAGAAACTTCAGAGCCGGCTGGTCCTGACGCTGTCGAAAAGGACGAGTTCGGTCGAGATATCAGGCCAAAGTCCCCCGAGAGCGACGCTGCACCGCCATCTACCGCCGATTCGACACAACCACCACCACCTGCCACCCTTGTCCCTGTCCCTGTCGATCAGCCATCTACTGAATCATCTTCTGCACTCCCGAGTAATCACGATCGAATGTCAGTACCACCATTGATAGCAGCGAATACATCTTCCAGCACACCTAGTGCACCGTTTGTCTCGAGTACAGTCTCACCGCAACCCGGAATGGAGAAATTTAATCCAGCGACATTTGATTTTACTTCACCTGCGTCGTGGGAAGCACTTGGAAAGATGTGGCAGGTCACACATGGGTATATGCCTACAACAGAACAACTCATGCTGTTTGCTATGCCTCCCGTTCAGCCTGCTGTAACTACTCCAGTCATTCCGACGCAGAACTGGCCAAATACAACTGGCCAAGTTTGGAGGGGGGCCGGAAGGGGTAGAGGGTTCGTCAGAGGACGAGGGGGTTTCGGGCACGGCAACCCCCGAAATGTCCAAGGCGAATGGGCTCACAATGACATGGATCAAGGAACCGACGCGGTTGTACTCGGGGGAGGATCAAGTCCAGAGAGAGACATTGCAAGTATGGACGACATTCAAACTGGCTCGAGTGGAAATGAAGGACCAGGCGGTCGGATGCAAAGGATAGGGGATAAGTGGGTATTTGTTCGGGATTCAGCGGGTGGCGTATCGTGACAATTCTGTACAACTGTTTTGCGATTGGTTTTATTATTACACGACGTCTATCTCTTCTTCTTCCATACGAGTTAGATGGAAAACATCTGACCTTCCTTCTTCCGTTGCGAGAGTGTACAGCATTCTTGCTTTTCCGAAACGCTCTTCAGTGAAGTTCTTAGCTGAGAAGGGGCTTGGCCAGAAAATCAAGTAGCAGATAGTAGCGGATAAGATGCCAATGAGACTACCGACGATGACATCCCATTTATGATGCCTCTGATATTCTTATTTAGCCAAGGACATCGAGAGAAAAGACACCGTCTCACATGATCTTGAAGTCGAGAAATGGCAACGAAAGATGCCCAGGTCAAAGGGAGGAGCGTCAACAGAAAGTTCCCCATCCGACTTGATCGCAGAGAACCGGGGGCCTTCGGTACACTGAAACACCATGCTGCTGTCTGGCCTGCTATCCAGAGGGCGAGGAATGTCATGCCTGAGAAAGCAGTTGACGAGTGGCCGGAGGGGAAGGATTTTCTCCCGCTCAATATGACATCAGCTTTGCTACGGATCATTGGTGAATCACGAAGAAAAGGATTGTGGGAAGATATACCCTGTGCAGGCTTTGAAAACATCGTCCCATTTACAACGGGCAAGGAAATCCGGCCGGAGGCGACCTGCAATGCAATGACGATGTCCACTGTCAGAATACGTTGGACGTTCAACGTAGGGTCAAACTTTACCAACAGCATGCTTCCCCATGACCGTAATAAGTCGTGCTAAACCACTGTCGAGAGTTATATTTCACGTTCAAAAGATAAGAACTTCAACATACCGTCCGGCACAGACCGCAATAATGCCATGATGGATTTCCATCAAGGTTCCACCAAAGCAGGCAGTGGTGATAACAATGGGCAACCAGAGGGCAAGATTGAAGTTTAGGGTGGAACTAACTCTAAAGGCGAAGTTGACGTTGGACTCAGAGGATCCAGGTACCATAGGTGCGGGCGGCTCACTGGTCGTGTCCGTAGGAATTACTGATTAGTGAATCATCAAGATCAAAGTCGCGCTCGTAAACCGGAGTGAGGTTAAGCACTGAAGACAGGATCCAAATGCCCGCAACCACGGCCCTAAAGGTTACATCCATGAACTGAGCGCTTCTGGCAGAGAAAAGGCCGAGAACTTGCATACATACCAATCTACTGCATATGATCGATCGAACCAGTCCAAGGAACCTTGTGCAAAAAGGCGCTGCACCGAATGCGCCCGAGACGATATCGCGTTCCCAGCCATTTATTGAAGTCTACCTCTCGTCGTCAATTGACCGTGAGCGCTGCCAGCAAGTGCTTTGCTGACATTTTTGCTTGACATCAAAGGAGGCCCCGGGAAGCTCCCCTCAAGGTCTGTCCGGGAAATCACCCCAAAATCGGCCTGAAATATGCAATGTTTCCGGCCTGAAATATGCAATATCGGACAAGGGTCTGGGTGCGGAGACACGTGATATTTGACGCGCCAAAAACGCGTCTCGCCTCCGGATAATTGCCTTAAAAGAGGAGGTATTTGGGAATGCGCCGGGTGTCCTCTGTTATAAACTAAAACTAGCAGCTACCCGTGCTTCGCACGGTGAGAAGCTTCAACAGAAAGGCTCTCTGTAAAAAGTTTGAATTTCAAAATTGCTACCATACATTAGGTATCGAGAAGCTATGCAAGTTCCGATATGTTCAGAATTTCAGAGTGACTTATGTGGTCTGCAGTCAATACTAATAGCTATGTCCAGAAGGTTGAAGCGAAGTCATACAGGGATGCCACTTCCCACCAACGCAGCGCCGCGCGGCGGCGCGGCACTGCATTGAGCGGCTGCGTGGCATTCTTTGCAGCTTCGAAGTGTGCACAGAGAGTATCATACCTGAGCATTTTAGCAAGAAATCTACTGTAGACAGAGTTATCTCCCCTAAACTGCAACCCTGCAACCCACTTGAGAGATAAACACGATCTGCTAGCTGCCTGTGTCTGGTAACAGCACCCGCCTCCAGGCTTACACCACCATTTTCCAGCATCCCACATAGACAAAGTCGGCCAGGAAGGTCAACGACTCAACGTGCCGGTGATAACATGTGAGCAGACCGTAAAACCTGACACGCCACGGCATAACCATTAACAGTGAGCATGGCCCATTATCATTGCAAGGAATCACTCACCATTAACAGCTCTTGTAATCTTTGGGTCGCATGTTGTCTGAAGAGTTCAACTATGAGCTGGTTTCAGATGTTCAGCAACCGTGACATTGGCCTCTACGATTTATCACAGGTGTCATGCCACAGTCAATGGTTGATCTACTCGATCCACCACCCATCGAGAAACTGTCCTCTGGTGTGGAGTCTGGAGACACAGTAAGATTCAGTATCCTCTGTAGCTGAGGACAATATCACCAGGAACGTCCCATGCACGTACCAACGGACCATAAATTGTCCAGGAACATCCCATGAGATCTGTCATCCTGCATCGTTCATGATCAGTACATTGAGGAAGCAGACACTCACCGGGATGCCAGAGTCTACCCTACTACTCCACGCATACCATCTCATTGGCAGCTTGACCATCCGGCACCGTACAATCCAGCCCAGATCGAGCAATGCATTACTTCAGATACACTATCATTGCTCCTCTGTGCTGGAGGTCGAAAAGACAGCTAGGTTGGGGTGGTCCCTTTATACCAATGAGCAGGGTCATCTAGAAAGTTCCACAGCCTGCCGAAACATCGCGATACTTGTTGGATAGTTGCTAGAATGTTCGGACGTGAGCTTTCGACGATGTGATGAACAGGGACCGCCGTTATTTGCTCGGAACAAACAACTCCAGCCAATCGCTTCAGGTTTTCGCCACATGGCTTCCACGTGGTTTGTCTCGAGACAAACAGTTTGTCTTTTGCCAAGAAACCCAGTTCATTTAATATAATAGATTTGGCCCAAAGTCCCGCCCCTTCCCGCCATCAGGTCGCGGAAATTTTCTCCATCTTGCCCTCAAATATGCAATCTTTCGACAGTAATTTCAAAAATCTCCTCCCTCCGGAGCCTGAAATATGCTATTTGGAGACAGGAATATGGCCATTTTGGGCCCTAAAATATGCTATTTTCTGGACAGACCTGTAGGGGAGCTTCCCGGGGCCTATCAAAGGCTATCAAAGGGTGATGTGAGAGCATTTCTGTGACATCACGCGACCGTGACAACCTGGTGTTGACAATTTCTGCACAATCCTTACTCACCCTTATACCTCCATTATGGCTAAAGAAAAGCCCTCCACGTCGCGTGCCAAGGGCCAAAAATCCATTACCAGCTTCTTCGGCGGGAAGAAGGCCCAGGAAGAGCCTCACGACGCGTCCAATGACAACGACGTTTCTCAAGCCGAGGACGAGGAGTCGCACCACTCGGACTCAGACGCAGACGTCGACATGGACGCGCCGGTCTCGACGAAGAAAGGAAAGAAGGCATCTGCACCCGATACGTCCGACCTTCCACCCATAAACGACATCCCTACCATCTTCTCTGACCTCGTCAGTCGCATTCCGAAAATCAAAGAAGTTGCCGAGCATGTTCAAGGGCGGAGACTACGCGT
Source organism: Hypsizygus marmoreus (assembly GCA_013433165.1). Lineage (NCBI taxonomy): Eukaryota > Fungi > Basidiomycota > Agaricomycetes > Agaricales > Lyophyllaceae > Hypsizygus > Hypsizygus marmoreus. The sequence continues at coordinate 1,025,060 of CM024089.1, read as the reverse complement.
TGCAACCATGTGTTCTGGAACGGAGTCCCCTCTACTTGCCCTCGAACTCATACAGAAGTCTCTTCAAGAACAACACGACATCTATCTCGACATTGAACATGTATTTTCTTGCGAAATCGAGCCTTTCAAACAGGCGTACATTGAGCGCAACTTCCACCCTCCTCTCCTCTTCCGCGACGTCTGTGAACTAGGAGATGATGAAGCGTGAGTTCTGTACGTTCTAATATTCGCACTTGCACTCATTATCCATAGGCACACTGCGTATGGTGCTCTTGCACCTGTTCCAGGCAATGTCGACATATTGATTGCTGGAACATCATGCGTCGATTACTCCAACCTCAATACCCAGAGGCAAGACATCGATGCTAACGGTGAATCTGGTCGTACCTTCCGTGGCATGATGACATGGGTGAATCGACACAGACCCCCCATTGTCATCCTGGAGAATGTTTGCTCTGCTCCTTGGGCCAAGGTGCAAAGTTATTTCGAACAGAACGGCTATAGCGCTACGTGGCAACGTGTGGATACGAAGAACTATTATATTCCTCATACGCGTACAAGAGTCTACCTCATGGCCGTTAACCGAAAGAAATCCAGCATCCCTGAAGAGTGGACTGACTTGGTGAAGAATAAGCTTAAAAGGCCTGCCTCCTCCACACTGGATGAATTTCTACTTCCAACCGACGATCCTCGTATTCATCAAGCACGACAGAAGCTTGTACGCGAGAGTTATAATGCTCTCGACCGACGTACAGGACGCACCGATTGGGGTCGATGTGAATCACGCCATCAGCGAGCGAGACTTGAGGAAGGGTTGGGTTCTAAGCGACCGCTAACTAGTTGGGATGAAGGTACGTGAATCGCTCCTTTCCTCAACATCTTCTCATGGACTTCTCCTTAGGCGGTTTCTGCAAGCTTCCCGACTTTGCATGGGGGGACTGGGGTGTCGGCCAGGTAGAGCGCGTCTGGGATCTGATGGACATCAGCCTTCTTCGCGATGCATCCAAGGGGATCGACCCTTGCTACAAGACGTATGTAACCTTTCTACATTTTGTCAGCCCAGTTTTCTTTCTGATATGTTACTCTTACAGCCTTTTCTGGAACCTTTCCCAGAATGTTGACAGATCCATTGGCTCCGGCAAGCCTGGTATCTGCCCTTGTTTGACGCCGTCTATGATTCCGTACATTACCAATCGCGGCGGCCCTATGGTCGGTTTGGAAGCACTCTCGATGCAGGGCCTTCCCGTCGACAAACTTCTACTCACCCGCGAGACCGAGGATCAACTGGCCGACTTGGCTGGTAACGCCATGTCCACCACAGTTGTAGGGGCCTGCATCCTAGCTGCATTGGTTACAGGGAGGAAGCTTCTCAAAGCCGGCGACGACGAAGAGAGCTATGAGAGGAAGGCCCATAGAGAGGAAGCCGAAACAACAGATAGTATGGACGTTGACAATTACACTCAGCCTGACGCTGCGTATGGGGGGACCATCACCGGCGAAGATCAGTTGGTTTATCAAACACTTGATCTTTCTGTTACGGCCGAAAGCTCCTTCGCTACGCTTCTGGCAGACGCCAACCAGAGTGCACGTCTTTGCGAATGCGAGGGCCGTGTCGATATGACAACACGTGAATTGCTTCGCTGCAGTGATTGTGGGTCATCTTCTTGCAAGAAGTGTGGTGGGAGGCCGGAGCATAACCCTCATCCAATCGACATTGTTGCGAACCCCCGACTCCCGCCTGGTGATTTTGCAAGGGAGCTCAAGGCGACACTTCCTATGTGCATTGCTTTGTCGAATGTTACCCAGGAACTCCTAGACGGTCTCAGGGAGGGCGCGAAAGTTTCGATCCCAGAAAAACGCTGGTCAACCTGGTGTGCTGCTGTTATCCGCGCCTCAACTTCTGAGCTTAGGTTTGTTGAGACAAAGCGCCAGGAAATCTGGAGCGCAGTCTTTCGCTCTCCTGTTGCGTCTCTTGAGCTCCTGTTGCATCCTCAGCAGCCTGAATGGCGCCTTTATGCCTTCCCAGAGGTTTCCGAGCCAGCAAATGCTGAAATTCGTCGAGTCCTGGAATCCCCGATAGGCAGGCTTACATTGAAGGACGACCTGCTCTCTGGCCGGTGGGAGTTTGCTTTGCCATACTCAACAACGGTTCCCATTGAACTTAAAGGTGTTGGCCAATTGGTGCCTTCTTGGGAAGCTCGTCTCGGTTTGACAATCGAGGAGTTGAAGAACAAGATGGTCAATTCTAGCATTCAGATTACTGTTCCTGCCAATCGGATTAGCGACTTCGACCGCGACATCTCGGGCACCTATGACCTACTAGAGAAATGCGGTACCGCTAATGGGGCGTTGCACAAGAGGCAGCAGAGCACCGCTGAATCTGGGCTTCCCCCCGTTTTCATGTTGATGGACCCACACCGCACCGATGATTCGCAAGATTGTTTTGTCTTCTCAATCAGCAAGCGACGGTACCAATATGGTGAATCTCGCCCCTTAATTTGCAAGCTCGATACCTCGTGGAGACAGTCAGATGAAACTGCGGAGCAAGAAGTATCGTGTTACATCCCTGCGAAATGGACCCAAGCAGAGACTGTAAGCCTGCAGGTGAGTAATTATCGCATTTCCGTGACACACTATTCATTTAGGTTCATTTTTTAGCCTTCTGTCGCCCAAAATGCTCGTTTTGGTATTCCCGCGAAGACGCTAGATATATCTATGTCCAAGGACTCATGCTGCGATGCCAATGCACTCCTTGTCTGCAGCGTTCCCCTTGGAGGCCAGGCCGGATCCGAATGGCCACGTGGAACGTGGAAGGAGATTGACAAGGTCCACGAACTCAGTACCTTTAAAGCTCTGGCTTGGCTCTTGGAGCGTGTTCGTCACTTCGACGAGAAGTATACCACATGGCAAACGGTTCCGACTCCCGAGGACGCTTCCAATTGTGAACGCTGTGCTCCAACCGCACCGAAATTGCAGTGGACTCTTGTCGGGAAGAAGGTCGTCGCTATCGAAGATCCGGTACAAGCTGGAGAGTACGAACGACGACTCAAGGGGCGACCGAGTCCCTTTATTACACAACTCAAGTTGGACGACGATGGTACGGGCACGGTTCGAGTTGGCGTCAACATCCCGTCACTTCTGCATCGTGCTCTGTCACGTCTACCTTCCGTCAACCGCCCCGGGACAGCTACGCTTTCCTGGCGGATCGACACCAACTTCACTCCTCAAGCCACCCTCAATCTCCCCCCTTTTAAGATCCTTAGCAATAAACAGGATAAAGAGCACAATCAGCCACCGAACTTCAGGCTCGACTTGCGACCGGAACAACTGCGCTCTCTGGAGTGGATGCTTCGCCAAGAGTCTCGCAACGCAGAGCCATTCGTAGAAGAGGAAATATCAGAAGCGATTCTGAGCCCACTTGGATGGAGAGCAGAAGGTCGTGCTCAAAGACCCGTTCATATTCGAGGAGGTGTGCTTGCGGACCAGGTTGGTTATGGAAAGACTGCCATCACGCTCGGCCTTATAGATTGCGCATCGAAAAGCGTGGAGAAAGAGTTCACGAAGCTGGGGCGGGTTACAGGCAAAATTTCTGTCAAAGGTTCCCTCATCATCGTTCCACCCCATTTAACAAGGCAGTGGAAATCTGAGGTCGAGAAATTCACCAAGAAGCGGTTCAAGGTTTTAGTCCTTAGCAGCGTCTCAAATCTTAATGGGACCACTATTGCAGACGTCCAAGAAGCGGACATAATCGTCGTGGCTTCCAACATTTTCAAGAGTAACGTTTACCTCGAAAATCTCCAACTTCTCGCTGCTGCTGGCGAGCTTCCTGCCAGCGATGGACGACATTTCAATGCGCATCTCGACAAGGCTTTGGAGTCTCTTACATCTCAGACCGACCTTCTCCAGGACGAGGGGTCGCTAGCTGTTATGAATAAGATCAAAGAGGCTGAGAATGAAGGTAAGATATTGATATGTCACGTCAGCAATCTCATCAGTGCTAAGACATCTTGTTCTGTAGCGAAAGAAGCTGCTGCCGCTGCTGCTCTCGTACAATCCAAGAGACTGAAGGGCAAATCATACAGGGACGCTGTGGAAAAAGCCCAAGCCAGCGGAGACGTCAAACCTGCTGTCAGGAAGGAAGTCAAGAAGAAAAGCAAATCTTCCTCGAAAGCTTCAAATAGCAAAAACGGCAAGGCTTCGTCATCTCGGCTTTCGCCCTCGGGCCTCATAGTCGAAGTCTTCATTGACACGCTTCCTCCAGGCAAATCCTCGAAGAGCGGGAGGAGCTCTGGAGCTTCCTCAGAAGCCGAAGCCCCTCCAGATAGTGATAAAGATTCAGACGCGCCTCGCAAAACCAAACGTCGTGCTGCGGCAAAGAAGATCTTGGTCATCTCGGATGATGAAGACGAACTTACAGGCGAGGACGAAAAGCCAAAGAAGTCTAAAAACGCTTCTAAGGCTACCTCGCGCAAGTCACGTTCAAGCGGTAACTCATCTGCGTCTTCCGACTACGAAGAAAGCTCTGCCGAGGAATCGGATTCTGATGTGGAAGAAACAGCCTTGTCTTCAGACGACGACGAGAGCACTACGAGCTCGAAGCACGTCACATCGAAATCCAAAGCGAAGCCGAAGGCAGTCCCACGCCCAAAGTCTTCGGGGAAGAAGTCAGCAGCGTCCAGCTCCAATGACGACACCGAGGCGGACGATATGGATGTCGACGATGCGCCTGCGAAACCCAAGAAGAAGGCGACCAAGCGGAAAGCAGAAGATGACGATTCTCGTCCGGCGAAGAAACAGAAGCGTGCCGACAGTGATCCATGGAAACTCGAATCCAAGCCCGTGAAGAAGGATTGGACTCAGATGCAGGCGCCTCCTTTGGAGATGTTCCACTTCGCACGGAAGGTCGTCGATGAATATACCTACCTAGATGGGAAGATTCATTCACTGGTCACAAGACTGACAGCAGAGCGAAACTGGGTTCTTTCGGGAACGCCTCCAATCCATGACTTCGGAGCACTGAAGACGATCGCCGCTTTCTTGAACTTGCACCTTGGTGTGGATGACGATGCGGAGGGTCAGTCTGCTGAGATCAAGAAACGCCGTCGGGAACAAACTGGTGAGCATTCAGTATGTCCCATTTCGGTCAACGGCTAACGCCGTGTTACAGCGGTGGAGAAATTCCACTCCTTCCGCGAGGTTCATAGTTTGGAATGGCATGCCCACCGACATGAGCGTGGCCAAGCTTTCCTGAATCGCTTTGTCCGACAGGTCAGTAATTTAATTTTTTATGGGCGTAGATAGGGTACAACTCATTACTCGCATCAGAACATTGCTGAGATCGACGAAATACCGTGGACGGAGAAGATTGAGAAAATCATTCTTCCTGCTGCTGAACGCGCAATCTATCTTGAGCTCGAACACCACCTTCGCGCCCTCGACATGACGATCAAGCGCGGCAAGAAAACGGAAAGTGACAGGGAGCGACGGCTTGCGCAGTCGCTTGGTGAGAGCAAGTGAGTAGCATGTTTGTCCTTCGTAAAGCGCGATAAAGTTCTAAACAACACGTCGTCAGATCGGCTGAAGAAGCCCTCTTAAAACGATGCTCGCATTTCGATCTGGAGATGTCGAATGATAACGCCATGAGGGCATGCGACGTGATTGTCAAGGAACGACAAAAGCAACTCGACGAGTGCAAGTCCGACCTTCTAAAGGCTATTATAGCTGGTGCGAAGCGGGAAAAGAGTCTTCCGAACACCGGGTCGGAATCAATGTTTAACGAATGGATCCGTATCTCACGGGGAGACGAAGGGATCGACGATAAAGAAGCTTCTGCTATGATTGTCGCTCTACTTGACGAAGCCGGAGTCGGGACCCCAAAACCGCGAGGCAAGAACCAGGAGATTAAACTCACAGAGAAGGTCAAGGAGCAGGCCTGGGAGCATCGCGAAAAGACCCACGAAATTCGGCGCCTGACGAAGGAGCTCGTTGGCCGCGTCCGTTCTCTTCGCTACTTCACTGTTGTTCGCGATCTTCAGAAACAAAGGGAGGCGCCGCCGGTTGTTGATTGCCCGGAATGTGGACGCACAAACCTGCCGATCGCCGATGTGGCGGTTCTCTCTTCCTGTGGACATATGGGATGCATTGACTGCGTCAAAACCTGTGCTGAGAAAGAGGAATGTGTTTACGCCGCTTCTGGTGCATGCAAATCCGCCGCCCGTGTGCTTAACGTTGTTAAAGCCGAGACACTGGGTGTCGACGACGAAGCTCGTGACGGGAATGGGAAGCACTTCGGCCTGAAACTGGAGAAGGTCGTCGATCTCATCAAGTTCGTTCAGCTATTGTCTTGCTCCAAGATCTTCATGCTAATCGCTTGTCTATTCTTAGAAACAAAGTTAGGAAAGAGGAACGTGTCCTTGTCTTCGTCCAGTTCCCAGACTTGATGAAGAAAGTCACTGAGGCTTTCGCGTACCACAAGATCAAGTTCCTCGAGATCAAAGGGACAGCGCACCAGAAGAGTGAGAACTTGGAGCTTTTCCAAAACGACAGCAAGGAGCGAGTGCTCCTGCTGAACGTCATGGACGAAAGCGCCAGCGGTGCCAATCTGACATCTGCCAATCACGCGATCTTCTTGTCCCCCCTCCTAGCGCCTTCGAAGGAGATCTACAAGGCTTGTGAGACCCAGGCGGTTGGTCGTTTGGTACGCTTCGGGCAGGAGAAGCATGTGTATGTGTGGAGGTTCTTGACGATGAACACTATCGACGGAGAGATTTATGAGCAGAGAAAGGAAGTAATGGCAGTAGGAACTCCTGCGTCTTGATTTACAATATTATATACTCATCATAGAATCATACATGTTTTCGGAATAGTTTACAATGCTGTGCAATGATACCAATTCAATCGGCTTCTACAGAATACAGGGAATCTTTTAGAACATATCTGGATGAAAATTCATGGTTGGAAGCTCACAGTGTTTTGATTAAATAATAAGTCATTTACGGATACAGTGGATGCAGTGGTATCTCATCGTACAAAGCGCAGGTCCGAATGCTAAAAGTTGGCGGCTACTTGCTCGACATTACATAGCCAGTCGTATCCAGTATTTGCTTGCCGCATATCGCGCACAAACCTTTCTTGTATGCACAACCTGGCCGCAGCGATGTTAGCATGTGTCAGGCCGGTGATTGGGAAGCTGACGTACCATGGCAATACTTCGCCTTGTTCTGGGTGACTGGTTGCTTGCAGTCTTTACATTTCCCTTGGTATGGCTATTGTGAGGAGTTAATATCCGAGCGCCCGTTGTAACACCCATCTTACGCACCTGAAAGCGGTTCTTGGAACTCCCAGGACGGCTCAATAGTTTGTTTTCGCCGACCTTTCGCGACCCATCCTTGATGCTGCTGGAGCTGGCCGTAAAAGGGTCAGGGGCTGCGACCTTTGATAGTTTCTATGGACATGAGGTGTTCTATCAGCTATGCTCCAGGAGTTAGACAAGACAAAGAGCTTACCGTTTCGCATTTCTTGCAGACCATATCGAAGTTCGGAGCAAGTACAGTTTAGTCAGGAACGGAGCAGAAACGTGGTGGAACCGATCGCTGACTCAGCACGATCGGGGCTTCGATCTACCAAATCTCCCGCCGCCCGATGCAAAGAGCTCACCACGTTTCTCTATCTTCAGCGCTTGTTCAACGCCATCGCAACATGTCTTTACAATGAAAATTTCACTCTATTATGCCAACTCTTCACAACGCTTCTGCAGTCCTGACGGTCGGTGCACCCTTGCCGTATGCGTATTTCACCAGATCGGAAAGTCATTCCCTGATGTCGGGCTCCTATTGTTTTATTTTCTTCCTTTCGACGTGTTTCCGACACTCGCCTGGTCCTAACTGTCTCCTACGCTCAAACTCACTCTGACTTCTGCAAACTCAAATCAGTTGACATGACAGCCTTAGCAGGATGCTGTGGCTCTTCGCCTATACGTCACAAAAGATATCTACAGCACACAATGAGGCGCCTACCAACCAACAGACCGCCATTGCCGTTTATTTCAGTTTCTGGTGCGTTAATACAACTAATACAAGGCCTGAGCTGATGCATCGGACGGAGTATAGGCCAGCCGACGTTGAGCGGCAACCGTTTTTCTCTTTTCTTTCTTTTTCTTCGTCCAGGATAGACTCGAGTATAAAATCTCTAACGCAGGACGGTATGTAAATCATCACAAGATGTCTCCCCATCGCCTTACCACTCTTCGACGTTACAAGATCTCGAATGATATTTTGATTCTGATTCTGGGTTACTTGGACCCCACCTCCTTATGGAGAGCCTGCAAGGTCAGTTCATTACTCTGCGAGTCAATATCGACAGACATTAATTTCCACATACAGGCTTTCAGAAGGGTCTACGTCCTTGTCATGGAGTGTTCGCCACTTCTTTATATCTTCGAGCTCGCAATAGCCGGAATGAAAGACGGTCCGATGCCCCACTCCTACAGGGCACCCGTTGGACGCCTTCAACTTCTCTTAAACTACAAGAAGGACTGGCCAAGATTAAATTGGACCCACGAGTACAAGATGCTAATCTCTACCCGCACCCATGCTGGCGTCTCCGGTGGTTTTCTCCATCAGATCCGTGTTAAAGACTTCCAGCATACGCTTGACCTGTCAGAACTGCCATCTTGCCGTACTGGTCGACCCCCAGCAATGACACGGCACCTTAAATTTCATGCTCCAGAAATTGAGAACATTGTCATTGATCGTTCCCAGTCACTCATCGTCGCCAGTCATGTCTCCAGGTATTGGTTTATTTGAATTCTCTCTACTCAATTTATTTATTCACTGTATAGTGGTCAGAATGGCGTTACCGTCACTTTGTATTTTCGCGACCTCTGGACGTTTGGAAAGCACCCGCGTGCGCTCAGTGGCACGTATGAATTTATCGCAGGTCCTACTCTTATCGCCAATATGGCCATGGTCATATGTGGGCAAAAACTAGCGGTGTCTTTTGAATTTGCGGGCGGCAAAGTCAAACATCTCCTTCTGAACTGGCGTAAATTTCAAGCAGGGGTGGGTTGCCTTTATTTTCTACGCAGAGAAGGTCTGTGAACTGATTTATGTCTTAACAGTGGCTTGATGACAGCGACGTCCATTTCTTAAGCGAGAATTACCTCCTTGTTATCAGACGAAGCCATGGCATACCCAACCTCAGCCTTTACAACATCTCCAATATTGGGGCAGTCGTCCTCGAACGCGAATACGAACTACCGGAGGTCTGGAATAGATCCATCATCGGCTTCGCCGCAAACACGTCCCCCTTGGTGGATCTATCGCCCTCATCCGAGGCACTCTTCTACGCAGACCCCTCAAACCGCGTGCTCCTCCTCACAGCCAAGACACCCTCCGGTACAGGGGGTCCTTCAACCCGAAACTGGCTGATCATCAACGAGTCCTATTTCCGCCCTACTTCGCGCAAGGATCGCTTCAAGGTGCCTTGGATCCATTGGAACCAGTACTGCCTTATCCGCGACGTCCCCTCACTGATTCGTGGCCCCCACGTTGTCGGGAGTCGCGTGCTTTTCGCTGAGGCCGGCTCCGGACGCTCTTCTCGAGGCGCAAGTTACCCACCGCGGCTGAACGTGATTGATTTCGCCCCTTACCCTGATTCGGACTGTCGCCAGAGCCGTGCGTGGTCATTGGTAGGTCAACGCGCGGTCCTCGTTCCGAACGAAATCAGCCGCGAAGTCCCTCCGAAGACGGTCGATGGTCGCCAGATTGAAGATATACGAGTCACGGAGGATAACATCATTCTATTTCTGGTAAGACAAGTTCCTAGCCGTACCATTTAAGTCGCACCTCATTTATTGCCGCAGGAAAATCGTGACGATTCTCGACCCGTCAATATTTTAACTTTTGGGGCACCCCCTCCTACCCGCTCTCGCCATGAAATGCATTCCCCTCAACTATAAATTATTCGATCCTTTTGATGACCGGAAGGCTGGTTCCTTATGGTCGCAGAAACAATGGACGCCTAAAGAGATTTGACTTTACCAACATGATGAAACCTTTATGTTACATATTATGGACTCCCTCATATTATGGACTCCCTCCTGCTCTCCATGGACTACCTGCCTTGAAGAAATATAAACAGATACCTAGCCTCCATCGCTGTCGTGTACTTCCACATATGATTTTATGAATCGTATTAACGTTACCTATTAAACGACTTCAAGTTCGGTGGTCTTCCATCTCAGCACCATCCACACAACCCAACGTCTTCTTTCCCTGTCGTCTTCATCCCTCGATACGTTCCACGCTCTCTCCCCCAACCCTTTCACTTCTTTCTCGATGGCACTTTCGATATCGAACCCAGCTTCCTGGATGGCATCCAAAAAAGACTGGATAGTGTATCTGCCTGTGTGAAGACCGGCAATTAGGTGTATCCGCGCCCAGGTTGATCTCCTCAAAGTCAATTGCAGAGTCTCCACAAAGATGGAGTGCAAGCTCGGGTTCCAGAGTGTGTCCGCCGCAACAACGATATCAAATCTATTCCCGTTCTCAAAGAGAGGCGAAGGATCCGATCCCCAAGCATAGGCCACTGCGCGACATGAATCTGAAACTCCATTACGCAAGACGTTTTCCGACAACGTCTTGATGAGCAACTCGTCGGGGTAATCACTGACAGTGACAGATACGTTATTGTAGGTTTTCGCGATTAATATCCCTGGAAGCCCCGCTGCCGCACCTAGTTCGAGAACACGAACTTTTCCGCCGGAAACCTTGCTGTAAAAGGCCTGAAGGTCGAGGACATCGAGATGATCAGCCAAATATTGTGAAGACACCCAGAGGTCGGATGCGTGAAGAAACCAGTTCGCAGGGAGGGTGTCAGGCGTAACCAGCGTAACTTTAGACGAAGTTACATCGCTTTCCCTGGAGCTTGAGGGTTTGGCCTTAGAATCATATGTGTAAACTGCCCCGGCTGAGGCGAGGGTTATCGGTTGATAGTCATAAAGCGATTCCAGCGAGCTGGAGAAGATGTCGGTTGGATCTAACTCTCCCTTGTCATCTTCCATAGACTCCTCGACAGAGGTAATTAGTGTCAAGATCTGGGGAAATAAATTGGGACCCACTATGTGGTTTATGCCAGATCTTGAGGAGAACAGTGATCAGTGTCAGATCTTACAACGGATCTGGGTGATATTTGTACAAGAGGGCGATGGCAAGCCGGCCCAATCAAGTGTAAAGAAAAATTACATCGGACCGTCATACCCGAAATACATCTAGTCGACTGTCCCAACCACAGCTCGCCAATACACCCTCCTCATAGAGCGACCAGGCACAACCCACCACGAACTCGGTATGTGGATCGTGAATATGCATCAACTGGGGCCGACCCGGTGGAGGAACCGTATTCCATCTGAGTAACCATCCGATGAGAATGGCTCGCGCGCGATAAAATAGAACACACATACACTCTACATGTCATATCATAACTGGCAGTCGCTAGGATCTCAGCCCGATGAGGACTCCATTGCACTTTACGGACAGCGTATTCGTGCCCAAGTAGTTGTGTTTCACAGACGCCTCCAACGCTGTTCAACTCCCCCGGTTTGACCATTCGGCAATCCCAGATTTTGACCACCTTATCCACCCCGCCGCTTGCTAACACCCAAGGTCGATACTTGTTCCAATCCAAAGTAAGGACCTCGGTTCCAGAGGCAGGCACGGTGAGAGCCGCTGCAGAAACGGGATTTGTGAAGTTGTTTGCGCCTGGAGCTGCGGGAGCATAGGAGGGCGATCGCAAGTCGAATATTTTGAGTGTTCCGTCGGTTGAACACGTCGCGAGGATATCGGGTTGGTGAGGGGAGAAGAGGGCTTGGTAGACGCATGAATGGTGAGCTTGAAGTGTCATAACAGATCGCGGTCTCTCAGGTGTCCACTACCAAACCATAAGGGCAACATTCCGGATAGATAATGAGGGTTTACGGACTAATTTGACAGTTCCATCCCATGATGAGGAAGCAAAGGTGTCTTTTTTGATATTGGACCAATCTACAGAGAAGACTTCTCGCGTGTGTTCCTGCCAGGCGCGTATCGGGAAGTCCTGAACCACTGCCAGTTTAGAATGAGTATGAAGCTTGTGGCCAATAACGCACATTCAACATCACATCCCATAGTCTTATTGAGCCATCTCCAGACGCCGTGACCAGCTGATTCTCGTGAATCTCAGACCAAGCGACATCGTATAGCCCGTCTTGAGTTTCATAACTGACGCCTTGGATGCTCAGCCCAGAAGGTTAATCGCACAAGCTGGTACAACCCACTGCTTGTCAAGGCTCAACGCAGGAATGCCTGTTGGCCCCGGTACCACCGAAACCAGATGCAGCCGCCCATTTCCAACAAGTCCGAAGTTTGCTGATGAAGCTAGCGCAATTCGCGTTGTGTGAAACGGCGACCAAGCAAGAGAGTAATGAGCAAATCCCGGAGTGACCAGTACACCTGGAGGAGCATTCATCCCAATGGGCTAGCAATTCGTTTCAGCTGTGAAAGCGAATGAGAGTGCAGAAACAAGAGCATCCGAGGGATCGGGAGTCCCAAGTTGAAGCATAACCGGAACAGTCGCACTTCGGTCTGCATAGTCACATGCGTGTTTCTGTTCCCGGCCTTCCACAGGCAATCCTCTCTGCAAGTTCAACGAGAAAGAGAATATCCCCGTCAGAGGCAACTCTGCGGCTTACAGAATTCCTAGGGAAAGGGAATGTGACCGTCCTGACCGGCGCTGGCGTCAGTGTTGATTCTGGCATTCGAGCATATCGGGGAGATGATGGAAGATACATGAATCCAAACTATAAGTGCGGCATCTTGATATTGCCTTCCGATATCGACTGAACATCATGAAAGACCAATATTCTATCATGAACTTATCGATGAGACGGAGAAAGGCTATTCCTTTAGGTGAGCAGTTCTCGTAAACTTTTGTGCAGCTAGTGACTTTATCCTTGCTTCCTTCTCGTCAGACAACGCTACTGGTAGGTTAACTGTAAAAGAAGATTTCCGGTTCTCTTGACCAATGTCATGTCAGGTTGCGTTCGTACTTGGGTTATCCACCGGTTCGGGATTCACTTCCAAACACGACGCATTTTGCGCTCGCCGCTCTCCAGCATACGTCCATCGTTCCCCGTTTGATTACGCAAGTAGGTATCTCTTTTTCTTCTCCCGCCGGAGAAGGTCTATAAAATGATCGATAAATAGAACGTGGATGGGCTTCACCATAAAGCCCTCCGCCATGCTGCTGGGTTCGATTGGGGGCCTTCACGACTACAACATGCAATACTCGAACTTCATGGAACTCTACACGTATGTTGCTAGAGTTTTGCAATGAGGAGGCCTCTTGAATTCAAGTTTTTAGCGCGTCCATTGTAAATTTGGACACAACGTTGATCGCGGATTGTTCCAAGACTGGCTCTCCGCGGCAAATCCAGAGTGTAAAGAGTTTGCAGATGAAATGGAGAGAACATCCACACAACCCAGGACAAATCCTGACGGAGACGTAGCGATCATGCTTTATATATTCTGTTACTGTCGCTAACATGAATTTTACCAGGTTGCTATTGAAAACCTAGCCATTTCTTAGAACGACTTCATCATTCCTGATTGTCCTTCTTGCCTGGTTGAAAATCGCAGAAACTCCATCGTACGCAGAAGTCACTTTGGTCCTATTTTCACTTGTATACTATCCCCCTCCCACCTGCTATTCAGCACAAACCGGAGGTGATCTTTTTTGGGGAGTCCATCCCACAACATATCAAAGAGCGATCGTACGTTCCTGATCTTCGCGATTGTTCTATTTTTACCTCATCTCTCAAGATTTCGGGACGTTGAAGCCTCAGATAGACTTCTTGTGATTGGCACAACTCTAGCAACGTATTCCGCGTTTCGGTGCGTGTTTAGATCGATGGCCATAGTTGATTGTGATCCTTAGAGCGTTGGGAAAATAGGTTACTTAAACACGCGCTCGAACTGAAGAAGCCTGTGATGATGTTGAATGTCGGGCCTTCTCGTGCTGACGGTTCTCCTGGTGTCGAGAAAATCGACATGGCTAGTGGATCCATCATCAGGGACGTCGCGAGAGCTGTTCTGTGAGTTTAACCGTTCTCCATCTGCGGGGGTTCAGTCCGCTGATCAATACATGCCAATCCAGAGGGACGAGGGCAGTGGAGGATCCTGTGGTGAAAAATATGTTAGAAAGTGGTATTGTCAAGCCACCTCCTTTAGATCAAGACGGAGTGTGATATCGACACGGTCATCAACTCAGTGTACAGTAATACTTGTACACTATTATAATGTCGCAAGATCCAATAATTAGAATGGAGTAGCATATGCATGTAAAAGATGGACGGCTTTTGCAAATTTGGTGATCATACAGTACGGGCGAGGCAGGAAGTTCAGGATGCACGTCTGGCAGAAGATGAGACTTGTCTTTAAAACAGCCGAGAGATACAGTTTATGGTACGGTGGATTATATCACAACAACAAAATACGAGGTTGGGAGCATAGGATAGCAAGAGGCAGAAGTCCGAATGATCATGATACACAGCGTAACAGGAAGGAGAGCACAAGTCAATAATGTTGGCAGGAAGGAGTCCCCCAAAACGTCTCATCAGATTCGGATGCAGCGATGAAGCCAGAAGTTGAATAATTGTCGTCGTCATCGTCGTCATCAGCGTCATCATCGTTGTCGGCGGAGAGGGGAAGATGTGCGAATCGCGGTGGAGTTAATTGAGACCAGTTCCATTCCTGTCGGGCTAAGGAGATGGGTAAGGTGACCAGTTTCTTGCGATTCGTGCGGAGAAGATATTCCTCGACGGCCTTTGAGCTGAGGGTATCGGAAAGAAAATGAAGGACATAAGGATGCGAGGGAACATGAGGAGTGATACCATCAGAGGAAGGTGGTTCCAGGTCCGCAGGAGGAGGAAGTGGGGTGACAACAATGGAGGTTTCTTTCTGAGGAGGAGTATAATGCCTCTCAGGTACTACCTGACGGCGCTTTCGTTTTGGTGGCGAAGCCGACTGGAATGGGGGAAAAGTTGAAATTACATATGTAGAGAAAGCAAAATATGAATCAAGGACATACCTTTGCCTGTGGGCCTCTTCTCTTGAGCGTACCAGGCGGCTTCTTCAAGCATCGTCGTCGGTGGGTGGACCAATGACAGAGATCAAAAAGACTCTTCTCCGAAAGTTTAATCTGTACGTGACAGCGCCGACATTTCACGTTGAAGGGTCCGAGGACAAGAGCCATTGGATCGTCTCTGAGTTTCTTCTCTCTGGCCTTTTCGGCCACAGTCTGCGCCACTCGTGTACCATGTGTTCTGAGGATGAAAGATGAACGATGGGAAAATCCCGAGAGCCAATAATGTAAACCTACTCGGAATAGGATAGCACGCTCTCCATGTCGGAGTCATCGTCAAAGCTATTGAATAGAGCATGGGGAACCGCTATCGCCTCGTTGCGGAATAATGGAGTTGAATGGCACTTACCAGTGCGACGGTAGTGGCGCTGACATCCGTTCTGCTAGTAACTACGTTTTTTAACAAGCTTGAAATGTGAGGGGGAAAGGATTAGACGGATAGTTTACCTTGATGTAAAATTGGTTTGGGGGGGAAGTCGTTAAAGGGCTGTAGATCGGACAGGTTAGTTAAATTCGTCGATTAGCGCACAAAGGCTCCTTCACGGACCTTGTGATCGGTGACTTATGGGATTCAGAAATCCCTCACAAATTCGCTGAGCACTGCAAGTTCTGAGGAGTAATTTCACGGCGAGGTGGGATAAGGGGGAATGGAGGGAATACAGAAAGGCTAAAAGGCTCTTTCATGGGCGGCAATACCCGAACACTAGGTTGATGGCCGATCCTGGTGGTGAAGGTGAGGCAGAGCAGTGCCGTGGGTCCAGGTTCTCATCATAATAATAAAAATGGGCGCGCAGGGATTCACAAGACATAAATCATATTATGAAGGGACTGCGGGTGGCGAACTGTATACAGCTCCCGAAGCTGAAAAGTCAAACGTAAACAGAGGATATACATACTACGTCCGCTTGAGACTCTCCCGGAATCCTCGAACAAAAGCCTTGAATGGAAGCATAAACCATCCCGTCGGCGAGGGTGCTTCCTTCGTTAGTGGTTCGTATGT
Organism: Hypsizygus marmoreus; assembly: GCA_013433165.1. Taxonomy (NCBI): domain Eukaryota; kingdom Fungi; phylum Basidiomycota; class Agaricomycetes; order Agaricales; family Lyophyllaceae; genus Hypsizygus; species Hypsizygus marmoreus. Next base: position 1,008,883 of record CM024089.1, on the reverse strand, counting down.
TTCTTTGCGGGGACGGTTGTTGGGTCTTGAATCGGAATCATCCACAGGGATTTCGAACTCATCTTCATCTTCTCGACTGCGTTTGGTGCCCTGATGTTCATGAGTGGATTGAGCAGGGCGGTCGTTTGGGCTCGAAAACTCGGTAGACTGCCGATCCGAGGACTTCTTGGGATAGGAAACAACCAGTGTGCTCTCTGTCGAGGTTGAAGCCGATGAAGGAGAATGTCGAGGAGGGAATGGCATGGTTGACATGGTTGGGGAGCTCGCGCCGCGCTTCAGCGGTGGCGACGTCGCTTTCTTTCCAGCTCGGGGATCTTTCACTGGGCTGTTTATGCATTGAAGAGGATCTGAAGAGTAAGATATGACCACTGCTCACCGAGTACAAGTTGCCTTATGCTCCTCCCAATTCAGTGTATCATAGTCATCGTCCGCTATAATATTCTCCTCACAGAAGAGGCACACGATATTGCGCGGACCAAACGACCTGACTTGCGAATCGTTGACTATCTGCAGTTTTCTCGCGGCCGTAGCGACGCGTCTGCTGGGAGCGCTGATCAGGTACAATACAACTGTGTCAATACGGTGTGTACAAGGAAATGTCCACATTACGCACTTCGTTTCGCTGTGGCAAAGCTGCACATGTATGTTCCAATTAAACAGCTTGTATGACTGTTTCGTCGATAACTGGATCCATTTATCGCATTGCCGGCATAAAACTTCATGAGACTTGACGATCGAAATAAGAGGATCGTTCTCGAGCTGTGCCTTCCTCTGGTCGGCGGTCTTGTAGCCAAAGCCTTTTTTCAACTGGTCCTGAGGCAGCGAGTCGCACTTCTCTCTGTGATTCTCCCAAGGACGAACGGCATAAGTCTGTTTGCGGCCAAGGGAGACGAACTTATGGCATCGCGTGCATTCAACGCGATGTTCCTCTAATACGCCCACGTCCGATTGATTTCTGTAATACTCCAGGCGTTCCGCCTCCGTGCGTCGGATCGTCGTCTTTCCGACGCTCATCATAGACTCCGCAATCGAGGCGTTGTCATCATACTCTGTATCTGGGGTTTCCGCGCGTCTGTGGCATATCAGTTAGACGCTAGGCGTCCCGTAATGGATAGCTTGACGTACCTCAGCGATGGTGATCTCGTAGTCGACGCGCCGAGAGCTGAGGCGGGCTTCTTGCTGGAAGCAGGTGAAGAAGCAGCTGCCGCTTGTTGCGCGACGCGACTGAGAGAGCTGATTGATGATGCGGAACGGACGTGAACGGTTTTCTTTGCTTTCGTAGATGCCGTGGTCTTGGTAGATTCATCCGAGTCGCGTCGAACGCGTTTCGGCGCTGGGCCTGGAAGACTGTAAACATGGTTAAGGGCGGTTGCAATGGTGCCGTGTCATAACAACCCACTGGACATCGACTTTCTTCGGTCCTCTGCTTTCAGGGGCCTTAGGAGGGTAAGGCGATCAGACAGGGCGGGTACAGTGACATAAGTGCAACTCACCTTTGGAGTAGATCTCTTCATGTTAATGGTTAACTGTGGCGGTGTGAAGAGTGATTCTGTGATCGGAGTGGGTTCTGCATGATCCCTAGATGTTTCTCTGCTTAATATCCTGATGGCGATGGGCCATAATCGACGACATACTCGGAAGGTTCCGTGATCGTTCTCTTTCTCTGGGGAACAATGAACATTTTGAACTGCGGACAATGTGGGTTTCTCACCTTTTGTCTGTCCAGATATGTGACCTTAACCGATGGCCTTCAAAAAAATCAGTTCAAATTGGATCGCATGTTTAACATGGATTCTCACCGTTCTGGAGACGAGGAGGTTTCGTCCATGGCTGAGATTAGTGAGAAAGATAAAAGGAATGTGTTATCAGGCTTAAAGAGAAGATAGACAGAGAAAGGAAGTGATAAATTGCAGCAATTCAAGTGAACATTGGTGAGCCGAGAATGTTTGGAGACGAGGCGCCCATTGTGCCTCGTGGCCAAATAGTATATTTGGATCTCCGACGAGGCCATTGATAAACTGACTTTGACGCTTGGCATAATGTTGACGGTTTCTTTTGGCTAACGCTCAGTACTGTAGTCAGACTAAAAGGATACACAGTATGTACATACAAAATATTGATTTAGAACGTAGATACAAAGGCGCATTCGCAACTAGATTCAACGCTACAAGTTTATTTACAAACAGTCTCAAGAAACAAAACTGGCATCTTTTGATCTGCTCATCGAAGCTCTAACGAGTCTGTTGAGCTTGGTTTGAGTAAATGTTTGCTTCCCCAGACGGCCGTGGGTTATCAATGTTTGGGTCGATGGCGGGATAATAGTTGGGTCTGTGGTCATGCTGTGCGTATGGCTGCATCATGGGTGGCGGAGGTTGTCCCGGTCCCATGGTACTTTGGGGAGGTTGATAGTAAAAATGGGATGAAGGACCAGGCCCCATGTGGCTCATGCCGCTAGGTGAGTCGTACAAAACATGAGCAGGTGGTGGAGCCAGTGAGGGGTGGGTAATAGGGGGCAGCTGCAGGGGACCCTGGGGCGGAGGTTGGGTGCTACCTGATGCCTGGCTGGTGTCATGCATAGCTTCTGTAGCATCTTCTGATCCAATTCAGCGTGGTGTCGAAAGATCTGGTCGCTGTGAACATACCTGGACTGTCAGACATGGCGGAAACCTGCGCTTTTCGGTGCGTGCACTCTGCCGCCCGACCTTCTCGTGAACAGGCTTTACAGGCTCGTTCAATGCATTCGAGTCCTTTTCTAACACAGGATGCGCATGGTCTGCAACGTGGCTTGAGTGGGTGATCCGCGGACGGAAAGTTGAAATGCAAGTCACCTAACACCGTCACAACGTATCTTATCTCGTCTGTGAGTAACAGACGTAAATGAGTGGGTCTCCATTGGATATTTAAACAACTTGCCTGCAGCTCACGCATGCCTGTTAAATGGAATCAGCAATTGAAAAGAACATGGGAGATGGCAAATACCGCTTTGACCCGCGTCCCATGGCCTCTGCCTTTCCTGGGCTGGGTAACGCATTCTCGGTTACTCTCCATACATGGTCCACAAGGCCGAGCATCTTCACAGCGTTTTCCATTCTGCCTACACGCTTCACAGCGCAACTTGACGAGCTTCGGCCCTCTGCCTACATGAACACACTGTTCTTGGCGGGCAATACAACGACTACATGGACGCTGGTCATCGCACTGAGTAGGTGTTAGATTGACAGCAGCGCGAGATGAACTCAAATCGCACCTTCTTATTATCCCGGCGACAGTTCGTGCAAGCCAATTTTGCTCGGTCAGATATGCCTGCACGCATTGATCGAGCAGGCGCCGTGGGCGAATCCTCTCGACTGACATGCGTCGTATTTTCCTCCACACATTCCAATTGCATCTCTTTGCATCTTTTGCATGGTTTCCCCTCTTCGCATCGAACACGAGCTCGTCGACAAGCATCGCACCCATCCACGCATTGATCTGCGTTGTATCCTTTCTTTGAGCATCCGTTACATGGTCTGTCAGCGATCATAAGCTCCAAGGGCCACTGGATGAACTAAATATACGCACCTCGCGCCGTCGCATCGTATTTTATCGCGCCTTTGGTGGAAGTCAGCAAAACAAGCAAGTGAAACCGGAGCACAGACAAATTGACCTGCAACTTGCACACGCCTGTCGTCCAGTTAGATCGAATTGATGATATGAAGAACTGACATAGAACGTACTCGCGATGCTCTTCTCGGCCAGACTGGCGAGCTGCTGTCGGAAATCGGCCGTGGGTCGGAATTCATGATGATAGCGGCACCCGCAAGGAGGATCAATCAAATGCCCTCTCGGACATTGCCGAACCTTTTTAAACCACTCCGTCGAACAACATTCAACAGACCAAAACCTCTCAACAGCGTTCCATGTCTACAGTCGGCTTCTTCTCAGAGAGCTTAAGCACGTATGCATTTCAAATGGCCACCCAGATTGCACCATTTTTTTTCTTTCGAAGAAGGTGTTCTGGTCCCCATCAAGTTATAAAGCTTCTTAGGCTTTCTCTCGTTCCGTTGGATTTCCCATCACGGAAAACATAACACCACTCCTAGACAAGCTCAATTATGCACCGTGATATAGTTTATCTTCCACTTGGCATCTGCGCACACGTTGCTTCCTGGAGTGCCGCCACGATTGGTACCTATTGATTCCCTAGTATGCTTTGCACTAGGGTCCATGGCACAGCCCTCTGCTGTATGGAGCGTATACTGATTCGTCTCTTGATTGTCAATGCCTTCCAATACATCGATCTCTCCTGGAGTGACCATCAGTGGGAGGTTGCACGGAAAACATCTACGCATTACCACTCACCACCAGATGGCCAGTTTGGACCAACAAACCTCTTCAGCCCAATCAGCTATGAAAGTCGACTGTGGGTGGAGAATTCTTACCACCAGGCTGGCCAAACGCTGCAACTTATAGGCATCGCCTTGAAGTCCGCGATGAACAGTCCCCCATTATATGTCTTCTTGGTATTTATTCGGACTCTGCAGTGATCAAACAGGTAAGCATACTTGTCATTTCCCTATGAGAAGAGGAGTTGTATCGTCCACGGAGAGCACATTGAGGTCGCCGTCTAGTTTTGCAAGTCCTTTCGCCATTGCGTCCGCTGGTTCTGATTGTTAACGCTTCCATGGGTAGGATCAGCTTGATCAGAAACGTCCCGGCCACTGCACCGAGAGAGGTAAGATATTCTTCAATGGCTCAAACGACTACACTCACTCGAAAAAGTTAGACCTTTATTTGTCCTACAACGCCTATGTCTTCCTCGGCAGCGGTCCCTTATAGCCACAATTTCTCCGGACACGCAACCCACGAGGAGCACTAAAACGCACCCTGGAGGCACCAACCAGGCCAGCAATGGCTAGTGCATACAGAACGACCGTAATAATATGAACCATTATAATTATTCAGCGTGATGGCAAGAAACCAGTTCTTGGGAACGAGGAAGAGACCGGCTCGCGGCTGTGACCTGCACGCAGTGGAGTAGAAGGATAGAGAAGTGAAGTTTGACCGAGGTGCGGCGCGCAACCCCATCGGTATGTAAGCCCGTTCTGTCGTAGCATGTTCTCATCGTTTTCACCGACTGTGGGTGCTGAGGATCTTAGTTGCCTGTTTGTTGGGACCTTCCTGATGAAGTCAGTGCAATATACTTGTCCACAGATGCTCATATCTTCTGGCCGACGAGTTTCGAGTTCACGAGTAAAGTCATCATAATTGAATCGCCCATTATTTGGTTGGTCTCAATATGTGCAGACTTCAACGAACTGAAGTCCGACTCCGGATGTCATGATGGCCATGTTCAACGGACTAGAGACTTTACAGACAACTTCCTCTCAAGTCTATGAGAACTTCGATGCTTTCTGAACTGGGAAAATGTTTGAAACGACCACATGGACTCGAGCTTTGATTGTACTCTTGGCAGCTCACAGTATCGGATTGCGCCCATCTTTCATGTCTCAAGGGGTCTTCTCTGTTTCCGCTCGTTTCCTATCGCAAGATGATACACCACACATGGACAAACTCTCAGCTATACACTGCGATGTAGTTTATCTTCCATTTGGCATCTGTGGACAACGGATCAATGTCTTCCATCCATACAGCCAGGGGACGCAAACTTACCGACAAAATTCTTGGGGTCCGCTACGGCTTCCGCGCAGGTTCCGGGACAACCAGCGCTCTGGTAAGTCGCACCCGCCCAATCTCCGCACAGCGTGGTATCGAGCGTCAAGACATGATCATGGAAATGCTCCCCGACGTTGCACGTACTTGCCGAAAACGTCGCAGCCGGCGTAGGCCAACTCGACGGATCAGGCTTCTCCGCAGTTATGTCCTTGGGGATCTCATCGCGCGCGAAATGCCACATTTTAATCCCAGTACTGTCCCAGAGGTGGACAAATACACCTCCGCCTGCAGCATTGAACCCTTTACCATAGCTGCGGGCGTCGGTATCACGGAATGCGCAACCTGTGTTGTCTCCTCCGCTAGTGACGCAGTTGGTGCCCATTGCTTTGCCAGTGGTTTTCACCGCACTGTCGAGGGTACAGCCCTCTCCTGTATGGAGCGTATACTGGTTCGTCTCTTGATTATGGACGCCCTCCAGTACATCGATCTCCCCTGGAATAGCCGTTAGGAAGATGTTTCGAAGCCATATCTCAAGGCTTACCACCAGATGGCCAATTCGGACCCACAGACCTTTAATGACCCATCAGCAAATGCATCGGCTTCTGATGAATCACGCTTACCACCAGGCTGGCCAAACGCTACAGCCTACAGGCATGGCTTTGAAGTCCGCAATGAATAAACCGCCATTATATTTCTTCTTGGAACTCAGTCGTACTCTGATAATCCAATCAGTGAGCAAACGGCACTTTTATTTTTACGAAGACGCCACACGTACGAATCCCGCTTTTTCCCAACAGGAAGAGCGGTAGTGTCATCCACCGACAACACAACGACATCATCGTCCTCCTTTGCAAGTCCCTTTGCGAGGGCGTCCTCTCGGCTCTGGTAATTAACACTGCCGTGCGTCGGATCATCCTTGTCAAAAAAGTCCCACCCACTATGATCGAATGCTGGTGGTAAGATAATATTATCATCTGCCCATAAGACGAAGCTCACTCGAAGAATTTAGCCCCTTGATATTTATCCTGTAACGCGAAGTTCTTCTCCGAAGGTGGCTTCTCGTCGTCTGCATCTTGCCGAGCTTTCAGCCCTCTACGACCACTGGAACGCACCCTGGAAGCACCGGCCAGGCCAGCAAAGGCCAGTGCATACAGAACGATGGTAGGAAGATGAACCATTGTTTTTCTTTAGGGTGATAGCAAGAAACCAGTTCTTGGAGAAACGATGAGACCGGCTCGCGGCTGTGACCTGCACACAGTGGAAGAGGGGAATGATCCACGAATCGACGGAGATGAGGCACTTGCCAATTTCGTGTCGCCTTTTATAACAAGGTGACTCCGCGTTCTCGGGATGAGAAAGTTGTGCGTACTCATCATGCAATGCATCACGTATCATGTTGGCATAGCTTGGGCTGACAGGAGATGATCTTGGGTAGGTCTCCATTCCCAGTGTAGCCTACATATTGATGCCGACCTCGGCTTTGGGCGGGATGAGGTTATGTCGGTGGAGTTAATAAAGGCATGGCGCTGATGCCTTGATAATCACAGAAAGGAGAAGCACCGTCGTTAACCGGTCTGATTGGATTGCAGATGAACCACCTATAGGCTGCAAGGGCTTGCGACTTCGACCAGTGTTCCGTGTTTTGCACACGCGAATTCACAGTGTGAACAACTAATCATTCCAAAGGAAAATAAGGTCATAATATAATGTGCTCTAACATCAATAGTCTAGTCTACATAATACGCAGGAGCGTCGCAGGTTTGGCGGGGCATGGGGAAATTCCATCCCGCTGATGCCCGAGTATCATCAAGAGACTCAAACATCGGATGGCGTCAGATGCAGGAGCTGCTGCTACACGGGGACTTATTGATAAACAGCGATGTAATTCAACTTCCACTTCGCGACTGATGGTGATGATTAGAATCATGAATTCGAGGACAGGAAAACGGAGCACTGACGACTATAATTTTTAGGATCAGCAACAGCTTGCGCGCAAGTTCCAGGGCAACCAGCGCTCTTGTAAGTCGCGCCGGCAAAGTCGCCACAGATTGTGGTATCGATCACCAAAGCGTGGTCAAAGAAATGGGTGGCCATATCACAAGACGAGTCCGACCAGAATGCAGTTGGAGTGCCCCATGTCGAAGGGTCCGGGTTCTTCGTGGTAATATCCTCTGGAATATCTGTCCTAGGAAAATGCCAAACTTTGATTCCAGTGCTGTCCCAGACGTGCGCGTAAACACCACCGCCGATTGCATTGAATCCCTTGCCGTAGGTCCTTGTATCGGTGTCCAAAAAGCCACAACCGGCGTTACTACTTCCGCTGCTAGCGCACTGCTTACCGAGCAATTTGCTAGGGACTTTCAGGTCGCCGGTGGAGAGAGTGCACCCCGTGGACGTATGGAGCGCGTATTGGTTTGTTGGTTGGTCGTGAACACCTTCGAGGACATCGATTTCACCTGTGAAGGCATGTAAGACAGAGTGATATCCTGCCTATATAAAGACATACCTGCAAGAGGCCAATTCGGGCCAACAGACCTATTGGATCAAATAAGTCCCCCTCAATGGCAGTCGCTAACGAAGGGAATTTAAAAGACTGACCAATAAGCAGGCCAGACACTACAGCCATGGGGCATAGAAAATATATCAGCAATGAAAAGGCCACCGTTGTACTTCTTTTTCGTGCTGATTCTGACACTGAGAGAAGACACGTCAGGATGGGTGAGGCGCATGGGACCATGTCACTTACGAATCACGCTTGCCACCAACTGACAAGGTCGTTTTATCATCTACGGCAAGAACAGTAGTCCCATCGTCCTGAACAAAGGCCAATCGCTTGGCGATTGCATTAGATTTGCTCTGGTACTTGACGTTCCCGTGAGTTGGATCTGCACCAGTGAAGAAGTTCCAGTCACTGCAGGAAAAGAAAGGTACATGAAAACAATGTAATTAACGATCAAGGACCAGGAACTAACTTTAAGAACCCTTCTCCCTGGTACATGTCGTTAAGGGTGAAGGACCGGGTGAGGTTACTCTTGGTGCAACCCCGTGCCCGAGCGTGCGCCCGATGTCGGACCATAGAAGAAGCCGAGTTGGCGTTGCCTGCAACAGCCCCGAAAGACAAAGAAATGAGAAGGAGCGTAGTTGAAAAAAGCATGATGGAGGACTTCAACGAATAGGACTGAGCTCGGCATCGTCCAGCGCCTTCCAGGATTTATAGAGAGAGCCTCTGTGTCAAAGATGGCCCAAGAGCGACAAAGAATGGGACCTTCAGGGCGACAACAGGCCCAATTCGATCGCTCTAGGTAGCCACTGAGCATGGCCGCTTTGTTCCCAATTAACATTCATACCGCCTTTGGCCAATTGTCAGGAACATAGAACAGACTCCTTTGTGCTCGCTCGAACAGGCGATCTATGGAGTTCCATAAAGAAAAGGAGCTGATATGTTTCGCCTGTATCATAATGGTTCGAGGATGGTGGCATGGTTAAGCATGGTGCCAATTATTCAAGGTAATCGGATCGGAGTCCAAAGTTTCTGACTCATGCACGTGGATTCGACGCGTCGTGTCACGCGTCTTCCAAGCTTTCTAAGTTTCTATCATTTTCGCGATGCTCAGTTTTATCATCTGCTATAATCTGTCCTCTGTCCTTCAAGCTTGGTTCAAGCTCCCAGCCCTTATTCATCTCAGTTTGGATCTCAAGATCTATCTATAACCTACTACCCGCTACGCGTACCTGAACTGTACTTAGCGAGGGTCACGAATGCTGGAAACTCAATGGAAGAGTTATGACACCGACCGGCCCACTGCTCATGCCTATTCTGCTTAAGGCCCCAACAATTCTAACTGTCGGAACGATATGTACCTGCGCGGTGATCGCTGAGAGCCTCGGTATTAAAGACACGTAGATTTTCAACCTTTGACCTCAGTATTCCTCTACCTCTAGGATTCTTCTCTTTCATCGCGCTCTGTTTTATCTGTCGATCATATATCTTCAAGCTCACCGCAAAAGCGTAAAAACCTCACGATGTATGTTCACAAAACCTTCCAATTCCAGTCTCCTTAATCCTCAGCTTATCAGGCCAGTCCATGTTCGCGATTGGATGCACACCCTTCTCCCCGTTATCGGTAACGTCGCCCTAGGAGATGTATGCATGCCTAAATCCCATGATGCGGGTATGTGGTACAAGTCCGGAGGAACGAGGATCGGCGGAACGGCGAATAACATCCTTACTCAAACCCAAAGCATCTACCAACAACTCCATTGTGGCGCGAGGATGTTTGACATTCGGCCGGTAATCAGTGGCGGGAAGTGGGTCTGTGGTCATTACACCCATACCGGCCGTATGCTTGGGTGGCAGGGTGGAAACGGTGCATCCATCGCCGAGGTCATCAAAGACGTTAACCATTTTGCCGACGAGACGAAGGAACTCATCATCATCGAGGTTTCCCATTCCTACAACATAGACGCGGAAAGAAGCTGTAATGACTCGGAGCGAGCCGACTTACTCGACCGCCTTTCCGGTTTCCACTACATTTACCAAGCTGCCAACCCCCGTGGCATCCGCCTTGACAGGGAGCGTATTAATAACTACATTGGTGGCGGCAAATCGTGCGTTCTCGTCGTCTTTGCTGGCGATGAAGACTTCAATCCCGAACACCTTGCCGCGCGCGGGTTCTATATCAACACCCAACTTCCTCTTCGAGACCGTGGGGTATGTCGTATGCAGACGGACTCGGAAGCGATAGATTGCACCCTGGGCCTTGCTCAGTTCAGTGTACTCAACCTCACCAAGGCACACGTCCTCCGGGAGTTTCCAGTCCTCCTTCAGCATATGGCAAACGACTACCCTAGCACCATCTCAATCGACGACGTGCACAATGTCGATGCAGTCACCTTTGCGGTCGCAGTTAACTGTTTCCGTAATAAAGTCGGCCATGGTGCAGAGCCAGTCGTGGTCTATGGGGGTCGTCACCTCGAGGACCCAGGCGTTAGGGGTCACATCCTCTTTGCCATTCTGCACCACAACGACTTTGTCGTCTCGAATGAGAACCTGGGAGGAGATCCTTTGCCTAACGTGGTGAAGTCATGTGCCGTGTACTATCAAGAGAATGGCCTTGTAAAGGGGCGCTTTGCCTGGGAAGGGCAGCCCTTGCGCTTCTCCCAGGATATTCACCACATCGTATACGGCGGAGTTGAGGTCACTCAACAGGGGGTATACAACCGCTTCTATGACGCGCTCACGAAACGCGACCCTCTTCAGGTCCACAACACAAATCTCGGCGGCGACCCCCTTCCAGGCGTTCAAAAAACATGCACGGTCGAGTACACCACTAGCTCATATGCGCTGAGGAAGAGGCGCACTGTCAGGGAGCTTGAGACGTTTGATTTTGATATGGATATACTCTCTGTTGAGTATGGGGACCGGCCGATCACTGACCTCGGTGTTATCGAATCAATGTTCAAGGCGATGAAGGACAATCAGGCTTTCCTGGTGAACAACCTCACCATGGGGGGTGATCCGAAGCCTGGGGTGCGGAAAGTGTGCAAGGTTCGTTATATGGCAGGGAAGTACGCCCGTGAGTCAAAGGTCAAGGAGGTCAAGGAAGACGGTAAGATGTGGCTGGAAGCAGAGAGGCCGGAATAAATGTACCTGCCTGTGCTTTCAGACCCCTCATCAGTTATGTAGATTGAAGTGCGAGTGATAGATGAAGGAAAGTCAGAGAAGGGGATGCAGAGTTGAATCATGTATGACCACAGCACCAGCACAGGACAAAAATGGACGGTGCTCGAAGAGAAGTACTGGGACCCTCGCTAGGTACATAAGTCTCGTGTAACGGGCTCATGGCGTTTGGTAGACGGCAATGTAATTCAACTTCCATTTTGCAACTACAGGGGTGAAATGATGAGACATACAAAGAGCACAGAAAGGAACGAACTGACAGATATAATTTGTAGGGTCTGCAACTGCCTGAGCACACGCTCCCGGACAGCCTGCACCCTTATAGGTAGGCTCAGCCCAATCTCCACAGAGAGTCGTGTCCAATATTAACGAATGTTCATAGAAGTGAGACGCCATATCGCATGACGACGCAGACCAATACGCCACTGGAGCAGGCCATGTCGACGGATCAGGAGTTTGCGCCACAATATCAGCAGGGATCTCAGTTCGTGCGAAGTGCCACATTTTGATCCCAATGCTATCCCAGAGATGTGCGAAAATGCCACCGGCGACAAGATTGAAACCTTTCCCATAGGTTCTAGTATCGCTGTCGACGAAGGAGCAGCCAGTGCTGTCGCCTTGGATGGTAGCGCACTGTTGATTGTCCATTCTTCCCGTAACCTGTACATTTTCCGTGGACAAAGTGCAGCCGGGGCCACTGTGGAGCGTGTATTGATTGGTGGGCTGCTCGTGGACACCTTCCAGTTTGTCAATTTCTCCTGCGGCATATGAGAAAGACCCATTCACGGTAACGAAAGATAGTTCTCACCGCCATCAGGCCACCCAGGACCAACTGACCAATATGCAGGCCAAACACTGCAACCGTGGGGCATCGCGAAGAAATCTGCAATGAACAAGCCTCTGCTATATTTCTTTTTCGAGCTGATACGGATCCTGAGACGATGGACATTTTCTAAGCCGGCGTACATGCAGAAGTATTTGAAGAACTTACGAATCACGTTTGGCACCCTCTGGCAACAGCGTGGTGTCGTCAACTGCTAAGACAGTTGTACCATCTTCTTGGACGTATGCAAGGTGTTTTGCGATGGCATCTTTCTTGCTCTGATAGTTGACCCTACCACGGGTTGGGTCAGCCCCTGCCATGAAATCCCAGTCACTGCCGTAGATCATCAAGCAAACCAAAGCAAAAAGACACCATCAGCAGGAACGTACTTCAAGAAACTCTCGCCTCGATACATGTCCTCCAAAACAAAAGCCCTGGTACCATTATTCCGCGCTCGAACTCCACGTCCAACGTGTTGTTTCCTGCGAGAGCGAAAAGACCGTTCCTGCACTGTTCCCGCAAGGCTGCCAAGCGCCAGGGAAACAACGATGAGTGTGATGATCACTTGCATAGCAAAATGACACCACAGAACAGGTACAAAGGAGGAAAGGTGTTGACCAGGTGCCCGACCGGTGGTGGGAGTATTCCCTGAGCTCTCCAGTATATATACATGGCATCAGGAAGCGAAAGATAGGAGTTGTTGCTTGGTGGAGCTTTTGTGATTGAGCTTTTCATCCGAGTCGAAACCAACGGATGTCGGTCACTCGACACAGCCTTCGGTTCAAGGGAATACTGACAGACAGCGCCGAAGCCCGAGTATGTCTAATGCGGCTCTCCTCTCTGAAAGGGCTAGGAATCATACGGTTTAATACATTGCACATTTTTCACTCTGAATTAAGAACGTTCTCGGACACTACAAGTGACTAAGTCATCTTGATGAGGCTTCAAAGGAAATCATTTGGACTCACTCATAAGCGGAAGACATGGCAGTTTGTGTCTTTTAGAGAATCCAAGCTTACGCCTTAGAGGTGGGGAACTTGATGGTGATGGGTGATGATGAAACTCGAGGTCAATGTTGGATGCGGCGCGGCATGCCGTCGCCTGGGAATCGGCCATGATCGTCACCTCTCTCCTTTGGGCTTCTACGTACCATGCATCATGATCAAAAGCTCTTGTCAAGGAAATCTCCATGTAAACCATTGCCTCATTCTGCCCAATGGTCCTAGAAGACAACGCTTGCCTTCTGTCACGCCAGGATAAACAAAAAGTCGAGCAAGGTTTGCACCATCATGTTATTTCGACGTCCTGCTCCGTTGGTGTTTCCGGCCACAATAGACCGGTAGTACCTGCGGTTGTGAAAGTTGAAACCGATATCAATCTTTGTCTGGACTCATATATTTCGAAGCCCCGAGACTTTACTTCCAAGTTCCCTGGAAACATGGCAGTATTCCCCGTCACCCAAACGAGGCTCGTTTCCCAAGGCCAACAATTCGCCATCACGATTCCGCACAAAGCGACTTTCTAATCGGACCTATATCTCTATGACGCATGCCACGACTCACACTGGACCACACGACTTATTTCTTATCCACGAAAGACATTGTAACAGCTTGCAATGCCGGACTCGAAAATGATGGATGATGTTTCCATGTCAAAAGCCTTGTGAAGGGAAACCGCGCAGTCGACTGGGTAGGTAAAAGGTAGGTAGAATTAAGTATAGGGCACGGTCCCTCTCTGGAACGCCAGTTCGAGGAAGCTCAACTTGACAAGTTTACAATTGTGCAGAACATCCGGAGCTGGATATCTGATCCCTGGTATGCTTGATGGTTATACCTCATTCTTCCTTCAATTGATGCTGAAAATATCTCTACTCGGATTTGATACAGTGAACGGAAATTTGGCCATACTTGGAGCTGAGCCGGAGGAGATATGATGTAGGTCTTGAAGCTTGATTGGTTCAAGTCAGTGCGTTCGCGATTTTTCTGTTGAGGCTTTCCTTTGTGAACAAACCCTAGCCCTAATTTAGGGTGCCGAGGTGACCCGATGACGCTGCGAGTCGATCACATCATCTTGGCCTTTAACTCCCGTGTCAGACTTTCAGAATGCCTGTCCCTCGTCAATTATTCGAGCAGTTGAAGCAACTGATACCTCCTCTGAATGGTACTTTGCATAAGGGCCAATCTGGTGAGCCAGACATTTCCTCCTGTGCGTAATTAGGCTTGCCAACATCATCAATCTATTCTTCCCAGGCCGCGTGGGTGTGCTGGGCGGCGCGCTTGAGTGAGTCTTCAGGAGTATCGGCTACAGGCAAACGCGTGAACAATATCGTACAACTCAGTTACACTGGGGCACCGTACTTCGCGGCTATATCCGCATTGAGATTCGTACGTTGGGTTGCCTGCGGACGGTGCTTCTCTTCACAATTGTGACAATCTTTAGGGTGCAGACCTATCCCATGTCATTTGCTCCCCGACTGCGGCAGGTGCCATAAAATCATATTCACCTGATCTGATCGTTCATCCTATTCTTCGTGAAGAATCGTAGGTCATACCCTTCTTAAACGAACAGAGCTGATCTTGTCTATGCTTTGGTCTATGTCAGAACTCCAGAGCAAGTCAAGCCCACGCTGGAAGCACTATTATCCCGTCTGCATGTCCTCATCATTGGTCCTGGACTAGGTCGCGAACTATACATGGAGTCTTTTGCTAAGCTAGCACTGTCGCTTGCCCGAGCAAGGGGAATGTTCGTTGTTCTGGATGCTGATGCTCTGTGGATGGTAGGGAAAGATGTCTCGGTCATCCAAGGTTATCGGCGTGCTGTCGTAACGCCAAATGTTGTGGAATTTAAGCGGTTGAGCGAGCAAGTCGGGATTGATCCAGATGCTCCCGCCCTCAAAAAGGCAGGGTTGGTTTCGAGAGCACTGGGGGGCGTCACAGTGTTAGAGAAGGGAAAGAAAGATATCATTTCGGTTGATACGACTGGTGATACCGCAAACCTCGAGGAAAGCAAATTGGCAGGTGCCGATGAAATAAAGGAGGAAGCTGAAGAAACTGTCGAGGTTGACGTTGAAGGTGGGTTGAAGCGGTGTGGTGGGCAAGGCGACGTCCTAAGTGGCACCGTTGGGACGTTCCTTGCTTGGGGAAAGTGTTATGAAGATGGAGCTTTCGGGTGAGCCCCGCCCAATTAAACAGCTTATTCACAGCTGATCAGCTTTGATTAGTGATCAAACTAAAAAGATTCCTATTTCGCGGATGCCGCTGTTAGCGGCGGTGGGCGGTAGTATGGTGACACGGACTGCCAGTCGTCGAGCATTCAACAAAGAGGGTCGAGGTGTTGTCACGGAAGATATGATTCCTGAAATTGGAAAGTCTTTTGCTGAGGTGTTCGGAGAAGAAACGCAAGGTCAAGATAAGGGGAAATTATAATTGTACAGTACCACCAGATTGTTACGCTCCAGTATAGACTCTAATCAGGAGATAGATGACAGCGGAGTAGACCAGAATGCTGCAATGTCCAGCCTATTCGAGCCGCCCTATTCCGCCGTATGGGCGGCCTTCATAACTCTTTCGGTGGTGTCCGTTTCCATTTGTCTCTTGTAACTTCCCTGCACACCCTGTCCAACCTCGACTCCGTCTGGAACGTCTATGATGTATACATACTGACTCTTTGACAACGTTCGAGACAGAGTTCGCTTATCCAGCATTACTCGAGGTAACCACGCAACGATTGGTCTGATGATCAAAATTAAATCATTCTTTCATGACTGTCTGCTCGTTGAAGGGCATCGCCAAAACCAAGTAAAGGCCATTCGTGGTTGTTACAAACAACCTGCGCCTTCGTTTTCTTTCGACGCTGTGCGTCTTCTTTCCCCTTTCTTCGCTAATTCAAGTGTAGCGAGTCTACGACTTTTATTATGGCACTGTTTCTCTTTATTTTCCTCGCGCTGCTGATCGTCCCGCAATGTAAATCAATTTCTTTTCTAACTAGCTGCTGACAGCCTGATTGCTTTCCTCAAGGCATTCTCGCCCAATCGACAACGCGCCTCTATGTCCCTGGTTTTAACCAACAGATGATCATCGGTGATATCCTAGGTGTTGATGGAGAAGGACGAACAACTTGGGCATTGCGTGATGGTCAACCAAGTAATGCTGGCTTTCCTGGAACAGGTGTGCATACATGTTCTTAGTAAAGATCATTGTTCGATCTTCAACTGACGATAAGCTTCATCCTCATTTCACAGCAACTCTCATATCCGGGCCTAACTACGTTTCGCTCACGTACGCCCCCTTTGGCGACGCGATGATAGACAAATCCTGCTCCCTCACGTTGGGGCTAGCATTATGTGCTACGACGACTGCCTTGGAGTCTGCTATAGCAGTCGAGACGCCGACCTTGATTCCTATTCGGATTGCCGTGACAGAGACTCCGACACCTTCACCGCAACCACTTCCCACCAGCCCACCTGGAGTGCAAGCACCAAGTACATCTCGTCGAGCCTCGGGCACGTCAGAAAACCCTGCGGCTCAGACGAGTTGTTCTCGAAAAAATACTGTGCTTATCGGCGTTTTCATTCCTATGTACGTGGCGGCGGCTCTAGTCTCTACACTGGTGGGGTCAAGGTGATCTTAGGGCCGAAGTTGACGTGGCCTCCATACGCGATCTTTTATCTACTTCATATCTGCTTATCGTTCAATTCGTGGCGAGGCCTTAGGACCTCACCTTGGCTTTTTTGTCATTGTGTTAGTCTAAATCTCATCGCGCTGCTTGGAGCCTCCTTCCCATCAAGGAAGTCTAACCTCAGGGTCAACCATGGGGTAACTTGGGTATTGGCTTCGACCTTGTTCCTGCGGGGCATTCGACGGTTTGGGAAACTCAGACAATCCTACCTGCGAGCGCCTATCAGTACCTCGTTATGCTGGGGCCCGGGGAGGATTGTCCTGTAATGGATGCGATCGCGATTGATAAAAATGTATGCAAGGCTGGACCTGTCAAAGTACAATAGGCAAAAATCCATTAGGGGTGGCGTTTTCGCCGTTTTACACACCGCGCCCACCGACAGTCGGTCTCGCATCACGCGCAACGATCTGCCGCGTAAATCGAAGATCTTCCACTCTTGTTGAAGATTCCAAAGGGAGCTATGTAAGTTCGTTTTGTCCTTTATAGGTGCGTGTAGGCGCTTGTTGGTCCTCGGAATAACAGCGTGCAGATTTCATGACGGTCTGCCCCTTGCATGCAATTCGTATTGGCAAACGGATGCGTGAATGGCGGAGGTGGGACTGCACCCGGACTGCCCTTGTGCTTGATGAGGGAGGCATCCGGGAACTTGGTCAAGAGTTTCGTCACCATTCAGATGACGATACTCCGCGAACGTGCCCAAATAATTCTCCATCTTACTCACGTACCTCATTACTGTAAATCGTTTCATTCTAAGTGTCGAAAGTGCCTAGCAAAAAGAATATACTTTGGTCCGTTTTATCTCACTTCTGGACTTGTCCTTGTATTTCGCATAGTTAATGATTTTTCACTAGTGAAAGTTTGGTTAGCGCCAAGATCGTAGGGACAAAGCTTAAACGCCTTACAGTGATGACAGTTGGCTGCTCCCTGCCCAGGAACTCCTTCAAGTTGCTCAATTCCAGAGCGACCTCGATCAAACCCTTCAACCCATCTGCGGCATCCCTTCCCAGCTCTGCGGGGCCCGCCTCAGGAGGCACGTATCGCTCAACGTACATCCTGACAGTAGCACCGTGGCTACCGGTTCCACTTAGTCTGAAGACAACACGCGATCCATCGGAAAATGTGATGACTTGTCCCTGGTTAGAGGACACGGACTTGTCAATCGGATCTGTATACTCAAAGTCGTAGATGTTCGAAACGGTGAACTCGGTAGAAGTAGATTGAGATGTGTGAATTGTATTGTTGAGCGAGCCAGTTTTCAGCGCGTCGTTAATGCGTGCCACCAACGCGTTGGCGCCCTCAGACGGAACCTCTTCGTAGTCATATCGACTGAAGAAAGAGCGACCATATTCTGCGTAATGGGCTTGAAGAAGATCGTTGATCCCGATCAGCTTATTAGGAGATTTCGCGTTGGCTGCTGCGATGATATTCAACCATGCTAACAAACGATGACTTGTGAGAGGGATTTAATATTTAGGATCATGGGGGAACCTTACCGACAACGGCCCACAGGCCATCCTTTTCACGGATGTGGTCGGATCCGGTTCCAAAAGACTCCTCGCCACAGATGGAAAGGCGGCCAGCATCCATGAGGTTCCCAAAGAATTTCCAACCTGGGTCATGCGATGAGAATAATAACAGATCCTCGTGAAATTCCCCCTTACCAGTCGGGACTTCAAAGTACTCGAGACCCTTCTTCTGTGCGACTAGATCGATGGCCTTACTAGTGGGCATACTCCTTGCCAGACCCTTGACGCCTCCATTCTTCTGGAAGTATGGGATAACATGCGCCCAGTTCGCAATAATTGCCACAGAGTCGGAAGGGGTGACAAAAGCACCTTTCCCATAAATCATGTTTCTGTCACCGTCGCCATCACTAGCAGCACCGAATTCGATGCCATTCTTCTCGACGGCTTCCACAAGAGTGTGGGCGTACGTTAGGTTAGGATCAGGATGCCCTCCACCGAAATCAGGAAGCGGGACGCAGTTCTGGACAGATGTCTTGGGAAGCCCGAGTACATTCACTAGAATCTCTGTCGCGTAGGGTCCGGTAACTCCATTAAGCCCGTCGAAAAGAACGCGATAGTTTGATCTATGCGCATCCAGGAATGACTTGATTAATGGAAAGTCGAAGATAGACTGCAAGAGTTCAACATAGTCTGCCACTGAATCGATGATAGTGACTTTCGAAGGACCGTAGGTGAAGTCTCCGATCTTTGACAAATCAAGCTTCCACAAAGATGTCAGCCTGAGTCATTTGAGCAGCGAATTCCAGCTTACAGGTGGCGCTTCAATGACTTTGTACTTCTGGATTGTCTTCGTCTTCTCATAGATCTTATTCGTGACGCTCTCGGGAGCCGGCCCACCATTCGAGACGTTGTATTTGATTCCAAAATCATTGTTTGGACCACCAGGGTTGTGACTCGCAGTTAACAGTATACCGCCATAGGCCTTGTACTTGCGAATAATGTTGGATGCAGCTGGGGTCGACAAGATAGAGTCCTTCCCGACAATGAACTTCGCGACACCGTTTGCAGACCCAATCTTGAGAATCGTCTGCACTGTCTCTGGGGAGAAGTATCGTCCATCTCCGCCAATGACGAGCGTGGCCCCTTTGGCATCGATGGAGTCGAAGATGGCTTGGACGAAGTTCTCCGTATAGTGCTGCTCTATCGGGTGAGCGGGTATGCTCTATCTTGGAGATCAGATTACCGAACCTCCTGTTGGAACACTTTCACCCTGTGCGTTGCTCATCAGACAAATCGACGCGAGGCCGAATATCAAAGTCTCCAACCTTTTCCTGAGACCCGAAGTTCCAGGTTTCTGGCCTTCAAACGGTTTCGTTGGAATTTCTTTGACTTGAAAGGACATCGATGAATATGATGGTCAACAATCTGGAGCTCTGCCAGAACAGGCATTCGGCAATTCAATGATGTCAAAGTCATCACGTGGCCCTCAGCGTTGGCGCGTACCCCAAATCAGGTATGCCACCTCTCGGACCGGAAATAAAGCGTTTAAAATGTTGACACCGTGTCAGTCTCGAAGTTAAGCGCATAATGAATCCAGTCTCTAGATTGTTCTGTTTGAGTTCCGGTCCACGCCTAAGCACCACTGTTGTTCCTTGAGCCTTGAGTTTCGCATATGGTCACCGCATTGCAGATATTACACATGTCCGAATACTTCGTGAACATTGTCAACCAAATCTATCAAGGAAGGTAGGACCCTGCAGCCTTGGGGAGGCGGGGATCAATCCAACTTATGAACAATATTACCATTAGCCGGTTCCCCGCTTAACAATAGGTCTTAGGCCTTGGCGGTCCAACACGGTTGGGTCGAGTAATGTGCGAAGCGGTAAAACGAAAAAAGGGCGGAAATATTCAAGAAAGAGTGGACATATTATGGGCTTCGCGAAAATTGAAGTGCTAGCCCGAAATAATACATCCGAAAACATCATAGCAATGTCCGCTGCGGTAGGACTAGGCGCTAGTATCGGCGTTTGCCCCTTCCCTTCCTTTTGCTACGATATACCTACCGACCTCTGTGAGCTCCCTCTGAGAAGGATCGAATGACTGGACAAAGGTTTCCATACCTTGATGGTCTGTTGCTTGGGAACATAGCCATGGATTTTGACATGGTGGCGGAATCTCCTCGAGGGATCATTGAACCACTTTCCGCACTCGTAGTCGCACGGAAGGTTTGCAATGCCAGTGCTGTTAATAACGCGATCAGCGTCAGGAGAGATCTGAAGCAGATTTCGGCTTACTGTGTTGCCTCGTGAACCGTAAGAGCAGTTTTCTTTCAACAATAAAGTAAACGACGATTCTCAATGGCAGCCACCGGTAATAAAAGTTTCTCACCTGTGCGAAACGACGAGGGCAATAGCTGCACTCGTGTGGTCTAAAGAAAGCGTTGCTTTTGTTAGTAACAAGAAATAACTTCACATAGATGAGACCTACTTGATTCCGAGGTGGGTTGCTTCGATATGTCGCTTCATGGCCTGTTTCTTTGCCTGATAAGAGCATCGGCACGTTGACGTCCCTCCAGGTTTCCTCCACCAGCATTGATAGTAAGTGACACCAGTGTCCTCGTCCGTCTCCAAGGTGGCATAATCTTCCCAGAGCTGTCTGACGGGATTAAGGACCTTACCGCGCTTGCCGCGCGGGGCGTCCTTCAAACTCCGGGATTTGGCGGGCTTTGCAGTTTCGTAGGAAGCGCGCGATGGAGTGACGGTAGGCATGAAATGGAGACCAAGGCTTCCGGTATGAGAGAACAGAGTGCCGGCGGCACCAGAGTTCGAGGGGAAATTTGTGGACGAGGTCATTACGGGAATGGGTTTCGGTTGAGCGTGGGGGCCAGATAATACTGACAAATGCGCAACGGGCAGCATTGAAGGAGACCCAGACTGGTACCCGCTCCCGACCGACTGAACACTAGCAGGCCTAAAAGCGACGCGTGATCAGTGGACATATCCTGGTGCTGCAAGGCAAGAAGTGACAAACCTGCTGCATGGAGAGGCGTCTCCGTTATGTGAACTGAGATATATCAGATGAGCTATCCATTGGACGTGAAGACGTTACTCACAATTCACTCCCCCCAGAAGACAGGTGCAGCGACCCCGTCTCTTCGTCGCCACTGGATGATGATACAGACATCCAATCTGAGTCTCGCATTTCAGCGTCATGGATGTGTGCCGGCTGGAATTGGTGATCAAGTCTCCTTCTTCCAGCTTTAGGACCTGAATGCGAATCGCTCCATGCGCTTCGAGGCACTGGAGGAGAGAACGCGAACGCGAACGCTGGCAATACAGGAGAATGTGTTTGCGTCTTGGGTACAGTAAACCGGGGCTGCGAATTCAAGGGAGGCGACGGACGACCGCCGGCTGGAGCGAAGGACGAGACCCGCTCGTCGAAATCACTTAACGGATAATTAGTCGGAAGTAATATTTGATATGAGCGACGTCCACCTACTCAAAAGCGAAAGGAAATGCTTCACGAAAAGACGGTAAGGTTACTTTGCCACTCGCGTTCCGAACGCGTTGTTCTCTGAGATTAAATTCTCAGTGGTAATCCACCACCATCAAGATGGAAGACTTACCCGGCTGGTGCCCTCGCGTCCAGCGTGGGCCGTGGTATATCCTCTCCGCCATTGTCTCGTGCGCGGAACGCACTGGCGTGGGTCGAGTCGGATGGCCACACAGCGTGGCGCAAAGTAGGATTTGGCATTCTGTCATACGAGTCGTGGTGCCCATGGTGAGAAATTGTGCTATGCGCCAAGGGCCTTGTTTGCACGTCCACGAGGGGAGTGCTATAGGCGAAGGTCGCGACGCAGCGTAATGTGGTGTCAGCAAAGAATCATCACCATGAAATAGTTTGAGAAGAAATGAGCCACTGAATAGCTGCGCGACCATAGGTCACAAAAGGTGTGCGCAGGGATATCGTCGCACGAGTGGCTCAGAGCAGCAGTTGCGACAGTGTGGCAACACTCGGAGAACAGAACAAAGAACACCTGCTCACCTGACGTATGAACCATGATCCATGCTCTGGGAATATTTGCAAGGTGAAAGGGATAGCTGGGGCTGGTATCCGATCATAGCTACACCAGTGGGGTGGAAAGAGGGAAGTTAACTTGGATGGTGCTATGCCGTGCTATTTAAGGTTTGTTTGGTTTTGAGATCGGTGAGGGATGGTTGTAGAATGGCTAGACGCCTGATCGAGAAATCTCCGCTCGGAACTTGAAATGATTTCTCCCAGAACACTTCGTATTCTCTCGTATTTTTCTAATCCCGTCCGATCTGTACTGCCTTGTGATGCTGTAACGAAAGTGTCATGTAGATTAATCTGTACTGTGGCCACCATGGGCTGATCATGATAGCATATCCAGCGTCTATCTTTTAGTATAGTTGATCGGCTGGTGGTAAAGCGACAATGCGTACCTCGGCATCTTTGTCGAGCCAAAGTGAGACATGTTTGTTCTCTTTTGTGAATATCCCCCGCTTGCCCTGGCTCATAAGACATACCTTCCAGTCTTAGAGACAAGGTTTAAGACTGATGTGTGAGAAAACGGTGCTGATTATTGGGTCCTGATCGATGCAAAAATCAATCAGATGGGGACAAAACATGAGTCGGCGGACGGGCGGAGACGTTGAGCCACTGCCTTGGAAGGGGTTAGCGACGGTTATTTTAATTGATACTGGAACCGTGAGATTACTAGATAGCCGGAGTTCGCCTCGTTGTTTTTTTTTTTTTCATCGACCTGGGGAGAGATGACATCCTTGGAGCACGAAGCCATCTAATAGAACTCGTATTAGCATCTGCACGGGTTCTCATGCATGGCAGCTGAACAGAATCACCTTCACGTGAAGTATCATGAGCCCTGATCGTCGTCCTCTCGTCTCCCGTGTATCTCCATTTCGTCGATCCCTGGGCTGGCAATGACAGAGCACCCGGAGTGGCCGAACTGTTGGCGTTTAAGGAAGGATATACAATGAACATTCGACGGAAATTCCTTCCAGCATATGGGGGCAGCCGAATTGACGCTGTGGCAGCCTAGGTTGGGCACAGTCCTTCAGCTAGAAAAGGTGTAGTGGCTCTCACCCTTCAGTGGCACATGTGTTGACACCTGGGAATACACATGCTCCTTCTGTTATCGGCTGATATCGACTTGATAGAAAGTGGCCAGGAATGTTCTGTGTGGCGCAGGTGCAAAGAGTTGGTCCGAAAGATTGGTAACAGTGCTTAAGTTGTGTGTCCATGTTTCGAGTTGCAGATCGGCCAAAAGTAGCACAAACAATTGGTCGCCTTATCAGGTCATCATGATGACAGTCACCCATCATTTCCGTATTATCCCCCCTCTAATTTTGTACGCAGTATTCATGTGGCTCATTTGAGAAAATTCATCGCTTCAGAATCTTTATCCAAGTCATTGAATTGCAACAAGAGGATATGACTTGCAGGCTTAACGATTGAGTTTGAATCACCTAAAATTATCCAAGAGGCATCCTAGTCTACACTAAAGAATGGAACAACGGTCCGAACAGTCGTTGTTCCTTTGCATATGCTCGCCTACATTCAGGCCACGCTGCTGAGATGAAACTCCTCACTGGCTCCAGAAAATATGGACAACATTTCCAAGGCCACCGTAAGACGGACGTGATTGACAAAAACTAGATATATATTTCGATAATCTACAATTTAGGGAGATATGTCAAAAGATCAACGGCGCTGAAATAAGCGGTGCGGAGACTGGAATGCAGTACCAATCGCGGCCCATAATTAGTAATGCCTCCAGAGTCGAGCCAGTCACCCGAATTATGAGCTGATGACCATGAGATGGCGTGGATCGCAGTGATATCGTACCACACACTGATAGTGTGGTAGGCCGAAGCTAACCATCACAGCGGCTACGCTGGAAAAAGACATGGGCGCGGGCGCCATGTCGCCAACGATAGCAAGGCAAGGTTTTAGCAAATCCAAGAAGACTACGTTTCAAGGGCGGCCACTATAGTCGATCTCTGTCTACCCTCCTTCTCAATCCAGGTGGTGACTGCACGGACAGCCTCGAAAGGACGAGTCTTGTAAGCCATTAGATATCCTTGAAGACCAGCCATAGAGAACTGGCGTTCGGGGATCGCATCGGCGAACTCCTCAGCAAGCTGTGAGACCTTTGACCGAGATAGCTTCGGAGCGCGATCTCGGTGCGAGCGCCCGACCACCGCGACTTTTTCAGAGACCGGGGATGAAGATCCGGAGCTGACGGAGGCTTCAGAAGAAGTCTCGAGATCAATAAGCTTGGCGTTATCTGCCGATGAGTAGCCAGAATCCACGCTCTCCTTGTCATCCTCCTTTTCGTCCTCGTTATCTTCATCCTCTGGAAGATAGAAACAGCGATACAGCTCCCTGGCTTGGTATTTACTGGCTAATCTGAATTCGAGGTGTATATCCATGCGACCTGGGCGACAGAGAGCCGGATCGAGAGAGGTATATTTGTTGGTGGTGGCGAATAGAATACGACCTTCTTGAGCGCCGACCCCATCAAGTGCGTTGAGAAGGCCGCTGAGGCTCACTCTGCGAAACAAAATCATCACGCATCTAAGCGAGAGTTTCACGTAAAGAAGACTAGTCACAGACCTGCTGCTTGTCCGCGCTGGTTCGTGCGCCCTCGGGCTGTCGGGTGACCCATCTGGAGAAGAAGAGCTTGATCCCGAAGAATGAGGTGTCGGAGCATCTCGGTTAAGGCTCTGAGTAAAGGCAGCGTCGATATCCTCCATCAAAGCGATGCATTTCTCTGCAGAAGATGGCTTTTAATGTTAGGCTTGACAGATGCTGATTGAACACCGCTTACCAGGCAAATCTGATATCAGAGAACTGAGCGCTGTATCATCCATGCCTGCCCGGGACAATGAAATAATGTACACGTCAAGGCCGAGTTCACCCGCGAGACTGTGGATGATGCTCGTCTTTCCTGATCCTGGTGCACCGTACTGGGAAAGCTCAATAGAAATTACAGCAGGCAAAAAAGAGACTCACAAGAAGATAGCCTCGGCGAAATGGGATTCCACGCGCTGAATACCAAGTTTTACTGGCCAAAAAATCTCGAGCGTCATCGATCAGCAAGTCCTTAATCCCTGGGTCAAGGACAATCGAGCGAAGTGGACGCTTAGGTCGAGATGCAACATGCCTCCAATCGTTGGTTCTAAGTGATTCATTTTAGACCGTCAAATAAAGGAAAGCGGCGTTGCAAACTCACGAATCGGAGACATAGATAGAGATGCTATGCTCCTGGGCTGCCATATACTCTGTCTTGGCCTCAAGCAGAAGGCTGTTTAGACGAACGTGGTGACGCGTCATGATTCTGCGATCTTGTCAACACAAGGATAGGTTATGTATTTGTGGCAACGTACCTAATCGAGAGCTTGTCTTCTGGCCTGTTGTAATATCCTGTTGACTCCTGACTACGGGTGATGGTCATCCAACGCCTTTTGTACCACATCGATTGTGTCGTCGATATTGAAGGAAGGAATGCAAGCTTTCGAGTTCCCCTTATTAAAGAACTAGCATCTTCTTCTTCTCCTGGGACAAGGACTGCGGATGAATTTAGACCGAAGGATTTCGTGCTAATCTGGAGGTCCCGCGCTTCAGCTAAGGGTAAATTTACAATTAATTCTTCAGGCGATTTCAGAGGATGAAATGCAACATGCCCCACGATGGCTGTTTCGAGAGCCAGATCATCATCCAGTCTAGCATAAAATACGTTAGAGGTTTAACTCGAGAGGACACCTGTAATAACGTACCATAACTGTCATCGCCTTGATCGAACGTAGCGGTGATAAAAAAGGAGTCGATGAATCTGCGGTAGGCGGTTGTAGCAAGTCTGCGACAGCTTTCAAAGACACCACCGATGACGATGAGCTTCAACCAATCACGAAGCGCAGAGAATGAGAACAAAAGGGTCAGAAGAGACGAAAAGTCGCCGGGCAATGCAGGTTGGATGATGGTCGCCGATAAGGTTTCATTGGCAAGAGCGGTCATGTTGTGTACAGTTGCGGGTCCTAGTGTCCCGCAAAGGGCTTGCTGGATAGTGGGTAACAGAGAGGAAGCCATGGTGGCAGAGAGAAATGTCAAAGAAAAAGTTCTGGAGAGCTAATTTGAGTATGCTGCTTTTAACTGGCGTCGGAAAGTCTATCCTGGGTAAGACACGGCTCCGCGGCTTCCATTTCGGCGTTGAGTTGACAGTATATGACTCGAGGCTGCCTCGAGTCGTACAGCATGAGGCTTTATGAGCGGCAGAGGCTATTCACCGTTGGAAATTCACAAGAAACCAAGTCACATTCGTGCTCAGCGAATTTCGAAACAGAATTTCCACTTAGGGGGCTTGCACGTGTCACGAACAGCTGATCGGACGGAGTGCTGTCGCTCTCCGGATCTTTTGCTTGTCTTGACGTCGAAGGACTGGGTAAACCACCGCCAGTCTGTCACTGAGTCTCCTCCTTTCTCTTTCGTTGTGCTCTTAAGTAATTCATCTTTGCCCTTCTGGAATTTTTTGATGAAGGATGCACTCAATACGAGGACCTCGGGCTTCACTAGACCTGACACATGTCCTTTGTGGGTTCATGAACGCATCGTTCACTTCTAGTTCTGATTGACTCTTTTGACCAGATGATGACTCTTCGCTGTTTTCTTTGGCCTTGGCTCTAATAACCCTCAGCCCTATCCTCCTCATGGTAAGACCGTAAGACATGTGTTTGTCCAACCCAACCTTTGGAACTCAGATCATACCTAGGCCTCCTATGCGGCACTCGTGGTGCAGACGCGAGAGTATGTCATCATTGTAATGTGGGCAGGGCAGCTCGCAGGGGAGGTGCTCAATTGGATATTAAAGCATGCCATAAAGGAAGGCAGACCCATTGGTATGTTTATCGCTCAGTGCAATCCCTGATATATTGAACAAATATTCCGAAATCAGAAAGCATCGGAAATGGGTACGGATTCCCATCTTCACATAGCCAGTATATGGCGTACTTCGCCTCTTTCCTCATCTGCCACTTGTACTTTCGGCATCGATTTGCCTCGACTGGCTTTTGGATCCTCGACTACGCATGGCGTGTCACTATCTATTTCGGTCTCATAGCTTGGTCGGGAATGGTTGCCTATTCAAGGTATGTTCTCCTAGCAAGCTTTCCAGATGGGGCCGTTAATACGCACCACAGATTCTATCTAGGATACCACAACGCAAACCAAATACTGTGGGGCGTCGGAATTGGCATAGCCCTCGGGGTAACCCTGTATTCTATTGCGGAGCTCGTCCCACGACGTCGCCCGGCTTCGATCTTGGGAACAACGAAAAGAAGCCTGTTGAACAACCCAATCTCCACGTGGCTGCAGATTCGGGATGGTTGGGCTGTGTGGGCGGATGGAGGACGTGAAGGTGAGTGGATCAGGTGGAAAGCCCAGTGGGATAAACAGGAAGATAAAAGGACGCAATAACACCTGTTACGGTAAAGAAGCTTTTACATTGACTTCTTGTTCTTAGGTTGCTCACGGAAGGGCCTATTCTTGTGTGGCTTGTGCAGGTGTACCATGAGTTCCGACAGTCGAGATGTACTTATTCTGAAATCCCAAGCACCTCTGATAGCGTACATGACCCGCCACACAGCCACGCCTCAACGCGACGGGGATTAGGGTGTGTGCTTTGAGGCGCTTTTCCAGACCCCTCCAGGCCGAAATAAGACAAACACCTCTGAGCTTCCGTCCACGAATTTTGCGGTGTACCTTTAAGTTTACACTTGTAACTGAATCTCCGCCCATCATGGTCTCCAAATGTGGTCATTTCATCCCAGCCGACTTTCATATTTCGTGATCTTCGCGCACCACGGGCGCTGATTAGATCTAGCGAGATTTGCACCGCAAATCCCATCGCCTTCCCATCGATAAACGACGATGGCTCGGGAAAAGTATATGATTATTTCGCCCACGAAGTTCTTGGAAGAAGAATTGCTACCCCGCTTGGGATCTTTCCGAGAGATTTTGGTTGAATCAACGCCATTTGATCAGACATCGATGAAGATGAGATTTCATTCATGTATCAGGACTTGACGCTGGACCTGCAATTCGTCCTACCCAGATCTCTTTCACATTGACAATTTGGTTTTCATTTGTTCACATACGAAAGGGATGGTTCGTGATGGACAGCGTGTCGGCTGTGCTTATCAGACTTTCACCCCTTGAAGCAATAGGAATGGCTTCCTCATCTCGGTTATTGTCCGTAACAATTGTTTTCTGCCCAACTCTCAACTTTGCCTCACCCGTCACCGATTTGGCATGTTTATCTTATCTGATTGTCGATCATGGGGGCACCGGCTACCTACCGGCAATACACAGAAAAATCGATCTGACTCCATGATTCTGCCCATATACCGATCTCTGCAAATTGCATCGCGTTGTCGACCATTATACCATTCAGCATCAGGTCTACCGCAAAAAAGGATGAGCAGCTCTGCGAGGCCCGAGCTTCCGCCATCCTCAATACCAATATTCACCACAGTTTCAACCTACCGGGAATGGCGGAGGCGGGCGTACGACGAACGCAAATCTGTGGGGTTTGTTGCAACGATGGGTGCACTCCATGAGGGTCATCTTTCACTTGGTGAGGACATCTTGTATATCTACCACATTTGTCCGTAGCTCATGGCTCAAAGTGAGAAGATCCCTCGCAGAAAATGACTTAACAGTGCTCTCGATTTTCGTGAACCCGGCTCAGTTCGCTCCGCACGAGGACCTCGCGACATACCCTCGTACTCTGCCTCAGGATCTTGAGTTGTTGACTGCACAGTCTCTATCAATTGCCCACCCATCGTCGCCCGATACCTCCGTCACACGAAAGGCTTCCGCGCTCTTTCTACCGACTGTGTCGGAAATGTATCCCTCTGGGATTACTCAGGACGTCGGTGTACAAAAGGGTACCTTCGTCGAAGTCAAAGGTTATGGTCATCAGATGGAGGGTAAAAGTCGTCCCACCTTCTTCCGAGGTGTAGCAACTGTGGTCACCAAACTATTTAATGCAATTGAAGTTCGTCTACCCCTCGAGATTTTTTTATCTTTCTTCTAGCTGACTGATTCAATGGCCTCAGCCCACCAACACATATTTTGGTCAAAAAGATATCCAACAGGCCTTGTTACTGCGTCGCCTATGTCGGGACCTCCTTCTCTCTCATCCTGATCCCGATCACCTCCACATCGTCCCAACCGCCCGCGACCCCGCGGACGGACTGGCACTCTCTTCACGAAACGCATACCTTTCAAAGGACGGAAGGAAATTTGCTACCACACTGTATGAAGCTTTGAGAGCTGCCCAGAGTGCATGGGACGAGGGCTTCTCGAAAGCTGAATGTGTTGCGAAGGCCGTGCAAGTCATCGAAACGAAAAAAGCTAAAGTAAAATCGGATGGATTGACCGTTGACATGCGCTTAGATTATGTCGAGCTGAATAACGCAGAGGATTTCGAGGTGCTGGATGTGCAGGAGACCAGGAGGGGCAATGATCCTGTGATTTTGAGTGGAGCGCTGTGGGTAGATAAAACGAGGCTTATTGATAATATTATTCTCGGCGATGCGAATAGAATCATAGGCTAGGAGCCTGCCCTTGAACTTGAGCGATTTCTTGTACAAAAGTTCTCTCGTCTGAAGCCTTGTAATGTTTTTTTTGCCCAGCACAACGATTCTTCTTGGAATTCCATTGGGTTAGATGGATATTCAACAGCTAGGACGCTTGATGGATTGAATGAATTCCTACATTCTGGCCAGACAGCAACAAATTAAATTTGTGGCAGAGGTCCGAAGACATACGTAGATGGCCTCAGATAGTGTGGTAGGAATACGCTACCAACCAGTCCCCTCGTAGCCCAAGCCTCCACCAGCATATTTGCCCAGCCAACAATCCACAACATCGTCCATACCCATCCAAACCAACCTCCCACCCTGTGGCCGGAGAGTGTCCTCCAAATCTGCTCCAATATTATCCCTACTCCGTTCATGATGAAGAAACCCCCAACGTTCCAGAAATCCGTACCCCTACCCATTCCCCACAATCCGAAGTAGTGAAGGATGCCCGACATTAAAAAGGAGCCCAGGACACCCCCGACGCGCCCGGCAATGAGTGTCAGCGGTTTCCCAAGAGAGATGAAGCTATCCCTGAATATTTGGTGCCAGCGCATCGACCAAAACTCGGTCAGCGAAGTGGATTTCCAAGGTGATTTGAAGGCGGGTGGCCATAAGGACGGATGTTGCCCAAAAATAAGGATTCCGCCCAAGGAACACATAAGATATCCTGATTGAATGGCGCTGTACACCGTAAGACCCGATAGCGTAGACATCGTGGTGGACCTGACATATCGAAGCACCGGAGGTAGATCGGGGTGGTAGATAGTACCACCCTTGGCTGAACCCACAGTGGACGGAGCGAACCATTGCACGAAATAGAGTAGCAAGTCAAAGGCGACGAGGTGGAGAGCTAAATCTGCCAACGTTGCTCTTACGAACGCCGCAGTCGACGTTGTTGGCCGGTTTTCGGGAGGTATTTGGAGGTTCTGTGACCAATTCCACCCGCATCCACGGAGGTTGCAAGACAGATCCCAAGCGTCTATGAATATCTGTTTGGGCACTAACGGCATTATTTTGGTGTTATAGAATTCCGGGGTCGCTTCGGACAATGTCTTCACCCGCCGGAACGGTGTCGACTGGAAGGACCAGATTATAAGGCGCATTGCCAGCGTCGTGCATACCAGCTGTCAAATGGATGCATTCCTTAGTGATTGGTGTTCGTGACGTCTCTCTCAATACACGCACCAAAAGTCCTTGGTTCCAGTATATTAGTCTCTCGTCATCGAACCCATGCACCAGGTCAAGCCGCGTCGCGCCTCGGAAGGTCAACCACAACGACACGGGTAGAAGCGCCAAACGCACGACAAGTGTGCCCGGTATGAGAACGAGAACCGCGGTGGTGTAATAGCAGAGAATTGGTGCCAAAAGGTCACGAAAGAATGAAGAAATCGACAATGGCTCTCGGGTATGCGGTGGTGGTATCAGATCAGCAAGCCTGAATGTATCGCATCATCTATAATGAATCTGTTCAAAGTTTTCCGTCACTTACCATGGCATTCTTGGTATGGTGGCCTTGTGGTGGCCTCCAAGATGGTTGTGGTCAACCGGAACAAAGTCCCGAAGAGGACTTGCGAATCAGTTGGGGTAAACGCGGCTGCGGCGCCCGAATGACGCCTCATCGCGACACGTACTGTACCATAGCACTGCCCCTGTTCAATGGGCTAGATTCTGACAGTTGAATCCTCGCTCCTACAACACAAGTAGATGATGGAAGGCATGAGGTGAGCAACTTCTGTTTTGGACGAGGCACATGCTACTAATGCAGATGACAAAGTCTTCGGATACTTTTGCGAGTTTACGGTTACGCAGCCGCCAGAATGATATAAATTCGCTATGCTTCTAGTATTTTCAAAACCTCAACATTGATGTCCGCGAACTCTATCTACGCAGACCCACTCAAGAACCCACCTCTCACAGAAGAATTCTACTCTCTAGCAGAGGATGAGTACCAATTCTTCAAATCGCAGACCGGGATCGAGGAGCCGGAGGAACTGAAAGCCCACATCATCGCGGTGCAGAAGAAAGCCTACGAGGTCTGTGGGGTTTGGCTAATTTAGGACCGGCGGTCCTCTGATTTTTCTTTCTCAAGATCTATGGATACCCTTGTATTCGCTCCTTTTCATTCATCAAGTGGGTAACGAGCCAGTGATCATATACGTATCCTGAAGCCGGTACTACTATAGGTTGAAGATAGCGCGAATGCCTGCTTATCCATCTGCGCTCAAGCTGAGCCGTGAGCGTGAAGATGCTATTCTCCTTGATATTGGATGTTGCTGTTCGTGCCTGTCGCGCGTTTTTTATTTTTATTTTTACCTGACGTCTCACCATGACCCCGCAGTTGGCAACGATGCGAGGAAAGCGGTTGTCGATGGCTGGCCTGTTCGCAATGTCATCGCGTCGGATCTTCGTAAAGGTCTGTGTGCTCCTATATCTGTCCTCCGATGACTGAAGGCGGTACCAGGTTTCTGGGATTTTGGACATGAGCTATTCAAGTCCACACCCGAGACCTTCCCGGCTGCGTTTGTTGAAGGTGACGCTTTCGATCCAGCTATGATTGCACCCCGCGCACCCTTCTACGAGGCACCGACAACTCCGCGCCCTGATCTTGCACATTTGACGTCCCTGACCCCTCTTCAAGGGCATGTCTCTGCCATTCATGCCTCCTCGTTCTTCCACTTGTTTGGTGAAGAGCGTCAACTAGAGCTAGCCCGCAGGGTTGCAACCTTGCTTTCCCCCCTGCCTGGATCTGTCATATTTGGTGCTCATGGTGGATTGCCGCAGAAAGGCCTGAGAGCCGAGAATAGAGGCAGTGATCTTGTATCGATGTTCTGTCACTCTCCAGAGAGCTGGGGTGAGCTCTGGGACGGTCAGATCTTTGACAAAGGCACTGTCAAAGTCGAAGCATTCCTTCGGAAGATAATGAGACCTGACATCAGCGGCGTGGATGCTCCGGACTTCTTCTTGATTGTATGGTCGATGACCAGGCTATAAGTTGCTCGGGGTTTCTTGTTTTATATCTGTACTTCTCCCAGGTTTAATTCGTTTCGGGTGCGATGTTGCTCACATGGCATCTGGGACAGAATTAGCCTAACGATCAGTTCAGTGTCTTCCTCTTGCCAGCTTCTTTGTATTTCTGCCTTCACTTATTACTATGGACTCGGGTGCTCTCCCGAGGTTCTTGCCTACTCTCTGGTAGGCCTTATATTTATTGTGATGTGTCTTAGGGGTATATCCACGTAGTCTGAAGCTTTGTCGGGCATCTTTCACACTATTCAATGCCGCCTTTTCCGTCTCGTATCGTCGTGGAACCAAACTCGGCGGAAGGACCGTCAACTGCTGGGCTTGTTATTAGCGTGCTTCGATTCTATGCAGCCTCTGAG
The DNA here is from genome assembly GCA_013433165.1 of Hypsizygus marmoreus. Taxonomy (NCBI): domain Eukaryota; kingdom Fungi; phylum Basidiomycota; class Agaricomycetes; order Agaricales; family Lyophyllaceae; genus Hypsizygus; species Hypsizygus marmoreus. The sequence goes on along the minus strand of CM024089.1, from coordinate 975,518 downwards.
CATGTTTATGACCAAAAGCCACTCGGTATATCATCCGTCGGTAACGCTTCCCGCAACACGACCTCGTAAACAGTATGACCAAACGATGCACTCTTATATAAGTCATCGCAAAGATTCCCTTTGGGTGGCGTGGTGTCTGCTCATTCTACACAACTAAAAATAGCACAGCTCTTCGATTCCATCCTTCGTGACCTTGACATCCGAATAATGTCTGCGCCCGACCATAAGCTGCCTCTCGATGATTCATTCTATTCTTTGAAGAGCGAAGAACTCGCATTCTTCCAGGAGCAGACAGGGATCTTGGACGAGGTCGAGCTCAAGAAGCACATTATCTCAGTCCAAGAGAAGGCATATGAGGTGACGGAACCTTCGCTGGCAAACCTCGACGCATCATTGAATATATATCTGCAGATTTTTGGATATCGTTGCATTCGGCGCTTTGGCTTCACCCAGTACGCAGGATTGGCTGTCCTCCAGGTCTGCATCTAATCTAATAATGAACCTAGATTAAAGATCTCCCGCTTGCCTGCCTATCAGGCTGTCCTTGATCTCCCGTCTCAACGTCCTGACGCCATTTTCCTCGATATCGGATGTTGTTGTGAGTCCCGAGTCGGATATGGCTTTTCCAGGATCCTGACGTTGAGAGGAAGTTGGAAACGACATCCGGAAAATCGTCGCTGATGGATGGCCTGTCGAAACTGCCATCGCATCCGATCTTCACCAAGGCAAGCGGAAACGGTCTGTGTGTCGATAGGATATCAACTGCTAAACAATCAAACAGGATTCTGGGATTATGGACATGAGCTTTTCAAGTCAACCCCAGACACCTTCCCTGCCGCATTTATACCAGGAAACGCGTTCGATGCCGCAATCATCGCGCCTCGTGAACCCTTTTATGACGAATCGGAACTCGCAACCCGCCCTTCGAATCTGAGGTCATTGAGCTCGCTCACTCCTCTCCAAGGCCATATTTCCGCGATCCACGCATCGGCGTTCTTTCACTTGTTTGATGAAGCACAGCAGCTAGAGTTAGCGCGTCAATTAGCGAGCTTGCTTTCTCCGGTCCCGGGGTCGGTTATCTTTGGGCTCCACGGAGGCAGGCAAGAGAAGGGATTGAGGATCGAGGCACTAAATAGTGCGGGAAAGCATATGTTTTGCCATTCTCCGCAGACCTGGACGGAGCTATGGGATGGAGAGGTGTTTAGGAAGGGAACGGTGAGAGTCGACGCAGGGTTGCACAAGATGGAGCGGAGGGATCTTCCTGCTACTGAGGGAGCTGAGTTTTTTGCATTATGGTGGTCGGTCACAAGGTTATGAACATTGAGAGCACCACATCGTTGTAGTCTATAAAGACGAGTCGGAATAGCCCAGAGCACGGAACACCTTTGATAGCGAACCAGTCTGAATCAGTCCTAATGGTCGCGAGCATTCTTATCGCATATCAGCGTCGTCGGTGCACTTGCGCAATCTTGTAAGTGATTATCTTCTTGTCCAGAAGAGAAATTCGGCGTTCCAAAGCATGCGGAGCCGTCTTGGACTGTGGGATTGATAGAACCTTTTCAGGGTAGTGCGCGAAGAGCCTTACGCACAACCAGGAGGAAATTTCACCCATTTTTACTCGGGACCAGGCTAAAAAGTCAAATCCAGATGCTTAGAAGATAACTATCAATAAGTGGAATTCGGAAGAGCCTGCAAAGTGGTGCTCACGAACAATCGATAAGGTATTACGGCAAAAGCTGGAAAAGAAAATAGGGGGACATTAAATGAGCGAAGTCATATGTTCAAGAATGCTCACAGAGTGAAAATGACCGATGTTTTCGGGGGTTGAAGTGGATATGAGTTTTGCGATAGCAACTGAACAAGTCCGTATCGCATTCTGATGACCAGCCCCGTCGCTCCATTTTGAGATGATTATCGGTTCCGAGTGGGATTAAGTGGGTGTTTGAGATGACATGAATCAAAACAGAATGACTTCCAAGTCCTTGTGGCCACAAGAAGCGACGTCGTCCGAGTCGAATTCCAGATCGTTGGTTTGCGTTGAAAGTCGGACGATGAGCTAGATTTACGATATTGGCCAGTGGGCATTGTCTGCTCGTACGCAAAAAAAGCTGGGCATCAAGGAGGATGATACGTGTACAAGCCATGCCTAAACCATGCACCTACAATTTGGCAAACTCCTGGATGCACATGGTTTGGATCCCGCGCCCCTCAGCGCTTAGGGCCCACTCCATTTCAACCCGAACCTCCGACTCGGATAAACGAGAAAATCGCACCAGGTGGAATCGTTTTAAAGGACAAAGACCTGTACGATCTTTTGACAGGTACTGTATACCATCTGGCAGCTGGACGTCGGATCGACAATAATGACCAGACAATGACGGCGGTGCATCAAACTGAGAAAGATCGCGGCACAAGAGAAGTGAAACTTGCGAGGCTTCACGTGGTGCCTAGTTGCTCCAAATGGCATCTCGAGGACAAAAAACTTCGACAAGGCTGGCGACCAAAAGTCCGTGGATAGTCAGGAATAGACCGAAGGGTAAAGAGAGGAACAAGATGAACGGTGACTCGGATGCTGTAAGAGGTTTACGGCGGTATGATATGATCGGTGACGCGTCCTAAATCGTACCACATTTTTTTAGGCTCGTGGTCCATTTATTTTCCTCGTCTCATCACATTTCATATATAAAGCGTTGGATAAAGGAAGGCAAATCAAGCCCCCGTTATCCTCTGACTATCATCCATAACTCTACATCTATCACCTGCTATGACGATCCCCGTGAACTCTGCTCTCGACGTCGAGGTGCCCCGTCCCAAGGATGTTGGTGTTCTCGCCATGGAAGCCTACTTCCCCCGCCGGGTTTGTACCCTATTGACAGTGTTTCGACGCGTGTTCTGACGATATCATATAGTGCATCTCTGAGGCAGACCTCGAGGAATTTGACGGTGTTCCCAAAGGCAAGTACACCATCGGTCTTGGACAGGAGTACATGGCCTGGCCAGACGACCGGGAGGATATCAACTCCTTCGCTTTGAATGGTGCGTCATCTTGTGGTGCTCATGATGGTCGTCTGACCAGTTTACATAGCCGTCGCTGGCCTTCTCGAGAAATTCAGCATTGACCCCAAGTCAATTGGCCGCATCGACGTTGGTACTGAGACAATCATTGACAAGTCGAAGTCCGTGAAGACCACGCTCATGGACCTCTTCGCTGAGTCGGGCAACCTGGACATCGAGGGAATTGACTCCAAGAACGCGTGCTATGGCTCCACAGCCGCATTGTTCAACGCCGTGAACTGGATTGAGTCTAGTTCATGGGATGGCCGAAATGCCATTGTCGTAGCCGCTGATATCGCTATCTATGCTGAGGGCGCAGCACGTCCCGCCGGAGGTGCTGGTGCTGTTGCCATGCTTATTGGGCCTAACGCCCCTGTGGTGTTTGAGCGTAAGCACCCACGATTTTAATCAATGATAACAGTCTTCTGATATTTTTTTCTGTTCTCGCCATTCTAGCCATCCACGGCAACTACATGGCGAATACGTATGACTTTTACAAGCCTAAACTGTCTTCGGAATACCCCGAGGTTGACGGACCCGTATCTGTCGTAACATATATTGCCGCTCTTGACGCAGCTTATTCGCGTTTCCGGGAAAAGACAGCGAAAGCCGCCAAGAAAGCCCAGCTCAATGGAGCACCTGCGGAGAAAACCTTCTCCCTGGACGATGTCGACTATTCCATCTTCCACAGTCCCTATGGCAAGCAGGCCGTCAAAGGCTTTGGACGCATCCACTTCAACGACTTCCTCACCGCTCCTCAAGACCCCAAGTTTGCTAACATCCCTAACCCCGAGGCTTTCCTCTCCGCCACACCCGCCGAGACCCTCACCGACAAGAACGTCGAGAAGACATTCATCTCGGCAAGCAAACCGTTGTTCGCCCAGAAGGCGGATCCCGGCATGGCTTGCTCGCGTCGGTTAGGTAACACCTACACCGCCTCCCTCTACGGATGCCTGGCGTCATTGCTCTCGACGGTCGAGCCTGCGCAGCTTTTGGGCAAGCGCGTCAGCTTGTTTGCCTTCGGCAGTGGATGCGCTGCCAGCTTTTTCACTCTTCGCATCAAGGGCGATACGTCTGAAATTCGGACGAAGATGGACCTCCTCAACCGTCTTGCCAAGATGAATGTCGTGCATCCCCAGGAGTTCGTCGATGCTCTGGCTGTACGTCCCTCGTGTCTGCCTATGCTTGACTCATTATTTACTTATTCTCGTTTCACAGCTTCGTGAGAAGAACCACAATGCGTCGTCGTACACACCTGAGGGCTTGGTCGACAACATCTGGCCGGGGGCATACTACCTTGATAGCATCGATGCCAAGTACCGGAGGAAGTACCTCAGGGCCCCCTTGGCTTAAAGGGGAGCATGATACGCATCTGTATACCATAATATCAACACCCCGACGGCGCTCGCGCATCGTTGATCATATCATCTACCCTGGGCAGTCTTCTTGGATCCATCTCGTAGAAATATTAGACTAGTAGCGACATACACACACATACTAACTGTATTCACACCCCATTTTGGGGGTTGTACGCATTGGAATTAGCACCTCACCATTTGCTATCGTTTCATGTTGAGTGCATTGCACACTCGTAAATGCCAATGGGGTACGCATCGATCACGAGGCGATGATCTCTCAATTCTTTGACCATGGACGTTCCTGCACCTGAACTGCGACGCGTGAAAATCACGACTGACGTGCTTTCTTCCAACGCGCCCAAACTTCAGCATCTAGCTGCTTCACATCCATTTACAAGGCAGGTAAGACGGTCCTACTGCATAGTCTTCGAGTCGCTTTGTCGTGTTCCCTAATAAGCTCTACAGATAGATGTTGTCTTCCCATCCTCCGATGTTCTGGAATCGGCGCTTTCGAAGTTAGAGACGCGTTATTGGAAAGGCCAAGTCAAGCTTTCCGACGTAGTTGACCAGACTGGGGCATTTGCGAACTTCTTCGTGACACCAGAGAGGTGAGTCGTGTGTCGTTTTTTCGTGTCTGGCCAGCTCATATCAATACCCACCGCTCTCTTCAGATGTTTCACTATGCTGAGCATCGACCCGAACACAGACGACGTCTGGTGCATCGATCCCAGGGGGCTCTTGACCTTGTCTGTGTCGAAAGAAACATACGAGACACTGGGCCTTCTCGGCACGAAGCTCCCATTTAAAAAGCAGCAGGATCAGTTTGGTAGGCCTTGCAGTTATGCAGCACACCGTGCAAGACAGGTTAACTAAAAAACCACATAGTTATCCGCCTGCCGCTGCAGAAGAACGTCGAGACGACTGGTAATCGTGCACGGAGGAACGAGGCACTGAAAGCCTGGGACGCAAGGAGGGAAAGGCAAGGGTCGGGCCCATGGACCGTCCTGTACTGTGCTCATGGTATGTTCCAAACTGCTATTTCTTCTCGCAAAGCTAAAAGCACGCCATATGTCTATCGTCGCTAGGCCCGAGCCTACCACAACCAGACTTCGGATTCACACAGATCCGGGACGTACACTGTCAAATGTCAAGAATGGTCGATATATACATTCCAAGCCCATCACTGAGCCGTCATCCATCAACGTCAAAACCACAGCGCAAAGCATCAGCCGCGAAGGATGACGATGACGATGTGCTGGAGGATTGGAATACCGATATGGCGGTGCTGTTCGAATGGGTGGGCATGGCTAGTTTGGGCGCCCAGAGGTGCTTTGTGGTATTCATCTCTTTGCATGAGATCGGCTCAGTTGATGCACGTTCTGTATTTTTTGTGTGTTAGGTTGAAAGCGAACGACCGCGTGGACCCGTATGTCTCTGTGTACGAATGCCCATCGCCTTCGCATGTGGGCAGCATGACGCATCTCAGATGGACGGGTTTCCTGGGTTCTGATTTCGTCCAATCAGTTGTGGACATGGGCCTGTACGTGCTTTGTCGCAATCTCTTCTGCGAATGCCTTCGATTGCAAATCCTGACTAACTGACACAACTCGTCTGATTTTCTGGATCAGCGCGTCTGTCAAGACCCTTCCAACCACGCCGACCTCGACCTCGCAAACACCGTTTATCGCGATAACATCACATGCGTTTTCGTCATCGCCAGTGTCGTACATCCCTTCAAGCTCTTCGAATTCGAATTCTGGAACAGACGGCCCCTTGCGACTCCCTAGAGCGGATGGGGAAGATACATGGTGTTTGCTCGCTTCGCCTGGGTCTGCCGAGTCGCAGACTTTGGATTGGTCAATCGTGGAGAGTCTCGGTCAATACGACACGCGATGGGGATAGATGCAAACGATATGACGCTTGACCAAAAGGATGAGCATAGAATGTTAATAGCGATACACCTCAACTCCCAGTAATACAGCAGGCCACATAGGTAACGGAGATATCGATGATACTGTATGTAATGAGTGAAAAGTACAATCCCAAGGTGGTTTGTGCAGTGCAAACGAGCGTGACCCTAGTATTGTGTGGGTGATGTGGTGGTTGACGACGACTGACGATGGTGGTGGACGTGCATAAGTGTACCGATAATGAAAGAAAAAGCAAGCAACAACTAAATTCCCAAGACGCTAGATCGAAGCAAGATCTGCAGAACGAAAGGATGACTAGGCTAAAAATATGACCTGAGAGCACAGAAAAAAAAGGGTCCATCATTGAAGGTGGGGAGTTGTTGTTAGGTTATAAGGTCTTAAACGGCAGCATTCAAGACGCGCACCCGGGACGGAGCGATGTCAATGCGCGCGAGAGACATGCGAGCGTTGGGGTTAGTGAGTGGGCCGGCACCACCACGCGCAGCAAGGGGCGAGGTTGGGGCATTGAGTGGGACTGTGTTCCAGTGGTAGACGCGCGGAGTGACCGAGGGAGGTGGAGACGGTGTGTACATGGTTTGCATGTGGCGCGAAAAAATGTTATCGGTGGGCGTGGAAGGAGACTCGGGCGAGAGGAGGCTGGGCATGGAGGGCTCGACTGGGATGTTGATCGGCGTGATGTTGACCATTCTACGACGAGAAGGCGATTGCGGTAGAGGAGAGACAGGTGCCTCAGCGTCGATCTCCGTGGCTGTGGTTGAGTTACGGAGCGACGATGGAGGTAGGAAAGGCGGGATAGAGGACGCGGTCGCAGATCGTGGACGATTGGTGCGAACTTGCCTGTGTGAATCACTAGCATCTTCCGGCGTCACATTTTGAGCAACACGGGAAATGAAGGGAGGACGAGGGGGACGCCATTCAGTATCAGCGGTCCCGGAAGCCAGGAAATGATGCTCCCAATCAACAGACGAAGGGTATGCCTCCGTGATGAGGACAGCAGGATCATCTGGTCCCACCGCCATGGGGCTTCCGCGGTCGCTTTCGCTGCTCTCGCTCGAGGCAGGACTCTCCAAGCTCTCCAGGCTCTCTGTACTCCCACCGGATCCCAACAACCTCGCCTCTCGTTCCACTTGCTCCAGCTCCTGACGGTACGCCTCAGTGTCAATGAAGCACTCGCGTTCCGCGTTCTGGAAGAAGTCCGGAGAATCAGGGTCGAAACGATTCCATATGCTCCATTTTTCGTAGCGTTCGGGTGTCTCTTCGCGCGCGGGCTCGGGGGCTGGCGCTAATTTTGTAGAAAAGAGAGGGCGACCCATTAGCGATTATAGAGGGACAGCAGATGCTGCTGAGCTTTTGGGGTATTGGAAATGAAGGGGTATTGTAGATAATACAAGTAAGATGATGGGAGGAAGGAAGAAAGTGCTGTCGTGTAAAAAAAGCAAACAGCAACAACAAAAACATCTTGCCTGATTTGGAAATGTGGCTGTTCCTCGTTCCCGACATAGACCGCCATTGTGCTCCTTGAAGTTCCTTCAATTGGCATTCCTTTGTTCAGAACATTCAGCCTGATGCTCCGTAACTTACTTACCTCTGAATTTCACTAATCAGATACGGTACTTCGATGCCTTATCTCCCTTGATCATCAATCCATGCGACATGATTAGTCTCACCGACCGCTTGAAAAGCCTATAATTTTCCGTCGGCACACCTGTTCAGTGTAATTACGCAAAGTACAATGCCAAGCGTATCGGTATGTCCACTAAGGAAGACACAGCTGTGAAGTATCGGAGCACAGAGGCAATACTCATCACACCTTTTTCGTTCGGATGCACAAAATTCGAAAAGTCTCTCCTGCCGAGATGCTGTCGAGTTTTGAGATGCACTTGACAAAGATACAGAAGGATTAAGCTTTTAACACTAAGGACACTGACAGCACTCCGGATTGCCCTGGAATTGCCACCGCTTCAACGCGTCGACCACGTGTTCACCCAAATCAGGTGATGACCTGCGCATTTCGAGACTGCTGCTGCAGTGCCTTTTCATCGCGGCACCAGCCTACATGATTACGACCACCACAACGACCTGATGGATTCCCCAGCACCATTCAACAACGACCTCGCAGCATCCAACGCTAATATTCTACACACGCCAGCCTCTTTACTAATAGATAATGATTCCACAGCTATTACGAACCCGTGGAGCGATGCAGCAGACGGTCAGAAGCTCGTAGACGGTGAAGAGAGGCCTTTACACACGCCAGACCCATCGCTTTTCGATAACACTATTGCAGGCGGATTGCAGGCGGTCGAGTCATCACCGACGGACGCCAGACCTAAAGTCTCGAAGGACGTGCTCAGTCAGTTTGATCCACTTGCGAATTTAGAGGAAGAGGCTGCAAAGGAAGCATGGGAGAGTTCAGAAGCACATCCACCACCTCCCAGGACACCTTCGCCATCAGCACCGCTAGCGCCACTGAAAGATCTTCCACTTTTATCCCCTCCTGAATCTCCTCAATCCGGATCCTTATCTTCGTCGAGTTTCCCGTCTCTTGTTGCACTAGCTCGGACATTCTCGATTCCGACCCTTTCTCGTCCACGCCCTCTCTCACTCGACGCAGCCAAAGCCGTTCCATCTCCTGCCACGCTATCTTCATTCGCATCACAGCAAGACACACCGCGGAATGATCTCATCACGACTGGGAAAGACAGTGCCGCTCGTTCCGATACACCAAACGGAAGCGGTACGGCCTCTCCGGTACCCGGCTCACGGGAAAAGGGCGAAATACCATTCGATTTCCAGAACTTTTTGGATCAGATGAAGAGTCGTAGCGCAGAGCCCGTGTCTAAATATCTGAGATCGTATGTGCTTCTTGAAATGCTACCGGTGACTCCCTTGATCTCGATCTGTGTCGTAGGTTTCTAAGTAACTTCGCGAAACGTACTTTCACTGTGAATGATCAAGTGAAAATCATCAACGACTTCCTAAACGTGAGCATTGAGACATGCTCGACTCTTTTCTTCTTTTGTTCAAGTTACACCCGCAGTTCATCGCGGTGCAAATGCGGGCTTGCGATGTTTGGAAAAATGCATCGGAAGCCGAGTTCGATAATGCCATGGAGGGCATGGAGAAACTTGTGATGAACCGCCTTTACGAGTTGTTCGTAATGGAGTTTCGTTTGACTGAACTGTTCCGTTGACCTCATGATTTTATAGCACTTTCACACCTCAAGTCGTCCATGCCGTTCCTCCTCGCCCAATAACCGCAGATGACTTGGAGCGGGATCGGGTTCTCTCTCAACGAATTGCTCTCTTTGGGTGGATAGAGGAGAAACATCTAGATATACCCGAGGGTGAAGGCAGCGCGGGTTTCCTCTTGTTTGCTGAGCAAGGTTGGTCAATACTAAGAGATTAATTAACCTATTAACATATTATCACAGAGTTGATCAAGATAAATCACTACAAGGCTCCGCGAGATAAATTGATCTGTATTCTGAATTGCTGTAAAGTCATCTTCGGTCCGTGTTGCAACACCTCATCAAGGTAAACCCCGCTCACATCTGATTGCAGGCCTTGTTCGACATCTGAAGAAGGAGGAAGGGGCAGATTCGTTTGTCCCCATCCTAATATTTGTGGTCCTGAAGGCGAATCCCGAACATCTACTTTCCAACGTCGAGTACGCACAATTTCTGTTGCTCTCTGGATATATTTAAAGATTCCTTTTCCAGGTTCATCAGCAGATTTAGAAATCCCGAGAAATTGCAGAGCGAAGCGGGATATTATCTTTCGTCCCTTGTGCGTGGTCTCTCTTCGTCCACTGATAATGTACACCTCATGTTCTTTATCCAGATGGGTGCCGTTTCTTTCATCGAGACGATGGACCATACTTCGCTTGACAACATCTCACAAATAGAATTTGAGAAGTAAGCAAATCTTCGTCTCCACTTTTCTGAAAACCTTCTGATTCTGTTACGCCTTGAAAGGAATGTCGAAGCTGCAATCCTAGCCCTTCCACAATCCGACCCCAGTTCACCCTTCATCTCCCAAGCAGAGGAGCTCCGCGCCCTCTCACCACCCAACCTCTCTCCCCACGCCGGCGAAGAATCCGCCCAACCCCTCTCTCTCTCCACCCCTGCCCAAACCATTTCAGAAGACGCCAAACGGCTCCTCCAGAAGACCGGCGACACAATATCCAAACCACTCAACGCCATCGGGCGAATATTCAGCGAAGCACTCGATGGAGCCGAGGGCAAGCTCCATTATCTCCCCGGGCCATTCGCGCCTTTCGAGCTGGGGAGGGAAAATCGAGAACAGTCGGGGTCGACTCCGCCAAATGTGCCGCGGTGGACACATCCAGATCAGTGGGCGCAGCAGCAGCAGCAGAGGTACCCGGACTCAATATCTGGGTCCCCGGGGCTTCATGTTCCGCAAACGCCGTATTCTGGCGAGGGCGTTTACAATCCGCCAATACAAACGCCATACAAACCACGCGTACGGAGGGTGCCTTCGCCTTCGTATTCACCTGCGGGCTCACCAGGGTACGCGTCGGACGAGACACCTTCGCGGTCAGCGCCATACACCAACCAGCCGCTCGCGATGGGACCTTCCCAAGCCCTCATCTCGCCGTCGCTCCTCCCGCCACGCGTGCAGTCGCTAGCGGGAGGAGGAGGGGAGCGCAGGGAGACGATCTCACGGACGCCGACGCCGAACTTGGATCTGGCGGGCGTGCAGGCGCAGATTGATGCGGCGACGGAGCATGCGGCGGCGGCGTCGCGGGAGACGCTGGTGCAGATATTTCCGGGGGTGGATGTGGAGGTGATTGAGTGGGTGTTGGAGGCGAATGAGGGGGATTTGGGGAGGAGTATAGAGGCATTGTTGGAGATGAGTAGTGGGGATTAGGACGAGGCTGGGATCCGGATGCCTTTGATTTTATACTGTACATACATGTTCAGTGTTGTCGGTTGTCCGCGTTCAGCCTGCCTCTGCAGACTTTTTCTGTTGGGAAATGCTGGAGATGCTCATTACCTGCCCAGGCAGTGTTTCCAACTAGGCAGAATCTTTTTGCATGGGAGCTTCCCTTATTTTTCGGGAGAAGACTCGACTCCCATCGCGCTTCAAGGTCTTCATAGATTTTCTGAAAGCAACTGCTTACGTCATCCCAAATGCTCTTCTCCAGTTCATACATTCCGCATGCCATCTACTCTGTGGCAATAACCTCCATCTCAATACACCTCGTCTCACAGCGGAAAACATCCAGTGATGAACGTTCACGCATAAATGCTCAGATATCCATCCTAGAAAACGTTTCCGAGCAGCTACGCTCCGACAAGCCGCTGTTGCCAACCGAGCTGGAGAAACTAAGGCGGCTTGCTCGTCCGCCGGAGAAAAGTGCTGTGGAAGTTGGAAATGAGGAGGTTATGGGATGGAGGGAGGTGTTCCTTGGGAAGAAGAAGTCAGACGAAGGACCGGAGATGAGTAAATGGGAGAAGAAGGATATAGAGAAAGGTATTCCGATTGTTGTACTTCGACTGGAATGGACTTACTTCTAACGATCGCTTACAGAGCTTGGAAAGTAACTCCAGCAACAGAAAATTGTCTTTCGTGAAGATGACTCGTTACATCCGTACTCGCCTTTCAAGTTCCATCGCAATAAATGGCAGCACCTACCCACCATACACTTAAGAATCACCACAGCCATTTCATTTCTGGTGCTATTGAAGCTATGGGATTCCGTATATGCTGGCCTCATCGAATTCGACTTCCGGTGCTCGGTCAATGCAGATGGTTGAACGTGTTGGCTCTTGTCGTCTGGAGGCATGGACAACTTACGACTTCGAGCTTTTCTGCTTGCTCTTCTCCATGACTGTCAAGTAGAAATGGAATCAGACTTATCCCACTTCCTTCTCCTCATTTTGACTAGGAAGAAGGAATAAAGGAATATCTCAACACATTCAGGACAACGTGAACAAAATCATCTCCCAAACCTAAATGAAACAAACTGATCATATTGGATACATTTGGTGCAAGTATTATAGTGTTCGATCTGCTTCACAACCGATACCTATAACCACTCCACTCGTCGCCCTTCTCTCGTTTCGCATCATCGACGGTGGCGAAACGTCCGTTCTTCTCGTTCTTACCCTCGCCTTTCTCATCTCCGATGATCTCGTCCCTTTCTCCTCTATCGCGACGAGCATTCTCTGCTTTAATCAAGTACAGGTAAACCAGGGAAAACGATATCCCAAGGCCGATGTACATAAGGACTAGGCCTGCTTTTTATTAACATTGCGCTCGCGATCTGTACCAAGTCTTTCTTACCATGTCCGAGAGGATACCAGGGCTTATCGGCGGCACGATACTAAAAAAGTAGGTTCTTAGCAAGGCCCACGGAAAGGACGAACGGGCTTACGATGTTGGAGCTAACTGCTCCGTTTATATTACCACTGTGAAGATGTCAAGCTGGGGTGACAAGACAGAAGGATCGATATCCTCACAAGCTAATAAACATCGCGATCGAGACACTACGTTTGTAGGATCCTTCTACATTGTTAGAAACCCACGCACTGTACGTAACGGGTAAGCTGCGGGCAAGCAGACATGAAAAAATGCATACATTGTATTCGCTGGAGAGTCAAGGTGCCGCTTTCTCAGTAGTATTCAATGGTCAGGTCGACCTATCACTCACGAATGACAGGGTAAATCCCGCTGGTATGTCTGGGATAAGTGGACGAATTCGATAGAACACTGGCATCACTCACCAGGTTGCGAGGTAAACGGCGAAGTAAGATAATGCAGCATTTCTCGACGCAACCAGAATAATATAAGCAGCAGCGCCTATTTAATCAGCTTAGAGGGGACGAGCCCAAACCGACATAAAAGACTGACCAAGACACAGGAATCCTCTACGGCAGTTAAGTAAACGACCAAAACACGGTCAATTAAATCGACTTACATGTTAAAGTAACCTCGATGTCCCCAGCGGTCCGCGGAATACCCAACGAGACATGTGATGATACAGGCAAAGACGTACACCGGGACACTGAGGAGATTGGCTGGTGTGGCCTGATAGCCTATACAAGGTTGTTCACAGGAAATTCAGATGAACAGAATCGAGCCGTACCAAGCTATTGACAGAATCAGCTGACACCACCATACTGCAAGGAAAATGACATACTTGGTTGATAATACTTGGCAAGAAGAGTGAGAACGCATAGAGTGGTGCATCACAACCCATATATATAATCACTAGCGAAATTGGATGGTCATAAGACAATTCATGATGAGAACGATGCACCACATACTGGCGACCCATGTCTTCCAATCAAGCAAGCTCTGCCAGATGTATTTCATCTTCAGCTGTTCACCTGCTGCACTGAATTGGTCATCCCCTTGCAAACGCCTGACAACGACGGTCCTCTCTGCTTCTGTGAGGAAGCGCGCTGTGTCTGGGAAATCTTGGATGATCCAGAAAGAAGCTACACCCGCGAGGACTGTAGCTAAACCCTCAAGTACTAAACACGTGAACTTCAGTGTATAAAATATTTTGATCTCGAAAGGCTCCTTACTGAAGATCCATGCCCACGCAGGCTTGCCACCAATCCCGTCCATTTTAGAAATGGCGGCCTAAGTTTTCATCATAGGTCAGAAGGAACGAGCCGCTGAACAAATAACTTACCGCGAGAAGGCCACCAAAAGCACCCGAAACACTTGCCGCAGAGAAGAATATTGCGGCACGAATACCAAATTCAGATCGTTTGTACCAGCTGCTCGATGGTCAGATGCCTGCAAAGGAACCGTCCAGTGAGGCGCACCATGATAGATAGTAGTTGACACCGGGAAATAAACCAGCTTCAAATACTCCCAACATCCATCGCATACCTATGAACGTATTGTCAACAACATTTTGTCGTGTTAAGTAATAAAGTGGTGCGCACCCATCAGGCCTCCAAAATCATGTACCAAACCTTGAACGGTCTTGAACGGGTCAGCTGAAGGAAGGTTTGTCATTCGAATCTTGGCATTACCATCATGACGCCCCATAGTAACATCATCGCAGAGAGCCATATTGAAGGGCGTAGTCGTTTGAGAAACACGTTGGACGGAACTTCGAAAATAGCGTAGCTGAAGAAAAATATCTGAGATTCCAGATAAGGTCAGTAGACGTCAAACTAATAAAGCTATGATGTATAAGTTACCGTCAAAGTAAGAAGGTATTGTTTGTCGGTCATGTGAAGATCGCCTGTCAGGTTGTAAAGCTACGCAACCGAATTAGGAGCGACGTCATAGAGGACAAAGGTGTTAGCAAACCTTTGCACTGTCAAAAGATGTCTACTTAGCACGTATGAAGCGGAGAGGGATGTACTGTAAGACTCACTTTCCAATGCTGGTACGATCCAGGAAACTCAACAAGTACAACAGTGCCAACCATGGGATCAAGGCTATGTCGATTTTGCGCATCAACTTGCGCTCATCCACCCCACTCGTGTCGACATGGGCGTTATAGACCGCTGTTTCATTATGCTCCTCGATGATGATGACCGAGCCTTCCTCTTTGTCGGAGAGGCGATCAGAGCTTGCGGGGGAGATTTTCATCGCCTCGTTCACTAGCGTAGAGACAGGGGAATAGAAGCGGAGAAGGTGGGGCCTTCTTGGGGTACGTAGTCATTTTCAGAAAGCTCTTTATCCGCCCAGCGTTGTGGCATGCGTAAGCCTGACCTTCCGTAAGTTCTTCCTTTTCTCTCACCGGTTACTTTGGGAGGCGTGATAAGATTGGTGCCTATGATAGCACCCATACATGTTCAATTCAATCCTGAATGAGATGCCGTTTTCTACACACATGGAGCCTGAATGTTCGGCAGGGATGGCTTGGTCAATGAACGAGTGAGGCGCGGGGATGGTTTGACCCACGGCTTGATTCGTCCTAGTATATGTTCAAATTTCTCAGACAAGAACCGTGCCGGAAAAACATATGACCTTGCTGGCCCAGCGAGAGAACGGTCAATAGTCGTCAAGTTATCGACCTGGCTCAAGAGAATGTTGAACGTGAGAACTTCGTGCTGACATCTGACCTTCAGTTGATATCATCGTTATCATTGTTTCGACCAGATAACTTACCTTGCTTCCCTGGAACGTTCCCCACTCTACGCACTGCTTCTACTTATGCGCTGTCTTGCAGATGACAAGCATAGAAGCCTGACATCGAGTTCAGAGCGTTCAGCGTTCGAAAATGGGACCCGTGGTTCGTTGGCAATAATATGGGACATCGGAACTCTGTAATTATGAAGCATTTGTTACTGGTGTTCGGGGTTTGCTAAGATAACAGGGATGCTGTCAGTTCGAGTCAAATCATTGATCGAGATCGCGTACGTGTGTGGTTCCAAGGTTTCTTTGAATTGAAAACGAACTCATTCGGTGTTGGGTCGGCAATGTCATAGTGAGGGGAACCCAAACTTAGCGACACGGGCCGGAGGCCGATCGCACGTCCCATTCAAGTCCTCAGCTTCGGCTTCAACCTCAGTCGCATAGCAGGCTTGGGACGCAGAGTTCTGCACCATATGTCACTCGGCTAGAGGCCAACTTCGCAATGTACGACGAGATAGCTGTGATTTGGTGGACCAGGGTCAAATGATCAAATGCGTATCAGCCTAAAGTCAACCAGAAGTCAACAACTAGATGATCCCAAAACGAGAGCTTACCCTGCTGTGAGTGTAGCCCTTCAAACAGAACTACTGTGTATGTGTGTTACCTCTCATTGAGTGAACCATTGGGCGAAAAGTGGCCAGGTGTAAAGCTTATCACCTCACAGCATAAGTCATCGGGACAACACGAGGCAGGCCCTCGTTTGTCCCACCAACAATGTCGACCACGCACTCTCCCTCTGTCGCTGACCCTACTCGTCAGTCGATGACACTGTTCATCAAGACTCACCCGATAATTGATGATCTTGACAGTGATTTGGTCCTTCGGTCGAGATGCGGCGTGGATTTCTACGTCCTCAAAGGCATCCTTGCCTTTGCGTCCCCAGTCTTTAAAACTATGTTCACCTTGCCACAAGATGGTGTTTCACAAGAAATGAAGGATGGATTAGCTGTCATATCCGTGGAAGAAGAAGCAGAAACATTGGGCATACTCCTAGGATTCTGTTATCCGAGGTGGTGCACGGCCTCAGAGGATGTCAGCCTGGAAAAACTTATCGATGTCCGAGAGGCCGCCACCAAATATGGAATGGATGGGGTGGAGAATCATATCCGTGGAAAATTTGTTGACGAAAGGTTCATACGCAAGGAACCCTTGCGTATGTACGCGATTACGCTGCGTCACAGCCTCGAGACGGAAGTTAGGATGGCAGCAAGAGCTACACTGCGGCTTCCCATTCTGGGCAGGCAATACTTTGAAGAATTGGAATGCATAACTGCAGGGGATTACCATCGGTTGCAGGTGTATCACGTCCAGTGCGCTGAAGCGGCGAGTAAAGTGGCCAAGAGCTTGGAATGGATGACTGAGGAGAGATACATTTGGTTTGAATGCAATGGAGATTGCAGAGCACAGGGAAATGGTTCGGGCCCATTGTTGACGATCTCCGGAAATCGTCGAAAATGGGTTCTATCAAAATGGTGGTGGGACTTCATGGGACAGGCTGCCACTGCACTGGCAGAAAGACCATCTGGGAAGACCATAACAGATTCAAAGTTGATGGATGAGGCTCTCATGAAGGCGAGCGATTGTCGAGCCTGTCGCGGCCAGGCATTCGGGGAAATGAGGGCCTTTGCGGACGCGTTTGCATTAGAAGTCGATAGGGTCACAGCTGAGGTACGTCGCGCAGAAACAACTTGAGCGGGAGGCTAAAAAATTCATTGAAGGTGTTGCTGGAAGTCAAACTGTGATTTGAGCAAAGTTCCCAAGAAGTTGTCAGTTACACAAGGGTCAAGAATTTGTTGTTGCTTGGTAGATGGAAGAAAGACAAACACCGATACACGCGTCGTGACCGAGTTCGGTTGTCAGTTCCTCATTCAATCCAAAAAGCTCAGACCCTGGTCCATGAGCGCTGAGCGCCCAATGGCAAGTAATATGAAGGTAATATACAGGCGCAATCTGAGCGGGCGAATCTAATAGCTTCCTTTCCTTCTTACTGATAATAAGTATGTGACTCTCGACTCGAGGTTGAATTTCAACTCCAACAATGGATTGTATCGTCAATGGCGAAACAAGCATCGCCCCAGTGGTATTCTTGGGACTGGGACCCTATTTCTTCTGCTGTTTTGCATGTCAGCACCTTCCATCGACGATGTCCGCGTGTTCCGTCTTGCTGCAAATATCGGCGGGATAAAGCGATACAATGATTTCGGTATCTGGGGATACTGCGTTGTTCCTTTCGAGGGGTACGTCTCCTATTTTGCTCCCTAGAAGACAGGATGCAGTGATCAGTTTTCAGCTTCGTGGGATTTGACCACAGCATCGTGGAAGGCTGTTCGAAGGCAAAATTGGGCTATACAATGGACAGTACTTATTGTCGTTGCTGCACTGTAAGTCGCACATGTGTTTACCGTTTCTTCGAGTCGTTTGACGCTCTCTCCTAGTCATGCTCCCAATGAGCTCCAGGACGGATTTCGAAAAGGGCATACGACTTCTCTCATTTTATTCCCACTAGGTCCGAATCTATTTGCTATTTCTCCTATTGCATCGATTCTAAGGTGTCCTATTACCAAAGCGACAGTTCTGACCTTCGCTGTATTTTTGGCCACCGTCGCGATATGGTATTGAAGCGCAGCTCAAGTCCATCTTGTCGCAGTCATTGCCTTCGGTATTCTACTCAGCATTGTGATCAGCACAAATTCTTCGGTCAGGAAGATTCAGGAAGACGGTGGAAATCTCAAACTAGACTGGGATAATGTTGTTTGTCGAATCTCCCATTAAATTACATTTTTACTACACTCGTTGTACTGACCCTCATCCTTGGATACAGGTTTGGATCACCGCTATTCGCGGTCTTTGGGCATGTCTATACTTGGATCTTCCTCTTCGCCATGCGAAAAGACCTGAAGGTGAAGTGTTCGATTTGATCGAAACCTGCGGCAAGTGAGCTAACGTGCCGTCGGTATCTGGTATCCAGCGGGCACAAGCCAGGAAGGACAGAGAAGCCGCCAGGAACAGACCGACGGTATCGATGGATACACTTCTGATCTAGTCTCTCTTTGTCGAGGACATGCATGTACATATATATCTCAGGATAGTCGTCAGTTCGTATCATGGTTTCGACGAATCAAGTTAATGTCTATTTACAAAAGAAAACAACAAAGCGACTACACGACTAAGTATGTACCGATACTAACAAAAGTTGATGCTACAAAGGTGTGTACAGAGTTTGCAATGTGCATTGTCAATAAAATAACCGTGACATATAGCCGCGGAAATAGGTGAGGGAGGGGTGGGGGACAGGTGTAGTGCGAGAAAAGAGAAAATGCAGGTGAGTATATAATCCATGCTTAAGGATTTATGGGTGTATCTTATTAGGTAGTATGAAAGCGACATGCAAATGGGTCATGAGCAAGAGACCGTGCAGTATGCCGTGAGACCCTTGAGTCCAAGAAAAAGAAAAAAAAAAAGCAACAGTAATGCAGAGTTGAGGAGACATCCCAGACGCACAAAACGCCCAGAAAAGCATACATACATTAACTTGGGAGAGGATTAAAGGCGCAGAGAAGGAGGCGATCGGATGCAAGGTCGGGACATATTAGTCGTAAGTCGTGAAATGAAGGCCTAGTCCGGTAGTAGGCCATCTTGTGTTCTGTGGACAGGTTACAATGAGCATACTGAAAGAGACATATGACCCAAAAGAAACTTACATATCAGCTGGGTCAAGCAGATGCGTGTTGCCAAAGACCCAGAAAGGCTCCCGCAGACGAAACAAGATCCACCGCCTTGCCAACAATGGTGGCCTCTCCCCCGGTCGGACTCGGGGTACTCCGCGGCGATGTCGGAGAGGCAGGTGTGGAGTGTTCGTCCCGAGGTGGGGAGACACTGTATGAAGTGCTCGGCTCCGCAGGATGCGGGGCAGGCACCGAGAGAGGCGATTTCGCCTTGGTGGTATATGTGGGTGTTGCCGAGGCAGCTGACGTGGGTACGGACGAGGGTGCGAGTTGCATGAAGATAGTAGGGGAGTTCACTGGCGTTGGTTGCGAAAGACGCTGTTCCTCTTCAGCCTTGCGGACCTCAGCGATGGGAATTGGCGTCGTGGTTTCGGCGGGTGTTGGAGCAGGAGATTCACGTGATGGAACGACTGTCGTTGAGCTTGACGTCGAACATGACGATGACGCTGACGAGGTGGATGAAGGACCCGCCTTGGAGACGAAGTTGAGGCGTGGTGCACTCAATGATGCGGCAACTTGAGCAACAACAGGTGGGGCAGCCAGAACAGGTGACGCAGGCGAAACCCTCAACAAGCTATCCTGCACATCATCAGGGCTCACACTCTGACTGAGCCGCTTCTTCTCCGTCCTATCTCGGCCCCTCGACTGCTCACGCTCCCCACCACCACGACTCTGGTCTCGTTCCCGCTCCAACTCCTTGTCAAGTCGACCACTCCCATACACTGCAGCCACATTCGCGAGCTCGATCCCATCGGGCGACAAACTGCCTATCGACGAGCTGTGCTGGCCCGTCGATCTATCACGATCCGATAGCGATGTTGAAGTGGTCCGCGTTGCTGATCGTCCGCGTGTCGGCGCCCGGAGGTCTTGATACGACGCCGATGGACGACCACGCTGTGGTGGAGACAGAAGTGTACTAGAAGGTGGCGATATAGAGGCGCTTCTCCGCATGGGCACTAGAGCAGCGGACAATTGGTCACTGCTAGGTCGTGAACTGAGACCTGAGCTGGGAGCATCATCTTTCGTGGACGTGGAGGGCGAGATGACTGCAGGGGAAGGTGTTCTTGATCTCGACCTCGACCGCGAACGCGATTGTGAGCGTTCGACATCTCCCGACGTACCAGGGCCAGCAAACGCATTCCTTCCCCTTGCGGCTTCGGCGACCAGTTGATCAGAACTTCTTCGGCTTCCAAGCCTTCCAGACAATGACCTCCTCGCGGTGAAGTCCTCACCAAGGTCAGGGCCACCAAAATAATCATAGGCATCCCCGCGCGACCGCCGAGTGTCGACATCTGCAGACCGCCGAACGACGACGGTAGGGACTGAAGCACCCATAGGTACATTGTCAGAGGGAGATGCAAGATCCGCATCCGCATCGTCTTCACCGACCTGGAATAGCGCCGTGCGGTTCTTGTACACGTCCTGATCGCCATTCCCAAAACCATCTTCATGGTCTTCTCTCACATCGCCTTGCGTAAGCCTAACGGCGCCCCGACCACCCTTGCCGCCACCCCGTTGAAGTTCTCGCTCTCTCGCATACAGATGATGCTGCTCGCGATCCACTCGCCCCACACGCATGCTGTAGTTGCTGCCAAGCGGGGGAACATACACCAGTTCCACCGGCGTACTCGTACCCTCGCTCGCCGTCTCCTCTTCCCGCTTCCTGTCCTTCTCTACCCACCATTTCCCCCCATGCCCGCCCCACAACCCATCGTCACTGCCGCCTTCATCTCCGAAACCCTCAACCCACCCGCCAGCACCGCCGTAGTTGCCGTTTGGACCAGTCTTCAGTATCGTGGGTGCGATGGGCGCAATGGTTACATGCGCAGGCTGCGGTGGGGAATTTGAGTCCCCTGTGGGCGTGCGAATAAGAGGGGGTGCAGTGCGCCTGTAGTGTCGATGGGCCGTAGATCCGGAGGACGATTCGGAATGCAGGTGCGGACGGTAGGTGCTTGCTGTGCTCGTACTGAGACGCCTTCGGGTAGACGTTTTCGGTCTGCTGCGGTCAGGAGAGATGGAAGAGGTGGAAGCTGTAGAGGTGGATAGGGAGGTGGAAGTGGATGTAGATGAAGAAGATGAGGCGGTAGATACAGTAGATTGGGAACGGGGAGATATCTTTGTCCGTTGGGAATTGTGTGATGAAGAACGCATCTCAATTACATGATCACCATCCCCTTCTTCTTCCTCTTCCTCAGCTGCTTCCTCGTAAGAATCAGAATCACTTCCAGAGACGCCGCTCCTTCCGTGCCGCTCGTCCCACATTGACAAGGAGACGTCGTCCTCTTCATTCTCATCAGCGGAATCTTCCTCATCTTCTTCGTAGCTAGTGAAAATCGACAGTGTGAGCTCCTCTACACATAGACAACAATCTGAGTGAAGCTCACCCATCGTCGTAACCCCACGCATTTCTGCCGTGTGCATACCTCCCACCTCTCAGTAGGTAATCATCTGCCTCTACCTCTTCATCGTCGTCCTCGCCTTCGTACTGATTCTCCAAGCCCTTCTTTGGTTTCTCGATAGAGATGCACTGCTCGACGAAAGTGTTGAAGGAGATGTGCCTTTTCTTCAGAGGTGCGCTGGCAGCAGGGTTTCCAGGCCCTGCAGAAGGCGTGCCGTCGGAGCTATGGTTTGAACCACTGAAATAGCTATCGAGATTGGTGGAGCTGTAATCGGTTGTAGCAGGTAGCTTGGACGGGGGATCAATCCTAGGTGGTGACTCTTTCCTGAAAGAGCGGCTTGGGCCCCAGCGAGTTATATGCGTGTCGCTCTTGGTATGTGTGATGGGTGGCCGTTTCGGGTGAATGATTGCCCTCGGCACAGTGGGCAGTTGCATGGGTTCGGTGTATGATGTGTAATTGTCCTCATCATCGGATTCAGCAGGGCTGAATATGGGGCTCGTGGGGAGGTCGCTAGTAAGCAGCTCGCTGATACTCCGATGTTTTAGGATTGGTTTGTGGGTTGGGTGTGCAGACGTGGAAAGGTCCAGGGCAGATGTACGATTGTCAGGTATAGGTTTGGGCGGTGGTGTCCACTCCACCGCGGTGTGCAATGGGCCATAAAGCCACGTTACATCCGAATCCTTAAGCCTGTATGCACGAGGTGTTATTAGAGACCATGCACGATTAATACCACTTACCAGTTGAGTGTCTCGGGAGTGACTGTTCCTAGCTTGTTGCGCTGTTTCCACCAGGTGCGCCAACTGGCATTCTCAAGTCTTACTCCGTTCGCGATCTCGTTCTTCTGACGGGTCATGTTCCTCCATGAACGCCAGACATCCTCCTCCTCCCAGTTATGCGAAAGATAGTCAACCTGCCCACGAGGTAGGGTGGAAACAGATGAGTCGTCAGGAATAGAATTGGCGGCAACAGAGACGAGAAGGACTGGTAAGTAGTTGGCCATCGCGGTCGACGGTGAGGCCAAAAGAATGGGGACGGGCGCAAGAAATGCGCTCGCTGTCGTCGTTGACGAGGTCAACGGGACGTTTGCGATGAGAGAAGAAAAGAAGACGAGATTGCAAACAGGGACCGACAGGAATCGAACCAAATCGGATGAATTTTCGATCTCAGCCTGATCGTTCCGGCATCCCGCATGATTTTCGGACCAAAGTCAAACCTGAAAGTTGCACGCCTCCCGGATCCAGAGACATAGCCTGAAAGCTTGCCTGAAAGCCCAAGGATGGTCTCTCTGGCCTGTCAAGGAACGGAACATGATATCGGTCATATGCAGTATCTTCCAGGCTGCGCAAGAACCCCGTTGCAACCAGCGTTTTTTCGCCACGGGTCATGGGAAAATGCCACTTCAACTCCGAGCCCCCTCGGCCCGGCTTCTTTTCCCCCTGAATATGGCAACCCCGCCAACGTGGTTTCGGACCTCCGCCCCCAATTCCCCAGACGAGGCTTGGCCAGAAACACCGATCCGACTGCCTATCTCACTGATCCCTCCGTGATCCCTGTCGAAATGTTCGCATGTGTTCGACGGAAACCACGAAATCACGACAAACCACACAAAGGCGCTGTACAATTCTCTTCTCTTCCATTCCATTCTCCACATTCACCTATCGCAAGCCAGCGGTAATGCGGAGCACCGCGTTTGGAACAAGGTGTGAAGGTCTTGGAATGGGCTCGGGCATGTTCGGGTAATTTACATTTGATTGCGCCATTTTAAATTTGCACTGTAGCCATCCTTTTTGGGCCTTTTCTAGTCTGTTTCTGCTCATCAGCTCTCGATCGAGGTATTTCAAAATCGCGCGTTCCGAGGTCATGGTGGCGCAGTAATCCGGAGACATCCCGCGATGCTCATACAGAATAGTAGCGGTGAGCACAGTCC
The DNA here is from genome assembly GCA_013433165.1 of Hypsizygus marmoreus. Lineage (NCBI taxonomy): Eukaryota > Fungi > Basidiomycota > Agaricomycetes > Agaricales > Lyophyllaceae > Hypsizygus > Hypsizygus marmoreus. The sequence goes on along the minus strand of CM024089.1, from coordinate 951,990 downwards.
CTGTTAGAATGGCAAGTTCAAGACTCTCGAATGTTGACAATGTTGAATCGGACATCATAGGCGCCAGCTAATCATGTGTCCGTCAAACGTGCAATGTGGGGGTGGGGTAATATGACCTTTTTGACGCCGTGATCCTTTCCCCAGACGCCTTGCTGTGGCACATCGTGCAAAGATCGCTCCACCAACCATCGGCGACGCCACTAGTCCCAAAACTACAACTCTGTCCCGCCTCACTGGAGTCCACGATTCATGTGTTTCTAAGTTCCGTTTCATTGACATACAGGTATATGAAACATCAATCAACGACAAAAATGAACAGCGCGGATGTGTCGAATGATCTCGAATCCCCATAGTCACCGGACCTACACAGTCACAGCCTGTGCCAGCGCTGAGGACTTGTCCTTTGTCCCAGATCGGTTGATCACCTTCATCTGCTTCCCCCTGCTGAGATACGGTGAATCGTCGGAATTGCGAATGTAATACGCCCAATCCGCTGTCGGGTCAACCTCTGTCTGCGAAAATCCGTTTCCAAGGTATGCGAACCTGTTCCCAGAATAGGAAAACTCCCAATCCTCATAGCGCACATCCATGATGGCCTCCATGTAGTGGAGCGTGCTACCCGGCCATAGTGCGTTGACCTTCCCGGAGCTACTGTTGTTCTTGTACCACGAACGGCAATCGTGCTCCCATACAGTGTGTTTCATGAACTGATCCTTATAGGTTATGAAATCCTCCACCGCTTCGGCCTTGGGTGAGAAGCTGTGGATGTTCTCCGTTTGCCATCGATTGACGAATTTCAACATGTAGTCAATTTGCGCCTCTAAAATAAGAATCAAGATTTGGTGAGATTTCCGGTCTAAATCAGACCGAGAGCACAGTAAACGTACCGACGCCGGACAACACCGGCCCATTTCCTATTGGGCTGTTGGGTCCAATGGAGGTGAAGTAGTTTGGAAATCCCGCGACGCCCATACCGAAATACGATTTCGCTTCATCAGCCCACTCCTCCGCCAAGTTCTTCCCATCTTTACCGATCAGTGTAAAGCGCGGTTTGAACGAAGTATCGAACCCGGTCGCGCAGATCAAGATGTCGACGGGGTACTCCTGCCCATTCGCGCTGAAGACGCCCGTTTCTGTGATGCGCTCGATCTCGCCGTAGACGACCTCGACGTTATCGGCGACGAGTGTCTCAAGATAGTTGACACCAGGCGTTATCCTGCGACACCCGACGCCGAATGTTGGAATCAGCCGTGTCGAGAGTACTTCATCGTGGAGCTTTTCCTTCATCTGAGCGAGCATAAAGTCGTACGTCATATTCTGCACGTCTGAGCCCGCGATAAACATGGGGAAGAGCGCATTCATCCTTTCTTCCTGCTCTTTGCGATACTTGAGATGCTCTTCTGGCTTGGTTCTAAAAGTCTCGCGCTCCGCTTCTGTGTAGACGTGCTGCTCGGATCCTTGCGTTGGGGCGACCCATGTCGGTCGTCGAATGAAAGTCGTAACTCTCGATACTTTCGGGTAGATTGCTGGTAAAACTTGAATCGCGGACGAACTGGATGGACAACCTCAATACACGATCACGCTGGACGAATTGTGAAAATAATCAACATACCCGTTGCCAATCAAACCAACATGCTTCCCAGTAAGGTCCGTCGACCTGTCATAGTTCGCTGTATGCAAGAGCGGGCCCTTGAAATCGTCCAATCCCGGGATATTGGGCCATTTCCACGCATTCAGCACTCCAGCCGCGTTGATGAGGATATCACAACGATCACGAGCGGAGACTCCCTGGCCCAAATCCTCGACCTCGAGATCCCAACCGCCTGCCGCCTCGTTCCATGTCGCGCCCGAGACGTAATGTCGCAGCTTCACGTACTTGTACAGATCGTATTTCTTGGCAAAGTCCTCGAAGTATTGCAGGATTTCATCTGAGCCTGCGTACACTGAGGACCAGTCGACTTTGGGCTCGAAACTCCAAGTGTAGGTATGTGCCGGCACGTCGCAGGCACATCTATGGCGCTGGATATTAACGACTTTCGACGGGGGGACATGGAATCCCGACTTACCCCGGGTACTTGTTCTCAAACCACGTCCCAGCGATGCTTTCGTTCTTCTCATATAAAACGAGCTCGAAATTCTGGAACGATCGTTGAAGCTTGTATGCCAGAAGGAGCCCGGAAGCGCCTGCCCCGATGCACGCAATCCTCATATGGCGTTCTTTGTATATGTGGTCCTCGAGGCGCCATGAGTCAGCGCTGCCGTTGGCGGGTGTCGCGCCATGGCCATTTGTATTTCGTGGTACAGAGTCGTTCGCCATCTGGAGAGGAGGACGAGAACATGGTAGTACCGGCTAGATGTGGTGCATTTTGAAGCGGCGCCGCCTACAATCCGGAGATCGTATAATAATATAGCCGATTTCGAAGCATTGTTCTGTAAGCCAACTCTAAGCCTGGATTTTCTTAGAACAGGGAACGTGGGCATGTGATGGCTTAGGATGGTCATCTGTGAGATTATGATGTGAAAGAAGAGGCAAAGGTGGGAGTTTGAAGACGATTGTCAAGAATCTATCATATCTGTGATGATAACATGTGCTTTTTGAAGCTTTTTGAAGACTAGCAGCACTTCTTCAAATCCGAGAACTACGCCTAGAGGGCTCTGATAACTCCATCGATCGTAGTGGAATGAAAACATCGACGTGCGATGGGGCTCCAGCGGGGTCATCTGAGGCGGGGTATCGAGTTATGAAATTCTGGCGCATTGTGGATTGGTACAGTCCTACACAATATATCTCCGAGTCGGCGTTTGGCATGTCTCGTGGTGGCTTCGATGTGCGAGTCATGTGAGTCCACCACAGATCCCAGAAACACTACTACTCGGAGGCTCTAGCGCTCAACAATATACAGGAACCACGATGTCGAATACCGAAGCAGAACCAAAGCAGGAGGAAACCAAGCCCAATTCTCGTCTGGTGGACAGAGCACCGTTCGATGAGTCAAACAAGGACGCCGACATCATCCTTCGCACATCCGATCAAGTGGACTTCTACGTCCACAAATTCCTCTTATCCCTCATTTCTCCCGTCTTCGCAACGACTTTCTCCTTGCCGCAGGTTATCCAGTCTGATGGAGATGAGGTGGTTGGCGATCATCGTGTCGTTCTTATGAGCGAGGACAGCACATCGCTCTTTGCGCTCCTGACATGGTGTGATCCGAGATGCACGCCGAAGTGTAGTGATTTGGGAGATATTCAAACGGTCCTGCGAATTGCAGATAAATATGACATGGAGAATGTGATACGGCGTGTCGGCGAGATACTCCATGGGATGGTAACTACTATCGAAGAAGAGCCTCTCAAGGTTTATGCAATTGCCATCCGATACCAGCTCCAGCCTGATGTTGCCCGCGTTGCGGCTAGAAAAACATTGCGTCTCACTCTCGAGGAGCGAGCAAATATTTCGGAATTGAAACATATCTCTGGGACTGCGCTTCAAAACCTCCATACTACTATTTTTCTTGCGTACGAGCTGTCCAAATGCTTGCCACCGATTTTGACTGGGTCACAACGGACATGGAGTATGTTTGGGGTCCAGCCGATATCTCAAGCTTCCGGAATTGTGTAGGGGTCCAATGCACAAACATGACGTACGGGACAAGATGCTGGAAAAACTGGTGGATAGAATACATGAGATTAGCAGCCGAAGAATTGTACAAGAGACCCCAAGGTGCAACTGTCATGTGGTTAAGCCCCGCTCTCGCTGCAGTTCCTCTGGCGATGGCATCATCATGCAGTACATGTCGAGGAAGGGCATTCACAGACTTGCATCGCTTTTCTGGTGTTTTTGCTGCAGAAATAGAAAAGAAAATCGATCAGGTTTGGTGGTCCCTTTCAGCTGTGCCTCATCTGTACCTGATTGCTGTGGTGTGTCTACCAGATATCTCTCGTTTTCGAATAGGTGGCCACTGGGGCATTGACTGAAGGGCAAGTTTGGAAGCTCGTCATCCTCGAGGATACGATATAGGCAGCCTGTTTTATTTTGACTGGAGGAGGGCGATACTCATCTCAAGCCAAGTAGCAACGCATGTGGGAGGAGTACCCTCATGGCGCGTATAATCCACGATGACAGTTCCTTCGACAGGAGCTGCAAGTTCAGATGTTTTGGCAAAGACCGAAACACGAACCTAAATTGTGAAAATGAGCGTTTAAATAACGGAAAATGCAAATTATATATGGCCGTAATTTCGACGTTCGAAGAGCGCAGACAAGGCACGACCAGTTTAAGAAGTCCCTTGACGAGGGCATCAGGTAAAGGCTGGGTATACGCGTTGCAGAACTGTAAATATTCCTAATGCTCTATGACCGTTGAGCACATTCTTCGAAGACTGCATGATGCCCTCTGCAATCTTCAGAGGTGCACATGACGGGGAGGCTCGGGGAAATCTTTCACAGACGTGAAAGGCCCGAGTGGCGTGGATAGCAGCCTTCGGTCCCAACGAGATAACCACTCTGCCGTATCAACGTGTCCAGGGTAATGGGGACCAATTGGCGTAGTTCGGTCAGGTAACCTTAGCGTTGCGAAAGTATCCTCCGCTTCCCGGGCGGTGACAGGTAATTCCAAGCTCCCGAGAGGATTAGGGCATCAATGTGATTCATGACGAGATACGAACATTTATTGCTGGCAACGTAGTGGCGAACGCTGGGAACAGGGACAGAGTGTGTTGCACGTTGGCGGCTTCGGAGTACTTTACACCAGTTTTTCTTTGGGCCAATCCGAAAGATACCAGGTCCATAGAAATTGATTCAAGGAGACGGCAGAAAGGAGGGCAGAAGGCCTTTGTCCTACAATGGAAACTTGTTGAGCCCATGAGTACGTAAATTAGTGACAGTGAGGTACATATGCCGAGGAGTTTGCTTCTCCATGCTAGATTTTCAGGACCGGGACCGATGAAAGTGGTCGATGTACGCCGCTGAGGATGATCAGGATTCATTGAAAGGCCCAACAAGGCCCGGGCATCGGAGCCGGATGGGACACTTCCGATGAACGATGCGGACCTCTTCAGTTTCCGAACATGTCTATTGCCCTATCTGGACTCAACGTCTCCAACCTCTCTTCGTGCCTTCGAGTCTGAACCTACGAAACATGAAAACTTTGACTTATAAACATTTCGTTATGATGCACCCAAAGTCTTCCAACTCATCAATGAACTTCAGCCTTCGACGTCTTGTTTATCGCATGGATCCAGCAGCTACATATCTTATCTTGCTTCATCAAGTACTTGGCAGCCACCTTCTTAAAAGACCAGCTGACACTGGATTAGCGCTCAAGGCCTCATGTCTGAGCTCCGAGTTTCCTGATTTAAATGGAAGATCCTCGACGACAGTCTCCCATCGTTGCCGTAGAATCAAGCCCCCCACCATGTCCGACGATGAAGAAGAACTTCTTGCAGGATCTGATGACCCTCCTTTCGATGAAAATGACACTGGTGCTGACATTATCTTGCGTAGCAACGACGGAGAGGATTTCTATATTCGATCAGCGCTCCTCACCATGGCTTCCCCCTTCTTCGCAAGGCTACTGCTAAGTCTTCGTTCCCATTACAGAGGCCCTAGAGGCTTGCCGATCATCGAATTGGCCGAAGATGGGGAGTCATTGCAGCAGTTGCTGCTGTGGTGTGACCCAAGGGCAGTACCGAGCTGGGAACTGGACGACATCGAACTTGCACTCAAATCCGCGGAGAAGTACGAAATGATCGGCACGAAAAGGTTCATCGGTGAAATGCTGGGAAAATTAAAAGAATACGTCGAAACGGAGCCTCTCAAGCTGTTTGCGATCGCTGTTCGACATCGCATTCCAGACTTAGCGCTCATAGCCAAGGAAACACTGCACCACCCGTTGGATGGACGGGAATACGTCCCGCAACTCGGAGACATTTCTGGTGCAGTCCTTCATAGACTGCAAGAATACTACTTCTGCTGCACGCGAACGGCGATCGAGGTTGTCGAGAGATTGGAATGGGAGCAGCGGCCTTTCATATGGTTTGAAGGCCCACTCGTACCATGTCTATGTGAATACGAGGTGGGCCAAAATCATGCTCGGCGTTCGAAGTGGTGGGGAGATTACATGCAGCGAGCAAAGACGGCCCTGAGACTACGGCCGAGAGGTAGAACAGTTCTTAATCTTCCGTCTGAGATTGCAGCGAGCGCTCTCGAGTTGGCGACACTCTGCCTTTACTGCGGAGGACGTGCTTATGCAGACCTCCAGAGGTTCAACGTGTCCTTTAGCAACGAGGTGGAGAACGCAGTGGACGCAGTGAGTCCCTTTTATACTCATTGCCTCAACGGTGTGCTGATGATTGTTGCCCGGCATCAGGTCGTGTGTGAATTTGACCTTTAACGAAAACCCAGCAGTTTAGTATATACGGATCCACCTTTACGAACGGTTGTGAGGAATCCTCATGTATATTATGAATCTTGGCAGCCTCATGGCGGCCTCGTGCACTTGTTTTAGAAGAGATATCGACTTGAAGATGGCATCCTTATCGAAGACCACTCAACAACTTTTTCGAGGACTGTATTGAACGCCAAAGTTCAGGATGCTTGCCCAAGCACAACCAACAGCAGATTTCATGAAATCGCCTTTCAACATGGCAGATGACGATGGGGCCGATGTGATTCTTCGGAGCAGAGATGGTGAAGAGCTTTATGTTAGGAAAAGCCTTCTTTCCCTCGTTCCCCCGTCTTCGACACCATGTTTCGTTTACCTCAGGGCTCTCAGGCTGAGAAAAGAGAAACATCAGATGCATCCGATCCGTTGCCTGTGGTCGATCTAGCTGAAGACAAGGAATCGATATATCAGCTGCTGACATGGTGTGATCCTCGATGCGCACCAAGTTGGGAGCTGGAGGGTGTCGTGCAAGCTTTGGGCGCCGCGTTCAAATATGATATGACAGGTGTCATGAAACAGATGGAGAAGGTCCTCATCATCGAAAAGCGACTGATTGAAGCAGACCCACTTACCTTCTATGAGATCGCCATTCAATACGGTTTTGTAAATCTCGCTCGAACGGCCGCCAAGGAAACATTGCATCTTTCTTTGGAGGAGAGACCCAATGTGGCAGCGCTGCGAAACATATCTGGGTGCGATTACCATCACTTGGTGGTATACTACATAGCTTGTCGAAGAGTAGCGAGTGAAGCTGCAACGGCTGTCGGCCAGTGGTGGAACGGCGACAAGGACTATTGCTGGTGCAGGATAGGTCATACATGCTCAATACAACATCTGGGTTCGGAGGGTATTCTTCCCACCGAAGGTTGGTGGGCGGCTTACCTGCAGCAAATGGCAGTGGAACTACAGGTGAGACCGCGAGGCCGAACGGTTACTACATCCGTGGAGCCACTCGCGGGCATCCCAAAGGACATAAAATGTAGAGTTTGTAGGAGAAGAGACAGACCTGAAAAGGTTCGAACTGCTACTTGCAGACGAAGTTGAGCGGCGAATTGACCAGGTGAGTTATGAATACCAAGTGCAATCTCGCTCGAAGTTGATCTGGCAAGGACATGTTTTTAGATCATTCTGGTTGTCGAAAAATAGGTGGTAGTCTCCCAACGAAAACAGCATAATGCATTAGATAAAGCAATGCTTCAACGCCGTTTTGAGATCAGCTTGGATGTCTAAACTGAATTGAAGGAATGAGTTATTGTCGATCAACATTGTTATTTTACTCACCTAGTATGTAACTAATATCGACCTTCAAAAACAGCTGACAAGGCAAGTTCTGCTGCTGTCTCTGTTGGATAAGGCGTCATCAACCCAAGCAGTCCCTCGACATAATCTTCTGGTAGAAGCTTGATGTAGGCATTGCGAAGCCGTACATACTCCCAATATTCTGGATACCATCCTGATGTGTCCCAGTCAACGATGGCGACGATTTTCACGTCCTTCACCAGGATGTTGCGGGGAGTGATGTCACCATGTGTGAATACAGTTTCGTACGACCGCTCTGCGCAGGCCTCGAAGATGGAGCGATAATCCTTTTGCTCATCAGATGTACGCATGTATCCGTGGCCGAGCCGCTCATGAAAATCCTGCACAGATGTAAAAGGGCCCAATGGTTCACCAGCTAACCGTACGTCACGACAAGGCAGTCCACCCGCAGCCCCAACATATCCAGGATGAGGAGGGGAAAGGTTCCGTAACTGAGTTAGGTAACCATGAAGCTGTAAGAGGACGCTGCTCTTCTCAGGCGGTGAGAGGCGACACCACACAACAGCGAGAGAAGGTGCATCAATAAAATCCATAACGAGGAAGGAGCGTCCGTTTCGGGTGAAATAGTCCTGAACGTGGGGTACAGGGACAGTAGTATGTTCGGCAATGTAGATCATATTGGACACTTCTGCGGGATTTGAAACGACCTTCACCATACTGTTTGGGCCAACCCGAAAGATGCCAAATCCGCAAGGCCCAAATCGCTTCACCCCAAGTCGGATTCTCCATTCGATGAATCCCCTTTGAAGGGCAAGATAATTGGAGATTGGAGAAGCGGGGAAGGAGCTGCTTGGTTCACCGGGCATTGAGCTTGCTGCTGTCAAGAGCGAGAGGGTGATTGAGAGATGGGCGGAAAAGGTAAGTTTCAAAATCTGAGTGTAAGTAAGTACTGTACATACCCGCAGATCCCAGAAATGCCACGACTCGGAGGCTCTAGCGCTCAACAATATACAAGAACCACGATATCGAATACTGAAGCAGAACTAAAGCAGGAGGAAACCAAGCCCGATTCTCGTCTGGTGGACAGGGCACCGTTCGATGTGTCAAACAAGGACGCCGACATCCTTTGAAGTTCGCACATCCGATCAAGTGGATTTCTACGTCCATAAGTTCCTCTTGTCCCTCGTTTCTCCCGTCTTGGCAACGACTTTCTCCTTGCCGCAGATTATCCAGTCTGATGGAGACTCGGATGAGGTGGTTGGCGATCATCATGTCGTATTTATGGGCGAGGACCGCACTTCGCTCTTTGCGCTCCTGACATGGTGTGATTCGAGATGCAGGCCGACGGGTAGTGATTTAGGAGATATTCAAATGGTCTCACTGTTTGTCTGATGCACCAAAAACAGATGTACGCTGCGTAAGGACTGCTCGCGAGTCTCAGTCTACAGTCAACTTTCTACTCTCATCACTGCTCTTAACCGAACTCTCGTATTCAAAACACAATCAGATATCACAAGTTAGTCCTTTCGCTTCTTACTACCTTCCCGTATTCATCCTCTTTTTTTGTCCTCTCTTCTTCCAGTGATTCCCGCCACTTTTCTTAATGAGTGTATTGCGCTCGCCAAAGACAAGGCCCGTGGATCTCCTACCTCTCCTATTACCTCCTCCATGGAGGACTCTTCTCCTTCGCTCCCGTCCTCTCTGCCTGAGAAGGAGGCCACGATGTATTACGCTGGCCTGCCCTCCTCCCCACGCTTGCTGGCCCGCACTAGCAAGAATCCGTGGGAGGAGCCCAAGGGCCCGGAGGCGTACCGCAAGCTCAAGCAGCTCGGGGTCGTCTTCGACCATAAGATCAACACCGTTTGGGAGGACAAGGTGGCTCCCGAGATCTTCGCTCGCCTGAGTGAGATGGAGGTTGAATGGACTAGCATCGACGTCGTTCGCATCGGCCAGGTCGGAGAGTCCTCCGCCCCCGTCATTGTCTGGATAGGGGTGAAACCCATATCTCTCTCCGGCGAAGACGCCAACAACGCGGCTTTCGGGTGCCTTAGCATTCTCCAACAGTTCGACATCCACGACGTCGACGTCGAAATCCGCGAGTCGTCCGTCATCTGATCGACCTGTCCTCAGCCCCTCCAACAGGTCCTCTCCTCCAACCCAACTGTAGACGTTCGCCGCCCTCTTACTCACGCACTCGGCCTCGCTTTGAGCTTGCCGCGGTCAAGAGTGAGAGGGTCATCGAGAAATGAGCGGACCAGCGAAGATTCGAAATATTGACGTGCTAGGTACAAGGTTTCAAGTGCCCATTGTAAATCAGAGGGCGAATCGTCCAAGTGAGCCATAGATACTTCTTCCGCTCGAACTTGAACTATTGAGGGAAGCATTTCGGTCCGATCTTGTAATATAATCACTGCGATAAAAAAAAAAGACTCGGAATCTTGGACAAAAGACCGTTAAGACATCGAAAAATGCAGAAAAATACATCTCATGTCCTCAGCACATGATAGAGACTGCGCCGGAATAACAATAACAATAACAATAACGCGGACAACATAAGATTGAAGAGCACAGTGACGAAGGTACGCGCAGTATGACAACATCGCCAACGGAAAGTCGACACTGAAACTAAGTCCAAGAAATGAGAATCCAATGAATAACTTTGCTATCGTACCCACCTCATAGTCAACATCGACTTTCAGAGACAGCTGATAGGATTCGTTCCGCCTCCGTCTCTGTTGGGTAGGGCGTCATTAGTTCTAGAAGACCATGGGCGAAATCTTCAGGCAGAAGACTACTGCCAGCGTTATGAAGCCGTGCATACTCCCAGTACTCGGGGTACCATCCTGATGTATCCCAGTCGATGAGACCAACAATCTTCGCACCCTTCACCAGGATATTGCGGGGAGCGATGTCACCGTGTGTGAATACAGTCTTGTATGACCGCTTCGCGCACGCTTCAAAAATGGGCCGATACTCCCTGTGTTCATCAGCTGTACGCATGTATCCGTGACCAAGCCATTCGTGAAAATCCTGCACAGAAGTGAAAGGCCCAAATGGTTTCCTGTCCAGCCGTACATCATAACAAGGCAAACCACCCGCCGCTTCCACGTATCCAGGGTGAGGAGGGGTAAGATTCCGCAACTGAGTTAGAAACTGGTGAAGCTGCGCAAGGAGACAGCTTTTTTCGAGTCGTGAGAAGCGATGCCAAACGAAATCGAGAGAGGGTGCATGAATATAGTCCATGATGAGGTAGCAGCGCCCTTTCCTACTGAAATGGTCTTGAACGTGGGGAACGGGGATGGTAGTGTGCTCGGCAATGTATTTCATGTTTAACACTTCCGCGGGATTTGGGACGAGCTTCGCCATGCTATTTTGACCAATCCGATAGATGCCGATCCCCCAAGGCCCAAATCGCTTTATCCCAATCCGGATTCTCCAGTTAATGCATGCGCGTTGAAGGGCAACGAATTTGGAGACTTCAGAACAGCTGAATTCACTGGGTGCTGGGGTTCCTGTGGCCATGACCTGGTCGATGACCGGGCGGGGAAAAGTGGAACCGTCAGAATTCGGCTAACGCAAATAAATGTCAATATAAAGCCTCAAATTCCTTTCTATTCCTTTCTACCGAGCCGCCAACCAGGCGCTTCATGACGATCCATTAAAGGTCGCAAAAGACCTGAATTCGTGCCTATCGCACTCACGTATATAAGATACGACATCCACACTATGTTTAACCGAAACAAGGATCGCCTCTACCTGGCTTATTACTATCGAGGCGCCGCTGGGAAAGGCTACCATGTCGCGCTCCTATTAACCCCCAAGAATCCCAGCCAGGAAGTATCCAATTGCTATCAATACCACGCGACGAACCCACCAGCACCGGGAGGTCAAGTCTGGAAGTTCCAGCCTCTGAGGGTTCCACCCCGCACCGATAAGCTTCTCGCAGCTCTTCTGTTAGGGAAGACAGAACATGACAACAAAACTATCGAGAATCTGTTGTTGGAGCAGGTCCCAGTTGTTCAGGGAGATCCTGTATGGCGATGTCGCCACTGGTGCTGGAATGCGATCCAGGTAATTCTTTTCTACGACTCTTGTAAGGTTTTGACGCTGATGTGATTTGTCTCTGCCAAGACTTTAATTGACCATGGGATCATTGCGCCACTTGACGGCACTCCTCAAGAAGTATGGCAGAGAGGAATTGACTTCGCGTCTACGGTGGTCCTTGACAGCAACTTCTTCTCCTCGCCAGTTCCGACTTGTGATCAGCACGGTGTTCGTATCGATTCAGAGCTAGTCGATCCGATAGCAGCAGTCGAGGAGTCCTAGGAAATATGGCGGCTTGACTGCGACTTTTTCTGAACAACTCGACTCCTTCCAGAATTGTACCTGGGACTTTACTGAGTAACGCAGGATCTGTAAACATCTTCCTGCATAGTGCAAATCACTGGAGCATCCTGTTTGTGTACACCCCGCGCTATATATCGTGAGTTGTCCTGAACGTTGGGATTATTATTCCCCTTATCGTGCAGGTGACATTGGATTTTAGCGCCCGCGCGTGCGCCTCGAGGCGGCCACATGTACGTGTTCGTGAAACGAACGCACTCTTCCTCCTTATGCCCACCATGGCCGCCGGAACTGATCAAGCATCCAGCACCCCGCCATTTAACAAGTCTCCTTTCGATGCGACCGATACCGCTGCCGATGTAATCTTGCGCAGCTGCGATGGAGAGGATTTCTACGTCCAATCAGCCCTTCTTACCCTTGCATCCCCCGTCTTCGCAACGATGCTCACGCTACCGCAGAAAATGCACACAGAGGAGACGACAGATCTCTCGGCTAGGAGCTCGAGTCCACCCATAATCGATTTAGCGGACGATAAGGAGTCGCTCTATCAATTATTGCTGTGGTGCGATCCAAGAGCTGTTGCGAGCTGGAAGCTGGAGGATATAGAGCGGGCTTTGCACCTGGCAGACAAGTATGATGTAAGGGGGATCGTGAAGCAGTTAGGTGAAACGCTTACGAGAATCCCTGCCTATCTGGACGAACCCATGAGGCTGTACGCAATTGGGATCCGATATGGACTCGAGGAAGTGGCACGAGCAGCAGCAAAGGAAACATTAAATCATCCATTGGAGACACGACAATTCGTTCCGCAGCTTCATAACATCTCTGCTGCGGCGCTTCATCGTCTCCACGAATATTACTTCGCATGTGGACTAGCAGGAATGGGAGTTGCTAAGAAGTTAGGGGAAACAACGCAGGACCTTGCTACGTGGTATCCACCACCACCGCCAATGTGTGTCTGTCCGAGTGAACGGATTGCGTCTGGGTTTTTGCGATCAAAATGGTGGGGAGTGTATATAAATCTCGTTCAGGAGGAGCTCAAAATAAGGCCAAGAGATGCGACAGTTCTCGGACTGATTGCGCATGCTGCGGGTCCTCTTCAAACGCCGCTTGCTTGCGCTTACTGCCGAGCACTGGTGTTTCCTGACCTTATTATTGCCGTTTGCATCAAAGTTGGCGGAGTGTAAAATTTCGTCAAAATTGACGCTTTCAAAGGTCAACCTTCCGGCCCTCATAACTCAGCAACCACTGGGCAGAAAAACAAAAGGGAAACTGTTCCGGGATCGCCTGAATGAGTACTGTTGCGCCCCATGTCTATTTTGATGATCGGAGGTAGGGAGAAAATTCAAGTTCTTAAGGGTCTCGAGATGTGTGTGGTTGTTTTACTGTGAGACTAACCATATTTTTCTTCATTGTAATAACACATAGGTCTAGGTATACACCCAATAGAGTGCGCCCCATAGGCAAGTTACCATATTTCTCACATATGTGGTGGGAATTACTGCTCACATTTCATCCTCGCTGACCTTATCACAGTTTCTTGTCCTCCTATTGCACCACATCACATGTATTATTCTAATATTTATAGATCACAGTAACAGGGCTCATATACCTCAGGGAAACCCAAGCCAGAGCCAGAGCAGGAGAAAAGGTACTGCAAATCAGCCCTGTCATTTTCAGGTCATCGGAGGAATTTTCTTAGCAGACAGTTTATTTTATCTGACAAATGTGACGAAGAGATCCGAATGAAATTCTAGACATCTCAATAACAAGAGCCCCCATAGCCTTGTTGCTCATAAGATAGGCTCAAAACCCATTCCTGGTGTGAAATCATCACTGCCTGGTGAAATTGCACAAGCAATGTAATTTTCTTATGGGGCGCACTCTGGTGTACATATATCTAGACCTACGTATCATTACAACAAAGAAAAATATGGTTAGTCTCACAGTACTTCAGCAAAACCGGGAGCGCAAGACATACCCTCGCATACCCATGTATACTTCACATTTGAGAAATACCTCAAATTATGGTGAAATTTTCGAACAGGTATACACGCTAACGATGATTACACAACCGCCATCATATTGCGAAAATTCAGAACATTGCGAGCCTTGGCATTGACCGCCGTCCTGCTACTTTGTGGGCTTCTGTGTATGCCCATAACGTCTAAGAAGCCTTGCCAACCTCCATCAAGTATGTCAGCCACGTAAGCCTATTCATGATCACCATGACCCATTTGTACAAATCCTGGATTGGTGCTCATTGTGAATTGGTTATGGGAATGCTCAGGGCACGGTGGGATAGGAACTGGCAAAAACAGGATAAAAACAATATATTGGACTAAAAATAGATGCATGTATCTATGCCACGATGGGCGCGACGTGAGACAGCAAATTTTCTTGATCATTGCCACCACCGACTCCCACTTCTCCGGCCGCTACACCACTGCATGAAGAACCAGAGTTTGAAGGTGTTGATTCCACGGAGCGGCGAGCCCGTTTCACGGCACGCTGATCCTTCAGACGAGAAGCGTCAGAGATTGTGCTGGCTCCCGCAGTCACGACATTCGGACATCCAAAGCCGGTGCCAAAAACATGACTACACAAAGTGATTGGTTAGCAGGAGAAACAGTAATGTAGAGAGCACTCACTAGTTGTATAAATCCAAGACATGGCTGAGGTCTACGTCCTCCAACATGTCAACAATATCCCAAAAGAATGCTTTGTTGTCGAAATGGGTGTCAACCTTGGACCACGAACTCGACGATGTTAACGCAAACCGTGTCTGGTAAACTTAGAACTCATTTGAAACATGACCTATGCAGCAACGTACCTGGAGCGCAACATACGCGATCGTGTGGGGTGTCATGGCTTTCAATCCGACGATCGAGGCATTGCCTCGTTTCCCACGGTGATAGCCTGGTCGTTGTAGTGCAGTGCTGGGGCCTTGGAAGATATGCTTGGCCACCTGCGAGTGGGTATTGAGTCAATGAAGTTGCCGTTGTAGGAATATGAACTCACGCGTATCATGAGGTGGCCTTCGAGGATGCCGCCACCTATGTCATCTGGATTGTACACTCGGTCATGAGGATATAAAAATCTTGGATATTGCTCAGCGGTAACAGTGAGCTGGCCTTCCTGGATAGCGCGGTAAGTCCTTTGAAGATGTGTCAGTAGAGAACAATGTGAGTCTTGAAGACATACTCTTCGGTTGCTGTATACTCGAGCGGGCTGAGCAGAGCCGCCATAACAGGATGGGTCCAACCACGATCACATTTGCTGGCGAGATTGATCATCGGCTGCAAGGGGATCGTTGTATTCCAATTGAGGTAGCCAAGAATCTTCATCTTCAAACCGGAGGTGTCGTCGGCCCTAACATTGTTGACACCTGCAGTTACCTGCAGATTGTGAACATTGGAGGATTGGGCAGGTATAAATGAGTGACTTACTGATGCTGCAACTTGTCTCTGCAACTTTGGCTGAGGGGCGACCGTGATCATCTCGAGTTGAAAGCCCGGAATGACTATGCAGAGTGCGTTCCACGTCTGAACATCTCGCGACAGGCTGCAGTGACAAGGGCAATCAGTGATCGACACATGAAAGATAAGCAATCACAAACGTTTCAACAAGCTGTCCCGATTCATCAACCTCTACAGTTTCATACTTGACGCCTGCCTTGATGACGTCAAATACATTGCTGAAGACACTTCCGATTCGTGCAAAAGTGCGCCCATAGTCGTAGTATGCACGTTGATGGGTTCCCATTGAGTTGGGCGGAGTGTTTTCGTCGTCGTGGCTATTGAATACGGTTAAAAGTCACAAATATTAAATCGGAGTAGAAAAACTCGACATTTTTCGCTTTGAGCCACCTTTAAGTGCCGAGGATGTGAAGAGCTTGTTAGTAACCGAGGTCAGAATATCTGCTGTCTGAGGGGAGGGGACTGGACTGGACATGGGTGGAGAAAAGAAGAGAGAAACGAGACATCTTCAAGCTTATAAGATGATTGAACTCAGGAGGTTGAAGTTGAGGTCGCGACAGAAATGGATGTCACATGATCGCGTTGAAATATGCTGACAGACCAACATCCGTTCACACTGCTCCCGCCACCACACGATATCGATATGGTTGTATTTCACATCCTCTGCGGCATCCTCAGGCCATTCTAGGCATCCAGTGGCCCCTGGCAATAGACAACTTCAACCTCTGCTTATTCTGTCTATGACTGCAGAGGACGAGAATGCCCTTTCTATTTCCTGAGCATGGAATAGGTTATCGTGATCCACCTGAGGTATGTATCATGGCTCAAGGATTACAACTGAAGGCTTACACATTTGCTATCTCATTCAGGATTTCATGGGTGATGAAGAGCATTGGGATGGTGTTCCCTTTCCAGAGAGCCCAACAATTCGACCAAGAAGTTTGGAACCGAATCTTGCTACTTCTCCCACCCTCGTCTTACTCGATCAAGTCGAAACCACTTCTGACAATGACATTGTGGGCACTGTTGAGGTGGATCTCGAATCCCTCCACTCGCTGAGTCCATGCCAGGTCATGTATTCAACTTGGCCTGTCGCGATTTTGGTATGTCGTTTCGTATATCAAATTCTCTCAGATGATAAGTTTTCGGAATCTAGGCCACTGGTGGATATGCACAATGCATGAGGATCTGGGTTCGTGACGACATTGGCATTCCGGTAGAATTCCAAAGCACTCCAGCCATGTTCAAGAAGATATGGAGAGGCAACGTCGACGGCCCAGAGCCCATGTGGATTTCGCAGGATGTGACTTGGCATGTTATGGCACGGGAGTCAGCTGTCCGACGTGTCGCTCATCTCGCTCGGAAGCCCCACAATGCCGTAGTGGTATGTCATTATATTTCGGTGGACTCAAATTTTGACTCACCATCTCGTAGTCTAATGGTCTAATGTACTGGGCCATCGCACTTACTGTGAGCTTTACCATAATGTCTCCTGGTCTCGGCTGAACTTCCCGTGTCCTTTAGCTCGATCCCCATCGTTCAATTCGTCCTAACGAGCCTTCGAACTTGATATGGGCACCAATCACTCCACACCATCACGTTCACTCAGTACGTCCTCGACGCCGTGCTGAGCGCACTCGCCTTGTGGTCTTTAATAGCATGCGTGACTTCGGCATTGAATAGGAGGTCGTTGGAAATTCTTTTTGATCGTACCCAATATATCCGAAATCTGCATCTTGCGAAAACTGTACGTTTCGTCCCCCCAACCAGCATGCACGCAAGTGCGCCTGCCGTCATATTCATACTCTTATGTATCCTGATGTCATATTCATGCACGCCGCCATGCACTTGTACATTCTCTACTCCAAGAGGCCTCAACACACACCGGAAAACATGCACTGTCCTCGACGCTGAGGATCCCTCACAACTGGATGCCTTGGCAAGATATCATGCTAAGCAGGTCCACAAGCATGAGTTAATGAGGCAGCCTGTGCCGACGGACCATATCACACTTCCAGCAGGATCTTCAACTGATGTAGAGGTGGGTAGTGTTCTGTGTCATGGTGCAGACGCGTTATTCATAATCTTGTCTTAGATGGCGCCCCCTCTGGAGCGCAGTCTCACCCCAGAAGCTATTTTGCCTTCCCTCCCACCGTCACCGGAGCCAGAAGTCACTCCTGCTGGCTGCGCAGTACGGAAGAAGCGGCTGACTTGGAAGCTTCTGCAGAGCCTTCCAGATCCCCCACGTCCACCACCCGAATTAGAATCCTCTGATGACACCAACACCATAACAGCTGATGCACCTGCACCCAGTTTCGTCTGGCGAGGTATCAAAACTGTTCAAAATTCATTCGGCCTCTATCGCGAGTACCCGGACGTTCCAACGCACAACCCCGATGATATGCTTACTCTCGCTGATCTGTCCGATACAGTTCTCCCACCATCCGCTACAGACAACCCTTCCTCAACGACATCTCGACTTGCTCCACCTGTGGTTGATGCGGCCACTCCAACGGTCAATCCTTGGCATCCATTCACCAGTTCCACCATTTTCGGGCTCATGAACTGGATGTGGACAGGCTCGCCCTTGAAGTCTATCGGTGAAATGACGCGTCTGGTTCTCTTTCTTAAGTCAGATGACTTCTGCAAAGAAGACCTCGAAGGATTCCATCTTCAGAAGGAGACAAGCCAATTCGATACATTTTTAGCACCATCCTCCCTTGATGATCCAGATGCCGCTGCCAACTCTGCAGCTCCCAAAGATGGCTGGCGAGAGGTCGAGGTTGATATTCAGATTCCAGATGGCCAAAGTCACAATTCCACTGATACTGTCCCCGTTTTCACGGTTCCCGGCCTTCATCTTCGATCTATCATTGAGGTGATCAAGTCAGTGTTTTCAGACATCGACTCACGATCATTTCATTACACACCATTCATGCAGTGGTGGTCCCCTCCGTCTGACCCTGATGCCGACCCACAGCGGATATGCGATGAAATTTATGCTTCCGATGCGATGATACAGGAGCACATAGCATTGCAGAAGCAGCCTCCGGAGCCTGGCTGCTCTCTCGAACGAGTTGTAGTTGCGTTGATGTTCTGGTCAGATTCGACGCACCTTGCCAACTTCGGCAATGCCTCTCTATGGCCACTTTATCTATTCTTTGGCAATCAATCAAAGTGGTTACGCGGAAAACCTTGTACGGCGTCATGCCATCATGTTGCGTATATTCCAAAAGTGAGTTCCATACTTCGAATGTCGCCCCAGTCCTGAATTAGTATTTTGCAGCTTCCCGACAATATCAATGATTTTTTCTATGACGCAGTTGGCAAAACCCCCGACTCTGACCTGTTGACTCATTGTCGCTGCGAGCTTATGCACGAAGTGTGGCGATTAATTCTCGATGATGATTTCATGCAGGCGTATGAACACGGCATTGTCATTGAATGCCCTGACGGAATCTCTCGCCGTTTCTATCCCCGAATGTTTACATATTCTGCAGATTATCCAGAGAAGTGAGTGTGAACAAGCTGTCAGTGCTCTGTTCTCATTCTTTTTACTAGAGTGCTCCTTGCTACAATTCGCAACATGGGAGACTGCCCATGCCCACGTTGCTTAATCCCGAAGTCCAAGATCTGTGAACTCGGAATGCAGAGGGATGATAATCGGCGGATCTCAGCACATCGGGAAAACGGGCCAGGCGAGAAGACCTTCCTTCAGACGTGTCGCGATTGGATATACCTCAAGGGAAACGGCGTCAAATCGGCAGCAGTAGAACGAATGCTTTCAGTCAAATCTCTTGTTCCCACTTTGGTATGTTTGTTCTTTTGCCGTTATCGTGCAATGGTAACAGATGGGTACCACAGAATGCATTCTCAGCCCTTCAGAAGTTCGGATTCAATATACATAAGGCTCTTGTCGTTGACTTCATGCATGAGTTTGAGCTCGGGGTGTGGAAAGCATTATTTATGCACCTCATTCGTATATTGACTGCACATGGTGCTTCAAGTATTCAAGAATTCAATAAACGGTGTGTAACATGTTCCGTACCTTTTCAAAATGTTCCAAGCTCAGAACCCATGCATTTCAGGTTCCGTGCTGTGCCCACATTTGGTCGGTCAACGATCCGGCGATTTTCTGACGATGTATCTGCTCTCCGGAAACTCGCAGCGCGGAACTTTGAGGACCTTCTACAAGTGAGTGCCTCATCATTGAGAGTATTTTTCATTGATCTTATCCTGCCATTAGTGTGCGATACCTGTCTTCGAGGGCTTACTACCGGAACCATATAATGGCGAAATTCTTTCACTCTTATTTACCTGCGCAGAATGGCACACCCTCGCTAAGCTTCGACTTCATACCGAGGCGACATTGAACCATCTCGAACGAGCCACCACAGAAATTGGGCGGCAGCTTTGTCGTTTCACTTCCTTCACCTGTGCAGCTTTTGCTACAAAGGAACTCCCAAAAGAAGCAGCAGCTCGTGGCCGTCAAAAAGCTCAGAAGAAGGCACGCACAGCATCTGCAGGAACTGATGAACTGCCACGAGATGGAGAAAATGGAACTTCGAACGCTCTCAAACCCCCGACTACCCCGAAGCATAAAACCTTCAACCTTTTCACATACAAACTTCATGCGCTCGGAGACTACTTTCGTACGATTAGGTGGTTTGGAACTACTGACTCGTATTCCACGCAACCGGTAGCTATCTTGGCCATACTATATGCTAACAATCCCACTCAGTCTTCTCATTTCCAGGGTGAACTTGAGCACCGCCGAGTCAAGCGCTTCTATGTGCGCACAAACAAGAACTGCGCTGTCCGGCAGATGACTCGGCTGGAGCGTCGGGAACGAACACTTCAACGTCTGGCCAGGAAAAGAAAACGGCGAACCAGTCCCTCGCCCAATCCCACCAAGGTAACAGGTAATACGAAGAAGACCACAGTGGATCTCGCTGAATCCGAGGCCTTGCCATACACGTCACCAGAACTCCACCATCATATCTCTCCATCGCGAAATTTTCCTGTGTCAATTACGCGTTTCCTCGCCGACAATCATGATGATCTGGCTGTTACAGTGAGTTGTCGCTTGCGTGTGGAAGTTCTAAGTATCTTTTTACAATCTCGGCCAACAGGGATTTCTTCCGAAACTGCAAGATCACATCCTCGGGCGTATCATGCATCCGGATTCAAGCTACGTTGGACCCGGCATGGAATTCACAAGGGAAGAGCAAGCACGAGTTCTCTTCATTGGAAACCGCATGTATATGCACAAAGTTCTATGCATCAACTTTACCACATACGATGTTCGTCGTGGGCAGGACTCCATGAACCCTCGAAACCATGCAGATGTCATGATTCTAGCTCGAGATGAAGACAGCTCCCATCCGTTCGACTATGCCCGTATTGTTGGAGTTTTCCATGCCGACATAGTTCTCGCAGGCCCCGATGCATGTCGTACACCCACTTCCCTGGAATTCCTCTTTGTCCGTTGGTTCCGCCTTGATCCCACCCATCACGCTGGTTTCAAGAGGAAGCGTCTTCACCGTGTCGAGTTCCTTCCTGTAGCTGACAAAGGCGCTTTCGGATTCCTCAACCCCGATGAAGTCATCCGCGGCGCACACTTGATCCCCGCCTTCAGCTTTGGCGGTACCGACGAACTGCTCGAAGGCGAGTCCCTAGCGCGTGGTGAGGGCGAGGTGGACGACTGGCGCTATTTCTATGTCAACGTGTATGCTTTCGTGGTTTTCTTGGAGGAACATGAATTGACATTCTTTTAGATTTGTAGACAGGGATATGTACATGCGGCACCTGGGGGGTGGTGTCGGCCACTATCGCGTTCCCATTCCGAATGAGGATGACGTGCCCAACGTCCTTCCTGATGGTGATGAGCCCATCATCATGCCGGATCCAGGCGATGACGGTTCTGACGAAGGGGAAGACGATGAGGAAGATGACGAGGATGCTGACGCCGATGCTGACGATGACCTTGGGATCGAAGATGGAGAGGGAGGGTTTGTGGAAGCCGAGGACGATGAGGGATACGCGCCATTGTAGCAGTACTAGCCGGTTATCAAATTGATTATTATAAGCCAATGCATACTTAAGAAACATACTTATATACTTCCTATATTGCCCTCGTAACTTGCCAATGGCTCGCAATGAATGAATACCCTTCTCATTATAGCACTGGTATGGCAGTGTCTACGGATGGCCTTTTGAATTTCGCATCGGTATACACGGTGATGTCACCAGCACCAGCCTGGTGACACGTCACACAGGCAAATCCGATTTTCACAGATTTGCTGATGTAAAACAACCACACACATCTCGAGACCCTTAAGAACTTGAATTTTCTCCCTACCTCCGATCATCAAAATAGACATGGGGCGCAACAGTACTCATTCAGGCGATCCCGGAACAGTTTCCCTTTTGTTTTTCTGCCCAGTGGTTGCTGAGTTATGAGGGCCGGAAGGTTGACCTTTGAAAGCGTCGATTTGGACGAAATTTCACGCTCCGCCAACTTTGATGCAAACGGCAATAAGTTCAACTTGTCATTGAGCAAACACGTGGAAGAGGCAATAAACGAAGTGAGTCACCTTCAAAGCATTATATCGACAGAATTTTGCTGAAAACTGAATCTCGCCCAAGGTCGTCCTTGTTATTGAAAAATAAGCCGCTCGTGTTCGTTCAGACGAGGTTCAGATTTGGAACCATCCATAAACTAATGGTCTTGTAAGCAGTGCTGACAGAGAACATTGGTTGAATTGAGCCTAACTGCAGCGCAGAACATGAAGAGGCGTGGCCTGTTGAGGCACATTAATTTGAAAGGCCCCAACGATCGTTGGTGATATCATACAGTAGGCTTCGGGCGGAGAAGGGGGAGATCCTATCGGCGGCCTAGGAATCAAAAATTATTATTCGTCGTCTTTTTTTTGGCTTTGTGAGGGCGCCCAAAGTTCTTTTGAATGAAGGAAAGCTCCTGAGTTCGAGTTCGCAAAAACAAAGACCGCAGTAAGTAGTGTGCTTCCAAGGGATATTCTAGATGATAGAGGAGGGAAGCTGTAGCTTCATTCGGCGGAAATTTTCTGTGAATATGATTTACATACTCCATGGCTCAATAGAGCGTTTCACACACCTCTGATCCTGCCTCGATTCGATGACTCGAGTGACTCAAAATTTGAGTCACTCGAGTCATCGAATCGAGGCAGCGAGTCATATGAGGCAACGAATGGACCTCAACCCCACCATCTGCGAGGCATATCTTGCCTCATTCGATGCCTCGTTCGTGCCTCGATATCGTTGCCTCGATATCACACGTGATCGCTTCTCGCGTCAGAGTCGTCAGGATTGCAACTTTGCTTCTTCCTTCCTTCCCCTTCGTTGACCCCCCCGTCAAGGGTTCCCCTCATCGCTTTCGCTGCCTGATCCCCTTTTTGCCGGTATCCTCAAGCCGTTGCTCCTCCTCTACGACGTCTTATTCCAATGTCAACCAGGCCATCACCCTGCCAACACTCGCCCGGTGCATTCACCATCTCCCACACTCAGTCGCCTCAATACGGCGTTGTCAGCTCTCCCACAACTCTCGGCGCGGCATAAGTCCTTCTTTCGCACACACTTTGACACGCCACACGACGGGTTTGAGATGATTATGAGTGGTATCACCTGGGGTTGAAAGCTTCGCGCTGGAGGTGATGTCCGTGAGGATGGAACAGAGGCAGGTGTCGCAACACTGTCCTGTGTCTGTATACAGGTTTCGGAGACGGTAAGCATCTTTCATATTTGTATCCCTAGCACCGGTCGTCTTCAATAGTACAGTATTATGCATGTAACTTCAATATTTCTCTAATGCTAATAGTTTCGAGTTATACCCTTTGCATCTGCGAACATACAAGTACGAGTACTATATGATACTCCGCGAGCCCCGACGTTAGGTAAACGATGCAGTGTATAATAAACATAAAAAAGCGTGCAGGGATGGAAGTTCAGCGGACGTGCAGCAGGACGGGAGAAGGGCAGTACCAAAAACAGACATTTTGGCTCCCCTTTTATATGAATCTCAGAGATCGAGTCACAAAATCTTCGCAATCTGGTGCAACTTCATGAAATTTCTTTGGGTGTTTCACAGACCTCTTCCGATCTCGACCTCTGATATACACTCCGATCTTGCTGTATCGAGGCCATATCAGAGGCCTCATCGAGGCAGACATCGGAGGTGTGTGAAACGCCCTAATGTAGTGGTCTGTCAGTGTGGGGAGTCGTCAACGAAGTTGTTGTTTCAATTCGACTCCGAGTCGCGCCACCAGAGTCACTGGTACGCGGTCACGTGGACACCACGCGCCACGGTTGACGTTGAATGTTGGCCTTTTTGGCTTGCCAGCCTTCCACAACATCTAGACAATCGCGTCAACATGGCTACGATGTTGGAGACGCCTTCGCGTGTATGGAGGAGGATAGAAGCTATCGAGGACAGGGACATGCCGTCTCTGCCATCCCTGCCAGCCTTTGAAGATTCCGCCGACGTTGAGCAGTCGGAAGATCACGATGAGCTCGACGAGGACCTTATTGACATTGCGTCTCCTATGCATTCGACACCTGCGACGACATCTGCGCACCATACTGCTGCTTCTACTATCCGGCCACCATCTAGCACCTCGAGCACAGCTCGATTTGCGACGTCGATAGCCTCTCGGTCGAACAAGTCTTCACTTGGGCTATCTTCGTCGCGTGGCATGTCGACCAGGAGGAGCCACCATGACAGCTTCAACATTAGCATGATACCTTCATTGCCCAATATCAGTGCCGAGCCAGGAACGATGCAGTATACGGATGAAGAAATGACAGACGAGGAGCATAGCAAGGACAGTGTCCCCGAGGTTTATCTTCCTCCGGATGATGACTCCGATGGGGAACGAGACCTTTCATTGACTGAGGCTCTTCAGTCTGTCAGCCGGACAAGCTCACCTCCGTATCCTTTGCAGTCATTTGATAATGGGGTAACGCCGAAGAAGAATTACGATTACTCGGTCAGTCTCAAGTCTGAACCTAAAGTGCGTATTTTCTTTAATTCCTCAGTGCCACTAAATTAAGGTATCCTAAAGCCATCTCCGTTCGACAAGTATCGAAATGTTGCTCTGCGCAAGAGCAAGGCTGCAGTACGTACGCGTACACCCTCCCTTTCACGCACCGGTTCTTCCCAAGCGTCCTCGCCTGCCAACTCCACACCTCAGAGCAGCAGATCCATTGCATTACCCCGTTCAAGTCCAGAGTCACCTCTCGATGCATACACAATTCCCTTGCCTCGGTCGGCGACGGCTTCTCCAGCCATCTATGCCTCTCGTTCCACTCACGAGCAGAGCGTCTCAGATGAAGATCGTGATAGATCGTTGCAAGAAACGGGTATTCGGTCAATGGACATCACGGACGTTCATATATCCCCACCCCGATTTGACGACACACACTCGGAGAATGAGCAGGACCCTCAACGGGATGAAGAAGCCCATACCACGGCGGATGAGCAAGAGCAGAATGGATCCCAAAGCGAACAGGAGCCTACCTTCTCGTCTGATGGTGGACCAACGCCTTATGCACAGAATTATAGCAACTCCAGTCCCATCGCTGCCCAATCCCCTGGCCCCCTTTCAAGTGCCTTCTCTTCCCCAGCACAATCGGTGGCGTTCACGCCCACACCAGCATTTCCCCGCCCCAGAGCACGTTTCAACATTCCTATAGTAGAGGAGGCGCCCAACACGCCTGAACAACCCCCCTCAGACGACCAGCAGAGTGAACACGAACAAAGTCAGGCAACACACGATCAAGACCACGAAGAAGATCCACTCACCCCACATACCCGCCGCCGCTCCTTCCTCCTCTCCGTCATCAACTCAACGGCCCGCCCACGCATGAAGTTCCCCACACCCCACCCACGCAACAACCACCTCCTAACCACTCCAAGTATCGCCGAGTCCACGCCAGGTGGGCCAGGGATCAACGTCGGCTCTCGAACAAGCCTCCAAACCGCTTTTGCAGGCGTCACTCCCCGTCCAAGACCCGGGACTGGGAGGAACGCACGGGCGTCGCATCCACTCGCGCAAACCGTCCTCCCCTCCCCCGGAGCATCAGACTCCGACTCCACTTCCCCTGCCTCTGGTTCTGGCTCTGGATCCGCGCCTGTTTCACGCAGAAGTTCACTGGGTGCCTGGGGTGCAACGCCCGCGCCATCTCAGCTCTCCCCGTACGACGGTGCGGGAGACCGTGCATCTTTCATATCTACTGCATCGTCGCATGATCTAACAACGCATCATCGTGTCAACACGTCGTTTGACCCTTCGATGGGCTTTGGGGCTGCTGCTGGGCAGGGCGTGGGGCGGTTCAATGCGGGGAAGCTGAATAATTATCTGCATGGGCTGAATCGGAGGCTGCAGGAGGAGAATGAGGCGTTGATGGAGAGGCTGAGGAAGGCGGAGGAGGAGAAGAAGTTGTATTCCGCTTCTATTCCTGTTTCTGCTGCGGCTGGAGCTGGGAATGGTAGTGAGGGTGGGAGTGGGAGTGGGAGGAGACTGAGTGGTGGTGGGCGTAGGGCAAGTGCCGGGGGGACGACGTTGGGGAATGTGGCGGAGGATGTTGGTGGGGAGGGATGGGTCGAGGAGAAGGCGGAGTTAGAGGACATGGTGGATGCGTTGAGGGAGGAGGTGACGAGATCTGTACAGGAGAAGGAGGAGGCTGAGAAGGCACTCGAAGAGGAGAAGGGGGAGCGGGCCAGGGACAAGGAGAGGTGGAGAGACCGGATGGCGGAGGTTGAGCAAGGGGTGGAGGTGATCATTAAGGAGCTGGAGAAGAAGGCGGAAGATGCAGAGAAGAGAACTAAGGATGTTGAAGATGGAAGTGCTCACCAGGTGAAGGAGATGGAGAAGCGCCTTGTGGAAGCTGAAGCAGAGCGTGATTTATCGAAAGAACGCGCGGAGAAGGCGGAACGCGTGCTGGAGAGTGGGAAGGAGCTCGGTGGGGAGTTGAGAGATGCGAATGAACGCGTGGAGAAGATTATGGGAGATCTCAGGAATGCCAATGCACAGATCAAGGAGCTGGAGGAGGAAGTGATGCGCTCAGATGGCCGCATTGATGACTTGGAGAAGGATCTCAGGGAGGACCGGGACGCCATTGCGAGCCTTGAAGAAGAGCTGAGCACCAAGGCAGACGAACTTGCGGAGGACAGAGCACGTATACGCCATCTCGAGCAGGAGATCCGGAAGGCCGATGAGGAGTTGCAGTCTACGAAAGAGTACGTGGTTGAGCTGGAAGAGGGTGCTGAGTCCGCGATCGAGCGCATCGAAAAGCTTGAGGATGAGCTCGCGGCTGCCAATGACCAAGTTCACACCATGACCGTCGCAGAGGAGCAGGCGCAGGACCGGATGGAGAAATTGGAAGCCGATGCACAGAAGGCGCAGGAGCTTGCTCGGCAGATGGAGGAGGCTTTGGAGGAGGCGGAAAAGAAGATGTTGGAAGACGAGGACGAACTGAATGAACTCAAGAACAAGGTCGCGTCGATGGAACGTGAACGTGAACGAGAAGCGAACAGGACACAGGAGTCTTCCCGGAATCCTTTCAATGACGGAGGTCCGACGGACGCTGAACTTGAGGCATTGGAGAACGAGCTGGATGCTGCCAACAAGGAGATTGGGAGGCTGACAACCTTGCTTAACCAGTCTCCTGCGCGCAAGGCCATGGAGAAGGCGAGAGACACCAAGGTCGAGCTCTTAGAGAAGGAGCGGGAGGAGCTGCTTGAGCGCAATAGGGCTTTGAGGTTGGCCATGAACGAGATTAATACTCCCAACAAGGTTATGAACGCCAGCGGAATTTCGCCCATCCATCGTCAAGTGCTTTCGATGTCCATGCGAACGCCACGAACGCCTGGTGCCCCATTAAGAGATGTACGTCCCATGATTTATTTGTTGTACCACCAAGGCTAACCAGATGCATTGGAAGTTATCATGGTTGAACAACACAACCGCAGATCCTACCGTTGCCCCCTTGATTGCGGAGATCCATAGACTTCAGCAGGAGCTCGACCGGGCAAACGAAAGTATCGATAACAAGTTCGACGAGCTTGAAGTTGCTGGCCACGGTGTCGTTGGCTTGACCAAGAGACTTGAAGATGCTCGTTCGAAAATCTCGACCTTGGAAGAAGAGATCGCCAGGCTAACGAGGCGAGAAGATCGACGGTTACGTTGCCTGGAAAGGACGAGATGTCAGAAATGTCGCGCCAAAGTCAACTTCTCTGCCTTGGCACAGATGGAAGAAAGGTGAGTGTCATCGTACCCACCATATCAAGCGAATGCAACCTGAGAATACGCCCTTAGCACTCTGGAAATTTCCAGGGACGATCTCCCGTCGGAGCCTCCTACACCTCCCACGCGAACGAGTGAGGCGTTGAAAGCCAATTTGCAGTCTGTCAACTCCCATTTGGAATCAATGAAGAAAGAATGGGAGCAGGAACGACGGAAGCTCCTTGGAGAGAAAGCTGTTCTTCAAGACGCTACGCAGCGTTTGAATGCTCAAATTCAGAGTGCGAAGGAGGAGGCGAAGAAGGCAACTGAAAGTGGACGGGCCGGCGAAAAGACAGCTGCGGGCGTACAAGGGGTATGCGTTCAAAACGATTTCCTTCGTGTGTAATGTTGACAGTATCTTCAGGAGCTCGACAAGGCGAAACGCGTCATCGCAGAATTGGAAGCCAACTTGAAGTCCGAGCGATCCCATTTGCGAGTGGTGACAACCGAGCAGAACCGCATTCAGCGCGAAAAGGCTGACATTATGAATCAACTGCAGAGGACGGAATCAGTGAGTGTGTGAGCTACCAAGATGGACTAGTTTGATTTATTCGGTTACCGATAGGACATGGATGACGTGAAGCATCAGCTGCAGAAGTTCAAGAAGGAGAATCACAACCTGGAGAAAGAACTGCGTGGTATGTTATTTTTATAACGGGCTCACGACCCTCTTAACATCAAATTCCAGAGAATGTCAATGCCGACCAGAAGGCACGCCTGCTTGAGGGTCGTGTGGCTGAAAATGCTGAGACCATCGAACAATTGCGTGAAGAGCGAGTGCTTCTGGTGACTGACCATAAAGAACTCCAACGTCGCTTCTCCGAAATATCAGAGGTATGCTCAAGGGCAATTCTTGAGATGCACAAAGGATATCTGATGCAATTTTCTTCGATAGCAAGCAAATCGACTTCGTGAAGAGTATGGTGCCTCTTCAACGTCGCACGACAACCGTCGCCACCAACTCGATCTCCATCTTCTGGAGATTGCTGACCTCCGTCGCGCACTCTCAGACCAAGCTGAAGAACTTCAAAGGGCAAAACAGAGAAGGGTCGGATTTCTGCGGAGAAGAATGATGTCGCCAGGACCGTAGAAGCGCTGGAGGCAGATCTGAGACGCGTCAAGAAGAATGCGGAAGCCTTCGATCGTGACCTCAAACTTCTGCGTGCGGATAAAGAGAAGCTGGAGACGAAGCACAAGGAGGAGCTCACTCGAGCTGAGAGAACAAGGAAGCAGACGCAGACGCAGATCCGAGTGTTGAACGAACAATTGGAGACCCAGAGAGCGAAGGCTAGTCGTGCTAAAGATGAAATGAAGAACCATGTCTGCGCTGCGTAAGTCATAGACATTCTCTTATGTCTTCTGAGTCTGACGCCTTCTCAAAGGGATGACCAACAATTATCAGTGATCAAGATCCAGCATAGCAAAGAATGCAAGGGCTTAATGGTGCAAATTCGATATCTGAAGGCCAGCTTCACGCGAGAATCATCATTCCGCTCCAATCTCGTCAACCAGAAAGCATATCTGCTCGTCCTTCTGTCTAAACTCGAGAAAAGGTGAGAGACACCCGGATGAATCCTGGTAAAATCTTTGAATGACACCTTTTCAGTGAGCAAACCATCTTCGCCGCAATCGCAAGAATTGGATATCCGGTAACACTTCCGACTCGCGTGAAGAAACCGCGCAAATTGAAGACTATTGTTATGGCTGTTGTTTTCATCTCTCGTGCTGCGTGAGTCTAAGTTGCATTGTGATTCTATGGTTTCAATAACCTTTGTACATTGTAGGCGGGCAGGGTCCAATTGGAGAGAACAGAGCTCGTCGAGGCAGGCTGTTTTGGCCGCTTTGCAAGAAGTGCGGCAGCGTCGAGCGACGGTGTCAGCGTAGACATATATTTGGGTTTATTCTAGTTTCGTTCGTTATCGTGTCTTCCCATTGTTGTATTATAGCATGATCGTAGTGTTGAACATTAATTCTTGGGAAAATCTGTCTGCTGGCGAACGTCACAGCTCAACGCAATCGGCTTGAAGGCCAAAGTTTATTTCGAGGGAGGTTTCTGGTCAAATCGTTTAGATATGACACGAACGGCATCTTTGGAAAAGATGTAAGAAAATCCACTCCAAATAGTGGTGGTGGCGACAACCCATCTGAATCAAAAAATTAGAAGCAAGTGTGATCTGAGCGGGAGATAGCCTTACTGAAGGCCTTGCAGAGACACGCCCATGTCGATGGGAAGGAGAGGGCTTATCGTGGTTGTGCCCATCAGAGTAAGCTGGAGAGCAGTGTTGACCTGTGTAGAAATCGATCAGAAAGAGGGGAGAGCTTGGGCAAAGGTATTAAATACCTTGCTAATCAAAGTTGGCCGAATCTCAGCCGAAGGCAAAGAAAAGTCCCAATAACGCGAAAATGTCTTCTGAAAACCTACGAGTCAGTCACACAAGAAATTTTCAAGGAATGTAGTCCACACAGGTTCTGGTAGAGATGTATAACGGATGTAGAACGCCGACAGGCTCAAGAGAACGTCTCGTCCAATGATAATGACGGCCACGGGTACTACATCCAGTTAGCACTTGGCAACAGCAGAACAGCATTACAACGTACTTGGTAAGAGCTCTTGCATTGCCAATGTGACTGTCAACGTTGTCATCAGGGTTTTGTCCGCAGCAGGATCAAGAATGGTCCCAAGGACCGTTTGCATTTTGTAACGTCGCGCCAAATATCCATCAGCCTTCAAGCATTCCTTCAGAATCATGGACAATGTTCTCAGAAACACGGAATTCAGACCAAATCTGTCAACCCAGCATACACCAGGAGGGCTGTCGCGAGTTGAAAGTCACCCTGTAGAATTGACCAGCCAAGGATAGGACATGCAATTATCCGCGAAGTCGTCAGGATATTAGGTAGCGTGTATATATTTTCCCTGCTGATTGCCTTTCGTGTCGGTTCGACTGGGGTTTGAGGGAAACATAGACGATGTTGGGTCGAGAATTGGCGGGAAAACTTTGGGCATGGCGTGAGTTGCAATGACCAGCGAAATAGGGCACGATTGCAGAGATAACTGCGCTGTGAAATACTGGAAGGAGGATGCCGACATGCTAGCGCGAACGACGAGAATGGAGAGATAGATGGTTTCAACATGGACTCATTCGCGAGTGTTGGTTTCGATTTCCTCAAATCTTTATTGCCGCCTTCGGCAAATCACGTGGTGCGACGCGACGCGTCAAGTCACTCATATAGGAAGGCAAGATGAAATCGAGAAGCTAGCGAGAAGGACCAAAAGAGTACGTATAACCACAAATGTACATGAAGTTCACGTTTGATAACGGAAATTGGGATGAAGGTATCCAAGCTGCTCAATTTCTTCATAGCTCTTTCCATTCAGTCGGTAATTTCGCCGGCCTCGATCGCGTTGAGCATTCTCCCAACGAAGATACACAAGGCCAGCGATAGCGAGAGTAAATATAGCACTGCTAGTCGAAAGATTGAGAGAGTTTCCATTGTGGTAATTTGGAGCATCGTTGGGAAGATATGTCCACACCCTGCAGAGACATTAATACTTGAAAGTTAGACAGATAGGAAAACTGACGCAATGATAGAACCAAATGCTCCAATTCCTTTGATAACATGTTGCAGCTTCAGTCAGGCAAGAAGGGAAGGGAAAAAGACGAACCCGGGATCAGCGCAGTAGCGACCGCCCTAACAGTATCTGGTGCTGCGTTATCTGTACCCCAAGCTAAGTACTGCACGACGATGAGTTGCATTTTAGTCGCATGTCCGATAGCGTGAAAGAAGGCTTATTACCATTGGGCCAATCAAGGATCCACCGGCGACAGACAGGAAACAGGCCGCGTAACTGAAGGTGCACATGTCAATCATCACTCGTAGAGCTAGATCTTCAACAAGACACACCGCGCATGGGAGTTTATCGATCCCACAGAAATTGCATATCCGGTGACCATGAGAAGCGCAGAGAATATGATGGGGACAGCTCTTTGTTTGCGATGGTACCCGTAATAGGAGCAGACCACAGCCCATACAGCACCTGCGATGTAAGGAGGAACTGTACGCAGTTGCGATTGCACTACGGCTGGATGATATTGAGTTAGCAGTAGCAGAGACATGAAGGAAAACACGAACTATAATGTCCAACTGTTAAAAGGGTCTAAGCAAAGAGAGAGTGGAGATTAGTTGGGACGTACGTGTAGCAACAACAGTTGGCAGGAATAAGCTGAGACCCTGGAAGGATATGTTGGCCATCATATAGCAGAAACAACATAGCGACGTCTAAATAATCAAGTTGTCATCGATCTGGCAAGAGAAGAAAGCAGAGCCGTCACCTACATGAAGGCTGAACGACCTGAGGATCAATCGGAAGCTCGTTGGTTCTCGACGACCGTGTGTTTTAACAGCTTGGTCGGCATCGATGCGAGCCAGAGCAAGCGCACGCTCTTCTTCATTGAACATGCGCGTATTCTGCGGGTCTGCAGGTAATATCCAAAAACAGAGAAGGCCAAAGCCAGTCGTGATGATGCCTGCAGGATCGAACAGTGGTTAGAATCAGACGTTGGCACTACAGAGCCAAAAAAGACCACCTTCGACAAGAAAAATCTGGTTTGTGATAATGCTGCAAGTTCTGAGGAAATCGTGGCTCAAAATGGCCTTACCTTCCGCCAAGACGTAACAGTCCCTATGTCTGATATTGATAACAAGCCCGATGCCAGAAGACCTCCAACTTTACCATTGCGCACTGATCAGCATCTAACCCAGACAGTGCTACAAAAGACAAATGACTTACATGCACCAGCCAGCGTTGGTGACAGACCAAAGAAGATCCCGACACGAAGGACAAGCTCCTTACGACGGTAATACTGAAGCGTGACTTGTCAATCTAAATCCAGACAGACGACTGTTAATCACTCACGCGAGAAAGAATGTACGTCAGGCCCGACTACAAAAGGTAAATCAGATAGTCTTGTGATTGTGAATTAGCGTACCAAAGTTCCACCTTCAGCCAGACCAAGGAAAACTCGAGTGACAATGAGACTTGAGTAAGATTTGATAAATGCCGTTCCAATGGAGACAACACCAAAGCTAGTAATCATAGCAGCGAGCCATACTGAGCCAAAATGTTTTAGTGCGAGGTTAGAGGGAATCTCGACGGATATGTACTAGAGGATTCTTCAGGTCGGGCGATGCAAAGTCTCCCTTGATGAGGCTTACAAAAATATAGAACACAGTAAGCGCGATGTTGTAGTCAAATCCCGACATTCCCAGATCCCTCTCGATACCTTTGGAGAAATAGCAAATGGTCAGGGTCCCTCCAGGAATAACTCTTGCACTGTCGTACCTGCAATTTTCGCATTGCCTACAAGAATCAAATTAAAGGTCGTTAAGAGGTGTTCCTCCTTGCCTTGAGGAAACATACCTATCGCAGTTCTACGAGGACATGGAAATAAGCATCACAACAACACATGACGGAAGAAATTGACCTGTCGATAAAATTGGTGCAATCTGAAGGTTTCGATCAACGAAAGGATCTGTCAAGGCGGGTGGGACTCACATGCAAGGGTGAACAAGGGCAACAAGATCAAGTCAAGCTTCTTCACGAGGCGTCTCTCGGCTTTCAAATCAATCGGGAGTTCTGTTACGGACGTTGATGAATCAGACTTGGGATTTGATCCTTGTTGAGACTTGACTGGTTGTTCTTTCGCTGCTAAATCGTGGGCCTTCCTGGCGATGTTGTCCTTCATATATCCTGCTGGCGGGTGCGACATGGTAAGCGTCAAGTCATGGGAAAAGACAAATCTGATATTTGATGCAGCTGCCAGGACATCGAAGGACGCATGGGGAGAGAAGCCAATGATTAAGTTTTGAATAGTGTGAAAGAATTCAGAGAGTTAGCGGACCGAAGTCAGGAGACTACCGTTATTTGTCTTTAGACAGCCATGATGGCATCACTGCAGTATCTATTGATTCGGAAAACATGACAAAAATAGCGCTGCACTTCATTTGTGTGAAAGTAAGCCTATAACAGACTGCACAGAGGGACAGGTTGACGCACATATGGACGGTGGCAAAATATTAGATCTGGTAACGGAAACTGGGATGGAGACTTCCGAGTTGCTCTATTTCTTCGCGGCTCTTGCCCTCTAGCCGATGGTCACGCTCACCCCGTTCTCGCTTTCCATTTTCCCAACGAACATATAGCGCACCGATGACAGCGAGACAACATACTGCACTGCTTGTGGCAAGATTAAGTGAGTTTCCATTGTAATAGTCCGGCGCGTCCGAAGGAATGTATGTCCAGACACTAGAATGAAGTCATTCAACGAGAACCAAGAGAGAAGGAAGTCAATCATACGCAATGATAGCTCCAAGTCCCCCAATACCTAGCTCAACGTCAGTCTGCTCATTAGCTTGCCTGAGGCCAAATACTCACAGGGGATAACGGCTGTAGTCGCAGCACGCACAGTATCTGGAGCTGCATTGTCCGTTCCCCAAGCCAGGAATACCGGAGCACTCGGGGTCAACCCAGCGATAGCAAGGAAACAGGCCGCATATCTAGTAAATGTAGAGTCCTTGAAAGGGCCAAAAATGGTAACATAACATGGCAACTCACCGAGCGTTTGTGTCCTTCGTCCCTACGGAAAGCGCGTATCCGATAACGACCAGAGGCATTGACATGAGAATGGGGATAAACCGCTTCTTGAGTCTGTACCCGAGATACGAAACTCCCAATACCCAGCAGATGGCTACAAGGTAAGGAGGCACTGTACGCAATTGTGCTTGGACGGTCGCTGTAGCGTTTTGATCAGGCAATCGAGTGGGTGAGTGTAGCAATCCCGCTACGCACTGAATTTGCCCACTTGATGCTTAAGTCAACAGCGGTTCTCCGGATAAGGGAGACAACTTACAGTTGGACACGACTGTCGGCAAGAAAATGGCGAGGCCTGTAACAGGAAGGTGAACTATGGACCATGTTGTGATGATGCAGACAAGCATACCTTGGAATGAGATATTAATCATGAGGTACGCGAGGGCACATAATATCGACTAAAAGTTCGGAGAATATTAGGGTCGTCAACACTAACCTGGGGCTCGCTACCTACGTTAAAGTTAAAAGCTCTCCAAACTAAAGCAAGGCTAGTAGGTTCTTTTCGACCCTGCGTTCTGACGGGTTGGTCGGCATCAATCCGAGCAAGAGCAAGAGCGCGCTCCGCTGGGTTGAACATGCGCGTATGCTGCGGATCTGCAGGAATGATGAACACGCAGATAGAACCAAACCCTGTGGTAATGATTCCTAAAGACAATATGAGTTCAGTCACGCAGCAGATCAGGACTCATAGGTCCACCTTCGACAAGGAATATCTTCCTCCAGGACTTAATGCTCCCGATGTCGTCAGTTGCAAGGATTCCAGATGACAGTAGACCGCCGACTGGAGGAAGACTCTAAGGTTTGTCTGAGGACGAGTTGATTCTACTCACAGGCGCCAGCTATACAAGGCGCGACTCCAAAGAACATTCCCACTCGAAGAACGAACTCAGATCGCCGGTAGAACTGAAGGGCTGTGAGCGTAACTATCTTCGGACCAAAAATAATACCTACGCGAGAAAGGATATAAGTTAACCCCGGCTGGTGAATGTCAGAATCATTTCATTTCAGTTTTTAGTTAGATTCCACGCACCAAAGTTCCAGCCTCCGCCATCGCGAGGAAAACCCTGGTCACGATCAGTCCAGAGTATGACTTTACGAAAGCAGTGCACAGCGTCGCGAGGCCAAACACAATAACCATCAAGGCAAGGAATATTGAACCAAAACGTTTGAGGGCAAGATTGCACGGGACTTCCAAGAAAACAAACTGAAGGAAAGAGTTGTATGGGCAAAACAGCATGCAAAAATGACGCGATAAACATACCAAGACGTAGAAAATCGTCAACATGACATTATAATCGAATCCATGCATATGAAGGTCTTTCTCCAGTCCTAGGACACATCCCACAGTTAGCCGCGTCCAATTCATAATAGACGGAATAACAACTCACCGGCGATCTTGGCATTGCCTGTTGCATGATTTGGTGAGTTGAGACATATAGCACAGTGATCAGTGAAGTCCCAAGAGAAACTCACCAATAGCCGTTCTATTCGTGTTTTGAACGTGGTGAGTTGATATAGAACGTTATTTACGTCTCAGGAAATCATGCGAACCTGTCCACGAAATTTAAACAAACTTTTCCTGTCCATCAGAACATCAATCGCCAAAAGTATACTTAGAAGCATGACATACAGATGAGGGTGAACAAAGGAATGAGTGTCCAGTCTAGCTTTCTGAGGAGGCGTCTCTCTGCCTCGGTGCCTAACTCGACGGTCGCTACATCCAAATCGACTCTAACGACGTTCTGGCTGGATGCCTTCTCTTCACTGGATTCTTTTTCATGATCAAACGACATAGTGGAAAGTGGGAGCGAGTCGACGGTTGTCGGGTGAGATGTTGGAGGCTTTTAAGACCTGGTCTGATAGGTTCAATGTCAGGTTTGGGCCAGAAGGAGTATAATCTCACCATAGGATCTCGCTTATGGCAGATGCAGGAATAAATCGGCGACTGTTGACGATTCATTCTGCAGAGGTCGCAGCCTGAACTTGAAAACGATCACAAAACAGCATATAAGTCTTGTCGTGAGTGTGCAATTCACTTAATTCCCCATGACCACGCTAAGCTATATCCGATGGGGATATCTAAAGCCTGGTGATTGGTCGATGTGGCCACCTAAGGCTTCTCTCTAAGGATGCAGTGTTTTGAAGGAGGCTTCTTCTGCGACTTTGATGAACAACCTGATCAGAATGACTGTATCAGAAATGCCATGCCATTCAATGAAACCTGAGCGTTAGAAGGATGTCCTATCAAACAGGACTCCCGAACTTGGACATGAACATAAGAGGTCTGTTCGCAGTCACCCACATGAGTTCAACAGATCTCGAGAGGATGATAAGATCAGAAGAGCTCACATCCTTGAGCTGTCACCGGGGCTACAACGGTCCACGGTATACACCAGGTATTGATCGCTCCTATGTAGAGTACACAGATACGAATCACGAGCACACGTTGCGATCCCGTCCAAGACGGTGTCAGCTGCGGAGTCTATTGACGAAGTGAAGGATGAGCATCGGAATGATCACATTTATGTAATGTACAGAGCGCTTCCGTTTCTTTCTTCCGGAAAGGATGCAGGGATGCTGACAGGTGTGTAAGAATGTGTTTTGAAAACATAGGAAGCTTTTCGGCAAGCGTACCTTGACAGCTTTTGACCTCAAGGGTATGGCCTGTACCAAGATTCCCTATATTATTGTGTCGTGTGTGAATTGCTCTCGAAATGATCAACCAGACGATAAATCCCTGAATGCAGCGGAATCAGTTTCGTCCATCATCCACAGTGATAGAAAAGAAATGCGGGAAAAAAGCTACAATCGACTCTCGAGGGTGCTGGAATGAAATGTTAATGATCAGAACGTGTACCAGGGTCCAATGACTGTTGAAAATGGACAAGCCTCAGGATGGACATGACAAGGAAGGACGACAGGAGAAGATGAACACTGAATGCCTGAAAATGACAGTTCCCACGAAGGAGAAATATGTTTGCTTGGGGAAGAAAAGTCGAGATCGGTCAATGCTGACGTGAATGTGCAGGATCGAATCTGCTTACCATTGGATGCCTCACGTCGCAAATGAGACGCTTTCAAGCTATGTAAAAGATACCATAAAAGATACCATGAGTGGACGAGGGGAACTAACTGATACGGAACATTCGGCAGTTTGTGCTTGTCACTCGATTTTAACACTAGTGTGGTCATCAATGTAGGGCGTGAAACCATTCGCAACCCTTCACCCGCGGTACTTTCCTAGATGTCCTGGTCCCGGAGAACTTGAAAGGGAGGGGCTTGTTGGAATCGGGCGCTTGTTTTTATCTCGCAGCCCATTCACTGGTCGACGTTCGCCTGCTTATCTTCGAGTCCAAGGTCTAAGATGATCTAAGAAAATACCAGAATTCAAAGAGGATTCACAATTGATGAGTTTATTCACCTTGGAGACACATGCCTCAACCTGCTGGGCCAACGATTCAATGAACAAATCCAGCTCTTCATCGGCACCTCCGGAGCAGTAGCGGCACTTATTTGCCTGTATGAGGGCTTCACGGCGAAGATCAAATGATTTGACTGTTTGTCCATAAGGTCGATCCCTAAGCGCCATTGCAACGGCGTTCATCCATTCGAGAAGCCATCTTGGCCTCGCTGAACGACGCCATTCTTCCCTGAACCTTCCAAAGGATCCCTTAACGTTATCGTGCTGTTCTCGAGGGCATTCTGGGCATGTATCCCACAGCCATTCTTCCCCGGATTTTGGTATCCGTCTGTCGAGGACATGCGATGCAGCAGCGTCTCCGCACTGCTGTTGATAACACTGCAGGCGGTGGTACATCGCGGCCGAAATGAGCTCCAATTCATCCACAATCATATTGGACACTCTTGTCGAATATCGAAGCGTGTGTCGAGCAGCCTTTCTTGCCTCTATCGCCCATCCGTAATGACATGCAATGGCGAACACTCGTAAAGGTTGACATTCCATGAAACGTGGCTCTGCAAGAACCCTCCGGAGATAGCTCTGGATATTCTTCATCTCGAATTTCAGAGCCGCTCTCATCGCAAGCTTCAGATCCTCCAATGATGATACCAACGGCGGTTCCGCAATGCTGATAGGGTAGCAAAATCCTAAAACCAGCTCAAGCGTACGTCTATCTTCTGCCATGTTAATCACTGGAATACTAGAAGTTGTATTGTCCGATTTTGGGGGTTGAGGAAGAGTGAAGGCATCATCAAAAAACGGGGAGGCTAAAGATAGAAGGAGTTTGAAGACATAAAAATCAGTTGGCGGTTTGTCCGAAGAGCGTAGAATCACGTCTGCTTTAGGGTTGTCAAAAGGGTGTCCTGCAGGACAGATTGTGCCGTGAGTGAGACTTCCTTTCATTGTGCACGGCAATCAAGTGTAGATCCTGTGCTGAGCGTTGAACAGTGTCCAGTGTGTACTCGCGAGCGACAGTCAAGATGAAAACTGAGCGGCGAGAGTCGCGAGACGCATGTTCTCTGTCAAAAGGATCAGGTGATCGCCATCTTCTGGGTCAAACCCTGACAAACATAAAGCAATCCGTTTTGGGAGAAGTTTAGTGAGCGCCGACTCATCCCAAACTCATCCAGGTGTCCTGTTCAACCATTTGTGAGTCCCAAACATCCAGACGAGAATGGTGTGCTGACCTCAACAGTTTTTATGGGGCAGACTTGCGTCCAAAGCACTTGAAAAAGAAAGACGCTGTCAATGAAGTCAGATCTCGTCTGTTGGCTCGGTTGTCAGGTTTGGTCCAACGTCAACTCTCCAAATAAGCGTTACCCCGGCGTTTGCAATCCAGCGAAATAGCCTGAGCATCGCCTCCTTTGATACACAGAATAGAAACTGAGCCTAGCATCAGTGACCGTTTTGCAACATTCAAGTTGGCTTCGAATCCTACAAGGTGGCAGATCTTTACTTGTGCCACCGACGGAAATCCCTAGACCAACGGACATATGCATACTCTTGTCAGTTCTATAGAAATCTTCATATCAGACGCGACTGATCAGCCCTGTTTTAGAATCCAACGCTCAACGTTCAACCCTCGTTTCAGTCCACCATTGTTGAGCGTCTCGCCCACATTTCACAGACTTGTGGGTCGACAGCGCCAACTTAATGGAACAGGAAGGCATCTGCTGACACATGTGTTGTTGTTGGCTGTTCTGTCACCATCAAACGATTTCAACTTCTTCGTCAAACCAGCATGGTATCTGCCTCCCTTCGCGACACCCTTACCCGTCTTCCATGTTCACCACTCTCTTTAATTTGACAAGGTATTTGAG
The DNA here is from genome assembly GCA_013433165.1 of Hypsizygus marmoreus. Lineage (NCBI taxonomy): Eukaryota > Fungi > Basidiomycota > Agaricomycetes > Agaricales > Lyophyllaceae > Hypsizygus > Hypsizygus marmoreus. The sequence goes on along the minus strand of CM024089.1, from coordinate 912,213 downwards.
ACAATCTCACGAGTTTTGGGGCACGAAAGGCAGAACACAACATCTGGCCGGGTGCTTTATAACAGCTTGTAGGTCCAATCAAGACTATCAGGCCGCCCAAGTATGAAGAAACCAAAAAAGCGAATAGATCCTATTCTCCACATAGTGATCATTCCCCTGCAGCGCATGCTTGTGCCATCTGATTGGTCTTCTCTGTGACTGAAGGGGGGGAAGGCCGATCCTTGAGTTATATAAACCCCAGCCTGCGCGAAACCCTCCATACACCCATTCAACATGTCTGCCCAAGCTGAGTACGTACGCCTAGGAAAGTCTGGCCTCCGCATCTCCGTTCCTGTTGTAAGCAATAACCAACCTCTCTCAACTACGATGTCAACTGATATTTATACCCAACCCATTAGCTCGGATGCATGAGCATCGGTGACCCGAAGTGGACGGTTTGTGTGATAATTCTTGATCTTTCAAACCCCAGAGACTCAATATTTGCCTCCAGACTTGGTCCATGCCAGAAGAGCAAGTACGTTCTCCTTCAAACCGCTCAACCTGTGATCTACGTGCTAATATTCATCCATCTGACCTAGTCATTCCCCCTCCTTAAGACTGCGTGGGATGCAGGTATCACGACCTGGGATACCGCCAACATGTACAGGTAAGCCTTCCGATGCCTGGGTCACTGAGAGCGTGTCGTGCTATTTAATACCTGATCTTTAGCAATGGGCTGTCTGAATCCATAATCGGTAAATTTATCAAGGAGGTTCGTTCTGTATTGCCCAACCCTAGGTATATCCTGATTCCACTACGACCATAGAACGACATCCCTCGGAACAAACTGGTCCTCATCACCAAAGTACGATTCCTCGTCGACCACGAAAATATGTCCACCATCACGAGCTACTTTCGCCCCGAGCTCAAGGACACGCGTGACTACGTCAATCAAGGTGGCCTTTCTCGTACGGCAATATTCAACCAAGTCGACGACTGCCTGCAGAGGTTGGGCACCGACTACATTGACATACTCATGATCCATATGTTTGACCCAGACACTCCTTACGAGGAGACGATGTGTGCCCTTCATGACCTCGTCCAGTCTGGAAAGGTTCGGTACCTTGGGGCTTCCAATGTCCGAGCTTGGCAGTTCATCGAGATGAATAATGTGGCGCAACTTAACAGATGGACACAGTTCTCGTGTGTTCAGATGGAGCATTCCCTGCTCTATCGTGCAGAGGTACATACACACTTCTTACCGCCATCTGCGCAACGCTTGATAGATCATTGATTTATTCGTCCAGGAGCTAGAGCTGTTTGCGTACTGCAACTACAAAGGCATCGGCGTCTTAGCGTACTCTCCTTTGATGGACGGCCACCTCGCTCGCCCAATCGGCAGCGAGACTCCTCGCACGCAGCGCATCAACGGCACATTTTTTGAGAAGAAACGCAGGGAGTCTGACCTCAAGATCATCAATCGCCTCATCGAGATCGCAGAGAAGAAGGGGTGGAAGATGAGCCAAGTCGCCCTCGCGTGGTCTGCCACCAAAATAACTAGTCCTGTCGTCGGCGCCAATACGGTGAGTGGTGTAGGACGATGGATCAATAGATCCTGTTGGTTGTAGAGTAGCGCTGATATCATGCTCGCCACAGTCGGAACGACTCCTTGAGGCAATTGTTGCTGGGAAAAAGTTGACAGAGGAGGAGATCAAGTACTTGGAGGAGCCGTAAGTGGCCACTGAACAAGTCCATCGTCAGGTTGTGTCTGATTATGATGGGCAGATACGAGGCGCAGCCTCCGAGGTTCTGAAGTAGATAGATGACTCACCATTCTACATACTGTAGCTGTGAAGCGGATCGTTTTCTCTCGAGTAGCTAGCCTGGTTCCAGACTGGATGTGAAATCTTGTGGAAGTATATCGCATTTGGTAGACTGATTTTTTATCGACGGTCGAGACGCGAGCATCATGTTGAGTGCATGGGGGATGCAAGGTAAAATGAAAGAGAGGACACTGGCGAGATAGCACTGCCATGTCGCAATCAGTCCAGGCCGACTCTCGCCGCGAAAGGTTCTGATCTGGCCCCCCTTCCAGATAACAAGGTAGAGGCTTCTTGCTTTAGTCTTAGACCACACATTGGAAAATACAATGCAAAGTGCGTGTGTGGGGAATATATTTATGACTACAGACATACAAATACAATGTTGGCGAAGTGCCCGTAAGGTCCAACACTTCTCCAGCTGAAAACAATAAAAATATCATGATCTAGAACGTGATGGTCATATGCCCGCACTGGGGCTCACCGTACGTTGTGTAGGTGGTGAAAGTCTTGTGAACGACGAGGGTTCTAGGTCCTCGGGGGTGACTGCTAAGGTCTGAGGTGGTGTCGATAGTCTAGGCCGCTTCGTTGGCCGTGACGTTTCGGTGGCATCGCTGGGCATCATGGGAGGTAATTGTGCGACCGGACGTCTCGATAGTGACGGTGGGAGAATGCACGGTGACTTAGAGGCAGAGGCGGAGGTAGGCATTTCGTGTTTGTAGATGTGAGTCAGAGGCGCCAAGTCGGCGGCGGCAGATGGCGGCGGGGGGTCTAGATGGGACGAGGACCTAAAAGATGTCATCAGCATCGCGTCCCAAGATCAGGGTCAGATCACCGTACTCGTCATCTGGAAGCTTGCGCTTCAGAGAATGGTAGTGCTTGTACACCTCGTCGCGTTCATGTCTCATCTTCACCGCTTCGTCGCGCGCGATGCGTGCGAGCCCAAGCAGACCTAGAGTGGCCGCGCCGTGGACTTCAGCACGCCTGCGCCACATTTCACAGTTTGTCCGGAGAGCATGGTTCTCTGCGTTCAGCCGAGCGTTCTCGACTGCGATCTCGATGGTGGATGAGACAACGCGTGGTTTCCCCGAGGGTAGGTCTAGGTATAGCTTGCGTATGCTGGGTGTGATGTGAGGGCGCAGAAATGCGGGCACCAGGGCGGGATCAAAGGATGCTGTGGCGGAGAGCTCATCAGTAATCGCGAGAACCATAACATCGACCAGGGTGGACCAAACTCACCGACACTGTAAAGGGTGCGGCAGACAGGACAGCTGTGTAATGTCGAGTATGTCTTGATAGAATCAACAGCTCGACGAATGCATTCGTTGCAGAAAATATGGCCTATGTTTCACTACTTCAATACAGCACTCGGAAAATCTAAAGAATGAGAAGGCTCACCACAGGGCAACGCAACTGGCACTTCCACATTCTCTATACAAATACCACAAGGATGCATGATGGGTTGTTTGTCGATGGGATTGGGAGGTAGGAGGCTTTATAGGTGGTGTGAAGGATACTTGTATTCTTTCACTTCCAAGAGATATATATTTCTATCAGGGGTTAGGCGCTAGAACCGAGCCACAGAGGTCTAGTGCCGATTGGACGGCTAACATCATCCCGTATTATACTTCCACTCCTAGTCCACGATCGAGAGAGATTTTGACGGTCTTGACCTTGCCGAGATGCATAAGCATGGCTTTGGAAGGACCCGGCCAAACAAAGACCGGATCGTTCATTAGAATTCGAGATGGATTGATCAGACCGTGTAGCCCTTCCCCCTTCAAAAATGCAACCGGTGGGGTTCAATGGTTCATGATTTCCAGTGGTTTGAACTGAGTCGACTGACGTCGGAGGCTCGAAAAGTCCGCGGTGCTGGCGGTTGGGTACCTCCAAATCCGAAAAAAAAAGCTTGGATCTATATATGACGCAGCATTGACGCATCGGATATCGAAATAAGTTGCTATCGATCCTAATGTGTGCCAGATTGTCGCTACGACGTGTCGTTGGGGGAACAATGAAGATGGCATGGAGCATGGAGACAACCATACATGGAGCATGGAGACAACCATAGACCGAGCACTACAAGCTTGGCTAAGCACCACAACCGGTCCAAGATTCTGGCATACACATGGAGCCGGCCTATGAATTCGTCGAGAATCCAACGAGGATGAAGCTAACTGCCAAATGAGGTTTTCAACAGCTCATCAGGGGGTCGTGAGATTTGCGTCGGTCGTTGTTTTCGACCGATGGCAAAACACATCATGAATGGAGCAAGGGCCAAGGCAACATGATAGTGTCCAATGTCGTATTGCAAATGCAAGCCAGTAGCAACTCCTGGATATCACAGCGATTGATGAATGGAATTACTTTTCGACTCGCATCTGCTTCGACATGCACCAACCTCCAGGCATGAAAAGGTGAGGTTATTGTGAGGCTTTGGCATCGGATCGCGGTCGAGAACCCGTGAGCGTGGAGGAAACCGGTATGTAGATCACTCAGAGGCGGATGGATTTCGGGCATGCTAGACCTCCACCTAGGGGCTGGACAAGGTCGACGACGAGAACGTCTGTGAAAACATCTCGAGATCGCGCAAAAGTTTCAAGTCGTGTGATGCAAGGACAGTGTTGAGAAACAAAATTGGATTGTCATGCCTACGAAGGCAACAGGTGGCCCAGAAGCAGCCACACGTCGAGCTCACAGCGTAACGACGAGCGGCCCAAATCGGAATGGAATTCGGGCGGTTGTATTGTGGTGTTTGGATCTGAGGCCCTAGATTCGGCAAATTGCGGCAAGTATGCAGGACTGGGAAATAAGGTTTCAGCCACCGATTACGAGGGCCAAACAAGGACTAACGGCAGTTTCGAAAGGTAGGCACAGCGACAAAACACCAATCCTCGACAAAATGGTCAGTTCGTCGTTGCTCACGACGTCGAGAGATGTATATACTGAACGAGTTCTCGATCCTGGATAGGCCGACCAAAAAACGACGCCCACCAACCCCATGAAGGAGCCTCGCATCGACAAGCTCGTCATCAGTGCGTTCAGGACGCGAATGCAGGATTCAAACGACTAACTTCATTGCCAGACATCTCCGTTGGTGAATCCGGTGATCGTCTGACCCGTGCCTCCAAGGTTCTGGAGCAACTGACAGGTCAAACTCCCGTAACATCAAAAGCCCGCTACACCGTTCGCACTTTCGGTATCCGTCGTAACGAAAAGATCGCCGTGCACGTCACTATCCGGGGCCCCAAAGCTGAGGAGATCTTGGAGCGTGGCTTGAAGGTGAAGGAGTACGAGTTGAGGCGCAGGAACTTCTCAGAGACCGGAAACTTCGGCTTCGGTATCCAAGAACATATCGATTTGGGTGCTCGGTATGACCCCGGTATTGGTATCTTCGGCATGGATTTCTACGTCGTGATGGGACGGCCAGGTGCACGGGTTGCAAGGCGGAAGCAGAAGAAGGGACGGGTTGGGTTCTCCCACCGTATCAAGAAGGAGGATACGATGGCATGGTTCAAGCAGAGGTTCGACGGTATCATCCTCGTAAGTCCTTGGTTTGTCTCCTCCTATGCTTCCATTAATTCGCCTGCAGAAATAATCGTCTCGCTGTATCGTACCATGTTATGCTTTTATGATCATATGGCATGCATTTTCCGCCCTGCATTGGTCCGTCATTAAACACAGCGCACGACCTATCTGTCCTGCGAACTTGAGTTTACTTCAACTACCAAATCCGTTCGAACACATTTGATTGTGGGAAAGGGTTTCTTGATAAACTACCTGACACTGACGGACAGAGATACGTATCCAGCAAAGAAACAAGCCTGATATCTCTCTACACCATCTATTAATGGGGCCTGGCGTGATCATGTCGATCTCTCGAAATTTCGATTGGTCAGAAAAGGGCATTTTCAATGTCATGCATTACGGCGATGGTGTAACAGCACCATTCCGACGGTCCATTGCCATAGTGAGCATGCTCTTGAGACTCCGTTCCAAAACAGGCTTCGTCAGGACACTGGATGTTTTGACGTCAGACCGTATGGTTATGCAGGAAGAAAAAACAACTCACAAGTCAACTCCAGCCTCGAGGTACTCCTGCAAAAGTTTGCGGCATCGTGTAAGTAAGATGGAACAGGGAACAAGGGGTTTGACTCACGTTCTGATCAGCCAGGAGCGCGTTTCCTACAAGGATGGGTCAGTTTCATTTCCGGACAGTGTCGAGTCGGCCTGATCATACCTGTAACGCCGACAACGAAATCCTTCCTACCAAGCATGCGCAGTCTCTTGATAGCCTTCAGTCCAGACATGACGGGCATCTGGTTATCCATGAACACAATCGTGAACTCCTTGCCATCTGTCGGAGGTACCATCGGCTCCAGCGGAGGGTCATCGGTGTCATTCGGCCCCTTCGAGTACGTCAGACCCGCCAACACGCCAATCGCCGCAAGCCCATCTTCGGCCGTAGATACGACACATCCCATTCTCGTCAGCATGCGTTTCATCAAGGTCCGTGTCAATCCGTCATCATCGACAACGAAAACTTGCGGCGGTTCCAGCGGTGGCGGATGGGGAGGTAATGAAATTTGCGGTGGTGGTGCAACGGCCTTCTCGGCAGGAATGGGAGGCTGCGGCGGAGGCGTTGCGTGCGCGTTTGTGATGGGAGACCCGGGCCCGGAACCGGAGGCCTTGACCGTATCGGAGGAGTTCTCCTTCTCAATAGGAGGAGGAGTAACGAAAGCTCTAGGAGGTTCTTTCAGCGGCTCGAGGTCGAGGTCGGAGGTTGAGAAATCCGCCGAGCTACAGCTTGCTACGATCGACTGGGTGTCGCACCGCGCTGTGGCTACCCCTGTTTAAAGACCCTTGAGTACCTTCACTGAAGTCGATTCAAAGGAGAAACACACCTTCGTCGACGTAGCTATGAATCCGAGAAGCAGATACACGCGTTGACATCGAAGTCCTTTTTGGTAGCGGGGAGGACATCCTCATCGATCCTTCCTCAGTCACTGACGGGCTGGTCGGGGGTGCGAAAAATGGGAAGTCAAGCCCATCGAATAACTGCACGGTAGGCGCTCCCGCGTTCGCAGTCGGGACTACTGGCACGGCAGTTTTCGGGCCTACACCCAAAGCTGTTTGCAAGGCATGAGAATTCATTTCTTGAAAGAGCAGAAAAACTAACGGAGTTCGACCCAAAACGTTGATCCCTTCCCGAGTTTCGACTTTACGCCTAATCGTCCGCCGCTAAGCTTGACTATCTGCCGAACGAGTGCTAGTCCGAGCCCAGTGCCTTTGCCACCTGCAAATAGGGATATAAGAGACAGTTATTCAGGAAAGCAGCATTACACACCTTGCAGGCGGCCCTGTTCAGTTTGATTGAATGCCGCTAAAAGAACACACATTTCAGTTGCACTTCCAACTGTAGATGAAGGGAGATGGCTAACAGAATAACTTATTATGCGCCATGTCTTGTGATCGAATACCCCAACCCGTGTCGGAAACCTCAATGCGGACGATGATTCGGTCTATCGGCGATGACGAGGCGTGTTGTAAATTATGCTCGCTGAGGCGGCGAACGGAAATCGACTGAGGCCGGCCTTCCTTCGTTGACGGAGGCCGGCTCCCCATCGGTGTTGGACAAGGCGGAGGGGTGAGCTCAGGAAGGACCAGGCGCGTGCTTATTGTTAGTCTACCTCCTACGGGAGTAAACTTGCACGCATTGCTGAAAATTGGCAATAGATGAACGGAAAATGATTTTGTGAAGGGCGAGTGCAGTTACCTTGCCAGATTTGTGACGATCTGCCGTAAGCGTGTCTCGTCGCCGACGACCTTGCCCCAAGCAAGCTCACCGCTTGGCATATCTTTAAGGAGCTTCTCGATCTCCTCGTTGCACAGCCCAATGTACTGATATTCAGCACGTCGAGCAGCCTGAATTTCGGACCGAATGAGCCAGGTATTTTCGTGTTTCGTGCTGAATGCATACCTCGTCTATATCCATGTCAAGGTCTGTGACGAATTCCAAGCCACGAGCATTAGTGACCAGTTGGAGGGGGATGAATATCGATTGCATGACTTGATGGAATGCATAGGGCTAAGTGTGGCCTGAGTTTGAAGGGTCTGCCTATGCACAGTGGCTCACATACCTGAGATAGCGATTCCAGCCTTCCACTGTCCATCCGGTTGCTACAAAATAATTCAGCATGGGCTAATGCGCACTCACATCGCGTCGGCTTACAAGTCAAGAACATCGTTGAGAACTAGCCACTTGTGAGCCTTCTGCTATTGAAAAGGAGGGTAATAAACAACCAACCTTTCGACATTATGCCGAGGCTGCCCTCCAAGGCTTTGAATTCAAAGGCCTGGTTTCTGTCGATGGTGCCGTCTGCTTCCATGTTCTGCACGGCTAAGACTGGGACGGAGAGTTAAAAATATCGCAAGATTTGACTTGCTCGAAACACTTACGCGCTGTATTGAGTGGAACGCGGACCTGTGCAGAGAAATATCAGGATCGCCGCAACTTCACACGGCTAGCAATAAACTTATCATGGAATACATATCTGTAAAATATGTCGTGAGCCATAATGTCACATGCTAAAATTACCCGCCAACATACGATGTGAGTCGCCGTTTCGAATCTGCTGCTTTACGCTCATTCATCTGGGCCTTCCGTGTTCGTTCAAATTGAATGTTTAGTTGCATCCTGAGCGAGTACAAGCGTCGAGAGGACTGGATTTAGGTCATTTCAGTTTTGGCGAACAAGAATAGACTGAGAAAAAGCTCACGTTCTCGCGCTTATAATGGATGTAAAGTAGAACGCCCTGGTACACTATAAAGTCCAATGTATCTGAATGAAAAATTCATGAGCATGGCAAGCCAGGTATTCTCATTGTCCGCACTTACTTCGTGTCCAATCGGGCCGGACAGGAAAGATTAAGCAACTAAAGCTGTAAGTCCATGCTTCGTGTCAGTGATGTCCTTCCAAGTTAAGAGAGCAAGTCTGGACGCACTATATCAAAAAAGTGACCGCCCCAATCAGACCCGAAACGCGTTTAAGACAAGCTCCAAATAAAGCAATTGTTTGTAAAGATGATGTGTAACTGTGAGTCAGAGGTTGCATGATTGATGGCTTGTTGGCACAACGAGAGGCGTCTAGAAAACGCACTAAAAAGTTGATAAAAAATCCTTCGTGCCACACGTGAAGATACTGTCAGAATTCCTGTAGAAACCACATAAAAACATGAATAATATCTGATAAAATGGCCTGTAGAATGCGTGTCAAGCGCCTGAGAGTAGATTACGGAAAGCCGGCACGCACCATGCCCAGATAGCGCAACCCATCCAGATCTGGTAGAAAGTGGGGTGGTCTCGTGGAAAATTAAAAGCACAAAAGACGATAACGGGAAAGGTCAAGATAGGTGCAACCTGGGCCAAAGCGCGTCAAGACCGATCAAATACAAATGAAACAGAAGGTACTCACCATATAATAAAAGATTTTGTCCGCCAACACCACTGGTCGCTGGATAAATGCAGTGCCCAGGATCCAATTCGCTATGAAAAAAGCGGAGGCCCACAAAGCCAGTCGTTTGGATTGGCCCCAGACCTCCTTTTGATAGTCCGCCTCTATCTGAGGGTCGGAAAACCTCGAACTCAAGAATTCCAAGGCATGGCCCCGTACCATGTGCCAGAGGGAGTAAAACGGTCGGTCTCTCGACCACGTAACAGCATCTCGCTCAAGAAGGCTGGGTACAGGTCCTGGACGAGCGGAATAATCGCTGATGATACTAGATGCGTCCTCGCTTTCCGAGATCAATCCTGGGTTTGACATCTCTTCCTTCCAGGACTGGTCCACAACCACCTCGTCCACGCCCGTCGATTCCATGTCTTTCTCGTCTTGTTCCTGGGGTACATGGAAAAGAGAATAGCTGCGTTGACTTTCCCTCCGTGCTGCTGGACTGTCTGAAGATGCGCCCGTCCTGCGCCTCCTGTTCGTGATGCGTGCCCATTTCGGGGTGACGTTGCGAATTGAAGATTGCGAGAGTGTTGATGATGTCCTTTGCGTGATGGGAAACGGGAGATCAGATACCGTCTTTGCGTTCTTGTCGTCGGCCGCAGTTGAGTTGGATGCAGAGACCATTCCAAACTCCTCCGTCCATCTAGAAGACTTTGCCGACCAAAAACGGGACCAGGAAGCCATGGCTGAGTGGGATTGAGAGGAGATTCACCCTTTGTTGACGCTATTCATGATCTAGAGATTATGTTCATGGGAAAGGAGATCGGAAGAGCCTCCATTGGCCCGGCGTGAAACGTTTGAAAATTTGAAACCTCGATCATTCAATGACGCATTTATGATAGAAAGTACCCCTGTACGTAGAGAGATTTTCCGGTATACACATGCTCACAACTCACTGACTTGAAGAATACGTATCTATCCACTGGACTGTCTCTGTGGCTCTCTGCGGACTCAAACTTTTCTTTGGGTTTTGTTGGATGTCCGGACCGCACAGTGCATGTACACCAACATGGTACAGGCCCCTATTACGCGCATGGGTTCTGTTTTCCATCTCCTCGCCACACTATGCTGAACAAAACCGCCAACGAAGAGGGGGAGATAAACAGTGTGCTTGTAAATAGACTCACAGTCACTAAAGGGCACTGGGAAGAGCCACTGCAGTGAATAGGGCCCTGGCAGCGTCGGAGGGCGGTGGGAATGTCGTCCACCGCTTAGCTAGGTGGGCTCACAACAACTATCGCCGCTCTATTTCCTAAAAGTCCTTTATCAGCATCTCGCTATCTGGCCAGTGTGCCATGACATCGTCCGAAGCACTTTCGGATGATTGTGATGTTGGTGACCTTCGACGGCTAAAGGCGGGGGGTCTCCTCCGTTCACACCACGTCCGAGTTACCTCACTGAGTTTTGATATCAACCGCTGTTGGATTTGCTGCAAGACCGACATCGGAATTCCGTAGAAAGGTGGAGTCCACGGAAATACGATGCCATGAGTTCCAGGCACTATGAAGGAATCGTTGTCTGGGGCCAAGGTCTGCCCCAACCAGTGACAGCATAAACAGCATTTTTTTGCAACACTAACCACTTTATCGGTATGCTAGAGAACCGATTCAGAATAGGATAGACTACGAAAATGAAATACACACCGCGAATAAGACCCGGAGCCGCTCGATCTCAGTCTGCGTTAACGCAGGGGCAGATGGAGATCTTGGCATCGGCGTAGATGGTGTAGCTGTTGCGATCGGCGAAAAAAAGGATATGAAAGCCATGAGGGTAGCTTCGCAGTGAACAGTACCAGCAAATTCATCAGTTTTGAAATCATTCTCGTCAATGCGCCGATGGATCAAAGTGATATCGTCGCCGTTTAAAGAGGGTGTCAAGGTCGGCAATATGAGGCTGAGCATGACGTCTCGGGGTTTCGTCATGATGCGAATACTCGATGGCTTGTATACATGAAGAACGTTGAGGGTGGTAGACGTGGATTTGAAAAGCTTGGAGCGAGATAGAACGTGGCCCGCTCTGAACCATGCAACTATGCCTTGGCAATACCGAAGGATCGCATCTTCGCTCTCGTCTTCAAAGTCGACGTTCTCTTCCAGCTCATCGCTTTCATCCAGTAAGAGCGGGGTTGCTAATGTATTGCGTTGAAATTTGAACGATGGCTCACATACTACAACACTCACCAGATTGTTTAAGTCTTTGCTGCTCTCGGAATGTGAACTCCGCAAGTTTGATGGCCGAATGAAGAGACGGGATAGCGAGAAGTGCCTTGAAAGCCTCGTTATCGTACAGAAGGGATTTCCAAGTCCAGATGGCAGCGTTGATAGTGTCAATTGATTGAATTGACGAATTAGATGGTTCCCAGCCTATAACCCTGTCTCGCAGTATGGTGAGCGTCGATACAAAGAGATTGCGCCAAGCAATGATAGTAGCAGGCGAAAATAGGTATTCTCGTTCCAAGTGACCAGCGTGATGTCGATAAGGAACGCTGCGAGAATCGAAGTGTTCGTAGAATGCACTGTTGACACCAAACCACCTCTCCTCCAGCGAATCGCTGTCAGCATCCAGTGGCACCCATTTCCCCAAGAGATCCACTAGCGACTGTCCCAGGATGAATTTGTCCGTCGTGATACGGTTCCTTATCTTGCGATGGCACCGTAACCAGACAAATCTAAAGAATTCCACCTGACGAGCGGCACGGTCCACGGAAAATTCCTCCAAGGCTTGAAAAAGGTCAGACGCATGTTCACAAAGAGGTACAGATATCCTCGGGGGGCTACGAGCATAAGCACCAGGAGATATAATAATTATGGAGAATATACTTCTTTGTAGGATCAGCGAGGTCCCGAAGGGGTGTTTTGCTGGGCCTGATTTCCTCTATGCTAAGAAGGTTCTTGGATGCAGGCCCAGAGTGAGTTGAGGATATAGAATCGATAGATGATATCCCCTCAGTCTCCAAGGCATTGATGAATAGGCCATCAGTAGTGAAACGGCCACTGACTGCTACGACATGGAGTCTCGAGTGATCCTGAGTCAACAGCGTGGCGATGTGATTATACACCCTGCCCAGTGCGCTGTTGCCGCTGCCTGCCTGCCTCGCCGGGATTGGCGTCGCAAATGTAGCCTGCCAGCTAGGCTCCAAGAGTCGAATAGCGGTCGTTAATGCACGTATATTGCACTCAACCTCAGCGGGATGCGAGCTTGACATGATGGGTTCAATGAACAGAATGCGTTGAGGACCTCGACGAACTTGGGACGCGGTGACAAGCGATTGAACTGGTTCAGATCGGCGTTCCGGTCTTTAGAGAGTTTGAATACTCTGGCAACAGCTTGTGAATGCAACAGAAACAAACGAAGGCTCCGTTCCGGATCCGAACAGTATCCGAACCGCATCGGACTGTGGCGCTGCCGTAGTAGTCAGGCCTCAGGCAAGCTCATATTTCTAGCCATGTATAGGAGAACTTCAGCATTGTAGCTTATCAAACACCGAGCACAATTTCCCTAACCTTCTCCCCAAGGTGAAATGAGTCCGACAGGTGAAAACCGAACTCCTTCACCTTCCTCATGCATTGAACTTCATATGTTGCACTGACCTCACTCCCTTACGACTGGCCATGCCACGGTCACACTAGTACTGTCCCCCAACGACGTCTCCTTGAATCCAAACTGCGTAAGAAGGTCTTTCGCCTTCCCATCCGCCGCCAAGCTCACATATCCCACCTTCGGCACGTTCTCCATAAGCCAGCTCTCAATTTGCCGCATGATCAATTTCCTCAGGCCCTTGCCTTGATGCGCTGGTACCGCGATATCAACGACCTGGAAAAATAACCCGCCGTCGCCGATGACACGTCCCATTCCGATCGGGTCGCCCTCGGGAGTGGTTTGCGGTTGTTCGTCCGAGGGCGTGTGGTAGATGATTTGTACTGCGAAGAGGGAGTTGGGCAGGCCGATGGCTAGGGCGGCATGTGCTTTGGGTGACAGGCCAGATGACGCGCAGGGGTTGCTGTACACTTCGATCGACGGGGTAGCCCGTTTGATGGTGTACAAGTTGTCCATCTTTGTACTGCGACTGATGCGAAATTTAAAAACGCGTCAATTTGAGGCTAAAAGGTTGAAGTATTTCAAAGGAAGGGACCTCTGACGACGGCAATAGTGCTTCAAGCCTTTCCAAGATTGCTTCAAGAAATGCAATCATGTAGCGAGTCATCAAAGGGAAATTTCAGCTCACGGCTTTATGATAAATCATTCGACGTCCAAACCTCCGTTGCTGTTTCCACATCACGATTTCCTAGAGTATCTCAGTCAATAAATAATTGTGTACATTACATATTGTCATAAACATATCATCAGAGCTTTGACTTCGAGTTCGCCTTGACATACGATCCGCCAATTGACAGCATCTCAGCAGCCTCCTCCACCATCCTGTCGACGATCACCTTGGCAGGTAGAACCTCATCAATGAGGGAGGCGACGCGTCCCATCAGCCAAGGTCTAAATATATCTTGTTAGAAAAGACTGAAGACTAGCATAATATTCAACTTACCGGCCCTCGACTGATTTTTCAGGGTGCTTCTCGAGCTCGTGGTAGTGGGGAATGATTCCCTTTGATGTCAGTTCCTTGATCTCGGCTTGTCTGTTCTCCTCCCTATGTCACGTTGCTCTTCAATATAAGACAACACGAAACAAGCAATATACACACCAGTCCCGGACATAAGGCGTCTTCCGTACACGAAGCGGTCGGCCAGTGAAGATGAGTGTCGTGATAGCATCCTCAAACCCGGCGCTCAGAATGAGATCTTTGTGGTGCTTCGGCGCGCCAGCCTCCACCGCGGCAACAAACCGTGTGCCAACCCCTACAAGCACAAAGTAAGCATACAAGACACGCTCAGACACGCGTTCAGCACGTACAAACTGCTTGAGCGCCCCACATTAAGTTCGCCGCCAGACCCCGTCCATCGTACACTGCACCTGCACCAATGACGTACACAGGCTTGCCCGTCAAAGGCGACTTGTGGCCCTTGACAATATCGACACACGCAGGGATAAGGATGCTCGCGGGTATGTCACCAGTGTGTCCACCACCCTCACCGGCCTGGGCGCAGATGAGGTCACATCCGACGTCCAGTGCCTTCGTGACGTGCTTCGGGTGCCCGACCATGTTCATCACGGGAATACCAGCTTTGTGGAGCTTCTCGACGACTGCGACGGGTGGGACACCAACGGCGCACACGAAGAGGGCGGCTTTTTCGTCGATGATAACGTCGATGAGATCGCCCAATTGGCCTTTGGTGTAGTCAAACTGTTCATTTCCCTGGGCGTGAGTAGGGTTTCAAAAGCTATTACTTAGGAGAACACACATTTGTCTTTCTGGCGCTTCCGCCTACCTGGGGAAGCAGCAAGTCGACACCAAAAGGCGCGTTCTTGTCAATGAGGTCGGCTTTCACAGCTTGGATCTGTACCAATGCGTTTGGTCGCCGTGAATCTCGGACATGAAAAGCATGATACTGACCTGCTGGCGAAGAATCTTCGGGGTGTATCCGACACCACCAATGACACCCAGACCACCTGCGTTTGTTACAGCAGCAGCAAGTTCCGGTCCAGCTGCAACATTCATCCTGCACAAAAAAAAATGCCGACCGTATCAGCTCGCATCCCCTAGGAGCCAGTAATAGTAATACGTACCCAGCAAGCAGGATGGGATGCTTGATCCCGAAGTACTCTGTGATTGGAGTCTGAATGATCGACATGGTTGCGGGGAGGGACCTGGTATAGGATTGAAAGTTAAATAACCCGAGGTCCGGGTTTATAACACAAATTGAGCTCCTTCCTCATGATATTCGAAAAGGTTGTTCGCCAACCATGTTGTTGGCGGGCTTACAACGGCAATTGATGCGTGCCGGTTCCGGAACAAGCGGACGCCGCCAAGTGTAATTCCCCGCGCGAAGTGCGATGTTCCGCTGCGGGGAAGAGTAAAGGAGCTCGGATGCGTGGTGTGTCGACGTAACTAAACTTGTGGCAATACAGTATGAGGCAGACAGCCTACATATGAGTCCAACTACACCCAAATACGTCCCCCCGATTCAGCAGGCCCGAATTCAAGGTACTGTGTTGTCAGAACGCATGACTTGCAAAGCACGGAGAAATAAATGCCGGAGATTATTTCACACTACGAGAATATGACAATTTCAAAATCACGATCGCTCCCGTGGTCAGAGCAGGTCAGAGCCCCTTTTGCGGCAGCCATCGTGACGACAACACAAGCGCCTCTGAGATATGGGGTATCATCGTGATGGCGTCAAGTGGCGCTGCAAGTCAAACTCAATAGCTCTTTTCCGGTACAAGCACCCAGGAAAGGGGTATAATATTGACTGGGAAAAAAACTTGTTGTTCCATGGAAGGATGTGGGTAGTGTGGTATTATATGTGGATGCTAACATGAAAGCAAAATGATGAGCAACGTTAGGAAGAGAAAGAAATGAATGTTCCGCAAAGAATGTCCGAAGCATCAAATCAGAATGGTAAACGGAGGTCTCATGGCGGGACAGCTTCCGGTATGGGGTCCTCAATGGACGCAAAGACTGAGGTGCGGGGTGACCGGCCAGCGGCCTGCATCAGTCTCTTTAGTCTCGACAGCTCGTCCGATAGTGCCCTACATCAATGGTAAATTAGTGTTTCGGCGTAAAAGTCAAGATATCTCACTGGGCAGTGGCAACAGCATCCTGGCTCTCCTTCGAGCTCCTCTCCACCTCACCCTTAAGCCTGGCAATCTCGTCCTGCCACGTCTGCTCAATGTCACTCGCCACCTTCCTATCCATCTCCTGCAGCTTCTTCACCTCTGCACGTCCACCCTCCGCGGCCTGCACCTGCTCCAGCAGAACCTTGTACTTCTTCCCCACCGACTCTGCCTCCGCTCTCATCTTCTCTTCCCGCTTCCCCATCTCCTCCCGCAGGCGCTCGGTGTCTGTCTTCCACGACTCCACGAGCCCTTTTATGCTGTCCCGTAGTGTGAGATATTCTCGTTCGGACTTTTGCGAGAGTGCTGTAGATTCTGCAAGGGCGGACTTCATTTCCTGCACCGATTTCTTTGCCGTTGATGATTCATTTTTGAGTTGCGATTTGAGAGCGGCTGCTTCAGCCTCTGCTTTTCTGGCGCGTTCCAGGACCTGGAACAATAGGGTCAAGGTTTAAGGATGACAGGAACCAGATATCTGGACTCACCTCCTGCAGTAGCCTTTCTTTTCGCGCAACAACATTATTGAGACCTTCGTTCTCTAACCGCAGTCTCTCCCTCCCCTCCTTCAAATCCTCAGTCTGTCGCGTCAATTGCGCCACGCTGCGTTGTGATAACCTCAGCTGCGCCTTCGTGTTCTCCAACGCGTTCCTCGCGTTAACAACACCCGTCTGCAGATCCGCTAGCACCTTCGTCGTTCCTCCAGGCGTCAGTGATAACCGGCGATTCGGCGACGGCGGAGGTTGTAATGAGCTTGATATTGAGTTGTCGAGGTCGACCGGCGAGAGTTTGTTGGAGTTTGACGGAGATGGCCGTTGTGTTGGTGGCTGGCCTTCGTCAGCTAGTGCCCGGGCATTGCCTATGAGTATCATTATCGAGCCACAGAAGATATGAATACTTGGCTTTGACAAGCAGGAGGGGGAGAGAAGAAAGGGCGGTACCAACCTACAGATGCAACCGGGATGCCTGAGGGAATTGTTAGACGTGCTTAAATACTATGCAGCGTATTGTAGTGAAGGACATACGACTCAGAGTTCGTGTAGGACTTGAAGCTCGTTTGTACGATGTCGGACTCACGGGATTGACTCCAAAGGAAACTGGCACCCCCTCTGGAATGCCGTTTTCCTCTAATCCGTCGCGTCTGGGAAGAGGTAGATTCGATTCGGGTCCGGCAATCCCATGCAAAACGTCGAAGCTCGATCGGCGTTTCATCTTTGTGGAAGTTGATGCGACTGGCGTAAAAGAAGACGGCGGTGGGGAAGTAGGTGAAGTCATGTCGTCCTGGTACTCCTGCACTCCTCGTGGACCACTACGTATGATGTTCTCGAGGGTATTTAACTGAGCCTGCTGATGCCTGATAGTATGTTTCAGAGTCGAAACCTGATTCCGGACGGCAACTAGCGGATCATGAGCACTGGATACATTTCGGCGTCAAAGCACTCACCTGGGTCGTCGAGAGAAAACGAAGGACTGTGCGCACGCAATGAGCGAACTGAATTGCTCGAAGATGGTCTCGGTAGGGAGCGGTCGCGGCTGTTTTTTAGGGGAGAAAGACCTCTATCGTTGGCACTGTATAATGGGTATGAAAGGCTAGGGCTTGAAGACATCCACTTGAACGAAAGAGAAGTAGAAAACTCGCGGCTGAAAACGAGCGTCGGCAACGATTGGGTGGAATTAATCGAGTTCCAAGGATATAGTACAGAGCCAGCGAATCCAGCCAACCTTCGCCGCAAATAATTCTGTTGAACTTGATGGTCGCCGCTCGTCACTCCACTCAAACGCTTATTTGTCTGTGCTTGGTCCGGCAGTGCATCACGTGCACGCGTTCCCTTCCCAGGTCGCGTCAACTTTTCGGCAGGAACCAACACCATCAACAACGGCGAGCGCCGTTGGTCCTACGCAGATTCGCGCTCGTAACGCGTGTATATACCATGTCAGGGGAATGCTCTATCTGCTTAACCGCGTTTAAGGATCCGGTCTCTATTCCTTGTGGTTGGTACTGCCTGAGAGCACCCAATTACGGCAACTGACGACTTTCTGCAGGCCATGTCTACTGCACTAAGTGCCTGGCTGATCATGTCAATGCTCCTGGAAACAATGACCTGAGGTCAACATGTCCCACCTGTCGAAGACCATTCAATACCGGTGAGGTTTCCTTTGCCACCCCATTGAAGTTGTGGCTCATCCACGACCCTAGTGACGCCCGATGTCTGTTCTGACCTTCTCTTGCTCTTCTTCGTGCCATCTGATACGCGTCTTTTCTCCAGTTAACTTATCTACACAAGAAATACCACGAATATGTTGTGCCATCCGTTCGACGGATCTACTTTGACAACCCAGCACAAGTCGACGTCAAGATGAAACTTGCTGTAGCCGAAGCCAAGATCAAAAAACTACAGAAAGAGCAGGAGGTACTTATGCGACAGTGCGAGAGGCATATTGCGGCCGCGGGGGCCCATGCGGCCGGGGAGCAGCAGGCGAAACTCAAAGCAGACAATCTCGCGGAGCGCCTCTCGAACATTGAGAGAGAACATAAGAATGAGAAGCTGGGCGCGGTGCTCAACTTGATGAATATAGAAGAGCAGCGGGACGTGTTGAACACCAAGTATCAGAAGCTCAAGCAACGCGTTCATGACCTCGAAATGAACTCCCGGTTCGTCTTCCCCCTTGCTTTCATGTTTTCGTACCTATATCTGACACCTTTCCCAAAAAGATTGAACGATAGCATGGTGTCGACTTCATCCTCCCATGGCCAGCGCTTGCATAAAATGCCCAGTTCCCTCAGAATAGACACCTCCATGTCCGCTGGCCCCAGTCGGCACGCAGAAGCACCAGCGGTGGCATCAAATTCTTCCGCTTCCCGGCCAATTCGACCTCTCCCGCGAGCCGCGCGCGAGAAAGTCAGGGCTCAGGCTCGTCGAATCAGTCCACCTCCCATTTTTCGCGAGCCCGCAAAGCGGCCACGATTATCCGAACCGCTAGTCGCCGTTGGCTGGGCCCTTCAGGAAGAGCCCGACGACGCCAGCCTGTGGAACGGCCATTATTCCCTTCGAGGCAGGCGGATTAGTAGAGCGGGCTAGAAATGTTTGGAGGCTAAATGACTATAATTTCATTCTATCTATATGTGCAGCAGGTATATGATTCAAGCATATAAATCAAGTTTATGGTATATGTATCGATCGGAAATGGACCATCCCGTCCCCCTAGGTATTTGTTGAGTGACCTGTCCCACAGCTCTTCGCAAGCTCCTCCTCCTCCCTCCTCGACGCTAATTATACGAACCATCCAGCTCAGATTTACAGGAACGTCAAACGGCTGCTCCGAGCTCGTGGCACATTGGTGAGAGATGTTTGCCATACATCACGTGCACGTGCACGCGTTCCTTGGACCCTTGACCAAGTCGCGTCCAGCAGGCCTTTTGACTCTGAACCAACACCATCGACAGCACACCCGTTCGTGATTTCACGATCGCAACGCGTGCCTATACAATGTCCGGAGAATGCTCTCTTTGTTTAATGGCGTTTGAAGAACCGGTTTCTATCCCCTGCGGTCAGCGCTGGTCGAGCCACCCACAAATTTGCCAAGTTTCAACTGACAATCTTCTGCAGGCCATGTATACTGTACCAATTGCCTGTCTGATTATGTCAATGTTCCCGGAAATAACGAATTATGCTCAACGTGTCCCACTTGTCGAAAACCATTCAATACTGGTATGGTTTCTTTGTCTTTTTGTTGACGCAGTTGCTCATTCGCTACTCTAGTTACACCTGATGTCCGTGATGATCTATCTACTCCGAGTCTCCTTCGTGTCCTCTGATGTTTTCCTCTAGCTAGCCTGTCTACACAAGAAATACCACCAATATGTCGTGCCATCCATTCGACGGATCTACTTTGACAACCCAGCACAAGTCGACCTCAAGAAGAAACTCGCTGCAGCAGAGGCAAAGATTAAAAGACTACAGAAAGACCAGGAAACCCTCATGCGACAGTGCGAGCAGCACATGATGGCGGCACGCGCGCATGCAGCGGGCGAGCATATGGCGAACCGCAAGGTCGATCAACTCGCAGAGAGACTCGCGCGCATTCAGACAGAGCATACCGGCAGAAGACTGAATGACGCGATGAACTTGAAAAATGTACAAGATGAGCGGGATGCGTTGAACACCAAGTACCAGCAGCTCAAATACCGCGTTCGTGATCTCGAAGTGGACTTCCGGTTGGTTTTCACCCTTGCTTTCATGTTTTCGTACCTATATCTGACACCTTTTTCAAAAAAGATCAAACGATAGTATGGT
Source organism: Hypsizygus marmoreus (assembly GCA_013433165.1). NCBI lineage: Eukaryota > Fungi > Basidiomycota > Agaricomycetes > Agaricales > Lyophyllaceae > Hypsizygus > Hypsizygus marmoreus. The sequence continues at coordinate 891,886 of CM024089.1, read as the reverse complement.
GTCGACTTCATCCTCCCATGGCCAGCGCTTGCAAAAGCAGCCCAGTTCCCTCAGAATAGACACTTTCATGTCCGCTGGCCCAAGTCGATACGCAGATGCGCCAGCGGCGGCGTCAAATTATTCCGCTTCCTGGCAAATTCAACCTCTCCCGCGAGGCGCGCGCGAGAAAGCCAGGGCTCAGGCTCGTCGAATCAGTCCACCTCCCATTCTCCGCGAGCCCGCCAAGTGGCCACGACTATCCAAACTGCTGGCTGATACATATGCATATGCAGTTCAAAGTTTTTGTATACTACTATTGCTAGCTGATCTCTTGGACCCTGACCATCCGAACCTCATGCTGGTATATATGTATATCCACTTCATTATTGTTCTATTCTACTGTTGCTAATTAATTTTTTTGTGGTGGACCATATGTCAGAGAACATCACTGAAGTAAGTATCTGTCTGGTGGAAGCTTCAAGTAGGTGAGATGAGCAGTCATTTGGGTTCATGTCGGGAGTCCCAAAGCGGTTGTGGCGCATATAATATTTAGCAACAAGGCTGCTGGTTATATAAAGAAAATTTCTTAGTTCATTAGAGTCCATTGAACGACGAATGAAATGTGAGAGAGAATCGAGAGTGTTGAATGAGCCTATGAATGGTCAGAATAGAAGGGAGAATTTTGAAGGTAGTGGGAGGGGGTAAAGTGAAGGTTGACAGTGGACACGACCTATGGGTCAACGATCAGCAGGTATGAGCAGGTTTATCGGGCAGCATGAGGGGAAGCAGCAGGTGCACAGCGCAGCGCCCGAGTGGTCCGCATGTGTTAGAAGTCGTCGTCTTCCCAGGGGGTAGCGTAACTTTCCCCGGAGACAGAGCGGAAGCGGATCCAATTTTTTCAATAAGTCAATGAATTCATACCAACCGCAATATCAACCTATCAACCTATACTAATTACATATTCGAAAAGATAGCTCAGTGCCTGTTTACCTAGTACCAACTTTAGGACTTGAGTAATTCATCAATATGTGCAGCACGTATATGATTCAAAATAGCAAGTCTATGGGTATATCAACGGATTACAAAAAGAAGATAAAGAGACAAACCGTCCTGTCCCACTAGGCATTTGTCGAGTGACCTGTCCCACAACTCTGTTCAAGCTCTTCCTCTTCCTTCCGCAGCCTCGCCATCGTTGCATCCAAGATTCGCCGCCGCCTTTCCGCGGGTGAATCATCGAAACCGCCTGACGGGACCGCATCTACACCTCCGAGGATATAGGAGCGAGCTTCAGCCTCGAGCTCCGATGCCGGCTGGTAGACATCCCCGCTATCCAAAAGAGAGCGCGTACCTATCGCAGCTGCACGCTCGAATTCAACGACCTCACGATTAAGTTTCGAATTGAGCTCTTTAAACTGCATCCCCCAATCAGTGTCTCAAGAACCATTAATGATGGTATGAAACGCACGTTATTACCATGATCCCCCCACACATTATGCGTCAGTTCATGACACAACACCCTGCGCACCTCCGCGTACAGTCTGAACCCGTCATACCGATCTGTCCTGAGACGTAGCTTTATCGCCTGTCCTGCGTTGACGTTGAGCCCAAGAAGCCCGGGATGTTCATGCGGTGCGAGTTCCGTGAGGGTGCCCACGGAGAGCTCGTGAATCTGCATAACGTGCTTGATCGCGGGGTCTTCGGATAGTTTGGTGAGTAGAGCCATGGCGGCGCCAGGGTTGGGTAGGTGCGCGAGGGGTGTCAGTTCGTGGAATCGGTATTTGAGGAAGGAGACGTCCGATGTTCCCGTAGATCTGAGCTGGACGTTTCGTATAATTAATGTTATCGTCCACGTCGCGAGGGATGCAAAACATACCTTTGCCTGAGGTTTCAATGCCCTTTCCCGTAGTATCCGCTCCCGTTTCCTTTGCTCGCTTTCCACGCTCTGCAAAGATGAGAGTTCTCGAGACGTCGATCCAAGCATCTGGAGCTTCAGGCCATTCTTGAATCCCGCCTGTATCAAGGTTGTTTCATCGCGGTTCTGTGCAACGACATTTTTCCCCTTCAAAAGCAACTTCTGGAGTGAAGGAGGAACATCAGTCAGCTCCTCCAATCGGGCTTGTAGGGCCGCGATTGTGCTATCCGGAAGACAGGAGAGTGCATGAGGTGTGCCGCGGAATGCGACGGTGAACGTTATGGGTGTCGAGGACGACATGGCTGGTATGTATGTATTGGACGCAATGAAAGATAGTTGCGATGCTCGGCGCTGTTTCTGGTCATTTTGATGGTCATTCTGGGAGGTGAGTGAGTAAGCCTCGGTCTCTGCTTGCTGAGTCATCCGTAATGATCGGGAGCTTGGAAACATAACATGACCAAATGTACCGTTCAGGGCACGCATGTTTGAACTTCGGCACGCTTGAACCAACAGACAATCCTGAATCCATTCCACTAGTAACCACATCGCTTTACTAAAGAACTTAGGCTTCACTCCAGTGCTCTTTCTATATCTTAAGCGACTTAAATGGCGACAAAATCCTCCGCAAAATCGAAATCTGCAGCGTCCTCCCAACTCAAGCAAGGGAAATTGTCGTTTGCCAGTTCTAAACGAACAGCATCGACAAATAACGAAAAGGCTAAGAAGACCTCGCAGTCGAAGGTTGTTAAAGCACCCCAGAAGATTGCTAGCCCAGAAAGCAGCAGTGAAGATGTCGACGTCGATGATATCGAGGTGACATCCTCCGAAGAGGAGGTCGTCGAACAGAAGAAGGAAGGACGTGCACCGCCGACTACACAGACGAAGACGAGGAAAGCGGTTGAAGAGAAACCCACCAAACCCACCCCCGTCCTTCAGCCCAAGCCGAGTCAAGATAACGTCCAACGACCTGAGCTGGATGAGAAGGACCCGAGATGGCGTCAGCAGTATGCTGTCGCGCGGGAGAAGATGGGATACTTGCACCCAAGTATGTTCAATCTTGCGTCATTATTGTTTGGCAATTGGACTGACATGACCGATAGTCCACGCCGAGGGTCAGAACAAAGTACACGAGATCCTTAGGGTCTTCGATATGTCAGTGTATCTCCACCGATGATTATTGCTTCGTACCCTGACGTTATTGATAGGTCGTACGAATATGGACCATGTGTTGGGGTCAGTCGCCTCGAGCGATGGGAGCGCGCAGCTGCATTGGGGTTAAACCCTCCCAAAGAAGTACGTTTGACAACCCTCTCGTCTGGTATCCGCGTGCTCATGAGTATCGAAGATTCGTGAGATCCTTGAGACCAAAGAAGGGCACGAGAAGACCGAATATTCGCAATCTGTTTTGTATACCGAAGTTTGATCGATGTGTCGGGTTCATCGTGTTTTGTTCACTGGTCAGGGTGAGTGATGAAGTAAATTGTGTTGCCTCTTACCCACAAGTACGCATGCCACAGGAGGCTTTTCTTTTTCCGTTCTTTCGTTCTTTTGTGTATCTTTATAGTTCTGCTTTGATCTGCATGCTCTCTTTGCTTGTATGTACTCGTACCTTCTATTCCGCTCCATCCAATGATCGATTACACCATTGACCGGCTTATAACCGGTGAAAAGAACCGTCCCGAGATCGACATCGCTGAGTTTTTGAGGCCGTGCCATGGTGCATTGATGCACTGCACCATGCATGGTTGTCCAATCCGATGGCCGTGGTTGGCGGATTTCCTTCTACGGAGGTATGTCGCAATCAGGAGCTCGAGTTCTCAGTCATCGGCGTCTCTTCTAACCCCTACCTGCTCTTCCGGGCTCTGCCTTCAGGATCTTTCGGAACATGTGAGGACGCGACTTTTACCAGTAGTGCCAGAATCAGTGCTGTTGTTCCCGCTGAAACCCAGGATGCACCCTATCGCAAGGACTGATTCGGAATTGCGAAATTTGCTTGACTTCCATAAAGGCGAACCTTTGTCTATCTTCTGGTGTGGTGTCCGATGGGTCCTGTTTCGGTCCGAACCGTTGAAAATTCTAGCAGTCAAACAACGTTTAAGGGATGGGGTCAAAAGATCTTGAACGGGTAATCGATATTTGCCTGGCTTATATACGGTTCCGTGGCCTGGATGTGCAGTAGATTCCCCGAAGCTATTCAGTAATGCCCATCAGCACGGTCAAGGAGAGCGAGGTCGATGTGCTTGTCATTGGAGCTGGTCCAGCTGGGCTCATGGCTTGTAATGCTCTGGCGAACGCTGGAGTTGATGTACGAATAGTTGATAAACGGTATGCCACCGCTTTGTGCTGGGTTGAACAAGGACGCTGACTGGTGGTGAGCAGGCCCAGTAAAGTTATGGCCGGTCAGGCGGATGGTATCCAGCCACGCACGATAGAAGTCTTACAGGTTTCTTTGCTTCGCTCTCTTATTTGGTTCAGTCTATGACGTGAAATTAGAGCTATGGTCTGGCCCAGCGATTGCTCCGAGAAGCAAATCAGATGCACGTAGCTGTATGTAACAATTAATGTGCGTTCTAATATACCTTGATGTACTCAATGATTTCGTTTGTAGGCATTTTACAACCCCAATCCAGAGACAGGCGGAATCGAGGTATACCTTTCTTGACTTTGATTCCGTTGAAATGGCTCTAACCCCATTCTTACCTTGTTCAAAGCTCACCGACCGAACAGCAGATATCTCCGAAAATGATACACGGTATCCTTTCGAGGTAATATCCGCCCCGACCTTCACTTTACTTTGAGTTAATCCATATCTCAGGCTACGCTGCATCAAGGCGCCATCGAAAGTATTTTTTTGGACTCTATGCGAGAGTTGGGAGTGGAAGTTAGCCGTCCGACTGTGCCTGTGTCCATTCAGATCTCCGACGACGAGAAACACTTGACCAATTCTTACCCCGTGCGGGTGAATATCCATGTCGTGGTGTGGTGTAGAGTGGCGCATACTTAACATGAGTTCCTCTAGGTGGTGCTGCGCCATGGGGATGCGCTTGAAGGCCAGACCGACACAGAAATAGTCCACGCAAAGTTTGTCATCGGGGCAGATGGTGTGTATATTCAACATCGACTGGAATTTTGCGTCTGATGTCTTTCAGGTGCCCATTCATGGGTCAGAAAAGCATTCGACATCGAAATGGAGGGAGAGCAGACGGATTACGTCTGGGGAGTGGTTGACATGATCCCGGACACCGACTTCCCCGATATACGCAACAGATGCGCCATCCATTCGAATAACGGCTCGTGTATGATCATCCCGCGTGAGGGAGACAAGGTCCGCCTGTATATACAGTTGGGTAGTAAGGATGGGGTGGACCTTGCGAGTGGTAGAATTGCTAAGCAGCTGATTGGGCCAAGCCAGTTGCTTGACGTATGTGCTTGGGGTTTGTCTGCGAGACGTTACTGAATGATATGATATGATAGGTCGCTCGAAGGTCTATGTTCCCGTATGTTATCAATGAGCCCAAATCAATAGACTGGTGGACGATCTACCAGAGTGCGTCGGACCCTCGTGGTCGCTGATAGTTGTCTGACCAGACGTAGTCGGCCAGCGTGTGGCGTCTAGGTTCTCAGTGAAAGATCGGGTTTTTATCGCTGGTGATGCTTGTCATACGCACTCGCCCAAAGCAGGTATGGCTGCCGATTTTGCAGACAGGAATATATTTGACATTTTGATTCTAGGACAAGGGATGAATGCAAGCATGAATGACACACACAATCTTGGTAAATAGTCTTTGCTCCTAGTCTCTCAGCACCTAGCTAAAGGCAGTTTAGCGTGGAAGCTTGCTCATGTCATCAGGGGATGGGCAGACCTTTCACTCCTGCGGACAGTACGACGTTTATGCTCCTCATAGCGTTTTTCGTTTCGACCTCACATCCTATGACAGTATGAGCTCGAGCGCAGAACATACGCCCAGAACTTGATCAACTTCGACAAACAATTCGCAAGGTTGTTTTCTGGAAAGCCGCGAACGTACAACAATCGAGACGGAGTATCTCATGAAGACTTTATCAAGTGCGTCTCCCCTTCACCATCGAATACTAGCAGACTCCTTATGACTCAACAGAGCTTTCAAAACGTTCGGCGGCTTCACCAGTGGAGTCGGAATCTGTTACGCAGAGTCTCAGATCATAAATGCCACCCACCAATCTTACGCGAAGAATCTCATCGTTGGCAAACGCCTGCCTCCACAAATATTAGTCCGTGCAGCTGACTTCCGCCCATTCGAGCTCCAGGACCTCTTGCCGTCGGACGCACGATTCAAGGTGCTTCTATTCGCGGGCGACACCTCACAACCCTCGCAGCGAATGAGATTAGCCATGCTTGCAGCAGAAATGGGTGCAGTCAATGGGTTTCTGAAGACCTATACCCCTGGAGGAAATATCTTTGCTGCGTTTGATATTATTGCGATAAGCTCGGCGAAGAGAACGGTCGTGAGGCATACCGATGTTCCAGAGCTGTTTGGATCACATTGGTCCAAGTCCGTGTTGCCTTTTCTTCGTTGCCTTCAACTTTCTGACAACATACACAATGCAGAGTTTTCATCGATGTCGAAGACATGAAGAAAACGCAAGGCGGCGACACGTATGCTAATTTTGGGATAAATCCTATGGGTGTGGTAGTGGTCGTGCGGCCAGATGGATACGTTGGGATGGTTGCTCCGTTTGACAAGGTTAGAGATATCAACCAGTATTTTGCGGCGTTCACTCGACCTTCTCCCTGACGTGTAATACTCACTATATGATGCATCCTGAAATATTACAAGGAAATAACATGGACGTTGGGTTCATTGTTCAGGATTTTCAACGTCAACAGATTACTTGCCACGCCCACCTGGGGTTTGGTGGGTCTCAACGTATACCACTGTTCGGCTGCGAGACACTGTTTGAATCAACCTGCATTCTCCTTGACAAGGCCACGGCGCTCATATCAACAACGAGAAGAAATTATTGAATGGCGTGCGCCGGGCACGCCGCGACTGCCATTGGGACATCCATTCTATCTATGTGAGGCACCGAGCTTTCCGTTATTCGTCCGAGGGCTTGGGTCATTGCCATTAACCAGGCACAGCCTGAAAGGAATTGTCTCTTAAATTTACTCTAGGCCAACGGCTTCGATGACTTTCAGCAGTACTATTATCTGTTACTGATACTGCCCAGCCGGATGATTAGAAGCGACCCATGACTTGGGGTCTGTAGCTGTTATCGCCACTGGAAATATCGCCAGATGTCTAAGTCGTCAACGAATCATGGTGTGCTAGTATTTGTATTTCGGAGTGGCAACTTTGAGAATTGTGCTTCCACTGGGTCGGAAGTTGACTGAGGGGTACAACACTCGCGGAGTTCCAAATATGCTAAAGACCTGTCATCGATCATCTCGGGAGTAACTTCAAACGTCCACTGCCAGTACCAATTGTGAGTGCCTGGATCATAGCATTCCATATGAAGTTGACTGCCACTGAGCGCCATGAAAGAAACATCAGACACACCATATAAATCTTCCACCCTTTCACAATCGGCGGCGCCTTGGCACATCATCAATCAAGATTCAAATCCATTTATGATCCACCTGGGACACGGTCTCTAAAGCTTCGCCCGCAAGCCTTGCTCGAGACATTGGTGCCTTGCGGCTATTCTAAAATTCGCGAAGAAACCCATGATATATCTTTGTAATGGGGTGACATGGATTCAGGTTCCATAATGCTGTGTCTCTTCGTCCCGTGGCCTCAGTCGCATCTTCCTTCCTTAGGTTGGAAAACATTTCTGAGATGAGGGTCAATTTTCAAAAGACCTGACGCTGGTGATAATCACCCTTCTTTGGCTTATATGGATCTTTGGCATGGGTGGTGGGTACAGTTACTGAAGCTGTACACAATGCCCATCAGCGCGGTTAAAGAGAGCAACGTCGACGTGCTTGTCATTGGAGCGGGCCCCGCTGGACTTATGGCCTGTAATGCTCTGGCGAGGGCAGGGATGAATGTGCGGATAGTTGATAAACAGTGAGCTGTGGTCCTGTCCAGGAAGAATCGAACATGACGCTAATCGGCGAGACGAATAGGCCTAGTAAAGTTATGGCTGGCCAGGCGGATGGTATCCAACCACGCACGATCGAAGTGTTGCAGGTTCTTTGTTTCTACTCTCTCAAGTAGCCCAGTCAGTGACAAAAGGATCAGAGCTACGGGCTAGCTCAAAGATTGCTACAAGAAGCAAATCAAGTCCATACTGCCGTATGTTGATGGGTTACCTTTCCATATTTTGAATGCCTAAATTCCTCGTTTGTAGGCCTTTTACAACCCAAATCCGGAGACAAGAGGCATTGAAGTAAAGTTTCTCTCAAGCCTTGTCTTTGCTGGACTGTTTCTTATCTCGTCTCATAGCTCACTGATCGAACGCCAGGCGTTTTTGCAAATGACGCAAGGTATCCGTTTGAGGTAGAATCTCGTCGACGTTTCATTGCATTCTGGATACTTAACGCAACTTTCAGGCTACGCTGCACCAAGGTGCCATTGAGGATATCTTTTTGGACTCCATGCGCGATTTAGGAGTGGAAGTTAGCCGTCCGACTGTGCCCGTGTCGATACAGGTATATGATAACCAGCCACAGTCCGTTGACGCTTCAACTTTCCCCGTGCGGGTCAGTGACCACATGGCATTCTTTCGGCCAGCGTGGCGCATTTTAATACCGGTTCATCTAGGTGGTGTTGTTCCATGGAGATGCTCGTAATGGCCAGACCGAGACAGAAATAGTCCACGCGAAATTCGTCATCGGGGCAGACGGTGTGTGTTTTTAGTTCACTAGAACTTGCGTCTGATGCAGTTCAGGGGCCCATTCATGGGTCAGAAAAGCATGTGACATCGAAATGGAAGGGGAGCAGACGGAATACATCTGGGGGGTGGTCGATATGGTCCCGGAAACCGACTTCCCCGACATCCGCAACAAATGTGCCATCCATTCAATCAATGGCTCGTGTGGGATCGTTCCTCGTGAAGGGGACAAAGTTCGCCTGTATATACAGCTGGGCAGTCATGGCGAGCTTGACGATACCAGCGGTAGGGTTGCGAAGGAGCTGATGGGGCCAAACATGTTGCTCGATGTATGTATTGGCCATTGTGTCCGAGATCATGTTACTAACGTGTTTGGCGTGATAGGTTGCTAGGAAATCTATGTTTCCTTATGTTATCGATGAGGCCGAGCCGATTGAATGGTGGACAATCTACAGAAGTTCGTCGATGCGTCATTGGTGCGAGCCTTAACAATGCGTTCTGACCAATATCAGTCGGACAGCGTGTGGCGGCGCAGTTTTTTGTGAAAGATCGCATCTTCATTGCCGGTGACGCCTGCCATACGCACTCGCCCAAAGCAGGTACGAGAGTCAACCTTGCAAGTAAAACATTGGATTTGACTCGAAAGTTCTGCTAGGACAAGGGATGGATGCCAGCATGAATGACACTCACAATCTCGGTTAGCACCTTCCTATTCAAATAATCTCTCAGCGCCTCACCGAACTGCCGTAGCATGGAAGCTGGTTCATGTGGTCAAGGGATGGGCGGATCTTTCGCTCCTGCGAACAGTACGTTTTTCTCCATAGTAACCTCTTCTTTTTCGAGTCCAACTCCCGCGATAGTACGAGTTCGAACGCCGAACATATGCTCAGGACCTGATCATCTTTGACAAGCAATGGGCGGAATTATTTTCGGGACGGCCGCGAACCGACGACAATCAAGGTGGTGTCTCCCATGAAGATTTTCTCAAGTGCGTAAGCAGACTTCTTCCCCTTTGACAACCAGCAGACTTGCTTGTATACCTCTAGAGCTTTCAAGGCATTTGGTGGCTTCACCAGCGGAATTGGCATCTGTTACGCAGAATCCGAGCTCATCAACACCACTCACCAATCCTTCACGAAGAATCTCATTATTGGCAAACGCTTGCCTCCACAAATTGTAGTCCGCGCAGCTGACCTCCGCCCGTTTGAGCTCCAGGACCTCTTGCCATCGGACGCACGGTTTAAGGTTCTTGTATTTGCCGGGGACACAATACAACCTTCTCAGCGCATGAGGTTAACCATGTTGGCGGAGGAGATGGGGGCAGGTGCCAGTTTTCTGAAGACGTATTCTCATGGGGAGAATATCTTCGCTGCGTTTGATATTTTGGTTGTAGGTTCTTCAAAGGGGGCAACGAGACATACGGATTTTCCTGAGCTTTTTAGATCGCACTGGTCTAAGTGCATGCTGCTTCATTGCCTGTTTGTCTTTTTTTCTGACAACGTCGATCATAGAGTGTTTGTCAACCGAGGCATGGAGGAATTGCCAGGTTGCGACGTGTATGGGAACTTTGGGATAAATCCCGCTGGGGCAGTCGTGATTGTGCGGCCGGATGGATACGTTGGGACGGTTGCTCCGTTTGAGATGGTTGGGGATATCAACCGGTATTTCGCGGCGTTCACTCGCCCATCTACTGATGTGTAACATCGCTCGCCGTATGCTTCACTTGGCCAAGACAATAAATAAACCTCAGAAAAGACACTCACCAGACTCATAATGGGCGCCCCCATGCGGAGTACACGCTTCAGCATAAGACCGTAAATTGAAGAGGTGGCGCAAAATAACGCAATACGGGGAGACAGAAACATATACAGCAACAAAATACCCAGAATAATGAACGACTAAGAACCCATTCAACTTTTCCGCCCTTTCGCAATCGGCGGCGCCTCCGCACTATCAATCAATACCCTCCGTGGTCCATTCTTCCCAGGAGGCGGAAGCTTGACTGCAACTCTTGCGCGGGACGACGACACGCCAACAGCAGGTTTCGGCGCTGGTTTCACAGGCTTCTTCGTCTCAGGCGGCGTCACTTTCGAAGCCGCCGAAACCACCCTGCCCGACTTCATACCGCTATTCTCCTTCTCAACGCCAGCAGAAGTCCTCACACGTGCGTTAGTCGCAGTGATGACTGGCTCCGCTTTGCCCTTCCCCTTTTCCTTCGCCGTGAGTCTATTGGGCTCAGGATGGAACACCCGCCCTCTAGCGGTCGTCACTGCGCCACGGGCAGTAACATTCGGTTGGATCTTCTTCTCTTGCAGGGGGTTTTCCGGGGGTGACTCTGGTAAACCAAGCTCTGCAGCAAGGGACATCTGCGGAACCAGGGTTGGCGGAGGTGGATGCTCCTCGAAACCGAGCACGAGGCTGTCTTCCTCGGCGACGGGCTGCAGCAGGCTCGAAGTGTCTGCGGCACCTGGTGCTTGTGAGTCGGGGCTGTTTGGCGAGTTGCCGAGCATGAGAATGCGGCTGAGGGGGCTTGGCTTCGCGGGTGAGTACGCATGGATCATTCGCTGTGCGAATGGTTTGGCTACAGGGAATGGTCGGCGTGTTGCAGGTGGGGTCGATGGACCAGTAGGACCAGGAGCAATGGAAGCCTCTGCCGGAGGTGATGGAGTCGGGGATAGTGGTGTTGTGCTTTGGGGTGGAGACTCGTGGAAGTTGATGGCGGGTAGGGGTGGGGGTAATGCAGGTTGCGTTGGGAATGAGGCATGAGGCGAGGGAGGTGGGAGGACAAACGACGTCGGTAGAAGTGATGCAGCCAAAGGGAGTGGCTTAACCTTGAACGATGGGGCTGGTATAGGAGGCAGGACCTCTGTTTCATATGAAGGCGTAACCTTGATAGGTGAAGCTAGGGACCGTCTGGAGACCCGTGTCGCCTTTCGACCAGTACCAGCACGTGCACCTGCTTTCCCTACACACACTTTGGCTGGTGACTTGCGGGGTGATTTCTTTGGTGACGGACGAATTGCAGAGGTTTTCTTTGGTGAGGCCGTGGGTTGAGGTGTTGGAGGAAGCTCCGCTAACATCATCTCTACCTGCCACGACCGTTTCTCATCCAAAAGCTTGACGCGTTCGGCCTATGTGGAGCACAATGAATGAGATATACCGTTGGCGGTGATTTTGCGGCACAGCTTACCTCTATTTCAGCCCTTTCTTTTCCAAGCTTAATTGCAGCTGCGGTGAATTTCTGCCGCTCTTCTTCGAGTTCTCTCTTGATTTTATCGAGACGTTCCTTCTCCACATCACGGAGAGGAACAGACATTAGCTCTATGCTCATTTCGCCTATATTACCAGTGGCGATTCGATGGTCTTCAGCGAATTTGTCGAACATCGCTTGTGTTTCTGCAGCCTGCACCAGAGTTTGCTTTCGTGATCGTTCTATCATGGACAATGAGCACCTAACTATGATTGCAGCTGCTGGGAAATACTTGCCAAGTTCTTCTTTCAATGAGGTAATGATGTTCTGCAAGCGTTCCACTTCTTCGTTGGATACAAGAACTACAGGCTTGATGGTCGGCGGCGCAGTTGCAGGGGACTGAGAAAGTGTTAATAGGGTCTCTCGCAGACTGGTAAGCACATGGCTCAATTTGTCACTAGCGTTTCCTGGGGGGTGTAGTGGGAAGAGTGTAGTAAGCGTGAATGGTGCAGGCTGAAAGTTAACTGAGTTAAAGGTCCAGAAAATGAGAGAATGAAATGTCTACCTCTTCCTCAATCTCTGACATGATAGAGCGAGCCTGGTATAATATCGACTGCATTTCATTGACGGCGGTCAGAAGGGCTTTCTTCAGTCTGAAATTCTCATTCCCAAGCTGAGTTCTGGCCCGTTCGGCCTCCTCCAGTGCAATTTCCAAAAAGCCTTGACCTTTGCCAATCAGTTCTGAGCCCGAAACGACGCCGACGTTGGCACATCGTAGTCCGCTGGGTACTGTCATAAGTTTAGCCTGGGCGTCCGCAAGCCTTGACCATTTTTCAGCCATGCGTTCAATATCCTTCTCCTTCTTCTTGAGTTCACTTTGGTGGGTTGCACGTATTCCTTGGACAATTGTCCGAGTTCGCTGCAATTCAGCAGTGGTTTGCTTATGAGATGCCTCCGATGCTTGCAGCGCACGAGTAGCTGCACTTTCAGAGGTGCAGAGCATTCAGCTGGCAGATGCAGTCGACTGAGAGAATACTCACGCTAGCCTGGATTTGTGCAAGTTCGTCTCACGTTCTGCATTGGCGGCGGTCTCCGTAGCAGTGCGATGCATAGAGCGGAGGCGTTCGTGGTCATATGTCAGGATTCGTAGTTTCGTGGTCAGTTCTTCCGTTCGTGCCATATCCTCCTGAAGGGTGGTGTAAGTGCCATGGAACAGCGACAAGCTGAAGTTGGCCCTCACCACTCGTTGACTCAGCATTCCCAGAAGACATTTCACAACACGCTCCAAGTCAGAGTTCTGGATTCCGTCAAGTATAAGGCCTGGCGATGGTGCAAACCCATGCGCCACCAGTTGCGAATTGATGTACTCGAGGCTGGAGGTCGAAACGACGGACGCCATGGAGCTGTCAAAGAAAGGAGAGCCCAGAGCCGAGAGAGAGACATCGTTAATGTCCCAGTGAACCAGCTTCCTCGGAGTTTCTGTCATCGTAGGTGCTGGCCAGCGGTGGCGTTGAACCAAGCTGGTCAACGTTCAAGGTCGCGTCGAGGCACGTGGTCGCGATGGCGCAGCAAAACACGAGACCACAAGATTACCTAACGCATTCTCCTTGGCCTGCTGATCACAAAACCAGAGGGATCCACATTCTCCGTTTTTACCTCCCATTCGTTTCCTGGCGGCCTGACCATCGCTTTCTCTCATATAATGCCCGGGGTCACGGTATTGCCACAAACTCCAGGGCTCGGCAGCTTCGGTTCACCTCACACGGGTATGGTGATGCCAACTTTTCGCGAGAGTGGTCAACAAACCCGTGCAATTCTAGCATCGCAGAACGGAGATGGGAGTTCATATGATGGAATGAGCCATTTGGATATTAAGGAAAGTGCCAGGCAATCGGTTCATAGGGAAGCTCGCGGCGTTTCGCCCTTGACGTTAATCAGGACTGCACTTCGACAATTCGACACAGGGAAGGTTCATGAGAGCAATGGCGAACTCAAGAACGCTTTTGCAGCATACATAAAGGCTGCCACTCTTGCGAAAATGGTCACGGATATTCCAGAGAAGGAGCGGGATGCAGTTGTTCGGAGGGAAATCAACGATTTCTTCGAGGTGGGTTGTGACTATAATGCCGCAATTCTGTTCCGATTGACAACTTCGCGCTCTCAGACGCACCTCAATGACTTTTCTCGACATCTAATCACTGTGGAAACGAAGTTGAAGGAGTTTGAGAAAGCCAATCCTGCGTAGGTGTCTGAAAAGTAAATTGGCGCTGAAGCTAATTTCATCTTAGTACATCTGTATCGACCGATGGACCTCTCACCAAGTCAGGCGGCAGTATCGCGGACCGCCTGAAGGCCCTCCAGGATCATGGACTGGCTGTAGGAACATCAAAGCGTTTTTCGCGAAACATTTCTGAGTTGAACCCTCCCCCTCCAAGCTCATCGCAGCCGCAGCCCATCTCAACACGCCTATCTACCCAATCACTGAAAGTTTCCCCTTCTCCCTCCACCTCTTCAGCACCTTCTCCTCATGCCTTGGTTTCACCGTCATCGTTAGGCCCCCCCTCTCCTACATCAAGTCCCTCATCTTCTCCGCAACTCGACACATTCAGCCTATCAGAATTCACTCAGGCATTTCCTACCATTGAGGAGTTCGATGCCTTTCCCGTTCCGAGTCCACCATCAGGGGCTACGTTCATACCTGAAATACCACACCCAAACGGCATTCGCAATGGAGATTCCCCAACTGGGTCTTCTGGGACATTCAGAAACTTCGTCATGCCGATCGAAAGACCGTCAAGCACACCCATCCCACCTGTTATCAATACATTCATCAGTCGTCCCCCATCGCCCACCAAGCCCTCAGTGCCACTCAAGCCATCTAATCTTTCATCCTCTGTCAAACCTAAACCTATAATCCCAGTCTCGGAAACTACAACTCCGAAGGAGTTATCAACATACATTCGCCATCACAGTGTTCTTCTTCTCGACGTTCGACATCGAGCTGACTTCGAAAGAGAGCATATCAATAACAGTGCGAGTGGGATCGCCTGTGTCGAGCCAACTGTGCTGCAACGCAGAGAGTACGTCTACTTTCCATTGTTTCTGGTGATTCAGCTTTAACGAGACAACCAGCCTGAACATCATCCAGCTTGAGGAAGCGATGCTGATCGGCCCGAAGCGTGAGCATAGCTTATTCAACAACCGTGAAAAGTTTGACTTGGTTGTGTTGTACGATGCCGCGTCGACGGACCTTGGGTCAAGCGACTCACCATTAAGAGTGCTTGCACGCTTGATCGGTGACCGGACCGTCCAGAAGGTATTGAAAAGAGCACCGATGCTTCTTGTGGGCGGAATAGAGGCATGGCGGCGAGAGTTTGGCGGTTCTGAGCTCCCTCAAGGAGCGCTATCCCCAGAACCCCAGAAGTCATCGTTTTCATTTTCGGAAGTCCAATCATCTTCTTCAAGTCCGTTATTCTCCACCAGTCCAAATTCGAGGAATCCTTTTCTTACCGATGGCCTTGTCTATTCAGCTTCTGCAGCGATGACAACTTCTCCACCTGATCCACATAAAGTCTGGACACCAAGCCCCCGTGCTGATTTCAAGACGCACGCATTTGACATGCGCTCGTCACTGAATGACCATCGCACTCAGTTTTCCTTGGACCAGACCCCTACCCATTCCAGGTTCGGAACACCCCTCCCACGTTACTCCCCCGAGACTAAATGTGTATCCCTTTCAGGTCCCCCGCCGAAGCTGCATATCCAACTAACCTTCCTTCAGTTGATCGAGCACTTGCCCGCAGACCTGCGCTTTCACGGCCAAGTTCAAGTTCAATATCTTACACGCGAAGCAACGATAATGTACTCGCTACAATGTATCGCTGTGATGTATACTGACATTCCTCTTCTATAGGTTGGCTCGCCAGGCTTAGTCTCACAACCTCTTACTAATGGATCAACAAGTTCAATCACATACCCCCAATTTCCCCGCCGTATATCCCCTTCAACTTCTGGATCTGGAGCCCCATTATCACCCCTTCAGTTCGACATCACATCGCCCCCTCAGGCATCTATCAATCCTTCTCAGCTTTCTCGCAGACGCACTGATTACGTTGATCAGTCACAAGAAGCGCTCCTGACATTCCATACCCGTCCCGCTATCGATTACCCCGAACTTTCTACATCCCAACAAGTCCTTCGGCCACCCCCAGTTGCTGCCACATCTGTACTTGAACGTCAAGACAACCGACCACGTCTGCAACATGTACCGCCACCGTTCTCGCCGACTGCACCGAAGGCGCCCAGAATCCAGTCAGATTACCCGGTGACTTATTGGCTTGATGAAAAGATTGGCATATCCGGCTTGAAGAATTTGGGCAATACATGTTATATGAATGCGCCTATACAATGCTTGAGCGCAACAGCCCCATTTGCGTCATTTTTCAGAGGTAAGTTCCCATTGGGTATTCCGCTCACTGATTCTAACTCATTACATCAGATAACCGCTGGAAGACGGCTGTAAACTACACCAATCCTTTAGGTTCCAAGGGAAGGCTTGCGGGTGCTTTTGCGAAACTTTTGCATGAGATGTGGTCTGGTGATAACTCATATCTGTCGCCAACTGATTTCCGGGTGAGCTTTCCCTCGTAGCATTATGTTGAAGCGTACCTGATAGAAAATGTTACAGAAAACGATATGCCAGCTCAAATCGCAATACATCGGCTCAGATCAGCACGATTCTCAAGAGTTCCTTAGTTTCCTGCTGGATGGCATTCATGAGGACTTGAACAGGATCATGGTTAAGCCAACGCAAACCCATACACCTGAGCAGGAAGCAGAGCTCGAGCGATTGCCTCCCCAAATCGCCAGCGATCAGGAGTGGCGTGCTTGGCGGCAGCGTAACGATAGTCTTATCGTCGATTTCTTCCAAGGTCAATTCCGGAATCAACTGCAGTGTATGACTTGTCACACGGTGAGTAGACCAGCTTCTCCTCGGCTGTCGTAATATATTCAACTGTATTCAGACTTCGACGACGTACAATGTCTTTTCCATACTCCAGCTACCCATACCTCAGTCAAAGAATGGCAAAGTTCCTCTGCAAAGTTGTTTGGAAGCGTTCTTTAACACAGAGGTGTTGGAGAAAGATGACGCATGGTGAGTGAGGTAACTTCAATGATAGACGGCATGCCAAACAGTATAATGCAGGGATTGTCCAAAGTGCAAAGCGAAACGGCGAGCGACAAAGATGCTCTCTTTGGCCCGCCTTCCGCCCATCCTCCTTATCCACCTGAAGCGCTTCTCAACGAATGGTCTATTTTCAGACAAAATCGATACCTATGTCGATTTTCCCATGAAAGCTCTAGACCTGACCGGGTATATGCCACAGCCGTTGCCCCAGGGCGCTGATAAGACGCAGTACACTGGCCTTCCAACGTCCCTCGAAGACCCGCGGACACAGGTACCGCCATACAGGTATGACCTTTATGGCGTCACGAACCATTACGGCAACCTCAGCAGCGGACATTGTGAGTTTCTCTTCCTTTCTCTTCGCCGGATCTGGGCTGACGATGTGTAGACACTGCTTTTATTGGTTCTCGCGGCAGCTGGGTATATTGTGACGATAGCAGCACACGAAAAGATGTTGACCCGAAGCAGGTGGTGGTGGGTGATTTCGTCTTGTCGCCCCAACCTTCAGCTGAACATCCAAAAATGCAGAGCCAGAAGGCATACGTATTGTTTTACAAACGAACGAAATCCTAGGTTATACAACAGAACAAACTACATATTCACTATTTCTTTCTTTCTACCGGCCATATCTACTTGGTTACCCCGTTATTGTTGTTGCTGTCATCTGTACTCTAGAACTTTGCATCGTTACCCCGGATATGTAACTTTATCACCATAATCGCTGTTATGATACCATCACCATACTCGGGCTCGAGCTCATGACCATCCCGTTTGTTCTTCCTGTATCGAAATGACATTTGTGGCATAGCCAGGTATCGGAGGAGCTTGAGGACGATGCGTGCGTGCCATTAACCATTGGGATGCGGTAGAAGGCAGGGGAGAATTGGGAATGACAACGATAGCATTTGGGCTCTGGAGACGGCTGTTCTGGTGGGATGACAACGGTATCGGTGCGTACGTTCAGTATCTGGTCGAGACGTCGTGCTTTGCGGAGAAGGGCGTGGGCTTGCCCGACGGGAGCTTGCTTATATGCTTGACAATATACCTGCAGTGCAGTCTTTGGACGAGCAGTTGAGACAGAATTCACCGCCTGAAGCTGCAGAACTCTTACCTCTCCACCTTCATTCGTCTCACAAATGTCATATATGGCACGGCGTGTATGATCGTGATCTTTGCATGAGATGATTGCATTCATGCAGCCAGATTCGCCCTTGAAGGTCACAATGATGGTCGTATCTCGCCGACTGCTCTTGACCTGAGAGCCGTAGGAGTTCAATAAGGATAACATTCTGGTGAATGTTGTGAACTCACAGGCTGAATCTCAAATCCAAATTTATGACCCTGTTTCCAAGCACATGATGCGTGGTATTCCTTATTACAGTCACTGCATCGGATGACAGATCCTTCTGCACTGCTGCATATGCTACATTTCTATAAGTGGGGCGTTGTCAACATCGGATCTGTAAAATGTCTTGAAATTGAGAACTTACGGCGACCCAGCGATGTCGGGATATAGTAGTTAGCCCTTCGACAAGCCGTAGACGTGAAGCGTCAGTGAATGTGAGCTCAGGTGTGAACACGGAGCAGAGAACATGTGCCCAGCCCTGGCCCTCAGTGGGTTTGCAGGCACGAAGGAAGGATTCGGGGGACGGGTATGGCGTGGTCTTCCTCTCCTCAGATGATACTCGAGGACATAACAGACAATCTGGTATCTGGGGGAAAAATGAATTATGAGACCTTAGATGAGGCTTGACGAGCATTAATAAATACCACAGAAGCTTCCAATGTTTCCTCATTAGAACATAGCTCGCACGTCCAATTTTCCAGTTGTGCAGGATCAACAATAGCACCGCATGAGCCTGTCGCTGAGGTGAGAAACTGTACGATATCAGATACATTATTCACTCACCGGCATGCACCCTGAATTGACACTTCTTGCACTTCAAAACCTTCCCTATTGGTCCATTCTTCAAGCACACAAGACATCGAATCTGTGGGACAGCCTGTATAGCAGGCGGAGGAGTCGAATGCACCGATGTTGACGTCTTCTCCAGATAACGTATCAGCACTAGTGTACACAAAACCAGATTAATAATGATAAAAAAGGCTTACTCTAGCCCGCTTCGCTGACGGGCCAGCCAGCGGCGTCCCCTCCCGTTTCTCTGTTCTCGACTTGCCCGACGTGATGGACTCCTCCCGCAGTGGGCGTACAATGAGATCCGCGTATTTTCGCCAGTTCAGGCCGCAAGAATCACACATGACGCTCGTGGCGAGCCCTCTGGGCGCTTTCCACCATACAGAGGATTCGCGTGTTCGACAGGCGGCGCAGCTTGGTGACTTGGAAGGCTGGGTGACAATCGATCCTTCATCATCTGAGAGACCGACGTGCTGGCCGTCGTTGGCTTCCTCGGGACTCTTGTATTTGCGGTGAGGGGTCTTGGGGGGCGGGCCTTCTTGGTTGAATTTCAGGTTCTCTTCACCGACCTTGGCGCTGTAGGCATTGAGGGTCAGGATGAGAATATAAGTACAAATGCGAGAAACGTGTACTTCTTCCAGTGGCCATAGAAGCGTACGACCTCTGGCATCGACCTAGTCGCTACTTCTTCTCGAACGGGGCGAAGCTCGGCACCATATGTCATGATAGCATCTTCAAATGCTGCGATCTCATCCCTGGTCCACTCTCTGTCAGTGTATGGTGTCTCTTGCTTCTTCCACTGGAATAAAGTCAGCGAGAAAGATCCTAAGGCTGAGAATAGAGGGAGTAGACCTTTTCTAATCGCATAGGGTTCTTCATGTTCACCGAAGTTAAAGGCTTCGCTGCCAGTGCCGCATCTGAGAAGCGCCTTACTACTTCAGTTAGCCAGTCGACACTGGACTGAAGCTTGGGGTCATCCGTTAAACTCCGTTTGCATGCTTCGACTGTGGCCTCATTAGACATGACGACACGTTTCTCAATGCTACAGACTCACCTTCAGCGACTACAGAAATTCAAAATCGGTATGACTTAATTATGTAAGACGGAAGCAAAAGTTGTTCGACTCACCTTCTGCTTCCGTGAGGCTATTGATTATTCCCAATATTTCAATTGTGTTATCGCCGCCTCTCTCGTCGGGTTCTGTGGAGCGAAAATTATGAGACAAACCTCAAGAGATACAAGAGAGGATATCCTCACCTGCCGGATTAATGTCAAGCTCAGGCGCA
Organism: Hypsizygus marmoreus; assembly: GCA_013433165.1. NCBI lineage: Eukaryota > Fungi > Basidiomycota > Agaricomycetes > Agaricales > Lyophyllaceae > Hypsizygus > Hypsizygus marmoreus. The sequence goes on along the minus strand of CM024089.1, from coordinate 871,600 downwards.
AGCGGAACGGTGGCTTGGTACTTGGGCCCGTGTCGGGTTGCGGTTCGCGGAAAGATCAGATCGTCTGGATCTATATCCGGCATTAGGAAAAAACCTGATCGACAATCGGCTTGCTTACCAAGCGTATCCTCCGCAACTGTGTATTGCCTTTTTTCCCAAATAGATATCAACAATTGGCCGACACGGCATGAAGCAGAGGTGAGGAAGGACGTACCCAAAGTATCGGAAAGGCCACATCTTGAAATGTTTGACGACCATGTTCTCTTCGCGCTCAGCCTGACCTTTGTCTTTGCGCGGTCGGCCTCGTCCCCGTGCCGGGGGTGCATTCGATTTCTTCGGCGCAGTGATGGGAGTGACGTGCCGAACGTCATGGCTGTCCACTTCCTCTTCATGTTTTCGGGAACATGGCGCACATGTCCATCCGTATCCTCTTGATGGTTTCGCGATCAGAGGGGGCTGGACGCATCGCATGTGGAAGAACTTCTTGCAACGGTCGCATTGCACTGTGTCTGGGCTGAATAGATTGTTTGTGTGATTTCTAACGATCGAAAGTGCGCGCGCGACCTACCTTGGACACCAGTCTTGGCAGGTTTCGCAAAGTCGTATAGCATCTGTAAGATCAGGAATGACCTCCTTCTCCGCGACGACGTATTCGTATCGCGAAATGAGCGTTTCTCGGATATTATCGGGGACTACGCCGAATTTCTAGTCACTTTACACATAAAAGAACGAGAGAGAAACAGAAACGCACGGTTTCGCACATCTGTCGCCTGGATAATTTCGAACTCTTTCTTCACATAAGGATCAAAGAGTCGATTGAAATAAAAGCGGTCAGGACGTTTCTTCCAACCAGACAAGTCGGAGATTTTGTCGCGGTGGACCACGTGGCACTTGGCTCGTAGTTGATTGATGTCGCACACTTCCGAGAATATGGCGGCGAGAAGCAGGCGCGAATCTGCAACAGAGCGGTCGCTCACATCGCTGGGACGATAATACCATGCCAGTCGAACACGGGTATAATGATAATTTTCACCCTCCTCTCCTTTAGGAGCATCTTCTGGGGGTAGGAACTCCATTATTCGTGCGATGGAGTACGGTGTACCATCTCGGACAGCCCAACTAGGAGAACAGTAAACATGGTCTAGAAAAAATGTTAGTTGTCACCCTTGGAGTACTATACCAGATGAAAATGAATTATACCATTTACTTTGACCTCTTCTCCATTTTTGAGGTAGACTGGAGGCGACATGGCTGGGCGTGAGCTGAGCTTGAAATTGAAAATGAACCAAGAAAATAAGAAATCAGCGCAGGGTGACGAGCTACTCAAAATGAGAGCAGAGAGAATTTGTGATGGAGAATTTCAAGGTATGTCTGGTTGAGCGTCGAATTTGACAGAAGGTGGAGGAGGAGGAACAAGAGACGAGGATTCACACTCCGACGCTTCAGTTGTCGGATGGCCCACAGTTGCTGTTTTAGTGGCGTTCTCCTGGCCACGGAAATGCAGCACTGGTCAAACTCATTCCGGTCGGCGGCTGAAGGAACATCATCAATCCCATTGATTATTGACAAGGCGGTGAGCTCTGCATCATTTTCGATGATGAATTTTCAGTGTTGGTTGGTATATATTAGAGGTGCGCCCAAATAACATGAACATGGTCTACTTCCCAAGTTGATTCAACATGAGTCGTTTGATCTATGTCCACAACGGCGTGGGTCATACTTATATATGCTGGGCGGTGATGATTGCATGGCCCTCTCGTGGAGGTGATGCAGAGAATCTAGGCCCTAAGGGCATTGATGGACATCATAGACTCTGCAATGGGTACGTTTGAGATATTTGATGCTCATGACAGATACGTTTGAAGGACTGCTGAAAAGTCTCAATTGGCTGGTTTCTTGGAGGGAGGGAGAGCGTCAACATCGATTCCGGTTCGGAGGACATTCGACCTGGAAATCCAGGTCCGTTCCTCGGCAAACGCAGCACAGATCTGGGGTACAGTACCAGTGAAGTGATCGAATCGGTATTCAATTACATAACGTCAGCAAAGTTGATTTGCAGCCAAGTCCGACTCCCAACTCCCAAGTCCCTTGACTTACAGGGGTGTGACTTTCGCCAACCTGGGCCAGGTGGGAGTTGGCCTGCAACTCTTTATTGATTTCTCGTGGCCATTTATCGTCTTTCCCTTCATCGTCATTCCCTCGATGCCTTTCTGGTCATTTCACGATCAGAGTCCCGGGTCGTCCTCCTCCAAATGGACTGATGCAGTAGCCATGCCCTCTTTAAGAACAGAGGTTGATTCTTCGAATACTGGCATGCCTACATCTTCCACCGTCATCGACGACTCCCTTCCTCTTCCGGTTCTCACAGGCCCTGCAAATATCTCGTATTCTAGTCGCCGCAAGCGAAAATCCGTTCGTATTTCTGGTCTCGCGGTCCACTGGGCCCGGTTCAAACGACGTGTTGGCACTGGGACTGCCCCTTCAAGCAGCTCACTCATCGGGGAAAGTGCGGCTGAGAGCAGCTACACGAAGCGGATGGAGGGTGCGGCACAGGGTGATGACGATGAGGTTAACGAGGTGGTGGTCGATCGTGTGTGGTCGGAGGACATCAAGAGCTCCGTGACACATTCTGAACACGGAGGGAGTCCTGAGAAGTCTGGCGCCAGTCATCATATCGGACCCAGTAATAGCGACCACGACAGCCTGGTACCTGAAGGCTTCTGGAACTCTTGGTCAATTCTTGTCTTTATACGTTGGCGACTCTGGCCCGCTATTGTCGAGATATTCAGTTCCAGATTCGCAGACGAAAAGTCAGAGCAACACTATGCTCAGGTAGAATTTCTCACTCCCCTCGCGCTATCCCCTTGACCATTCCCTCTCCTCAGGAAAACTGGTTCATCAAAAAATCCCTAGCTCTATGGGCGGCGTTGTGGCTCATTCTCAACTGGGTTCTTGGATGTATTTTTGCGCAACCTATTCATCAGACATTTGATCAAGTCTTCTATTATGGGGTTTGTCCATCCCGCCTGCTGTTAACTGTCATACTGACAGGGACTTAGATCGCCCCTCTCTTCAGTTTGCCGATTATGTACGTCCCCTCCTTCTTATCGTCTGTAAACAAAATATAACTCCTGGCAGCTTTATGATCATCTACGATTGGCCTCGCGACAGGTCGGTGATGTATCAAACGTTCCTGATTATTTCAATCTGGTCATGGTAAGTCTGTCCACGCTCTTCCAGTGACTGTTCTCACGTACAACGCAGGTCATTTTATTCAGTGTTCTTCATGTGAATGCATTTCATTCGGAGTTCCCTTTCTTCCGGAGACTCACATCCTCTCAGCTATCTGTGCGGATACTACCCCCGCTCCCCGCATCAGGTCCTGGACTGCCAGGGCCGAGATTTCCTGGCAACCTTCTACTATACAACAGTCAGTTCTGCAATCGCTTTCGCCTTGCATCCCATCTGACAAACATGTACTTGGCAGGCTTTACAGGCTATCGCTCTTTTTGGCCTCAAGCTGAACCGCTTACCAGCCGCGATTGGTGCAACCTGCTTCTTCATTACGTGAGTGTACTGCGTTCTCTTCTTTGCCTTCATTCGAGCTTAAGCGATTTCCAGCGCATGTACTATAATGATTCCCCTCAAGAAAACTTGGGTCCGGAGTAGGTCTCGAACTTGTATGAGATAACGCGAGACCGCTGATGCATCTCAATAAAGGCATGATCAACTTCTTCATATTCCACAGTTGTACGTTGGTGTCCAATTATTTGCAAGCGGGCATATCACTAATGCCGATCCAAGTTCTCATCTACGTACATTACATGAGAGAAAGCGTGAGTTGTGTAAGCCGATGTCTATATAGACGTTCACTAACATTGCCGCTTCCAGTCCGAGCGACGTCTATACACTCTGCGTGATCAACTCAAAGTTCAATTCAAGGTGACGATACTGTTGAGGCTGATTTTTGCGACATATCTAACGACCCCCGGTCACCAAAGGCAACGCAAAAGGCCCAAATAAATGAACGAAAGGCAGCGGATTCAAAGCGCCGTCTGACCTCGTATGTCGTTTCGCATCACTATATAAGCTCTCCTTTTCTAACTTGCATGGTGTTCAGATACGTCTTCCATGATAAGTTCAGCATCTCATGTTCTGTATTTCCATGTCCTGACAGCGTCTTTTTTTGTCAACACAGGTCCGAGTGCCATTGAACACAGCCCGTGCGTTGCAACTTGCAATTTTCTTTGCTTGCATCTCGGCCCTGACAGCCCTCTGCAGTTCTAGCCGTGCAAAACATGGAGGCTTCTGGAACCGTTGCCAGGGATCAGGAAATTGAATTCAATGCTCTCGAAGGCAGTCTGAGCATGATGTCCAAAGGTTCGCTCATCACTCTACTCTCACTGATATCACTAATACCGCCACTGCCCCACTACAGTGTTGAACGATGTTTTGGACTTGTACGTGACATGCCGAAGGCGCTTATTCTTTTCCAGCTGACACGCCGCGCAGCAATCGAATGGACTCCGGGAAATTCGAATCCGCGTTTAGGGTGTGATTCCCGTCCATAGCCGAGCTAACCTTTAACTGAACTTTGTTACCGAAAGCCATACGGATTTCATCAAGTTATGCGCTCTTTACTCATCCCTCTCCGCCTTGCTACCGATGCCCGCGGCCTCGAGCTGGTGACAGATCTTGACCCCAGGATCGACCAGGTCAGTCTATTCACATAAATTTCCTTTTTATCCGCAGCTTCTCTCGCTAACCGGAACTTTTTTGTGTTCGTGTACTTCAGGTTGCGCGAAGGGCTGCGTACGAGGCGATGGGGGAGGGTGCAGACGCCATCACGAAGCATATTGCTGATCATCCGGATGTGGACGGCGTGGTTATTGGCGACGAGTCGCGGTTGAGGCAGATAATTACGAATCTTGCCAGGTGGGTTTTTGTTTCGTTCATTCCGGCGAATCCGTGCTGAGATGGTCTTGTGCTTGCTAGCAATGCGTGTAAATTTACACCTTCGGGCGGGAAGCTATCGGTTACAACAAAGCTGATCATGCCTGCCCATCCCGACCCACCAGATGCACTGGATATCGAGTTCCAGCCGCTAGATGCAAATGGACATGCGCCACTGTCTGCCACGCATCTTAGTCGGCATAATAACGAGCACGAGAAACTGAAGTCCCCTCTGGAATGGATTGTGGTGCGGATTGAGGTGACCGATACGGGGTATGGGATTCGGCCGAGAGATATAACGGAGAGCAAGCTTTTCTGTGAGTTGTCAGTATTGGGTCTGTGAGAGTGTTTGGTGCTGAGTAATTGTGAAGCCGCGTTTAATCAAACGGAGCAGGGTAGGCAGCAGGGTAAGTAATAGATGTGTTTCTATCTCTTCGCCCTGCGTCCATCCTTTCTCAATCGTACTATTCAGGTGGCAAAGGCACAGGTCTCGGACTGGCCCTCGTACGCCAAATTGTTAAGCTCAGCGGTGGTCGGCTAGGCGTCCGTTCGAAAGTTGGCGAAGGCTCGACATTCTGGGTCGAACTCCCACTTGGCGTTGGTCGGAAAACACTTGTACACTCTGGCCCTGTCAATAACATAAAGACGGAGTCAGAGCAGGGGAGATCAAGTCCAACGGACCTAGAGAAGGTCTGTGCTGCTGCGGGGACGAAGCATTCATTGCCGATGTCGGTGAGTAATAGTCTCACGATGGCGGTGGATGCTGCGGCGCTTAAGGCGTCGCGCACGCCGTCAGTGGCGGCGAGATCAAATTCGGCGATGCACAGCCTTATGGAGCAAGGTAAGTAGACGAATCGTTGTCCTCTCCTGCTATTTTTGGGTTCGTGTTGACGTCGAATGCTTATAGGTGGTCGTGTGGAGTTGGTTCTTGAGAGGCACGGGTCTCATTCTCCAGTGCTGGGCCGCGCGACTGCAGGTTCCACTGACATCAAGACTCCTGATTCGGCATCATCAGAATCTATCAATGGCACTGCAACGCGCCCGGGATATTCAACAACGTCGTCGTCATCAACAGAAACTCCGCGGCTGCCAATACAGCGTCCGACATACGTTCCTATGCCCGGTCCACCAACTTTTGCTGTGGATGCCAACCCAACGACTACCTCGAACATATCTAACCGCTCCGACCAATCCACGTCCTCGTCTCCACTGACCCAGTTCGACACGTCTTACACGCGCGGAAGCCCCTCCTCATCAAACCAGGGGATCAGCATCGAGCCAGGACTTCCAGTGCTTGTCGTCGACGACGATCCCCTCACCCGGATGCTGATGAAGCGCATCCTCACGCGGCTGGGGTGCCAGGTGCAGACGGCGGAGAACGGCGAAATGGCGTTGGAGATGATCCTGGGACAGCAGATCCAGACGCTGACGCCGTCGAGCGATGCGAGTGGGAACTTAGGCCCGATTTTGGAGCAGGGACATGAGGAGAAGGCGTTTACTGAAGAGGGCAAGTTTGCGGTTGTGTTTCTGGATAATCAGATGCCGGTGTTGAGTGGGTTGAAGGCGGTGGAGAAGTTGAGAGATTTGGGGAGGAAGGATTTCATTGTGGGCGTTACGGGTGAGTGGTGTAGCTGGCTTGTTGGGTGCCTTGAGTTTGCTGATGTTTTGTTGTTCATAGGGAACGCGTTATTGGGTGGTGAGTGATGGCTGTTGACCGTAGCGTGATATGGAGGTTTACGCTTTCTTTTCCAGATCAAAAGGAATACCTTGAGGCAGGGGTTGATCGGTATGTCTCTTGTGATTTGAGGAGCAACTTATTAATGAACGTCGCCCTGTAGTGTCTTGACAAAACCTGTTCTTGAAAGAAGTCTCAGAGACATGCTGGTTCAAGCCGAGGAGCGACGAAAGTCGCCGCCTGACTCTCCCCCGCCACTACCGCCCCCATTATGCAGTCAATAACCGTCATACTTAGGACATTCTACCGTAATTTACTTGACCATGATCTATCTACGCACACACATCCTTCTTTACTGCTCTTTTTTGGCTTGAGCGCATCCGGGACATCTGTCACTTTATATGCGGCTCTGGGGTAGAAACTAATAGTACGTAGAACATATAACATCGGGATATGTATGCAACGAACAATGGGAGTGAGGAGCACGGGTGGCCGGGGTAACCAATGGCCAGGTGGTAAATGGCCCTGTCGGCTTTCGGGCATAGCCGAACATGGCATTCCCTGAACAAGATCACCCTTTTGCAACTTGCACCCACAACTCCATGTCCGACGCGAATTCACAGCTACCACAACCCATGGGGAACGACAACTCACCGCCCCCTACTCCTCCGTCTCCAAACCAAGGTTCTTTATACTCTCTGTCCTCCTCTAGGCCGTGCTATTTATCTATCCGATCTAGATGCCAGACCGTCCAGAAAGCGAGAACGAGAGGTCTCTCTCGAGCCAGTATCAACTCCAAAGGCTATTTCTGTGCGTATTAACTCTCGGTTCTCGTCTCTTGTTATTTGTTATGCTCATCAAGGAACACGCAACCCACAGGACGTCGATCCACTTCGGGAACAACAACACAAGGAGACACGCACCCCTGCGAAGAAGAACAGGACTCAGTTGGATACCACCGAAGAGGAGGAGGATGGTGGTGCTTCGAGGTCTAGATCCGCCTCTGGATCCCCACCTCAGAGTGCCTCACCACCGCAGGAGATGAAGATACGGGTGAGGCAAATCAGCCAGGGTGTCGAGGATCTTAGTTGGAAGGCTGTGAAGGCTGTTACGCCAGATAAAGATATTGAGGTTGATCCCACCACTCCACCGCCCACCACTGCCAAGGGTCAAGGAACTGTCGACACTTCTGACGCGCCAGTCGCCATGTCTGACAACGAAGGTAGGGGACTTACTGACACACTGGTACCATTTATTGTGCTAACCCTATGACCTACGCCTTTAAGCGATAGCCCCCGCGGTTTCGGTCGATATCTCGGACTCGACTGCCCTGTCAGCTGAATCAGAAAGCTCCGATAAGGGTTTGAAACGCAAGTTCTTGGAACGTGGCACAAGCCAAGGCCCTCAGGAAAACGAGGATTCGAAAGGAGGTGCTGAACCTCTCAAACGACCTCGCGACGATGCAGAAAAGGACGACAATCCACGAGAAACCAAACGTCCATCCCCACCACCAGAACCGAAGTCCCCCAAGTCACCGAGGACCGTGCCTCCGAAACCTACACCTAAGCTTGCAAGTCTCACCTGTACACACTGTTATTATAACTAACTTATGGACAAAACAGGGTGGCTTCATGGCATATGCTTCAACAAGTTCACCGTTTGCTGCCGTCAAAGGACAGAACATATTCTCGTCGAGTAAAGCACCAACTCCTTCTCCACCGCTGTCCACGCCTGTCATCAATCAGGCTCCAGTAACGCCCCTCTCGTCACCGTTCACTGCTGGCCCCAGCGAACCCTCAAGCTCTTCATTAACGCCTGCTATGAAGCGCTCAGGGTTTGAAGCCTTCGCATCCTCGGCATCGCCCTTCTCGTCTGTCGCCCGATCCAAGTCTCCCGTGTTAGGATCGACTTTGAAATTGGGAAGGAACAAGTCACCACCCCGCCGAGGGAACTCTATCAACTCCAGCGCGTTCTCTTCCTATGCCAGCGGCACACAAAGCTTCGCTATTCCTGCGCAGAAGCGTGCCCGAGCAAGATCACCAAGCAGCTCATCACGTAGCTCTGTGGAGCGAACCCAGGGTATCAATGCCTTTGGTGCCATCAATGGCGGTGGGTCTGACAGCGGGGCTGAGGATGACAAGGAGGAGAGGGCAGTTAGCTTCGGCGAGAAGCTGAGGGCTGGGAAAAATTATGAAGACGAGAGCAAGAGCGATGAAGACCAGCAGAAAGTGACTTTGACAGAGCAGGATGGTAGGTCTTTATTTATCATTGTCTATGTTCATGGACTGACTGATCTATTCCACGGCAGTCTTGACAGGGGAGGAAGATGAAGAGACTGTGCATCAAGTCCGAGGCAAACTGTTCTCGCTTGTCGGCGGAACACAGTGGAAAGAACGGGGAACGGGCACGTTGAAGCTCAACGTCAGGCGCTCGGATGGAAGTGGAGCGCGATTAGGTTCGTTCCTTTCTTTGCGGAACCATTTGACATTTCTAACTGACATGGTTGGCGAAACAGTGATGCGGAAGGAGGCGGTATACACGTTGCTCCTAAACGTGACTCTATTCAACGGGATGCGATGCTCTCTTGCTCAAGATCCACGATACTTGAGGTTTAGTGTCATTGAAAATGGCAGCACGACACATTACAACTTGCGGGTACGTGAAGTTATCTCTCTGGAACTGGTACGTCTCAACTCACATACCATTTATCTAGCTCGCGAATGCGAAGATTGCAAGCGAACTGCTGGAGGAGATCAATGCCAACATACCCGCTCTCTGAAACGACAGAAGAGCTTTCCGCGTCCCCATGTTGGATGGATGCAAGGACTCATAATGACCAATATCAATGCGCGATTTTCTGCTTACACTTACTCAGCCTAATTTGTATCTTGCTAGTCTTCTCAACTGATCTGAGCTGCTTTGACTTTTTAAACTCTCGACTGAGTAATATAAGCCTTAGGTTATTTCTGTCGATTGTTTCCTGCAGACCGAAGTTGACGTACTTATCCTTGTATTTGTTCACCCTTTTTTGGGAACCTCCACACTCAGTGAGACGAAGGATCCTATTTTCTCCAATTCTACTAGCTATTCGCATGATTGGAGCCATTTTATCGCGTCAAAACCTTTTACGTGACATTTAAATGAGACGCGATGGGGACGAGACGGCGTTTTTATATGTCACGTGGTGTCGGATAAGACTCACGAGAGAGCTCTGGCCGTCTCCGTAGAACCCAAACCGTCGTTCAATGCTGTCGTTCGTAGAATACTGTAGGTAGACATCACAGCAATTGGTTCGAGTCTAGGTGTACCAAGAGGCTCTTCCACCACTACCACATTGAAAAATATAACGTGCATGGAGAAAGCGAAATCTGGTACAATCCTGCAACGTTCAGTTCTTTTCTTGTAATGACTCGTAGTAGCTCGTAGTCTCGTCGATTTATCTTTTCGCGAACGCGAGACAACCCTCATTTGACCTTGTCTGGCTTCTCGCAATACTCCACGCAATGGGGAACTATGGACGTAAAAAGGTCGAAGAGATAATAAAACCTGCATTGCGTGACCCTCACCTGAAGCAGTCGTGGTGAGCGATATTCGGGAGATGGGATGTTTACCACTCTCTGAAGGATCCCATAATCGCATTTCCTTCTCACAAACATGTTGACCCGAAGGCGCAGGCTCGCATTGCGCGGTCGACCTAGTGTCCGTTCAACGGAACGAGATCACAATCGAGATTGCAACGTTGCGGTATGTAAGATTCACAGAAGGTGTGTTCCGATCTCTGAGGATAGGTGTCGGGAGAGCCCATAGAGACAGCAGCTCACATGAAATGACGTCCAGGGGCGCAGTGTTCTAGCACCTAATAGTCGCCGACGGCGGGGTTCGATACACTTCCGAGAAGGCATATGGGAGGAAAACCATTCCCGGAAAGTTTCACCAGGATAGGGTATTTCCAAAGCAAGTTGGGTGGATTGAATAAATTCCTCTGGTACAAAACACTTTCTGTCACGAATTTACCAGCTTCTGGCGGATGGGAAAAAACATTGAGAGACATCGGCCATCCTGTGCGATTTTGAGGCGTGCTCAACCCACGCAACCGTGAAAAGACACGACCTGCAAGACGGAGGGTTAAAGATGGACGGATGGTCTCAGTGAGATCGACACCAGACAATGACCATGGCGTGGTATTCGGGGGTACAAAGCTTGTTCCAGCATCCGTACCGACCAATACATGGACGAGCACGTACGTTTCTCGACTTGGGAGCTCTAAACGCCAATCGGTGGGACAGAAGGTGGTGGGCGTGTGAGTTGTTTTGGTTGACGTAACAAAATGCTCAATCCTGGCTGTAGCATTAGGAGAGTCGTATTTAAACTGTGGAAAGGTGTTAAGCGCACATAAAGCCACAAGACATTGAAAACGCACAAGAACCGTGCCCTTTGTGGAAATCTTTTGAAGCGACTCGCCATTGTCATCGGTGAGATTGATTTCTACCGTGAATACAATCGTGTTGCCAACATCGACGATGTGTTAGTCGTCAGTTTCTTCCGTATGATTATCGCCCAGGCCTGTTTCTTCCTCAGTGCCTTCACGCTCAACTTCATTGGTCTGACCGAAGAGACGAGGCCATGATTCCAGGTCTCCAAGTTCAACAACTTTATCTAAAAAGAGTGTCATTACAAACTGCCATGCAGGTTGTTCAGAATAATACCCTTTTCCGATTCTATTACAAGAAGGTACGGTTCCAACAGAGCATGGAACTTCGCAATCGTACACGGAGAGAATTTGGAGATAGCGGCACTCGTCTTCAAAAAAAAAACGACTGTCTTCTCCTTGCGGACGTTTCCAATTGCAGGTTATATGACCCGTCATTGACAAAGCCGGGTTGAATTGTGAACCCAGAATCTTTTGGGACAGCAGACTTGAAGATTACTTCGAGTGCAGGTAAACAACTTTTGGCATGGGCTAGAGCCTCGGATGGCACAAGCACAGTGGTCGTAACAGTTGCCATTCCATAGATAACGGTATCTGCCTCAGCATTAGGAGTATTGCTGTTGCGAAGAAATTCAGTGCGAGGGGGGGGGGTAGATGACTGCATGAACTACATGTACAGTATCAACGATATCGACAAGAGCATTAATATTGTAAAAGTTTGAACTTACGAGGTGTAAGACAAATCCTGAGTATCATCATAGAGTACCTGTGGTTTCGGGGAATGGTCAAAAGGGTTCCGTTGTCCACGTTTGCGTTGACTGATTTGCTCTTCCCCCGAATGTGAAAGTTTCTCACGAACATGGCATTCTGCGCGACGCGCCAACGTGGTTCCCGAGTTCACCTCCACTCTTTTCGCCGGCATCTCTTCCTCTTCCGTCTTCCATTCGTTTGCTTATGCTAATTGTGAGAACGATCTAGAACATGACACAATTCCTGGAACTGACATCGACTTCCGCAACAGAACTGTCCTTGTCTCCTGCGGTAACTTATGGACCAAACTTTCATCTATGGCGGCCTGGCACTCATCGGGATTTCATTATTTGTGAGCACCGATTTCATTATCCAGTGGTTTCTGCCACTTTCAATGATGATACCCTTCATCCTTGTTCTTCGAGTTGCAGGCCGTCTTTCGAGATGTGCGCTATGACGAGGACGACACCTTTGGGTCAGGGTTCATACCCCTGTACTGATACCATCGCAGCCCCAAACACGCTCCTTTTTTCGACATGCTCATGGCTTCTAGTTGTATCTAGCGCTGGTTTTCTGGTCGCCAGCACCAATGATTACACATGACTCCGAGAAAAAATACCGCTCTCATGCGTCACCCAAGATCCCGCTCCCACTTACCCGTCTGACGGACCCCAGCACCGTGAATCTGACAATCGTCGTCCCCGCCTACAATGAGACCGAACGTCTACCCGTCATGATGGCATCGACAATTGCGCACCTCACGTCCCCCGCCCTCAAGGATAAACGCACCTTTGAGATTCTGATCATAGACGATGGGTCTACGGACGGTACAGCCGACACGGTGTTGCGGCTTGCAGCCGAATACCCACAGTGTGATATTAGAGTCGTGACACTAGAGAAAAACCTTGGGAAAGGAGGCGGTGTGCGACATGGAATGCTGTACGCGGGTGGGGAACGCCTGTTGATGGCGGATGCAGACGGGGCGAGCCGTATAGAGGATTTAGAAGAGTTATGGAAAGCTATGGATGAGCTTGGGCCGACGAACGCACCGGCCGTGGTCGTGGGGAGTCGGGCTCACCTCGTAAAATCAGACGCGGTCGTCAAGGTGTGTCCGGCACCATAGAATTGCCTAGGTATTATTTTAACACGACGAAACTCACAGCGCTCGTTGCTCCGCAACGTCCTTATGTATGGCTTGCATACTATCCTCCGTATAGTCGGTGTCGGACACATCCGCGACACCCAGTGTGGCTTTAAACTCTTCTCGCGCTCCGCCGCACAGCAGCTCTTTCCCGTACAACGTCTTCCTACATGGATATTTGACGTGGAGCTTCTACTCCTCGCGAAACAGCTGGGTATACCTGTGGCGGAGGTCCCGATTGAGTGGCACGAGGTTGCTGGGAGCAAGTTGAATGTCATGGCAGCATCGCTTCAAATGCTACGCGACTTGTTGATTGTCAGGGCTAACCATCTGCTGGGCCGATGGAAGGCTACACCACCAAAGGCCAAGTCGGAGTAAGGATGTCTGACCATGGATGTACTTGCTTATGTTGGGACTTGCAATAGATTGGATTGTATTTTTTCATGTCCATCTCGATCGACGACGGCCACGGAAGTTAAGTTTGTGTTCCGAAGATCAGCTGATGTATCTTGCAGTCTAGGAGCTAACCAAATGCGACATACCGCTCTCTTCACTCGAGCCTGGAGAAGTAGATGGCTATTCAACGTGAGTATTTGCGGCTTAACCTGCTGGAGACGTGTTCATGTACCAAGGTCATGCAGGGAACGTCGTCCCGATTGATACAGCCAATCTAAAAATACCTCATCAAACATGAGTTGCATCCTTATACTGGCCTCCGAAAATCACCCGCTCTTGTTGACCGCAGAGCACAAGCGAATTGAACTATGGTCCATCCGAAGAAAAGGCATATGGTCGGCGGCGCGTGCGGGGAATATGAAGCTATTTTTAGGCGCACTCGTCGTTAATAAATACACCAGCGCGTACCACCTCAGCGATTCAACGTTTCACGATGACTTTGGCCAAGAAATCTTCTGCTCTTGCGTCTGCTTGCCTCCTGGTTGTCGGTGCGTGTGCTCAGAGCACGGCACCACAATGGGGTCAGGTAAGATGATGTACGCCATCCTAGTGTGCTTAACTTGGCTGACAACCTATTTTTCAGTGTGGTGGAATAGGATGGACTGGGGCGACCGCCTGTCCTTCTGGATGGTATTGCAGTGTCTCGAACCCATACTATTCGCAATGCCTCCAAGGAACGGTAACGGTCACGGTCACCCCGACAACTTCTGCTGGCGGCGGCGGCGGAGGAGGTACGCCAACGACCACGGCTTCAGGCGGCTCATCAACATTGGCACCGGGATATTCGTTCATTCGCGCTGTGGTAAGACTCTTTTTCCTCCAATGTTATATTAAACACTGATCGAACCCAAACCTTTAGGAAGATCCGAACTTCCACAAATACCTTCAGTCAGAAGTACTCAACACCGCGTCGGACGCCGTCCTAGGGAGCCCAGGCACTGCATCTCAGTTCCAGATCACGGGTGGGCAGCTGATCCAAAATGCCAACGGAACGCCACTTTACGCTGTCGTTGAAAGCCGGGCAAATTCCACGGTGATGAAGCTCAAGATGAGCTGGTCGACGACTCCCACGACTGCTGGAACATTTGTTTTCTCCGGCGATACAGTCGAGTGGAGTATTTCTACAATCGCCAGGCCGCAGAATAACGTGAGTGTCTTTGGAGAACCAAGTGGGAAAGTGTTTGCTGAAACGTCGAGAATACAGGCATGGCTGGTATGTCCTGATGCGCAGGGACATGCGGACGTATATATCAACCTTGGACCTTACTCATACCAGACCCCAGCTGGCTGCGCTGACGAGACCATTCACGCGTACACTGGTGCAACTGCAACCGCTAGGAGAGACATTGACGATTCAGAGAACTGAAAGGCGGCAGTAAAGATTTAAAAGAGACAAGAAATCAATGAAATTTCCGTTCAAAGCATGTTTAGCCTTTTTTAAGGCTCGCGATTAACCCTTGGCATACTGGGACGGTCCTTCAAGATCTGATCCCCTACATTCCGAGCATTGCATTGACCTCTATTACAGCCTTCTCCGCCCTTGGCAGTGGTGGCAAGCAAACGACCCCAGAGAAGACGATTATTCCCAGTCTGGTGATGTCCGCTTTCATGACCACCAATGTGGACTGGCGGGGGGACGATACTGTTGGCTGGATGTCAAGGATCGTGGATTGAAATTGCACGGCTTTAACAATAAAAAGGTCATCCTAAACACTCCCCGCTTCCACCCTATGAATCATGATAATCTAAATGATAGGGCACGCAAACACGCAGTCAACCTCCAACGGTAGCCACGGGTTATAAACTAGCTCATAGGCATGACTGTTGAACCGACAAAGACGATTCCGATTCAGTGGCATCATTGCGCAAATCCCTAGGTAGGGTTGTCGATTTTCACGACACTTTTTCCGTCACCGATGGACGTGACACCCGCAGTCTGTCAAAAGGTCCTCCCGCGCACACTCGTTACCCTCTCCAGTCATCTCCGGTGCCCCTCGTTCCCAGCAATCCCATGAAATGCGGGTTTATACAATCCGAGAGCCATGATTTCGGCGACATACTTTGTTATCTCGATTTCCCTGACATTCTCCGGATGGTCATCCACGCTCCGTTCTTCTGGATGTTTCCCATTGTCTGGATCGTGGAGCCATCCAAACAAAGTCCCGGAGGTCGTGGAAGGAATAGAAAGTCTTCTCGTGCTTCTCCCATATTGGATATTGAAACACGGCTGTAATAATGGCTGCTTGGATTCTACTGGTGAAGGCAGTTGCCATGGGGGGCCTGGGATGATAGAGGTCGATGGCGGACATGTCACAAAGTCAAAAAGAAGGCCTAATGGCCTTGTAGGAGATGCCCTTTTAATCAGTGCCTGATCCCTTAGATACATGATTTTATGGCATTGTTGGACCAATGCCTCTTCTGACCAAAGGGCGAAGAACGCGATGTCCCGTGCGTCAAGAAGACGCAGGTTTCCTGCATGCGAGATTTTTTTTAGACCAAAGAACTGTAGATGCCTAAACAATTACTGCGTACCAGAACTTTCACAGATGAATTTGCATATAGGACGATGATTCCCTCCTTGCCAGTCTTGTTTCTGGCAGGATGCCGAACAATAAACTGCAACCTTGCAGGCGCTACAAGACCTTAAACCACCGGCTGCCTCGATCATGTAACACTGCTCATGCCATATTGAGAATTATTGTCAAGCACAGGTTTACGAACTGACCCACGAACCTCTGGCGCGGAGCATTTCCGAATGACCTTTCCAATTTCCGCGCGATCGAAAGAGGCCTTCAATACCAACATCCCGTTAACCTGTTGTGTAAACATTAACCATGCCTCCCAGAATTTCCCATGCTGTGGAATCATCCTTTCGACATCCTTGACTGCCTTTGATTCTAAAGCCTTTCCAAATGATTTTAGAAGTGGGCGGAAAATGGTCTGCGATGCGAGGATACGCAAGATGACGATGTGCATATCTACCATCTTGCTCGGTAGCCAGAGTGTAGATCGTAAAACGCAAGGAATGAGGCCATAGCTCACAGCTTTGAGCAACCACCTCGCACTGTCTGTCGTTGCGAAAGCTCTGCTGATGATCTGGTAAATGCTGCCAATGCACAACATGATCTCGTTGTAACGGTGGTCAGATTCAGAAGGCATTGGCATAGATGTGAACATTCTGAAGGGTTGGAAAATGCAAAGAAGAGTGTCTGTCTGTGACAACAACATTGCACCGAGCCTTGGGGCTCGAAGTGCAAGGCGGTCATAGACAATCAACACCGAATAATAACCGCGTATCCAGGACTCGCCACCATACGCAGCCATTTGAAGTGGCTTTAGTAATGATGTAGTCAATCGCTGCTGATCATTGTGAACTGCGTCGTCGAGGGCGCGGATGTCTGCGACGTCTGCGTTGATCAGCTCCGTGAGAGATCCGTCGAGGAAGGAGGTGTGGAAGAAGACGGCTTCTTCCCATGGACGATCGGGTTGTCTGGTCCAAATTTCAGCCAACATGAGAAACACGCCAGGTGTGGCCAGGATTGCACGAGAGAGACTTGTATTCCAATGGTTTGCGGAGGACATGGGAATAGATTCGGTAATGATGCATTGGATGGAAACCATATTCAAGATCCAAGCCTTGGTCGAAGGCCGTGATTCTGCATTAAAAGTCATGTCCATTCCACCATCAGCCCAATAGAATATATTTCTCATCCACTCCCATAATTTTGGCCAGAAAGGGAGAACTTTGACGACGAACAACGAGCCTTCAATATGAACGACCTTCGTTGCCAAGTGGGACATTGTGACGAGATGGAGACAAACGAGTGCGACACCAATAGCTTCGACACGGGATTTGTCCCTAGTTGACACACGCCGCAGCGGTGGAGGGTCATCAAAAAGATGAAGTAGTGTGTCAAGAACGAGTGGATAATGAGCAAGTCGATACCTTGGGTCAGCTCTTAGCAAGGATGTTAATCCCCGCAAATGAACAATAGACCCTCTTCCGGCAGATGCGACAAGAACCTGCAGATGTTGCATATGGAGCCAATCCAATCAGCCACTGCACCAGAAAGAAAACGGATAGAAGACGTGCCTGTACTTCAAGAGGGAGGGAGTCAACGACTATGTCCGTTCTGCTGGGATCACGCGCAAGGAGTACGACGGGCTCGACGCTTTCCATGATGTAAGGGCCTGTACGGGTCCCCGGTCTTGGTCCAAGGCCCCCCGCCAAAATCAAGACCTAAGACCGTGTGAAGGCTTGAACCGAGCTCCGCGCACAACGGAGCTCAACGAGGCGTTTGGTACACCAAAGTGGGTCGTCCGGGAGTGACTCTGGCTTTCGTTCTGCCTTTTCGAGCGTGACAAGGACAGTTCCAGACTCAGTGACCTCATTATTTTGCCTTATTTTCTTTGGATGGTTCTGGTGAGTTCTGGTGATCTATGTCTCCCGAATTGCAAACTCGTCTGATGTTTACAGTACTATCTTGTACGCCGAGCATATGTAATACATCTATATAATATCCGTGGTGATGTTCCTTGGCTCTTTGTGCTTACACGGTGAGCAAGAGCTGTATTTTGTTAACATCTATGTTCTAGCTATCAAAAAGATCAATTGAAATAAGAGTAAATAAATGATGGTCGTGCGCCATTGGATAAGAATGGTCGAGTACTTGTTTCTCGGCACTGTGACTGCCTCGAGATTACTTGTGACCCGCTCCCTCAAGCCAACGAAAGCTCTGGGTGCCAGTTCCGAGGTTAACCCGTTTTTTCTCAGGCGTGAACCCGGGACCTAAGGCAGAGAAGACCGGGGACCCGTACAGGGCCTAATCTTTCACGGTGTAATCCAATACACAAAATTCGAGTGGTATTTCTATGAAAGACTTGATTCCTCAGGTAGTAGTTTTGTTCAAGAGGAACTGCAGTAGTCATGATCAGCAATCAGATATCTACCCGTGGCACTGGCCGCTTCGGTGATTTCTGAACAAGTTTTTAACGTTCACGGCCCGCCGGCCGCCCTTGCAAATAGGGCGGCCACGCCCAATCTGAAGTTCAACCTATACCGCTAGGGCACGTACCATTAATGCGCTTTGACAGTACTTGTCATAGCGTTCACCGACACTCATGAATACCACGAGCCGAACGTCAATCGATCTACCGCCTTCCTCCTCATCCGCTGGAACTTTCAACTGGGATAGCCCATTCAACTTGTGTCTTTCATTTCACCGTAAAATTCTTACATGGTTAATCCCATTGGGTGTGTGGCGGTATGGGCCATTTGGACCCAGCGTCTTTCGGATTGGCCCAAGGATGATGGTAAAAAGTGACGTGAGGTACTCGGAAGTCGCCAACATGCAACACATCGCCTCCAATACTTCCATTCCTGTCCCCCGAGTTCGTGACTACTTCGTCAGCAATGGACGCTCCTATCTCGTCATGGATTACATCGACGCCCCAACCCTCTTAGGAGTTTGGGATACCCTGTCACCTCTTGAGAAGCAAAGTATCCTTTTGCAGCTCCAAGAGCACCTGGTCCAGCTCCGTCAATTGACTCCTCCTCATGCTGGGCATGTAGAAGCGGCAGAAGGGCTACCTTGTTGGGACCCGAGGTTGCGATCCACTCCTTTTGGGCCGTTCACGTCTGTGAAGGATTTCCACGAGTTTCTCGGTCACGATTATATGCGTACTGCCGAAAACTGCAGAGAGTATCGTGCAGTCTTCGAGGAATGCGCTCGGCGATCATACAAAACTATGTTCACTCACGGTGATCTTGCTCCTCGCAATATTCTGGTTAAGGATGCAAAGATCGTCGGACTCATTGATTGGGAAGTATCCGGATGGTATCCGGAGTACTGGGAATATGTACGACTTCGCAACGCATTTATCAAGCTTCTACCAGAGGACTTCGTTGAGGGACTGCTTGAGCCGATGACACCTTACCCTACGGAGACGAAGGCGGAAGCCGCCTTGTCAGAGCTTCTCGAGGGTCGATACTAGCCTGGATAACAGGTAAATTGGAGTCCATGTCGCGTAATACAAGTCGGCTCTCACCTCAATAAACTAGGCTTGGTTGACCGTCATTTTATTTGTCTACGAGACCGCGCCGCAGGTCAAGTTTACACTGATACAAATCAGACTCAGGACCTGCTCGAGAACTTCACTTGCACTTATGTATGTGTCTTCCTTCGCGATACTCTTCCGTGTAGCATCTCGATCTAACAGTTTTTTTGCTTGATCGCCAGCGAAAGCTTGGGCAGTGTGCGGCGTTCGTGACTTTCGACTACGACTTCAAATAAGCATGAACCTCGGGTCCTCTAGCTATTGTACCAGACGCCAGCCGTCTGCGCCGATGAGACTATTCTGGGTACGCCGATGCAGTCGTATCAGCCACAAGAGTTTTGGGTGATACAGGGAATTGAGGGTGACTCTAAACATTTATTGCGGGTGGAAGGAAATTGATACCACTTGTTGACCATTTTCAACGTGCACACACTTGAAGTTTGCGCGATGACGGGAAGACTAGATTTCTAGGATACTTAGACAGAGATCCTGCCGATGCGAGCGGCGAGGGAAAAGGACGAGCGACCAAATTTGGGCGTCCTTCCATCACCTTCTATCTATCTGATTCATAGTACAGTATTTGGTCTTCCCAATGTTGACACATATAGCCAATTAAATATAGATAAACAAGTAAAATATATAAGGTCCGTCGAAGTGTAACAATTTTCTTCTTGTCTGCCATGAGCACCGACAGTTGGCCCCGTTAATGTCCCGAGCCCAGAGCTCCCAGTGACCACGGCACCCCAATGTCCTTGCTCTTTACATATGCGGAGGCACCCCCTACCCTGCCGAACAGGCGCTGGTTGTACGGAGCATTGACCCTGACATCGGGCACCTCCCTCCAGACGCAAAGGCGAAATTGGGCATGCGTGTAACTCCCCTATGTTGGCAGGCCAACCCGTGAGACGGCATAGGCCATGATTTCCACCCTGGCCATAGTAGCCTTGGTTTTTATTTAACCATACGGGCGTCTTCCAATTCCCTACGGAAATACAAAATTGGTATACTGTCGACTTCATTCACGCTGTGTTTTCTGAAGAAGTCCTACACAACTTCGGATGAACAATGCTTTGAGAGACGCCTAATGTGTGTGGCGCATGCACGTACGTCGTTACGGAGTCAAACCAGCATATAAGTCAGCTGAGCGCTGTCAAAGCTCGAAGTTCAACGTTCAGGAATATGAAGTGCGCGTAGGACCAGTCGCCGACTTGCACACAAAATCCCTTACACGTAGGTTTCACTACATCTGTAATCGGAGGGCTTTCCTCAATGCCAACACGTTGCAACGCATCGTGAAGAAAGAAGTCCACGCCATCTCTTGGAACCACCATGAGTCCCCACCATACCGTCATGCACATCCGCTAAACAGTGTCGATGGTCGACACTACGTGGAGCTTCTTCCCTACACAAGTTGGTTGTTGCTCCGATTCTTCAAGACCGCTCCGGCTGATAACGATAACAACACCGTGTTCTCCTTGGCGATGCTCACCTTAATGGTGGGATCCTGTCGATGTCGGCTGTCTCTACGGAGTCGCCTCCCTAGAGCCCCACGCTACCCACTACTAGCTTCGTCGTCACCTATATTGTTTACGAAGAACCTCTGCTCGCATTCCACCTCAGCTTGTGGCATTTGTGACAATTTCTGCCTCCTCCATCGCGAAGACATAGTCGAGGCGCCGCTGCAGCATTTGTTATACTCGGACACTACCCCAAACCCCTGGCCATCCGGTTGGGATTTGAACAACGGCGCCAGACATTACACGCCCAAAACGCCTCGTTGAGATACATCTGCACTAAAAAAACGCGACTAGCATTGATCTGGCATAGACCCACCCTGGAGACTGGAGTGCTTTGGCTTCCGATGCATGTTTCCGTCGCTTTCAAGGCCCTCCTCACGCATCTGTTGGCCGCAGGCATCAACGTCCTAATCCGTGAGACGCCTTTTTTAAAAGGCTGTTCACAGCGGCAATGGGATTCTGATGGGGTGATCGCCACTTGTTCTTCAATTGGGACCGCGGTGGTTGATCACGTCTGTGTTGAGCGTCTCTATCGTCAATGGACACGTCACAAACAAGCCATACGATGACCCCCTGGAGGTCATCAAATCTGCTCCGTGCCCCTCAGTGGGCGAGTTCATGGCAGCCTGCAGATCAAATGCACGACTTGGAAATGCGCCGCAATGTCGAATTACTTGCGCTGTTTGCACACTACGCACCGCGCAGTTGGTATTCAAACAGCCAGGCATCTCTGAACCAGTACAGAGCATTACACTGTACCACAACGAACACAACAATTACGGCGATGCGAGATACAATATCCGGCCAGCGTATGAAGTCATACCTGAGGCATGCCCTGGCCGATTTCTTTCCTCGCCAACGGGTTGCTCGCCATCGCGCCTGCCTTCCAGTTCGCTATGCCTGGGAGGACCGCCGAATATTCACTCGAATAAACAACCCTCGCCGGTAGCCACTGCTCCGAGTCTTTGACCTCGGAAATTGATAACAACACACTAATGAGTGTCGAAACTGCATGGAGTCACTGCACAGTTGCGGCAGCGAGCACTATCGGGCATTGCGACCCTCGAGATTAAACGCTCAGCCACCACATAAAGTTGAGCTCAGCGTTTCCACGGTTAGCCCATTGGTGTATATGTTTGCGGCTCGCGAGTCGCTCTGCCGTCCTGGGGTATGACCTCCGAGTCCTCACACATACCAGATGCACAGATGTCCAACTCATCGTCTTCACCCTCATTCTTGGTCTTCTCGCGAGCTCGGAATCGAGACTAGTACACCACGTACTCAATCGAAGGTTTCCCTCTCAGAATCCTTCTCTTCTGAGACTACAGACCACGGCGTGCAGGAATTGGACCAGGCCGTGAACATCACATCATACTCCGGGCACCAACTACACATGGGAGCGCTACGTTCATCCGCATCGTGTCTTCTTATCAGGTCCCTCAGTCGGAATCTACCCTCATTCAGAGTCACTCCACTCCGATCTAGGGAATTTGGGATAACACACCACGCTCTTGACATTGCGAGACAACACCAAACTCAGCGTTCAGGAATTAGACCAGGCCGTGCACATCGATATCATTGCGGGGAGAGATCCCATAACCACCACCACCATTATCGTATCAAAACTATCACACCCACCACCAAATGGGAGGACGTCCTGGACGGCGGGGATTTATGACAGCACGCGGAGAACTGCGGCTGCTCTCCCACTGGGTTTTATCCGCTGATTCCTGCCAGCGATTCAATGTTCAATATTCGGGGCCGGGGACGTTGCTTTCCACATAGGTACCATACTGTAACTTGCCTTTGCGGGGCTGTGAATGAAGTTCGACGTATTGGGCGTGCTAAAATGTGTGAGTGAGTGAGTGAGTGTGGATTATTCGTGGAGTGGGTAAGTATGTTTGGAGTGAGAACCCCGGGCCGCAGCCAGTGTAGAGAGAATTAAATAGTAGAAGACGCCGCAACATTTCCCTCGCCACGACTCTAAGGTACCGTACTTGCATATCGGATTCATTTGCAAGGCGATCAATTATCAACTAAGAATAAGCTATATAAAACCAAAACCAGACCAACAATTTGCTACAATATCCAATGCCTATATTATATGATACGAACCCAGTAAAAGTACAATAAGCCACAGTCAAAATCGTCATCCGCTGATAAAAGTCATAAAAAGTCATAACCCACAGTCTCCCACTAACCACCTCCAGGGACGTGCAATCAAACAGCCCCGTCCCTCAATTCCTCCAGAAAACTTATAACATCCCTCGCGATTCTCCCCTCCCTCTCGCTCTCCGCATCCTCACCTCTCATGCCATTCCCATCACCCCCACCCCCAAGAACCTCATAAAACGCAATAAACTCCCGCGCCTGCTCCACCAACCTTGCCAGCTTCGCCCGCTCTCCGGCTCCTCTCCCATTATAGCCAGAACCGGAGCTAGGGTGAGCCAGCGCACCGAGGATATGCACCCTATTGGCATGCGATCCGCGGATGAGCAGACCGAAGAGGACAGCGAGGTGGCCGCGCAGGAAGAGTGTGTCGGCCGCATCGTGTTCCTGTTCTAGGGCGGGAGAGTCGGGTTCAGATTTGAAACTGGAAGGAGAGGGCGAGGAGGGAGGGAGGGAACGGTTGTATAGCCGAACCAGGACGTCAAGTGCCGTTATTTGTGTTGAGGTTGATGAGGAGGAAGAGGGTAGGGGTGAAGAACAGGTACACCGCCGGATGCAGGTGCGTTTCGTGAGTGTACATCCAGGGTGAAGGCCTGATACACGAGAGTTAGCAACTACTCACTCATCATTACAGGGAGCGAACGTACGGATATCCCTGAGCAGATCCTTCGTACCCTCGACGACCTGTACGAGGTTCGTCAGGAGCCCAAGGGCGAGACATAGTCGGTCCAGGGCGTGGGTGTCCGTGTCGCTCTCCTCCCCTTCGTCTTCGTCATCGGATATGTCCACGACCTCATCCACTTCCTGCTTGACTCTCTCTTTGCCTTTGCCTTTCCCCACATCCTTTCCCCTGCCATTCGACTTCGACTTCCCATTCCCATTGCGCTTCGATCCATCCTTCACAACCTCCTTCACATCCACATCTACGTCTTCATGCTCAACCTTAACCTGAACCCGATCCTCCGTCCTTCCAGAACGCAGGATAGTCCGCATCACAAACGGGAGCGCACACTCGTTCTCTAGGACCCTGCGTGCCCAGAGCACGTCGGCGTGTGTGAGGCTGACAAGCACGCGGAGCGTCGTTTCCATGGATTTGTGTGCAGAGGCTGGAGGAGAGGGAAAGGGGGTGTTAGTATTTGTGTTGGTGTTGGTTTGTTGAGGGTGGGGGAAAGAAATAGGATGCCAGGAAGATAGGAAACGGGGGAAGGGAGGGAAGAGAAGGGTAGTGAGAAAGGGAGTGAAGAGAAGAGAGGAAAAACTAAAAGGAAGAGAACGTACCACCACCCCGAAGCTCCGCACATACGCCCAGCGCAACCAACGCGTCCACAAGCCACTCCTCCCTCGCCTTCTCCATCACACTCTCGCTTAAGTCCTTCCCCACACCATTCCCATTTACTTGCTCCTTCCCTGCCCCCTCCTCCGCATGAGGAACACCCCACTGCCCCAGTAAAAACACATCAAGCATGCGGAGATGGTACAGCACGCCCTCGAAGGGGATATCTTTGGCTGCGTCGTGCCATGTCAGATGTGCTGAAGAGGACGAGGACGAGGAGGTGGAGAGGGGGTACAGGAGACGCCGGAGGGAGGCGAGGAGTACGGGGAGATGCGTTGTGAGTAAGAGGGAGGGCGGGAGGGTGTGTAATGCGCGTGTTAGGAGGAGGGGGAGGGATATCTGCGTAGGGTTAGTTGGGTTTTAGTTGTGGGGTTTAGGAGGGCGGGGCAACGACGTACAGGTGTTCCTGGAGGGAAGAGGGAAGATTTTGAGAGGATCGTTTCGTGGATCGTCACAAACTGGAATAGCGGAAGATGTTATTACACACAGTAGACGGTGGCAAGAGATGGATGCCCACCGATGCACGGTCTTTCTTCCCTACGCCAAGCTTCTTGAGCTCCACGTCGTTTCTGGCTCTATCTTGAGTTGATGAGGCCGCCGCAACGAGCGCGAGAGGGTCGGCCGGCGCGCCGAGGAGGGAGAAGAGCGTGTCCACCACCGACGGAGGGCTCTTCTGGCTCGACTCGGAGGGCAGCGGTGTACGTTGTGCAAGGTCTGTGAAGGATGCTGGGTCTCGCGAGACAAGGGCGGCGAAGAACGCGAGGAGGGTGTCGAGGATCTATAAATAGTGGGCATGGGTTTAAGAGAGTGTCGAGAGAGAGAGAGGCGGAGGTCACGTACTTTGTCTTCACCTTTGCCTGCTCCGGCCTCAAGGAAGACGTCCCATGCTCTCCCGAGGAAGTCGGCTGCTTTTGCTTTTCGAGCAAATTCGGTATCGCAGAGCTTGGTCGTTATTTCGAGGGCACTATGTCCGATATTAGGAAACTATTTGGTGGAAATGAATCACAGACAGAACGAACCTTGCCCTTCGGAGGCCTATACCACCACTGGAGTCCATCCCCTCAAAGAGATAACCAACTTCATCAAGGAAACGTCTGCTCTCGCCCTTACTGCGCAGCTCAGTGATGCTCTTCAATGGATTCATCATCCCATTGGGCAAGACAACTTGAGCACGAAGCAGGGCCTCCTGTTGCGCCTTTGTTCTCGCTCTGCCGGCTTTCGTCGGTGTGCCACTTGGCGTAGATGTAGCATCAGAGCGTGAAGGCGATCCCAAAGGCAGGTACGGGTCGTCCTCCGAGTTGTCGACGCCCCATCGCGAGCGCAGTGACGCGTAAGATTCACGAGAAGTGTACTCATCCTCCTCCTCCGCACCAGGAATGGCGTCGAGGGACGCGGCGGGGATGGCGACGAGGAAAGAGCGAGACTTACCCGCGTATGTACGAGTATTCGTTGGAATCGGGAATGGGCGTGGCTCGTGGGCAGGAGACAGTACCGGCTTTGGCGGAGACGAAGACGACAAATTGGGGAGCGATGGTGTGCGGTCGAAGTGGACGTTTGGGTTGCTGTCGATGGACGAATCTGTCTTGGACCGCGCGAGCATCCGACTAGCGAGCTTTGTCGGTGACCGCGACGGCGAGGACATGGGGGTCACTGATTTGAACAGCTCTGAAAGGTCTTTGGCCACCGTGCGCCGCGACGGCGTCCCCACCATCGCTGCTGCTCGCGTGTCGTGGTCGTCGTCCTCGATGTCCGTCGAAACTGCTTGTGTTTCCTGTATTTCTTCAGAGACCTTTCGTCTCTTCCTTTGGGGTGTCATCTCTGCAGCATTACTTTCCGTAAACTGTTTCCTTTTTGCGGATGACTTTCTTCCATAAGTGCGCACATTGAACGTCGAGCTCGTCGCCATCGTACAGAACAGCGATCAAAATAAAGCAGCGTGACGTGACTCAAACGCGTGACATTCGTGTTCAACTTCCACCAGCTGCTCACTGCTCAGCGCTCAGTGCTGGCGCGACACTATTCTGGAGGCGAAAACGACTTGGAAACGCAAGTGTACGTTTTTGAATACTCCCTTCACAAAAAGAAAACACGTGAAAAGACTCCTCGGAAAATTCAACCACGTTCAAACATTTTCGGGTCGCGGAAATAGTTGTTTACCAAAAGTGTGCTCGTGCAGCACTACTTTGCGACTGTGAAAACGATTGCAAAACGCCAGTTAGTACGTATCTCAACAATAGCCCTTCGAAATCTCTTACAACGTTTTCGCATCGCGGATGGTTAGGTGCCAGTAGCAACGACGAGCAATGGAAGCCCTGCAAGCACGCATCGAGTCCTTCGCGAAAGCAAAACGCGTCAAAAACCCCGCAAAACCCTCGTCGACAATCACACTCAAGTGGCCGCACCCTGCACACTTCACCGCAACATCCGAATCGCTCGCGGAGGCGGGCTTCTACTTCAACCCTAGCCTCGAGGACCGCGACAATGTGACGTGCTACATGTGCGACAAGCAGCTCAGCGACTGGGAGGCGCAGGACGACCCGTTTGATATTCATTGGGAGAAGCGCGGGGTGAAATGTTGTTGGGCTGCTGTGAGGTGTGGGTTGAGGGGCGATATGGATCGCCATGGAGCGTAAGATCTCATGGTTTATCGGGGATCGTGATTCTCATTTAAGTGGCAGGTTTATATTTCCTGATAAATCTCGACTTCCGTCATCGAAAGCTATGGAACGGGCACGTCTCGAGACGTTCTCTGCAGGTGACGGCTGGATGCACGATCAAGACGCGAATCACGGTGCCAATTCTCGCAAAGTTTGTATCCGTTTAATCTTTTGTATCATATCTAACAACCACCCTAGATGGCGCATGCAGGCTTCGTCTACACACCCCAGCATGCCGGAGACGACCTCGCCACCTGTCTCTACTGTAACGTATCCCTCAGCGGCTGGGAAGCAGATGACGACCCCGTGTACGTTTCTCCCCTTACCAAATCTCTCAAAACTAACACCCTGCCCACCAGCGAAGAACACCGTAAACGTCAATCCAAACACGGCAGCGGGCCCTGCCCGTTCTTCACCTCCACCGATGCATCGTCCAAACCCCCCTCCCGCTCTCAATCTACCAAACCCCCATCTACAGCGAAACCGGCCTCTAGACAATCCCGCGCTGCCTCCACCTCCAAACAACAACACAAAGAACTCTCCGTCCCCACGAAGACACATGATGGGTCGGGAGAGGATGAGTCCGATGCTGCACCTCCGAGCAGACGTTCTCGTGCAGCATCGTCGTCTGCCAAGGGCAGGAAGCTGGCACGGAGCCAGTCGAGGACGGAGCTGGGGGACGTGGCGGAGGGTGCTGATGAGGATGATGCGGGAGAGGCAGAAGAGGAAGTGGTGCCCACCGCTCGTTCTAGTCGTGCACGGAGGACTACCACCACCACAACAACCGCAAAAAAGGCGCGGTCGAAGTCAAAGTCACGCGCCGTGGAAGAGGAGGTGGCGGATGAAGAGGAAGAGGTGGTAGTTCCCGCGAAGACGACAAAGAGCAGAGCGAAGGGAAAGGTCAAGGAGAAGGAGAAGAACACTGACCAAGAAGAAACGGAGGTCGAGGAAGTACAGACGCTCAAGAGATCGACACGTGGAAAGCCTGCTTCTGCTGCTGCACCGAGGAAGGTTGGGAGACCGAAGAAGGTCGTTGAGCCTGAACCAGAGGAGGAGGAGCAGCAAGAAGAGGTGGCGGAGGTGGAGGAGAAGAGACCACCCTCACGAGCCAAGGCACCAGTCGCACGGAAGGCGTCATCTCGCATGAAGGTTAAAGCTGCACCTGTGCGTGAACCTGAACCTGAACCTGCGTCGTTTCACGCGACGTGTGTCGTGCTGTGTTTTCGTGTAGTGTGCCAAAAATACAATTGTCTTGTCCATCAGCTCGCTAAGACTAAGCGAGCCAATGAAAAGCGCCAAGAAAATGGACTTGTGTTCAATTTTATAAAATTTCGACTTTTCAAGATCATAGTTTCCCCTCCCCGCTGGGGAGACTGCATCGGTTTGAGTTCGGCTCTCAAATCACGCCAACAAGCGACGTGACCCGTCGCCCCCAGTCTCGAATCTATCTACGTGGTGTACATTTAGTACTCGACGTGTGTGACCGTGGTCCGTCACCTCGTTCCCCGCGACAGCACAGTAGTGCCTGTGGGTGAGACTCAGCGCACGCCGCCGTGGGGGTATTGGATGCATCGGTAGTGCGGAGGAGTGGTGAGTAACAGTAGTGCTCTGAAGAATCAGAGATGAGCATTACATTGATGAAAATAAATAGACGGAGACTTACCAATATTCTGACAAAGTTCTGTGCAATGCCGCGTAGCTTCTCATAGTGGGAATGAACCGCGTAACCTTCTCGGAATAACGAACAAATAAGTGCTCTGTTCACGGAATAGCGAAATGAAAGACTCACGTTATGTGCAGTATGTATATGGTAGGTTAACCATTCGCAACCTCGCACGAGTAAATAGTGTCTGCGTTACGATACTCTGATACATTGTAAGCAATCTGTTCATGAGATAGTAAATGCAATACTCACGTTATGTGCAGTATGTATATGGCGGGTTCGCCGTTCACGATCTTGCGTGAGTTGATGGTGTCTGTGTGATGAGAGCGATGGTCGGCCCGCGGCCTTGTGATGTGCGTGACGGTATGTCAGTTTAATATCTACAAGACATAGGTCAGTCAAAGACAGAGCGGTGTCGTAGATATGTCAGACTTACCATTAATATCAATATCTTCGCAGCATGGAACAACCATGGGAACACCATTGGAATAGTGTAGGACTGCAACAAGATAAACATCAGAACAAGTCTTACCACGGGACAATGAAGAAATATACCTCGTATCAGTGATGTCCCGGAGACAAGAAGATCGGTGGACAGACTGTGAGCAGCACTTCATGCTATGCCTACCGGCAACATATCATCAGTTAAGGTCAAGGAAAAGAAAGAAGGGTAAACATACCTCGACAACGATCAGCGCCACAATGATCAGACGTTTGACATGTCATCGTCGACAGTGTCATGAGGCGTGGATGAGAGGGGGAGACAAGCGGCACGATGCGCTGACCACGATGGACCCGACATAATCGCTGCTGCAAGAATGACGCACGAGGTCAGCATTGTGATGAGCGAATGTATACACAAATGACAACATACCATGCATCATGACCCCGTTTCCTGGACGTCCAAAAATCAAATGTCCGAATTTACGCCGTCTAAAAATCATCTCATGGGCCGCTCTGGCATTGGTATGTAACATGGGGTGTTGGCTGTGCGTATACGTGATATGCCTGTCGAGGTCGACATGATACCAAAGGAGACAAGCAGCGCTTCGTGCTGCTCATGATGAATACATTGTCGAAATGACTGCAAATGACCTGCAGAATGTAAGCTTCATGAATAAAAAGCTAGCACAGAATCTACAGCTTACCTGCTCATGACACCGATTGCGGGAAGTCGAAAAATACAATCTCCGAAATTCTACCGCAGCTGAGACACGTTCTACATACCAGCCACATTGATGCATAGCATGAGGGTAGTCCCAGTGTACGTTCTGTGCAACGAAGGAACGACACCATGACAGCATTCGCGGGAAGTCGAAAAATCGAATCTCCGAAAAACGGCTGCATCTCCTGTACTCTGTGGACACTGGATATAGTAGCGACATAACACTGAGGCATACGTGAGCTTGCAGGACATAAGAATATGAAAGAAACACCTTACAATGCAGTTTCGAGACAGAGAAGAGTAATAAAAGGATAGACTGCCAAGGTAGCAGTCCGTACAAGTCGCAAATGCCAACGAAGTTCGCAAACATGATTATTGGCTCAGACAATCCACAGACAGTGCATATCGCACTGTGAAACATGACAACTACAGTATATATGTGGTTCTGGCATTGAGGAAGTATCCAATGCAAGCAGGGTGAGTGGGGCCACAACACGGCTCGGATGTGACGTGCAACTACAAGTCAACGTTAGATTTCATAGAATAATGTCTGCATCAAATACTCACCAATGCCCTGGGTATACATCATCTGTGGTCTCACCGATGCCTTCCCTGATGCATGAGTGTGTGGAATTGCAGTGGACCATCCTAGAGACCTCAGACGAGAGTACGAGTCTATGTTCTAGCCTGAAGAGATGTTCAGTAAACAAAAGTAGAAGGACAGAGAGCGACATACGCAGCACACACCTTGTGAGCATATAGTTGATGGGCTGAGGCGATGTCGTTCATGGTGTTCAAAAGGAATTGCTTATGGAGTTGAGCAGCGATGGCGAGGGTATTTAGGATGGTGAATCCCAAGACGACGGTCCAGACATTGTGTTCGAAGGCTAAAAAGCAACCACGAGATGAGCCATAATTCACAAGCTCATATTAAATGACACGCATACCTTCAGCCCGATCCCCACATTCTCCTAATCACCGGCACGAGCCCTCTCTCTGCAACACCCTTCTGTCGCCGATGGCCATTTGCTTGCGATCTCCCATGGAATTGCATGGAACTTCATGCGGACATGATGTTGTGTGCAGTGCCCAGTGTCATGTGCATGTCGACATGTAGCAGCATGTCAGAATGCTAGATGAGAAGTTGAGCATCAAATCTAAAGATAAATGACTTGCATCAGGTCGTGGAACGGAAAGTGAAAATAGCAAACGACTCACTTGCATCAACATAATCTTGGTTGGGTGCTATGATGCCGCCTGCATGGAAAGTGAGTTTTGGAAGACACGCAGGGTATTTGTGATGGTAGATAGCGATATATAGCCAAGCTGGGCCCGTGAAGTTTGTGTTGAGGATGTAGTTGTAGTTGGGAAAGATGGCGATCGAGAGCGCTGAATAGGGAAATTTGCCATCAGACAGCGATGCCTTCAGGAATAAACA
Source organism: Hypsizygus marmoreus (assembly GCA_013433165.1). Taxonomy (NCBI): domain Eukaryota; kingdom Fungi; phylum Basidiomycota; class Agaricomycetes; order Agaricales; family Lyophyllaceae; genus Hypsizygus; species Hypsizygus marmoreus. Next base: position 840,197 of record CM024089.1, on the reverse strand, counting down.
AATGGAAACTTGCCTAGTTTGGTAAATTCACCTGCCATCGATCATCTTCAGCCGTCCCGCTCGACTGCGAAATGGAATCTGAACAACCATGGAGTCAGTCACCACAGAGAACATACCAAATGAGAACAACCTACCTCTTACGACTCTTACGAGTCCTGGATGTGTGGTGCAGTGGGTAGTGATGGCATTGTTGACCAGATTGTGCAAAGAAATGTGCATCACGACGGCCATCGTGGTGGGGAGAGATGGATGCGAGCAGGAAATTTGGGTGAGTCTTTATACATTAGCAGAGCGGAGATAATTCTCATCAGAATGTTTTGGGAAGCGATCGTATGTCTGATCACTCTGACAATTCCGTGCAATTCTCACAACTCACGTAAATTCTAATTCCACTCACCTGTTCGGTTTGTTTCAGGGTTGTTCTCTCAAGCACAAACCTAATTTCTGAGCCCTGAGCATTCATACATTTACAATCTCGAAGTTTTGAAGTCAGGAAGCCTCTCACATTTCTCAATCTCAGGATTTTTGACAGCATTTTCTATTCAGTCCTTCTAGCCTCAAGCCTCAGAAAAAAATTGTGTGAACCCAAACTGACCTTTGCTGACCACCAGAGCCAGGGTTGTGACTAATGCTATCACGGAGAACTGTATTTTTGCAGGGTCGCAAATATACAGGTTTCCGTGATGTCAATATTCACAACTTCTGGAATTCAGGCAGTTAATTTTTGCGGAAGATTGCTGATTGGGGTTCCTGGAGACTGTCAGTCTACTGTGATCGAGTGATGCCTGCATCCGAACAGGAACAAAGCTTCTACACCTTGTGCAAAATAGCAATCTGACCAAGAACAGGTGCCAGAAATGAATTTTTGAGTAACAAACCATGCACAGAATCAAGCCCTGTTGCACTCAACAAATGGTTGTAGAACGAGGACAGAATCTGTTTCCCTGATCATTTCCCATGTGTACGATAACCAGAATTCTCGATCACGAGGAGCACTGCAGAAGCGATCAGTTTTCCGCCCCAGGTTAGCGGTCCCATTGTTTGTCATACCATGAAACGAGCTTGTAAACTTCACCCTCCAGGGTCTAGACATGGACATAATCCCGCAGTTTTACGCATTCCAGGGAACTGCCAAGCATGCGGAAGGTGGCCCACAGCACGCGAAGTTGGGTATGCTAGATAATCTATTTTTAATTGCGAGATGAGACCCAGCTGAATGGTACTGACATCAAGGGCAAAGCAACCAGATGCAATCATATCGTACCAACTCCGAGTCCTGCATCCCGCAAATTACAGAAGCACTGTGATCTATCCATGCAGTGTGGGCCTCATTTGAAGCAAGGTTGAAACTAGAAACAGTACTGACGACGAGAATGTGAGGAACGAATTCAGAGGACACATGAGTGATGTATTTCCAAGCTTCTGTGTGAATTTGCACTGCGAGAGCTATAATGTGGATGTTTGTATTAGATACCTTTCAATTATTAGCATTGTATTCGTACCTATCCCAATATCTGTGGTCATGTTCTTTTCCCAGATATCTACTTTCTCCCCCTGCAACCTGCTGAATGCTTGAAAGAAATAAGTCGATAGCCGTTCAAGCACGATCATCATTTTAAAATTCACGTCTGATCAACGGGTTCTGAAATGCACATCTCAACCATACCGTCCGTGAGCTTCTCCTGACAAGCGAATCCAGTAGCATTCTGGGCTTCAATCTTGCAGATTCTGGAGGACATCAATTGAACGAGATCACCATGGACCAGAAGTGGCACCAGTCAAAAGAGTTTGATCGCACTTTGCACAGAAATCGTGTAACACGATCATCGTGATTTGTCCCACTCTTCTCGTCGACGAGATGCAGTTCCTTCAGTCTGACGTACTGTGATCGGGGCCGTTAATCGAGTTGTTGGTCGTAGGAGTTCAAGCCGTCTTCAAGTTTCGGAATCATCTAATTTGTGGACTTGTAGCCATTTGTACTCTTCCATAGCATGTGGACACCTGGACTCACCAAATTACCAATGTACACAGCATCGGAATCTGTTCCATGACGCGTACGACGATGTGGGGTGGAAAGGCGCATTTCGACGACATGAGTGTTCTCGATCACAAATGATCATGATGATCGAGTCAAATTCAAATGACGCACCGAGGGACGACTCACTCGCCATGGCCACAGCGCCGAGCAGGCCAAAAAATGATGTATATTCATGTGAACTACTTATGTACATGTCTCGAGTGATATCTACGAATACCCAATCCAACCCAAGTATTGCATATGCGGACATCACCTCGACTCTGCCAGAAACGCTTTTCGTGATTAGATTGCGAACTACACTCCAAACCAAGATACACCCGCCATCAGCTGTGCGGTATTGAGAACGAAAGACAAAAATACTTACATCCAGACGATCCTAGGTGCACCACGAATCACACAGAAGTTTTAGCAGGATCGCACGGTAGAGGGGAACCTACGCAGATCGGTGCAGGTTCGGCAGTTGTAGCCTCTGCGGGGTAATCAGCACATCTTCGGGCACACGGAGTTCCCCGCATGAGGAGTTCCTAATGACGTCGATGGAGAGGGCGGCCAGTCTTACGCGAAGTCTATGAATAGAGGAAGAGAAATGGCTCGGCGCCTCGGGGAGCCACGAGGATCACGCTTTGTTCTCGCTCAAACGGTTGCATAAACAATGCATCAGCAAGTCCTGGACATCCGACATTGAGTATGCGTGAGGCGTGGTTGCAGGATGTGAACGGCATTTGTCCGGGAAACATGGACTTGAGTAACAAAGCCAACATTCAGGCGTTGGGGGAAGGGTGGACAAAGAGAAGGGTCATCAGAAGATCGGGGCGGGGTGGCGCATGGACGTTTCGCCCGTATATTCCTTCCGAATTACTGAATTGATGTGAGAGATTTCGCCTGGGAAAACATTTCGTTTAGCGCTGGAAATATTGGCGTGAAACAGGAACAGAGAATACGTATGTTTTCCGGTATGTTCGTCTCCGTTCTACCTTCCCATTCCTGTCTTCTCCTTCACAGCCCAGACTTCTTCCATATAGATTGCCCGGTATCCTGAGGTGGTGAAGGAGTTTGGTCATTGATGATTGATTGTGAGCAGAGGAGGCGGAAAAGCGGATGGCGCTATGCATGGGGTCGAGGTCCAGGTAGGGGCGATAACTGTCGGCATGATCCTACCGGTATTTAGTGTGCGATTTCGCGGTCGGGAGCGAAAGCACGACTGGAAGAACATTTTTTGTTAGTTAGGTACGCGCGGTGGAAAAAGGGACGAAGGAGATAACGTACATTGGAAACAAACAGAGGAGTGGGTGGCGCAACGGAAAGTTCTGTCGAATCCTCTTGTCGTTCCGAACTTCCGGGATTGATGTGGGATAATTCGGCTGGGAAAACATATCATTTAGTGCGTGGAAACGTCAGATTGAAACAGGAACAATTGTACGTACAGTTTTCTGTATCCTCGTCTCCGTTCTCCCTTCCAGTTCTCGTCTCGTCCTTCATTGTCCGACCCTCCCTCTTGGCCTCCTCGCCTCCTCACCCGAGAGCGCTTGAGTGACAGATGGAAAGGTGCTTGTCTAGGACGTCGTTGAGTTGTTTGGGCAGAGACGGAGAGACGGCATACAGGGTGGTGCGCGAGTGTTCCATCGAAGCCGTAACCGTCGGTGGTATCACGCCCATAATTAGCACTAGCGAAATTTGATTTGATTCCCAATGTTCGGGAGCGCAAAAAGGATGGCTGGGAAGACAGGTTGGTTGGTAACGCGAAGATGGAAACAGGTACGGAGGAGAGATACCTATTTTCCGGTCCTTCGTATCCGTACTCCGGCCTCTGTCCACTCAGCTTCCCATTCCTTCATCCTCCTCGTTCTCCCCCCAATGTATCCGATACAAAGCAGAAACGATCCCGTCCCGTCTATACGAGCCAACCGAGCCATTTACACCTGAAATCTAGCTCTACATTCCATTCGTATCCATCCGCCAACACACCCGCCACCCTGCACACTAGACGTTTCCAGTCAATCGCGAATATCGGACGTCTTGGCGAGCCGTGGGGATGCGAAGTTTTGTGGAAGATAGGGATGAGGGAGAGCGGAGATCTGGATAGATCTTCCGTTAGCCGAGCTCGTATGTATAAAGAGGGGTGGGGAGCTTACCGTTTCGACATTCCCTTCCTCCGTCCTCTCCTCTCCTCTCCTCTCCTCCCCTCTTCTCCTCTCGTCATCTCTCTCTCCTGTCCTCTCACCCTCCCCGACTCCGCTGTCGTCCATGTGAGCGCAACCGTGCGCCGCATACTCGGTTCGTGTTCTTTGTTGCCTTGCACATGCTGCCCCAGGCTGAGCGTTTCGTTCCAGCCTTGTTGTTCGTCGCGGTGTTCGGAGGCGGGGGGTTGTCCGCCGGTCGGTAGGTGCCTTGTTTTTCTTCATATGGGTGGTGAGTCTGCGTCCTGGACGCGCCGTTCGAGAGCAAAGTACTGACCAGATCCATCTACAATAAGGCAGATGGACCGATCCATGCTGAGGCATACGTCGGAGTGTCGGGCGGAAACGATCATCCCGTCTCGTTCCTCTCCTGCCCTACGCGAACTCCATTGTCGGCGGTATGTCTCCTCGTCCCTCTCATCTCGCGTCTTTTCTGATCCCCCCTTCGCAGCCGTCTCATTCGTGGTGCTAGTGGGAGGTGGCGCTGTCCCGTGAGCGGTACGTCCCTCGTGCCGCCGCCCCTCACGATCGTCTTCAGGTTCTTGCACCGCTTCTTCGTGGTAGGTACATAGGTGTCCTGCTAGCGCGGACCCGAGAGGAAAGGGTCCTGGTCGTCATGGAGCCGATGTCGTGGGTGAGTGCCGTTTCGAGACCAGAGAGCAGAGTGCTGGCTAGGTGGATACAATAAAGCAGATGGACCGAAATCCATCTGCGACGTGCGTCGGGGTGTGCGCTTGCTCCTCGATGGTCTGCGTGCGTGTCGGGTGTATGTCGTCTGCACCAGAAAATGGTAAGTCCGTGATCGACGAACATAATACTCGACGTACCTAACCTTCGTTGCTACAGCTTCCCCGAAAACGAACATCGCCGTTGCCCTTGGTGCAAGATGGTTGTGGTGTATCTTGAAGGGTGAGGCGGGATGCTGGAGGTGAGTGTGTTGTGTTGTGCTCTGGTGGGTGGATGTTGCTGATTCCGATCGCTTTGTAGTGATCGGTTACGAGGGCGCGTGGAGGAAGTGATTTGAGGGGTCGTAGACACGTTGATAGATTCGTAGGGTAGCGCGTTGTGAGTGTCGACGACGACCATACTGGTCGTCGTCGAAGCGACGGAGAGGACGGATGGATGAGGGCACAGGCAGCTAGCCTATCCATCCGAACGCCTCACCGTCTCCTCCCGTCTTGAGGCCAAAACAAGGTAAGTAGAGAGTGCGAGAAGACAACCGACACGAACGACGTACCGTTAGCCGCATCCAGATCTCTCCTCTCCAGCAAGACGTCGATATTGCCGTCGTCACGGTGTGCTCCCCCATGCACCGTCATGTCTTCATAGCCAGACGCGTCCACAGTGGCAGTCGGGTGCTGGAGATGTCGCCAACAACGACGTGGGGAGGAGGTGGATGAGGAGGGCGCAGCCAACTAGGCTCCCCTCCGAAACCCTCGCCAGGTCCCTCACCATGCCAGTCCCCGATGCACCCATCGAGTACGTGGCTTGTTCGTCTCTTGATACAAGAAGCGAGGTAAACAAGTGTGCATCAAGGAGAACGGACATGAGCGATATACTTACCGTTCCCCTCGTCCATGATGTGACGACGACGCGCTCCCCTGTGCCCCACGGCACATCTTGTAACGGCGGCGCCTATGCTCTCAAACGACGCTGGTGTCATTCACATGGCATGGGTGTGGCAGGAAGGATCCGCCCACAAAGTGGGCCGTGAGCATCAGACCGAATGGACTGTAGTTGGTCGTGGGGGTGTCAACACGGACAGGGCGGTGGGTATCGCGTTTGCGCTGGATACGGCGGTGGCGGGCAGGACGTGACGCGACGATCGTAAGATCGCAGTCTTTGAGTGATGGGTGTCGTAGGAGAGAGGAGGGAGGTGAGCGTTGTGCGTGAGCGGAACTAGGCAGCTTCGGGGAGACTGTGCGTGTGGTCTGCGCGCCTCCATTATCCAAGTGGTGTCTGAGTCGCTCTCCTCACGTTCCAACCCCTCTATCCACTCCAGTGATATCTAGTGATTCTCAACGATTGCTGGCGGGGTGGGCGGGGCGCGTTTGTGCGCGGGTTGGAGAGAAGGCGAGGAAGAATATGGTAGTGCGCAGCTTTCGTAGTTGTTAATAAAGGTGTTTTTCATGAATAAAAATCTTTTCACATACCGGGTGTGCGTTGACTATCCTCCTATTATCCAAGTGTCGGCGCATTCGCTGCATATGTCGGTGTTATTGATCGTGCTCGCCGTCATGTAAGGGAAGCATCTGATATGTTGTTAGTAGGTAGTTAGATGACGTGCGCAGCAGAGAGAACTTACCATGAGATTGCCTCTCTTGTTGCGTTCGTGTCACATAACGTCTTATCCCGTCTGTGAATGGACCGCCGGTGTCAAGGTCGAGATCAAAGATGATCAGACACGATCGACTGACCTCTATGCGCAAAAATCGCCCACTCAGATTCAATTTGCGCGTCATTCCATCTCAAGTGCGCCAACTCTCCGAGACCAGCATCTCCCAATCCACCTCGGCATTGCATGGAATTGGTGAATTAGCACCTTCCAACCATATGCAGTCTTCACTGTAGGGAGGAGTGGTGTGGTGAGCTCGTTTGTGCATCACCTGTGTACGTCTTTGCTTTTGTGGGGATCTTGGCGGAGGCTGCGTTGAGAAGCATATTGGGCAGACGAAGTTGTGGGAGGGTCGTTGGATTAATTTGGCAGGAAGGAATGCCGGATTGATTGGCATGAATGTGTGCGAAAATGCACAGAAATAGATATATATTGGTACAGACATACATGGGACAGGTGCGTGAAGTGAGGAAGGGGATGTGCAGATGGGAGACCACCGAGGCGTGCGGACGGGATTTGTGCGGGCGTTCGTTGAGATCGGGACTGGGCGCAGCTCGTGCACGGGAGATGGGGCTGGCTTTGGCGGAGAGGAGGCGGGCAGGTTGGGGAGCGATGACGTGCGGCCAAAGTGAAAGTTAGTATTGCTGTCGATGAATGAGTCGGTCTTGGACCGCACGAGCATCCGATTGGCAAGCTTTGTCGGTGACCGCGATGGCGAGGACGTCGGAGTCACTGATTCGAACAGTTTTGAAAGATCCTTAGCCATTGTCCGCCGCGACGGCGTCACGACCATCGCTGCTGCTCGCGTGTCGTGGTCGTCGTCCTCGATGTCCGTCGACACTGCCTGTGTTTCCTGTGTTCTTCAGAGACCTTTCGTCTTTCCTTTGCTGTGTCGTCTCTTCCATAGACTGTTTCCTCTTCGCAGACGACTTTCTTCCATAAGTGCGCACATTGAACGTCGAGCTCGTCGCCATCGTGGAGAACAGCGATCAAAAATAAAGCAGCGTGACGTGACTCAAACGCGTGACATTCGTGTTCAACTTCCACCAACTGCTCACTAGTACTGCTGGGGCGACACTATTCTGGGGGGCGAAAACGATTTGGAAACGCAAGTGTACGTTTTTGGATACTCCGTTATCACAAAGGAAACACGTCCCTTGGAAAATCCAACACGTTTCTTACAACACCCCCGCGTCGCGGAAATAGTTGTATACCAGCAGTGTGCTCGTGCAGCGCTATCTTGCGACCGTGAAAACGATTGGAAAACGCCAGTTAGTACGTATTTGAACAATAGCCCTTCGAAATTTCTTAAAAAGTTTTCGCATCGCGGATAGTTAGGTGCCAGTAGCGACAACGACGAGCAATGGAAGCCCTACAAGCACGCATCGAGTCCTTCGCGAAAGCAAAACGCGTCAAAAATCCCGCAAAACCCTCGTCGACAATTACACTCAAGTGGCCGCACCCTGCACACTTCACCGCAACGCCAGAGTCGCTCGCGGAGGCGGGCTTCTACTTCAACCCCAGCCTCGAGGACCGCGACAATGTGACGTGCTACATGTGCGACAAGCAGCTCAGCGACTGGGAGGCGCAGGACGATCCATTCGATATTCATTGGGAGAAGCGCGGGGTGAAGTGTTGTTGGGCTGCTGTGAGGTGTGGGTTGAGGGGCGATATGGATCGCCATGGAGCGTAAGATACTCGTGGTTTATTGGGGATCGTGATTCTCATTTAAGAAGCAGGTTTATATTTCCTGATAAATCTCGACTTCCGTCATCGAAAGCCATGGAACGGGCGCGTCTCGAGACGTTCTCTGCAGGCGATGGCTGGATGCACGATCAAGACGCGACCCACGGTGCCAATTCTCGCAAAGTTTGTATCCCCTTAATATTTTTATCGTATCTAACGACCACCATAGATGGCGCGTGCAGGCTTCGTCTACACACCCCAGCATGCCGGAGACGACCTCGCCACCTGTCTCTACTGTAACGTATCCCTGAGTGGCTGGGAAGCAGACGACGACCCCGTGTATGTTCCGCCCCTTACCAAATCTCTCAAACTAACGCCCCATCCACCAGCGAAGAACACCGTAAACGCCAATCCAAACACAGGTAGCGGGCCCTGCCCGTTCTTCACCTCCACCGATGCATCGTCCAAACCCCCCTCCCGCTCTCAATCTACCAAACCCCCATCTACAGCGAAACCGGCCTCTAGACAATCCCGCGCTGCCTCCACCTCCAAACAACAACACAAAGAACTCTCCGTCCCCACGAAGACACATGATGGGTCGGGAGAGGATGAGTCCGATGCTGCACCTCCGAGCAGACGTTCTCGTGCAGCATCGTCGTCTGCCAAGGGCAGGAAGCTGGCACGGAGCCAGTCGAGGACGGAGCTGGGGGACGTGGCGGAGGGTGCTGATGAGGATGATGCGGGAGAGGCAGAAGAGGAAGTGGTGCCCACCGCTCGTTCTAGTCGTGCACGGAGGACTACCACCACCACAACAACCGCAAAAAGGCGCGGTCGAAGTCAAAGTCACGCGCCGTGGAAGAGGAGGTGGCGGATGAAGAGGAAGAGGTGGTAGTTCCCGCGAAGACGACAAAGAGCAGAGCGAAGGGAAAGGTCAAGGAGAAGGAGAAGAACACTGACCAAGAAGAAACGGAGGTCGAGGAAGTACAGACGCTCAAGAGATCGACACGTGGAAAGCCTGCTTCTGCTGCTGCACCGAGGAAGGTTGGGAGACCGAAGAAGGTCGTTGAGCCTGAACCAGAGGAGGAGGAGCAGCAAGAAGAGGTGGCGGAGGTGGAGGAGAAGAGACCACCCTCACGAGCCAAGGCACCAGTCGCACGGAAGGCGTCATCTCGCATGAAGGTTAAAGCTGCACCTGTGCGTGAACCTGAACCTGAACCTGCGTCGTTTCACGCGACGTGTGTCGTGCTGTGTTTTCGTGTAGTGTGCCAAAAATACAATTGTCTTGTCCATCAGCTCGCTAAGACTAAGCGAGCCAATGAAAAGCGCCAAGAAAATGGACTTGTGTTCAATTTTATAAAATTTCGACTTTTCAAGATCATAGTTTCCCCTCCCCGCTGGGGAGACTGCATCGGTTTGAGTTCGGCTCTCAAATCACGCCAACAAGCGACGTGACCCGTCGCCCCCAGTCTCGAATCTATCTACGTGGTGTACATTTAGTACTCGACGTGTGTGACCGTGGTCCGTCACCTCGTTCCCCGCGACAGCACAGTAGTGCCTGTGGGTGAGACTCAGCGCACGCCGCCGTGGGGGTATTGGATGCATCGGTAGTGCGGAGGAGTGGTGAGTAACAGTAGTGCTCTGAAGAATCAGAGATGAGCATTACATTGATGAAAATAAATAGACGGAGACTTACCAATATTCTGACAAAGTTCTGTGCAATGCCGCGTAGCTTCTCATAGTGGGAATGAACCGCGTAACCTTCTCGGAATAACGAACAAATAAGTGCTCTGTTCACGGAATAGCGAAATGAAAGACTCACGTTATGTGCAGTATGTATATGGTAGGTTAACCATTCGCAACCTCGCACGAGTAAATAGTGTCTGCGTTACGATACTCTGATACATTGTAAGCAATCTGTTCATGAGATAGTAAATGCAATACTCACGTTATGTGCAGTATGTATATGGCGGGTTCGCCGTTCACGATCTTGCGTGAGTTGATGGTGTCTGTGTGATGAGAGCGATGGTCGGCCCGCGGCCTTGTGATGTGCGTGACGGTATGTCAGTTTAATATCTACAAGACATAGGTCAGTCAAAGACAGAGCGGTGTCGTAGATATGTCAGACTTACCATTAATATCAATATCTTCGCAGCATGGAACAACCATGGGAACACCATTGGAATAGTGTAGGACTGCAACAAGATAAACATCAGAACAAGTCTTACCACGGGACAATGAAGAAATATACCTCGTATCAGTGATGTCCCGGAGACAAGAAGATCGGTGGACAGACTGTGAGCAGCACTTCATGCTATGCCTACCGGCAACATATCATCAGTTAAGGTCAAGGAAAAGAAAGAAGGGTAAACATACCTCGACAACGATCAGCGCCACAATGATCAGACGTTTGACATGTCATCGTCGACAGTGTCATGAGGCGTGGATGAGAGGGGGAGACAAGCGGCACGATGCGCTGACCACGATGGACCCGACATAATCGCTGCTGCAAGAATGATGCACGAGGTCAGCATTGTGATGAGCGAATGTATACACAAATGACAACATACCATGCATCATGACCCCGTTTCCTGGACGTCCAAAAATCAAATGTCCGAATTTACGCCGTCTAAAAATCATCTCATGGGCCGCTCTGGCATTGGTATGTAACATGGGGTGTTGGCTGTGCGTATACGTGATATGCCTGTCGAGGTCGACATGATACCAAAGGAGACAAGCAGCGCTTCGTGCTGCTCATGATGAATACATTGTCGAAATGACTGCAAATGACCTGCAGAATGTAAGCTTCATGAATAAAAAGCTAGCACAGAATCTACAGCTTACCTGCTCATGACACCGATTGCGGGAAGTCGAAAAATACAATCTCCGAAATTCTACCGCAGCTGAGACACGTTCTACATACCAGCCACATTGATGCATAGCATGAGGGTAGTCCCAGTGTACGTTCTGTGCAACGAAGGAACGACACCATGACAGCATTCGCGGGAAGTCGAAAAATCGAATCTCCGAAAAACGGCTGCATCTCCTGTACTCTGTGGACACTGGATATAGTAGCGACATAACACTGAGGCATACGTGAGCTTGCAGGACATAAGAATATGAAAGAAACACCTTACAATGCAGTTTCGAGACAGAGAAGAGTAATAAAAGGATAGACTGCCAAGGTAGCAGTCCGTACAAGTCGCAAATGCCAACGAAGTTCGCAAACATGATTATTGGCTCAGACAATCCACAGACAGTGCATATCGCACTGTGAAACATGACAACTACAGTATATATGTGGTTCTGGCATTGAGGAAGTATCCAATGCAAGCAGGGTGAGTGGGGCCACAACACGGCTCGGATGTGACGTGCAACTACAAGTCAACGTTAGATTTCATAGAATAATGTCTGCATCAAATACTCACCAATGCCCTGGGTATACATCATCTGTGGTCTCACCGATGCCTTCCCTGATGCATGAGTGTGTGGAATTGCAGTGGACCATCCTAGAGACCTCAGACGAGAGTACGAGTCTATGTTCTAGCCTGAAGAGATGTTCAGTAAACAAAAGTAGAAGGACAGAGAGCGACATACGCAGCACACACCTTGTGAGCATATAGTTGATGGGCTGAGGCGATGTCGTTCATGGTGTTCAAAAGGAATTGCTTATGGAGTTGAGCAGCGATGGCGAGGGTATTTAGGATGGTGAATCCCAAGACGACGGTCCAGACATTGTGTTCGAAGGCTAAAAAGCAACCACGAGATGAGCCATAATTCACAAGCTCATATTAAATGACACGCATACCTTCAGCCCGATCCCCACATTCTCCTAATCACCGGCACGAGCCCTCTCTCTGCAACACCCTTCTGTCGCCGATGGCCATTTGCTTGCGATCTCCCATGGAATTGCATGGAACTTCATGCGGACATGATGTTGTGTGCAGTGCCCAGTGTCATGTGCATGTCGACATGTAGCAGCATGTCAGAATGCTAGATGAGAAGTTGAGCATCAAATCTAAAGATAAATGACTTGCATCAGGTCGTGGAACGGAAAGTGAAAATAGCAAACGACTCACTTGCATCAACATAATCTTGGTTGGGTGCTATGATGCCGCCTGCATGGAAAGTGAGTTTTGGAAGACACGCAGGGTATTTGTGATGGTAGATAGCGATATATAGCCAAGCTGGGCCCGTGAAGTTTGTGTTGAGGATGTAGTTGTAGTTGGGAAAGATGGCGATCGAGAGCGCTGAATAGGGAAATTTGCCATCAGACAGCGATGCCTTCAGGAATAAACAAATGGAAACTTGCCTAGTTTGGTAAATTCACCTGCCATCGATCATCTTCAGCCGTCCCGCTCGACTGCGAAATGGAATCTGAACAACCATGGAGTCAGTCACCACAGAGAACATACCAAATGAGAACAACCTACCTCTTACGACTCTTACGAGTCCTGGATGTGTGGTGCAGTGGGTAGTGATGGCATTGTTGACCAGATTGTGCAAAGAAATGTGCATCACGACGGCCATCGTGGTGGGGAGAGATGGATGCGAGCAGGAAATTTGGGTGAGTCTTTATACATTAGCAGAGCGGAGATAATTCTCATCAGAATGTTTTGGGAAGCGATCGTATGTCTGATCACTCTGACAATTCCGTGCAATTCTCACAACTCACGTAAATTCTAATTCCACTCACCTGTTCGGTTTGTTTCAGGGTTGTTCTCTCAAGCACAAACCTAATTTCTGAGCCCTGAGCATTCATACATTTACAATCTCGAAGTTTTGAAGTCAGGAAGCCTCTCACATTTCTCAATCTCAGGATTTTTGACAGCATTTTCTATTCAGTCCTTCTAGCCTCAAGCCTCAGAAAAAAATTGTGTGAACCCAAACTGACCTTTGCTGACCACCAGAGCCAGGGTTGTGACTAATGCTATCACGGAGAACTGTATTTTTGCAGGGTCGCAAATATACAGGTTTCCGTGATGTCAATATTCACAACTTCTGGAATTCAGGCAGTTAATTTTTGCGGAAGATTGCTGATTGGGGTTCCTGGAGACTGTCAGTCTACTGTGATCGAGTGATGCCTGCATCCGAACAGGAACAAAGCTTCTACACCTTGTGCAAAATAGCAATCTGACCAAGAACAGGTGCCAGAAATGAATTTTTGAGTAACAAACCATGCACAGAATCAAGCCCTGTTGCACTCAACAAATGGTTGTAGAACGAGGACAGAATCTGTTTCCCTGATCATTTCCCATGTGTACGATAACCAGAATTCTCGATCACGAGGAGCACTGCAGAAGCGATCAGTTTTCCGCCCCAGGTTAGCGGTCCCATTGTTTGTCATACCATGAAACGAGCTTGTAAACTTCACCCTCCAGGGTCTAGACATGGACATAATCCCGCAGTTTTACGCATTCCAGGGAACTGCCAAGCATGCGGAAGGTGGCCCACAGCACGCGAAGTTGGGTATGCTAGATAATCTATTTTTAATTGCGAGATGAGACCCAGCTGAATGGTACTGACATCAAGGGCAAAGCAACCAGATGCAATCATATCGTACCAACTCCGAGTCCTGCATCCCGCAAATTACAGAAGCACTGTGATCTATCCATGCAGTGTGGGCCTCATTTGAAGCAAGGTTGAAACTAGAAACAGTACTGACGACGAGAATGTGAGGAACGAATTCAGAGGACACATGAGTGATGTATTTCCAAGCTTCTGTGTGAATTTGCACTGCGAGAGCTATAATGTGGATGTTTGTATTAGATACCTTTCAATTATTAGCATTGTATTCGTACCTATCCCAATATCTGTGGTCATGTTCTTTTCCCAGATATCTACTTTCTCCCCCTGCAACCTGCTGAATGCTTGAAAGAAATAAGTCGATAGCCGTTCAAGCACGATCATCATTTTAAAATTCACGTCTGATCAACGGGTTCTGAAATGCACATCTCAACCATACCGTCCGTGAGCTTCTCCTGACAAGCGAATCCAGTAGCATTCTGGGCTTCAATCTTGCAGATTCTGGAGGACATCAATTGAACGAGATCACCATGGACCAGAAGTGGCACCAGTCAAAAGAGTTTGATCGCACTTTGCACAGAAATCGTGTAACACGATCATCGTGATTTGTCCCACTCTTCTCGTCGACGAGATGCAGTTCCTTCAGTCTGACGTACTGTGATCGGGGCCGTTAATCGAGTTGTTGGTCGTAGGAGTTCAAGCCGTCTTCAAGTTTCGGAATCATCTAATTTGTGGACTTGTAGCCATTTGTACTCTTCCATAGCATGTGGACACCTGGACTCACCAAAATTACCAATGTACACAGCATCGGAATCTGTTCCATGACGCGTACGACGATGTGGGGTGGAAAGGCGCATTTCGACGACATGAGTGTTCTCGATCACAAATGATCATGATGATCGAGTCAAATTCAAATGACGCACCGAGGGACGACTCACTCGCCATGGCCACAGCGCCGAGCAGGCCAAAAAATGATGTATATTCATGTGAACTACTTATGTACATGTCTCGAGTGATATCTACGAATACCCAATCCAACCCAAGTATTGCATATGCGGAAATCACGTCGACTCTCCCAGAAACGCTATTCGAAAATAGATTGCGAACTACACTCCACATCAAGATACACCCGCCATCAGCTGTGCGGTATTGAGAACGAAAGACAAAATACTTACATCCAGATGATCCTAGGTGCACCACGAATCACACAGAAGTTTTAGCAGGATCGCACGGTAGAGGGGAACCTACGCAGATCGGTGCAGGTTCGGCAGTTGTAGCCTCTGCGGGGTAATCAGCACATCTTCGGGCACACGGAGTTCCCCGCATGGAGGAGTTCCTAATGACGTCGATGGAGAGGGCGGCCAGTCTTACGCGAAGTCTATGAATAGAGGAAGGGAAATGGCTCGGCGCCTCGGGGAGCCACGAGGATCACGCTTTGTTCTCGCTCAAACGGTTGCATAAACAATGCATCAGCAAGTCCTGGACATCCGACATTGAGTATGCGTGAGGCGTGGTTGCAGGATGTGAACGGCATTTGTCCGGGAAACATGGACTTGAGTAACAAAGCCAACATTCAGGCGTTGGGGAAGGGTGGACAAAGAGAAGGGTCATCAGAAGATCGGGGCGGGGTGGCGCATGGACGTTTCGCCCGTATATTCCTTCCGAATTACTGAATTGATGTGAGAGATTTTCGCCTGGGAAAACATTTCGTTTAGCGCTGGAAATATTGGCGTGAAACAGGAACAGAGAATACGTATGTTTTCCGGTATGTTCGTCTCCGTTCTACCTTCCCATTCCTGTCTTCTCCTTCACAGCCCAGACTTCTTCCATATAGATTGCCCGGTATCCTGAGGTGGTGAAGGAGTTTGGTCATTGATGATTGATTGTGAGCAGAGGAGGCGGAAAAGCGGATGGCGCTATGCATGGGGTCGAGGTCCAGGTAGGGGCGATAACTGTCGGCATGATCCTACCGGTATTTAGTGTGCGATTTCGCGGTCGGGAGCGAAAGCACGACTGGAAGAACATTTTTTGTTAGTTAGGAACACGCGGTGGAAAAAGGGACGTAGGAGATAACGTACATTGGAAACAAACAGGCGGCGGCGCGAGGAGTGGGTGGCGCAACGGAAAGTTCTGTCGAATCCTCTTGTCGTTCCGAACTTCCGGGATTGATGTGGGATAATTCGGCTGGGAAAACATATCATTTAGTGCGTGGAAACGTCAGATTGAAACAGGAACAATTGTACGTACAGTTTTCTGTATCCTCGTCTCCGTTCTCCCTTCCAGTTCTCGTCTCGTCCTTCATTGTCCGACCCTCCCTCTTGGCCTCCTCGCCTCCTCACCCGAGAGCGCTTGAGTGACAGATGGAAAGGTGCTTGTCTAGGACGTCGTTGAGTTGTTTGGGCAGAGACGGAGAGACGGCATACAGGGTGGTGCGCGAGTGTTCCATCGAAGCTGTAACCGTCGGTGGTATCACGCCCATAATTAGCACTAGCGAAATTTGATTTGATTCCCAATGTTCGGGAGCGCAAAAAGGATGGCTGGGAAGACAGGTTTGGTTGGTAACGCGAAGATGGAAACAGGTACGGAGGAGAGATACCTATTTTCCGGTCCTTCGTATCCGTACTCCGGCCTCTGTCCACTCAGCTTCCCATTCCTTCATCCTACTCGTTCTCCCCCATTGTATCCGATACAAAGCAGAAACGATCCCGTCCCGTCTATACGAGCCAACCCGAGCCATTTACACCTGAAATCTAGCTCTACATTCCATTCGTATCCATCCGCCAACACACCCGCCACCCTGCACACTAGACGTTTCCAGTCAATCGCGAATTTCGGACGTCTTGGCGAGCCGTGGGGATGCGAAGTTTTGTGGAAGATAGGGATGAGGGAGAGCGGAGATCTGGATAGATCTTCCGTTAGCCGAGCTCGTATGTATAAAGAGGGGTGGGGAGCTTACCGTTTCGACATTCCCTTCCTCCGTCCTCTCCTCTCCTCTCCTCTCCTCCCCTCTTCTCCTCTCGTCATCTCTCTCTCCTGTCCTCTCACCCTCCCCGACTCCGCTGTCGTCCATGTGAGCGCAACCGTGCGCCGCATACTCGGTTCGTGTTCTTTGTTGCCTTGCACATGCTGCCCCAGGCTGAGCGTTTCGTTCCAGCCTTGTTGTTCGTCGCGGTGTTCGGAGGCGGGGGGTTGTCCGCCGGTCGGTAGGTGCCTTGTTTTTCTTCATATGGGTGGTGAGTCTGCATCCTGGACGCGCCGTTCGAGAGCAAAGTACTGACCAGATCCATCTACAATAAGGCAGATGGACCGATCCATGCTGAGGCATACGTCGGAGTGTCGGGCGGAAACGATCATCCCGTCTCGTTCCTCTCCTGCCCTACGCGAACTCCATTGTCGGCGGTATGTCTCCTCGTCCCTCTCATCTCGCGTCTTTTTCTGATCCCCCCTTCGCAGCCGTCTCATTCGTGGTGCTAGTGGGAGGTGGCGCTGTCCCGTGAGCGGTACGTCCCTCGTGCCGCCGCCCCTCACGATCGTCTTCAGGTTCTTGCACCGCTTCTTCGTGGTAGGTACATAGGTGTCCTGCTAGCGCGGACCCGAGAGGAAAGGGTCCTGGTCGTCATGGAGCCGATGTCGTGGGTGAGTGCCGTTTCGAGACCAGAGAGCAGAGTGCTGGCTAGGTGGGATACAATAAAGCAGATGGACCGAAATCCATCTGCGACGTGCGTCGGGGTGTGCGCTTGCTCCTCGATGGTCTGCGTGCGTGTCGGGTGTATGTCGTCTGCACCAGAAAATGGTAAGTCCGTGATCGACGAACATAATACTCGACGTACCTAACCTTCGTTGCTACAGCTTCCCCGAAAACGAACATCGCCGTTGCCCTTGGTGCAAGATGGTTGTGGTGTATCTTGAAGGGTGAGGCGGGATGCTGGAGGTGAGTGTGTTGTGTTGTGCTCTGGTGGGTGGATGTTGCTGATTCCGATCGCTTTGTAGTGATCGGTTACGAGGGCGCGTGGAGGAAGTGATTTGAGGGGTCGTAGACACGTTGATAGATTCGTAGGGTAGCGCGTTGTGAGTGTCGACGACGACCATACTGGTCGTCGTCGAAGCGACGGAGAGGACGGATGGATGAGGGCACAGGCAGCTAGCCTATCCATCCGAACGCCTCACCGTCTCCTCCCGTCTTGAGGCCAAAACAAGGTAAGTAGAGAGTGCGAGAAGACAACCGACACGAACGACGTACCGTTAGCCGTGTCCAGATCTCTCCTCTCCAGCAAGACGTCGATATTGCCGTCGTCACGGTGTGCTCCCCCATGCACCGTCATGTCTTCATAGCCAGACGCGTCCACAGTGGCAGTCGGGTGCTGGAGATGTCGCCAACAACGACGTGGGGAGGAGGTGGATGAGGAGGGCGCAGCCAACTAGGCTCCCCTCCGAAACCCTCGCCAGGTCCCTCACCATGCCAGTCCCCGATGCACCCATCGAGTACGTGGCTTGTTCGTCTCTTGATACAAGAAGCGAGGTAAACAAGTGTGCATCAAGGAGAACGGACATGAGCGATATACTTACCGTTCCCCTCGTCCATGATGTGACGACGACGCGCTCCCCTGTGCCCCACGGCACATCTTGTAACGGCGGCGCCTATGCTCTCAAACGACGCTGGTGTCATTCACATGGCATGGGTGTGGCAGGAAGGATCCGCCCACAAAGTGGGCCGTGAGCATCAGACCGAATGGACTGTAGTTGGTCGTGGGGGTGTCAACACGGACAGGGCGGTGGGTATCGCGTTTGCGCTGGATACGGCGGTGGCGGGCAGGACGTGACGCGACGATCGTAAGATCGCAGTCTTTGAGTGATGGGTGTCGTAGGAGAGAGGAGGGAGGTGAGCGTTGTGCGTGAGCGGAACTAGGCAGCTTCGGGGAGACTGTGCGTGTGGTCTGCGCGCCTCCATTATCCAAGTGGTGTCTGAGTCGCTCTCCTCACGTTCCAACCCCTCTATCCACTCCAGTGATATCTAGTGATTCTCAACGATTGCTGGCGGGGGTGGGCGGGGCGCGTTTGTGCGCGGGTTGGAGAGAAGGCGAGGAAGAATATGGTAGTGCGCAGCTTTCGTAGTTGTTAATAAAGGTGTTTTTCATGAATAAAAATCTTTTCACATACCGGGTGTGCGTTGACTATCCTCCTATTATCCAAGTGTCGGCGCATTCGCTGCATATGTCGGTGTTATTGATCGTGCTCGCCGTCATGTAAGGGAAGCATCTGATATGTTGTTAGTAGGTAGTTAGATGACGTGCGCAGCAGAGAGAACTTACCATGAGATTGCCTCTCTTGTTGCGTTCGTGTCACATAACGTCTTATCCCGTCTGTGAATGGACCGCCGGTGTCAAGGTCGAGATCAAAGATGATCAGACACGATCGACTGACCTCTATGCGCAAAAATCGCCCACTCAGATTCAATTTGCGCGTCATTCCATCTCAAGTGCGCCAACTCTCCGAGGACCAGCATCTCCCAATCCACCTCGGCATTGCATGGAATTGGTGAATTAGCACCTTCCAACCATATGCAGTCTTCACTGTAGGGGAGGAGTGGTGTGGTGAGCTCGTTTGTGCATCACCTGTGTACGTCTTTGCTTTTGTGGGGATCTTGGCGGAGGCTGCGTTTGAGAAGCATATTGGGCAGACGAAGTTGTGGGAGGGTCGTTGGATTAATTTGGCAGGAGGAAGGAATGCCGGATTGATTGGCATGAATGTGTGCGAAAATGCACAGAAATAGATATATATTGGTACAGACATACATGGGACAGGTGCGTGAAGTGAGGAAGGGGATGTGCAGATGGGAGACCACCGAGGCGTGCGGACGGGATTTGTGCGGGCGTTCGTTGAGATCGGGACTGGGCGCAGCTCGTGCACGGGAGATGGGGCTGGCTTTGGCGGAGAGGAGGCGGGCAGGTTGGGGAGCGATGACGTGCGGCCAAAGTGAAAGTTAGTATTGCTGTCGATGAATGAGTCGGTCTTGGACCGCACGAGCATCCGATTGGCAAGCTTTGTCGGTGACCGCGATGGCGAGGACGTCGGAGTCACTGATTCGAACAGTTTTGAAAGATCCTTAGCCATTGTCCGCCGCGACGGCGTCACGACCATCGCTGCTGCTCGCGTGTCGTGGTCGTCGTCCTCGATGTCCGTCGACACTGCCTGTGTTTCCTGTGTTTCTTCAGAGACCTTTCGTCTTTTCCTTTGCTGTGTCGTCTCTTCCATAGACTGTTTCCTCTTCGCAGACGACTTTCTTCCATAAGTGCGCACATTGAACGTCGAGCTCGTCGCCATCGTGGAGAACAGCGATCAAAAATAAAGCAGCGTGACGTGACTCAAACGCGTGACATTCGTGTTCAACTTCCACCAACTGCTCACTAGTACTGCTGGGGCGACACTATTCTGGGGGGCGAAAACGATTTGGAAACGCAAGTGTACGTTTTTGGATACTCCGTTATCACAAAGGAAACACGTGAAAAGACCCCTTGGAAAATCCAACACGTTTCTTACAACACCCCCGCGTCGCGGAAATAGTTGTATACCAGCAGTGTGCTCGTGCAGCGCTATCTTGCGACCGTGAAAACGATTGGAAAACGCCAGTTAGTACGTATTTGAACAATAGCCCTTCGAAATTTCTTAAAAAGTTTTCGCATCGCGGATAGTTAGGTGCCAGTAGCGACAACGACGAGCAATGGAAGCCCTACAAGCACGCATCGAGTCCTTCGCGAAAGCAAAACGCGTCAAAAATCCCGCAAAACCCTCGTCGACAATCACACTCAAGTGGCCGCACCCTGCACACTTCACCGCAACGCCAGAGTCGCTCGCGGAGGCGGGCTTCTACTTCAACCCCAGCCTCGAGGACCGCGACAATGTGACGTGCTACATGTGCGACAAGCAGCTCAGCGACTGGGAGGCGCAGGACGATCCATTCGATATTCATTGGGAGAAGCGCGGGGTGAAGTGTTGTTGGGCTGCTGTGAGGTGTGGGTTGAGGGGCGATATGGATCGCCATGGAGCGTAAGATACTCGTGGTTTATTGGGGATCGTGATTCTCATTTAAGAAGCAGGTTTATATTTCCTGATAAATCTCGACTTCCGTCATCGAAAGCCATGGAACGGGCGCGTCTCGAGACGTTCTCTGCAGGCGATGGCTGGATGCACGATCAAGACGCGACCCACGGTGCCAATTCTCGCAAAGTTTGTATCCCCTTAATATTTTTATCGTATCTAACGACCACCATAGATGGCGCGTGCAGGCTTCGTCTACACACCCCAGCATGCCGGAGACGACCTCGCCACCTGTCTCTACTGTAACGTATCCCTGAGTGGCTGGGAAGCAGACGACGACCCCGTGTATGTTCCGCCCCTTACCAAATCTCTCAAAACTAACGCCCCATCCACCAGCGAAGAACACCGTAAACGCCAATCCAAACACAGTAGCGGGCCCTGCCCATTCTTCACCTCCACCGATGCATCGTCCAAACCCCCCTCCCGCTCTCAATCTACCAAACCCCCATCTACAGCGAAACCGGCCTCTAGACAATCCCGCGCTGCCTCCACCTCCAAACAACAACACAAAGAACTCTCCGTCCCCACGAAGACACATGATGGGTCGGGAGAGGATGAGTCCGATGCTGCACCTCCGAGCAGACGTTCTCGTGCAGCATCGTCGTCTGCCAAGGGCAGGAAGCTGGCACGGAGCCAGTCGAGGACGGAGCTGGGGGACGTGGCGGAGGGTGCTGATGAGGATGATGCGGGAGAGGCAGAAGAGGAAGTGGTGCCCACCGCTCGTTCTAGTCGTGCACGGAGGACTACCACCACCACAACAACCGCAAAAAAGGCGCGGTCGAAGTCAAAGTCACGCGCCGTGGAAGAGGAGGTGGCGGATGAAGAGGAAGAGGTGGTAGTTCCCGCGAAGACGACAAAGAGCAGAGCGAAGGGAAAGGTCAAGGAGAAGGAGAAGAACACTGACCAAGAAGAAACGGAGGTCGAGGAAGTACAGACGCTCAAGAGATCGACACGTGGAAAGCCTGCTTCTGCTGCTGCACCGAGGAAGGTTGGGAGACCGAAGAAGGTCGTTGAGCCTGAACCAGAGGAGGAGGAGCAGCAAGAAGAGGTGGCGGAGGTGGAGGAGAAGAGACCACCCTCACGAGCCAAGGCACCAGTCGCACGGAAGGCGTCATCTCGCATGAAGGTTAAAGCTGCACCTGTGCGTGAACCTGAACCTGAACCTGCGTCGTTTCACGCGACGTGTGTCGTGCTGTGTTTTCGTGTAGTGTGCCAAAAATACAATTGTCTTGTCCATCAGCTCGCTAAGACTAAGCGAGCCAATGAAAAGCGCCAAGAAAATGGACTTGTGTTCAATTTTATAAAATTTCGACTTTTCAAGATCATAGTTTCCCCTCCCCGCTGGGGAGACTGCATCGGTTTGAGTTCGGCTCTCAAATCACGCCAACAAGCGACGTGACCCGTCGCCCCCAGTCTCGAATCTATCTACGTGGTGTACATTTAGTACTCGACGTGTGTGACCGTGGTCCGTCACCTCGTTCCCCGCGACAGCACAGTAGTGCCTGTGGGTGAGACTCAGCGCACGCCGCCGTGGGGGTATTGGATGCATCGGTAGTGCGGAGGAGTGGTGAGTAACAGTAGTGCTCTGAAGAATCAGAGATGAGCATTACATTGATGAAAATAAATAGACGGAGACTTACCAATATTCTGACAAAGTTCTGTGCAATGCCGCGTAGCTTCTCATAGTGGGAATGAACCGCGTAACCTTCTCGGAATAACGAACAAATAAGTGCTCTGTTCACGGAATAGCGAAATGAAAGACTCACGTTATGTGCAGTATGTATATGGTAGGTTAACCATTCGCAACCTCGCACGAGTAAATAGTGTCTGCGTTACGATACTCTGATACATTGTAAGCAATCTGTTCATGAGATAGTAAATGCAATACTCACGTTATGTGCAGTATGTATATGGCGGGTTCGCCGTTCACGATCTTGCGTGAGTTGATGGTGTCTGTGTGATGAGAGCGATGGTCGGCCCGCGGCCTTGTGATGTGCGTGACGGTATGTCAGTTTAATATCTACAAGACATAGGTCAGTCAAAGACAGAGCGGTGTCGTAGATATGTCAGACTTACCATTAATATCAATATCTTCGCAGCATGGAACAACCATGGGAACACCATTGGAATAGTGTAGGACTGCAACAAGATAAACATCAGAACAAGTCTTACCACGGGACAATGAAGAAATATACCTCGTATCAGTGATGTCCCGGAGACAAGAAGATCGGTGGACAGACTGTGAGCAGCACTTCATGCTATGCCTACCGGCAACATATCATCAGTTAAGGTCAAGGAAAAGAAAGAAGGGTAAACATACCTCGACAACGATCAGCGCCACAATGATCAGACGTTTGACATGTCATCGTCGACAGTGTCATGAGGCGTGGATGAGAGGGGGAGACAAGCGGCACGATGCGCTGACCACGATGGACCCGACATAATCGCTGCTGCAAGAATGATGCACGATGATAAGATGCACTCGCGTCTGCGCGTGAATTTGCGCATTTTCACTAGAAATTATCGTTTCATTGGACACAAACCAACGGGAATTACTGCAGTCATTAGCGAGACTCCAGCTAGTTGACTTGTTGCCTCGCGGGACAGACACACCCAGTGCAGCAGGAGGCGAGGCTGATAACGAATCTTATCGTCTTTCCATACTCGGTCACGAAGCATCAGATCGACGGGGACCTGTCCAGTCCCTTCGATCTAAGCATCCCGTGGGAATATACATCGAACCAAGGAGTTGGCGCATGGACCGGATTGTATTGAACTAGACCCCGCCGTAACCACGGATGACTCTGAGGGCTCGGGCAGCAACCTTTACGCTCCCGACAGATCTCGAGACGGAAACCCCGAATTCCTCGATCATATCTCAGGAACGAATCTGATCCGCGCACACGTGACTTACGCGACGCGACCAATTAGCCACCGATCGCGGTTACTCTCTGGGCCACTGAATGGAAAAGACACTGGAAAACTTCAGTACGATCGGTTGCGCTCCGACGGATGTTGGAAGGGGAAGCTTAGGCTAATCCTCCTTCCTCTCCGGAGCTCTTCCACGAATAGAAACGATGCGATTTGACTGAACCGCCGGTAAAACACTACGGCGGCGCATTCAACATAACGACGAATGCATGAGGAATCGCGGACGCGTTTCCGACGGACACACGACGGTGCGCCGACGAATAGGCAGCTGTTTAGGGTACAGGGTACCCGGTTTCTCGAGTAGGCGTAGACCGATTGCCGCACATGTATATAGTAGATAGTTCGCGTTTGTAGAAATTCAGACTAGAGTTCCCATCTCATTTGTGCAGACGAACGTGCAATAAGAAAAGACTCGAAACCTCTCTCGACCGTGATCCCCGTGTGGATAGCACCTAAGAGATAACTAAGATCCATAAGCCAGTGTGCTTGAGCTAGCGTGCTCGACCCTCGTCCCAGTGTGTTCGAGTTTAGGAAGTCAGTGTACTTCGAACCCGTGTGTTCACCCTTCGTCCCAGTGTGTTCGAAGTTCAGACCGAGTCAGTGCACTCAAAACCGACCGTTGAATCGACGTAAGACTCGCAGAGAGTTTTATTAGACCAACAAACCAACCCCCATAGTGCCTGCACTATAAAAACGTACAGACCCTAGTAGTGTTGTCCCTCGAGACGCTATACTATCGCCTAGACCTTCTCGTCGAGTACTACCTCTTCGAAGTATCTTCCCTACGATCCAGTCAAATACGAAACCTGACTTGGTGTGAGGCTTCTCAGTCCTCTACCCCAAAGAACCCGTTCGTTCGTCGTTGTTGTGTTGAGTGTGATTTGAGTGGATAGGATTGAGTGTGGTGGTTAAAGCCATCTTCATTCGTTGCATCTCTTCACGGCTACCCCGAACCCAGCATCTCATCTGGAGCCCACCGCGAGGGGTTGCCATTTCAGATCTTATTTGACCGTACCTCCGAAACGAGATACCCGAACCGAGTTCATACTCAACCAGACGACCTTAGTGATTAAATCCCGAACAAACTGTCTAAGGCATCTTCTAGTCAGAAGAAATCTAAACCAGTAGTTCAGATCGGAGTTACCGCGTTCCCCGCTACCACAGCAAACGCGAAAGCTTCGTCGTCTCGACCCAAAAAGCGAGAGACTAATAATTCGAAACGAGCGGAAGCAGCAGCGACAGCTACTGCTTTATTTGTTGCGACCCGAGACAAAGCGAAAGCCTTATCCCGAGAAGGAGCATCCGTGAGACGAAAGGAACAGGAACTTAAGAAAGCGGCCGCGAAAGAAAAAGCGCGACCTCCAGAACCTGAACCTGAACCCGAACCAGAGCCCGAAAACTCTGATCCACCCGCAACATCCAGACCAGCTACGCCACCTCTAAACCAGATGGCCGCAGTCCCCCAGAACAAGAAATTCCCTGCCCGAGGAAGCAAGGGAGCGCCCTCATTTAAAGCCTCTGAACCCACCGGTTTATTGAGATTCTTTGAGGACGTCGAAGAGTTATTTACCGAGTGCAGCGTTACCGACGAAGACAAGAAAATCGCGAACGTGCTCCGATTAATAGACGACGAGACCTACGAATTCTGGAAGATCCTAGCCGCGAAATTAACCATTAAAACTTGGGAGAACTTCAAGGCCGCGGTTCTCAAAGATTACCCTGAAGCCGAAGCGTTCCAAAAGGGGTCCATTAAATGACTCGACCGCATTTGCGCTGAGAACCAAAGACTAGGCGTAGAAAATGTCGCCGAAATCTCAGCTTTACGACGTGCCTTTGCGGCCGAGGCAGAGAAACTACTTAAGAAGGTCAATGACAAAGACCCCAGGGTGTCCAACCGAGAACTTGTTCAGAAGTTCCTAGGTTGTTTAACCCCGGCCTTCCGTCTCGAAGTCGAACGAAGATTAGACTTAATCAGAATATCCGAAGTAACGGCCGGAAAAGCAGAAAACGACGGTAGCGAAGACCCATATACCTTAGATCAGGTTATGGACGCTGCTAAGTTTATGGCCGTAACCAGGACCTCTGGAACAGGTGTCTCGTACGCCGGACAGACCAGTAATTTAGACCCTGACCGAGTAATCAAGATGGAAGAAGAAATAGTCCTCTTCAAAGATTATATGGCGTCTGAATTAAAACAGAAGAACGCGGCGCGAGCCTATAGACCACCGATCGATCAACGACCTACCGAGGCTTATGGCCAAGGAGGCGCAGCAAGCGAGTTCTGGAAGAAAACGGACTGCTCGTATTGCGGAGAAATAGGGCACGGAATTAAAGTCTGCCCGAAGGTATCCCAAGACCAGACTGACGGTTTGGTAACCTTGGTCAACGGACAAGTCCACCTATTCGACAAGACCCCGATTCCGTCCTTCCCTCGAAATAAGAGCATGAGGGAACGCATGTTAGATTTTATGGGCAAGACTAAGGGACAGCAGTTATATGTCGCCGGTTTAACCGACGATGTAACCTGTATGTCAGCCGTAATGTCGGCCTACCAGTTAGAAGAAACACGCGACGATCGAGACAAAGAAATCGAACGTTTAAAGACTGTAATTGCTCAGCAGACTGTAGCGACGAATAATCTACAGTATCGACCGACGGTACAACAACAGCCCGTTCCTCAGTTGGTGCAAAGAGGACAACCTATACCACAAGGCCCTCCTGTCCCCGAAGACCGATTCGACCGCATAGAAAAACTAGTGGAATCTCTCATGGTATCCCAAAAGGGTCTCCTAGAGGTTGTCCATCAGGGTTTCTGAGAGGTTCGAGGAAGACGAAGGATGGTAACGAAAATGCTAGGGCTGAGAAGCAACCATCTACTGAGTCGGAGAACCGAAGAAAGACAAGCCCAAGAAAATCAGAAAACGACGATACCGATTCAGAACCGGAGAAGGCTGGTCCTCCTCCGCGTCCTCCGCGAAGTCCGTTTCGCGGACGACTTCCTCCGCTACCCGTGGTAGAAATCGAGAGAACGAGAGATCCAAAGAGGGGACCTCCACCGAGGCCTCCTAAAAACCCACTTCGTTACAGTAGACCGTCCACACCTGTAGAAGAAAAGCAGGATGATCAGAAGGACGATCATAAAGACTTACCATATAAGGAAGTTCCTGCTGTGACGTATGTGCCGATCACCAAGAATAGGCGACCTGATCGCGTAGAGCCTGTCCCTGACATCTCGGGGCCTGCCTACCGAACCAAAGCACCGATAGAGGATAAAGATCGCATCCAAAGGATTGTTAATAAATTCCTGGACGCGGACATAACCCTGTCGGCTGAAGAACTTTTGACGTCGTCTAAAGAACTACAGGAAGCACTTAAAAGGCTGATCACGAAGAAGAGAGTTCCGCCGGACAAACCGAAAGTACCACCAGATAAACCGGAACGAGTAGCCTTAGTCGAAGAAATGACTGAGGAAGAAATGATATATTTGGAAAACCTTTGGAGAGACTACCCAACGGGGATGCCGATCGACGTCAATAACCTACCGCCGGCAACGTTTATGATCACGTCGGCTGCAGGAGGTGAAATTCCTCCAGGTTCGGTTGTACTAGACGATCCCGTTGTGCAGTACTTCGACTCTTTGGCACCTGGTGAGAAACCAAGGGAGATTTACGTCGCCCGGGAATCCCAAGGCCTTAGAGCGGTTTACCCGTTGATAAACAAAACCGGCGAAATAGAAACGATCCTCGACGGGGGATCACAAATCGTATCTATGGGCAAAGCGACGGCGTTATCCTTGCAGCTGCAATGGGACCCGGACATACATATCCACATGCAAAGCGCGAACAAGCAAGTTGAGAAATCTCTCGGCTTGTCAAGAAACGTTCCCTTTGTATTCGGTGATATCGCCTTGTACCTACAAGTGCATATTATAAATGACCCAGCTTATAAGGTACTCCTCGGGAGACCTTTTGACGCCTTAACCGAAAGTTGCATCCAGAATACACGAGATGGAGGGCAAATGATTACGATTAAAGACCCCAATACCGGACACCGATCCACGATTCCTACCTACGAGCGAGGAAGACCCCCTGAAATCTTGAAACGAGAAAAGACTACGGAGGTTTTTCAGCACTCGAGGATTTGATTGAAGATCAAGGAGAAATCGCTGTTACGGTTGGTTATGACTCGGCTGGAGAACTTGTGATAAATGGATACTCGATCGCGGAAGACGAAGGAACCTTTACGAAGACCGAAATAAGGGACCTATACTTAACCAACTACCTGAAGAACGAAGATGTTGAGTTAAAAGATGCAGACACCTTGTCGGCATATTTACAAACCTCCGTCAGTCCCATGACCGGACTGATGTCGCAGGAAGTAATAACTGAAAGAGAACGCGAAGAACGAAAAGAAGATCCTGTCAAAGATATTCGACAGGTATTCGCGGGGAAGAAGTATAAACCCGTGGATAAGAAAGTCAAACCAGTATTGGCAGATTTACCGCAGAAATTCAGGATAGAACGAAATATAACCGGAGACCCCTTGGCGAACTTACCCAAGTTGAGTCCCCGGCCGCCTGAATTTACGCCGACAGGAAGATACAATCAGGAACGGAAAGATGCTATGCACAAATTACACGACACAGGTTTCTTGTGGCCTGAAGAGTTGAAATTAGTACACCAAGCTATATCACTAGAGAACGAGGCGTTTGCGTGGGACGACTCCGAACGAGGAAGATTCCGAGAGGATTTCTTTCCGGCCGTAGAGATTCCCGTCATTCCGCATACGCCGTGGGTACTACGAAATATCCCCGTTCCCCCTGGAATATATGACGAAGTTTGCAAAATCATCAAGACGAAAATCGCTGCTGGCGTGTATGAGCCTTCGAACTCCTCATACCGCTCACAGTGGTTTACCGTGCTGAAGAAAGATGGCAAAAGCTTGAGGCTTGTACACAGTCTCGAGCCTCTGAATAAGGTTACTATTGCGCACTCTGGTATACCACCAGCGACAGACGAACTTGCCAATAGGTTTGCAGGACGTTCGTGTGGCGGCATGTTCGATCTCTATGTTGGTTATGATGAGAGACTACTAGACAAGAAATCCCGCGACCTAACAACCTTCCAAACTCCCTTCGGAGCTCTACGACTTGTGACCTTACCAATGGGCTGGACGAATTCAGTCCCTATATTCCACGACGATGTGACTTATATTCTGAAAGACGAAATACCAGAATGGACCAGTCCTTTTATAGACGATGTACCTGTAGGAGGACCTTTAACCCGATACGAACTACCCGGCGGCGGTTATGAAACAATACCAGAAAACTCGGGCATCCGCCGTTTTGTTTGGGAACACATGACCGTCGTAATGAGAATCCTTGAGCGCATGAGGAATGCTGGAGGAACTTTCTCAGGGTACAAATCAACTTTGTGCGCCGAAGAAATTGTTGTCGTAGGACACAGATGCACATACGAAGGCCGAAAGCCTGAAACTGATCGCGTTGGAGTCATCACCCGTTGGGGCCCCTGCAAGACCTTCACGGATGTAAAATCCTTCCTAGGGACTTGTGGGGTACTCCGCATGTTTATCAAGGACTTCGCTAAGATTGCGGAACCTATAAATAGATTGACTCGCGCAAACGTCCCCTTTACCTGGGGACCCGACCAAGAAAAATCGATGCAGCTATTGAAAGACTCCGTTACGAATTGCCCCGCTCTACTACCAATTCGGTATGACTGGTCTACTTCGGTAGTACTAGCCGTCGATACGTCGTATCGAGCGGTGGGATTCTATATTTATCAGGAAGACCCCGATGATGCAACACGGAAACGTTACGCGAGATTCGGATCAATCACCTTGAACGACAGAGAGAGCCGTTTCTCGCAATCTAAACGAGAGCTCTTCGGTTTATACCGTGCCCTAGACAACACGAAATATTGGTTGTTGGGATGCCGAAAACTAATAGTAGAAACCGATGCATCCTACCTGAAAGGGATGTTGAATAATCCAGGCTACGCGCCGAACGCGACCGTAAACCGTTGGATCGATCACATTCTAATGTATCATTTTGTACTACGACATGTACCTGGAAAGACTTTCGGGCCGGATGGACTGTCAAGACGAGAATGGCAGCCGGACGACGAAGAATATCCGGCAGACACCGAAGGAGATATCCCGATCGGACCTCCGGGATTTGAGTTCCCTGAAAAAGACACGAAATACAAGAACACCACTGCTTTCGACCCTTTAGAATTTGAAGATTTCAAAGGAGAAATCGATACCAGAGGGGGCTACATTCAGACCTGGCCGCATTTGATCGCGGACTTTGAACAGGACTTGATGGATGCCAGGGTTCTAGTAAGGGAAGAGAAAGACGGCCTCAGACAAAAGATGGCCGACAACGATGTTCAACATGAAGATTTGCCAGGACATATCGCTCAGTTCCTGGGAGAGCCTTTAATCCCAGATTTAGAATTAAAATGGGATCCTGAGAAACGCGAACCATATCAGGAAGGACACCGCACCAACGCAGGAAAAGGGAAGGATGCCCGACTAGCGTTTGTGAAAACCTGGTTAGCCGATCCTCTCGTGCGTCCGGAGGCAATGACAGACAAAGAATATTTGCACGCCTCACGATTCGCGCGGCAATTCTTCTTAGATCGAAACGGACGATTGTACCGCCGCGGTTTAAACTCCGCGCATCGTCTCGTAGTAGACAAGGAACATCGCATGTACATGATGCGTGCTGCCCATGACAGTCTTGGACATCGTGGCTTTTACGCCACGAAGTCTTTAATTGGACAACGATTTTGGTGGCCGGAATATGAGAGCGACGTCAGTTGGTATGTGAAGACTTGTCACATCTGTCAGACCAGACAGAAGACGATCTTAGCAATTCCACCGACGGTTACACACACGCCCTCTATATTTCAAGTCCTCCATGCCGACACAATGAACATGACCCCCGCGTCCAATAAATGCAAATATATTGTTCACGGGCGATGCTCCCTATCCTCTTGGATGGAAGGCCGACCGCTTGTCAGAGAAACTGGACGAACTATAGGAACGTGGTTGTTCGAAGACATTATTTGCCGATGGGGCTCCTTGGCCCTAATCGTAACAGACAATGGGCCACCATTCCTCGCCGCCTTAAAGTGGTTGAAGCAGAAATATGGTGTACGAGGTATTACGATCTCCCCGTACAACTCGAAAGCGAATGGAAAAATTGAACGACCACATTGGGACGTCCGTCAAGCATTGTACAAAGCCACTGGTGGAGACGTTTCCAAGTGGTATTGGTTTTTCTTCCACGTTATGTGGGCCGACCGTGTGACTATCAGGAAAGGATTGGGCTGTTCCCCGTACTTCTTGACCACGGGAGCGCATCCCATCCTGCCGCTCGATATAACTGAAGCGACTTGGCTTGTGGAATTACCAGACGGCCCTTTGACCACCTCGCAATTAATTGCATTCCGCGCCCAGGCTTTAGCGAAACACAGACAACACGTAGACGAAATGCGTGATCGCGTCGACCGAGAAAAGATTGAGCGCGCAATCCAATATGAGAAAGACCATAAATATTCGATTAAAGACTACGTCTTCAAACCCAAGGATTTAGTACTCGTCCGTAACACAGCGGTCGAGTCCTCCTTGGATAAAAAGATGAAGCCGCGATACATGGGACCAATGGTGGTCATCGCCCGTGACCAGGGCGGTGCCTACATTTTATCCGAATTGGACGGTTCAGTCTGGCAAAATAAAGTCGGCGCGTTCCGTGTAATACCGTACTTTGCACGGAAAACCATTACCCTGCCCGACAGCATTTTACGGTTTATTGACATCTCAGAAAAATCCCTTGACGAATTAAAGGGGACGGTTTTACGAAACACCGCCGAAAACGACATAGACTTTACATTTGATGGAGTAAAGCTACGAGACTGGAATAGTGACGATGACGACGATGATTCCTCCACGAATGACTCGGAATCAGAATCCAGTCCTCCCGCCGCCCCTCCCCGTCAAACGCGTAGTAAAACTTTCCGCAACCCTGCTAAAACGAAATAAGCACCACGAACTACATCACAGTGTGGGGGAGACCGACGAATCCTCTTCCCCTTCTCTCCCCTGGTTTATTCCCAACTCGCGTTGTCGAGCGGTCACTTCCTCGCTAACCGTGGAGGATCCGGATGCCTCGGTTGGAGCACTGAGCAGTTCACCCATTACGTGGATGTATTCATGAGCATCAGAATAATGCACAGAGAGGATTCTTAATTGTTCCTCCACGCCCAAGAGAAGCGCGTCGACAATGTCTGGCGAAACATTCTCCGCGTCCATCCTGCACCAATGCGCGTACCGCGCTGACATTTCGACCTCATCCATCTACGACGATATCAGAACCCCAAATAAACGAATATGACAGACGACGACCTGACTTGTGCCATGCACCACAAAACCCGGAAACTTGCTACATCCAAATCAGCTGGCGCGCCTCTCACCAGAGCACGTACCATGCGTGTCATCGCTTGCGCCCTGATTAAAGCGGCCCCGAAAACAGGGATATCTGTACTCGACATTTTGTGTCATCTAAGCTTCTGCTTGGTGATGCCTTATGTATTGCAGTATTCCAGGCTGTTTTTCAGAACGAAAGTGCTACACAAACTGCCAAGACCATTGGTACCTGATCGATCGAGCTATTTTTGGAACTACCGACGACTGCCTCTACGAAGCGGCTAGCGCTTCTACTTTGCAGGCGGCTCTAGTTCATTTGGAACAATGGCCCCGCATGGCGCATCCTATACCCTTCTGGATGCATAATCTCCTCCTCATGCCGCGTATAATAAATTTGCGCTATATTATGGAACGCCGCCCGACGAAGCAGCGCGGCGTCCTGAATATCTTTAGCCGCCTTTTGAAGAGCACATCCCACGCTTGCCGGAATAGCGTGTGGGCCTGCAACGAAACTGCGGGCATCGATCATGACCTGCGCAGGAATAGTGTCCGGCTATAAACGAAATTCAGCCACAGGTTGAGTAACGAAATAGTAAACCACAAACGAACAATGGTTAAGAACGGAGCTATCGCCAAGTCTTCTAATAAAATGGCGTACATCACAGCAGTCCAGTACACCGAACTCCCCGATGGCCGAAAATCATCGCTGGGCAGGTTGCTGGTCGAGCGCGCGAACAACGTCTCGTGTACTTGCAAACCATACGACGGAGGTTCCGTACCGACTTCTGCAGCAGACACCGGGCTGACAGGACGAGCTGCACGCGCGTAGCGACGACGTTGGCGGTAGGACATGGTTCCTGCCTCCTTCCACTCCCAACCCGTTTCTTTTATGCTCTAAACCTGCGCGCGGCATCGCCGATCCAGCTTTGAAAATTTCTGAAGAATTGTTTTTCTGAAAAGAAAAAGATGGGAAGCCGATGGTTTGACAACTGAAGCATGACAGACCAAAGCAATTGAAATTTCGGATCTATCTATCTAGACGAAAAATGATAGACGGTTGCTGTAGTTCAAGATCTCAAAGAACACGAGATTTCTACTCTACAGGCCCGGAACGCGATGGTACATAACTTTAAACGGCCTTCCCCTTCTCCTCAGGAAGAGTCTCGATCACGGGAGTTTCGCCCACGACAGACAAAGGCTCGAGGACGGAGTTGAGCTCGTCCATATACTTTAGAAGCGCGGCGATGTGTGCGGCAACGCGCTCACGGCCCACTTCGAAGTCGCGACGGACTTGATCGTGAGCTACAGCAGAAGACGCCCCGGGAACGGAAACGATCTCTCGGCCCCGCCGGATAACATCTTCGATAGCGGCCGTATCTAAATTGATAAAACGAAAATATCAGTGATGAAATCGGCAGACGAAACATAAGATTTAAAAAGACCAACCAAGACTAGCTTCAACGACGGGCTCGAGACGACGTCTCTTGCTACTAGAACCTTCCGCATAATCCGCAACGGGAACAGATTTCCTGGAGCTACGGGTACGAGGCTATAATCAAAAAGGGTCAGAACGCCAAAGATAAGACGAAAAAGAAAAGGGATTACCCTTTTCGCCTTTGGCGACGATTCTTCCTCGGAAAGCTTCATGCCGTTCAGTAAAACGGATATTTGAGCTAGACAACCACGATTACCATGTCAGTCTCGTCCTCAGGGGAACCCATTTCGGTGTCTTCTTGAGCAAGGCGAGACCCTGGCTCACACAATTGAGTAGCGGAAAAGCTGACGTCCTCCACGGACTCACGCTTAAACTAGCAAAAGGAAGAAACGATGAATAACAACGACAAAGACGAAATTGTCAGACGAACATACCTGAAGGTTACGAGCGCGGTTGTCCCGCTCACGAACAATAAGGGTACACATATCCGACAGGCGCTTCAACAGTTGCGAAGCGCCTCCGCCGAGTTTGATGACCTTATGAAGCTGGAAGACGAGCTCCTCCTTCGCGCGGTCGCCGAATACGCTCGCCAAGATATCACGCTCATCTTGCTCAGTAATCTAAAAACGAAGAATTAGCACGAAACAAGAAAGAACAGCTAGCAGACGAACCAATAGCCTAGCAAGAGGGTCCATGTATTTGACTTGACGACCGACAGGAATTTCGCCTGTATCAGCGAACTGGTCACGAATACGAACGAAGATATCACGGGAGGACATAGGACTGAGAGGAGAAAAAGAGGATAATGGGTTGAAACTTTACCACCCATCAGTCCAGCTTTTATGCCCTCGAAGAGGCAGTCTGAAAAGACCTGGAACCTGCCGTGGTTTTTCCACGAATTTGACAATTGACTGGACGACGAGCAACCAGAAGTCGCCGCGGTGTTTGAAATATCATCGAGCGCGCCATGGCATTTACCCCGATCACCATCACCGGTTTCCGATCTACCGAAGGGCGGGAAGCGCGCGTAATAGCGCCTAATCTTATCTCGTTCCTAACTCGGGGGAGTCAGATCTTCAGTGTGGGGGAGATATAGATGTGCCATCAATAATTTATTTTGATTGCACGGCACCGCGAAAGCATAACGAACAGGAACGAAGAAAGCAGGAACCAGGGACCGAGAATAACCTTCGAGGTCCAAGATTCAAACTTTGTTGGAATCTCAAGACGAAACGCGATTCCAGAAGATTGTATGTTACATTTTTAAAAAGACACCTATGCGAATGATATGGTACATTTGTGCGATAACTATGCAAAGACTACTTTAAAAATACAAACAGCAAATACAAACGGGGAAAACACGACGAAGTACCCAAATATAAAGATATAGGATATATAACAGACGAATTAGATAAAAGATTCACTTAACTCTCAAGAAGAAAATGAGAAACGACCAGCGAGGAACCATGACCACAGAAGTAAGAACACCAGAAGAGCCCCTAGAGACCATAAAGAAAAGCCACAGCGTCGTCGTACCGAGAACCTCCGCCAGAGGGCAGCTCCAGACGGTCCGCCAGCTCTGCCAGACGAGATAACGCCTGATCCCGACGAACGGGGAAAGTACGGAGACGAGCAACCGAACGACCTATCAGATCGGACGTAAAGTTGACGTCGTCGACGACACCTACGAGTTCTAAGGAAAATAAGTACAAGTCAGGAAAGGGAACGAGAAGACTTACCACGAATATCACCCTGAGGAAAGTTGACGGAAGGACGAAGATCTACCATCCTTTCCGTCGACACCTCGAACGAGCACCCCTGACGATTCTCCGCGTAACAACGCCCACAAGCGAGATCTTCCCCCCGCGACTCACAATCGTCGGCCCTCCCGCGGGCGAAGCAGGACGCGCAACAGGTGTAGGACTAGAAAACGAAAATCTAGTGAATGAGAAAAGAAGATAATAGACTTGCCCAACGTACCGAAGAGAATTCGAGCAGGGCGGGTGTCACAGAGGATGGCCCCATCAAGAGGTCGACGGCCGAAGCCTCAGCGGGCGAAACGAATAAAGTCTGCAGCCGTAAACGGGAAATCGAACTAAACGAACGAGTTCGAAACGTACCGGGAGCGAAACACCTGCTAAGTAGGAATACTAGAAGACCGGATCAGTCAGAGCAGACGAAAAGACTCGATTGAAAACACGCACTGAAGGGTAGTGTTTGCCCGACCCACCTACCAAGATCCACGGGTTCCACTGTGCCGGCGGGGAGGGAAACCACTTGAGATGCGTAGCCATCGCGCGGCACAGGTTGACCACCGATGCATGCTCGCGAGCGGTGGGGTGTGCAAGCACGGCACACTAAAGATCGACGCGTTAGAAACGTCAAAAACTGAGAAAAACGAAGGTTAACGTACCACGCCAGGGGTCCACGACTCGAGCTGCCTCCGCAACGCAGGTACCTCCCCTTCGGTCGAGATCCTTTTAAAACTCTTCACCTCCTCGAAAACGAGCCGGATCGGCACGAAAACATCGATCGAGACGTTGGAAACGGATGAGGACATTGGAAATGACGAAAAAGAACAAAGAACAAAGACTTAGAAACGAATGAGAACGGTTAAAAACGAAAGAAACCAGAAGGAACGAAGTGACTTGAATCGACCTCAAAAAGTTGAACAAGCGCCCGTCACGCCTACCCCATTTGGCAGACAGGTAACATAGAGAGTCGAACGGAATATTCGACTTGATGTGGCTGATAATCGCGCTCAACATGGAAGAAGAAATATGTTGCCGTTACGCAGAAGCATTCAATTGAATGAGATTGGCGGAGATTTCCCCAGTGACGTCAGGGTCTTTCCTAAAGCGGAAGATTCTTTGCCTGATTCACCAGAACTGAAGTGACCGGCGTTCTACAAAGAATACGAACCGCGGTACGAGATGCGCCACAAATGACCCACCATCCTGGCTCATACAGTCCGTTCTGACTGGAGTCAGTATTTCAGTGTGGGGGAGATGATAAGATGCACTCGCGTCTGCGCGTGAATTTGCGCATTTTCACTAGAAATTATCGTTTCATTGGACACAAACCAACGGGAATTACTGCAGTCATTAGCGAGACTCCAGCTAGTTGACTTGTTGCCTCGCGGGACAGACACACCCAGTGCAGCAGGAGGCGAGGCTGATAACGAATCTTATCGTCTTTCCATACTCGGTCACGAAGCATCAGATCGACGGGGACCTGTCCAGTCCCTTCGATCTAAGCATCCCGTGGGAATATACATCGAACCAAGGAGTTGGCGCATGGACCGGATTGTATTGAACTAGACCCCGCCGTAACCACGGATGACTCTGAGGGCTCGGGCAGCAACCTTTACGCTCCCGACAGATCTCGAGACGGAAACCCCGAATTCCTCGATCATATCTCAGGAACGAATCTGATCCGCGCACACGTGACTTACGCGACGCGACCAATTAGCCACCGATCGCGGTTACTCTCTGGGCCACTGAATGGAAAAGACACTGGAAAACTTCAGTACGATCGGTTGCGCTCCGACGGATGTTGGAAGGGGAAGCTTAGGCTAATCCTCCTTCCTCTCCGGAGCTCTTCCACGAATAGAAACGATGCGATTTGACTGAACCGCCGGTAAAACACTACGGCGGCGCATTCAACATAACGACGAATGCATGAGGAATCGCGGACGCGTTTCCGACGGACACACGACGGTGCGCCGACGAATAGGCAGCTGTTTAGGGTACAGGGTACCCGGTTTCTCGAGTAGGCGTAGACCGATTGCCGCACATGTATATAGTAGATAGTTCGCGTTTGTAGAAATTCAGACTAGAGTTCCCATCTCATTTGTGCAGACGAACGTGCAATAAGAAAAGACTCGAAACCTCTCTCGACCGTGATCCCCGTGTGGATAGCACCTAAGAGATAACTAAGATCCATAAGCCAGTGTGCTTGAGCTAGCGTGCTCGACCCTCGTCCCAGTGTGTTCGAGTTTAGGAAGTCAGTGTACTTCGAACCCGTGTGTTCACCCTTCGTCCCAGTGTGTTCGAAGTTCAGACCGAGTCAGTGCACTCAAAACCGACCGTTGAATCGACGTAAGACTCGCAGAGAGTTTTATTAGACCAACAAACCAACCCCCATAGTGCCTGCACTATAAAAACGTACAGACCCTAGTAGTGTTGTCCCTCGAGACGCTATACTATCGCCTAGACCTTCTCGTCGAGTACTACCTCTTCGAAGTATCTTCCCTACGATCCAGTCAAATACGAAACCTGACTTGGTGTGAGGCTTCTCAGTCCTCTACCCCAAAGAACCCGTTCGTTCGTCGTTGTTGTGTTGAGTGTGATTTGAGTGGATAGGATTGAGTGTGGTGGTTAAAGCCATCTTCATTCGTTGCATCTCTTCACGGCTACCCCGAACCCAGCATCTCAACGAGGTCAGCATTGTGATGAGCGAATGTATACACAAATGACAACATACCATGCATCATGACCCCGTTTCCTGGACGTCCAAAAATCAAATGTCCGAATTTACGCCGTCTAAAAATCATCTCATGGGCCGCTCTGGCATTGGTATGTAACATGGGGTGTTGGCTGTGCGTATACGTGATATGCCTGTCGAGGTCGACATGATACCAAAGGAGACAAGCAGCGCTTCGTGCTGCTCATGATGAATACATTGTCGAAATGACTGCAAATGACCTGCAGAATGTAAGCTTCATGAATAAAAAGCTAGCACAGAATCTACAGCTTACCTGCTCATGACACCGATTGCGGGAAGTCGAAAAATACAATCTCCGAAATTCTACCGCAGCTGAGACACGTTCTACATACCAGCCACATTGATGCATAGCATGAGGGTAGTCCCAGTGTACGTTCTGTGCAACGAAGGAACGACACCATGACAGCATTCGCGGGAAGTCGAAAAATCGAATCTCCGAAAAACGGCTGCATCTCCTGTACTCTGTGGACACTGGATATAGTAGCGACATAACACTGAGGCATACGTGAGCTTGCAGGACATAAGAATATGAAAGAAACACCTTACAATGCAGTTTCGAGACAGAGAAGAGTAATAAAAGGATAGACTGCCAAGGTAGCAGTCCGTACAAGTCGCAAATGCCAACGAAGTTCGCAAACATGATTATTGGCTCAGACAATCCACAGACAGTGCATATCGCACTGTGAAACATGACAACTACAGTATATATGTGGTTCTGGCATTGAGGAAGTATCCAATGCAAGCAGGGTGAGTGGGGCCACAACACGGCTCGGATGTGACGTGCAACTACAAGTCAACGTTAGATTTCATAGAATAATGTCTGCATCAAATACTCACCAATGCCCTGGGTATACATCATCTGTGGTCTCACCGATGCCTTCCCTGATGCATGAGTGTGTGGAATTGCAGTGGACCATCCTAGAGACCTCAGACGAGAGTACGAGTCTATGTTCTAGCCTGAAGAGATGTTCAGTAAACAAAAGTAGAAGGACAGAGAGCGACATACGCAGCACACACCTTGTGAGCATATAGTTGATGGGCTGAGGCGATGTCGTTCATGGTGTTCAAAAGGAATTGCTTATGGAGTTGAGCAGCGATGGCGAGGGTATTTAGGATGGTGAATCCCAAGACGACGGTCCAGACATTGTGTTCGAAGGCTAAAAAGCAACCACGAGATGAGCCATAATTCACAAGCTCATATTAAATGACACGCATACCTTCAGCCCGATCCCCACATTCTCCTAATCACCGGCACGAGCCCTCTCTCTGCAACACCCTTCTGTCGCCGATGGCCATTTGCTTGCGATCTCCCATGGAATTGCATGGAACTTCATGCGGACATGATGTTGTGTGCAGTGCCCAGTGTCATGTGCATGTCGACATGTAGCAGCATGTCAGAATGCTAGATGAGAAGTTGAGCATCAAATCTAAAGATAAATGACTTGCATCAGGTCGTGGAACGGAAAGTGAAAATAGCAAACGACTCACTTGCATCAACATAATCTTGGTTGGGTGCTATGATGCCGCCTGCATGGAAAGTGAGTTTTGGAAGACACGCAGGGTATTTGTGATGGTAGATAGCGATATATAGCCAAGCTGGGCCCGTGAAGTTTGTGTTGAGGATGTAGTTGTAGTTGGGAAAGATGGCGATCGAGAGCGCTGAATAGGGAAATTTGCCATCAGACAGCGATGCCTTCAGGAATAAACAAATGGAAACTTGCCTAGTTTGGTAAATTCACCTGCCATCGATCATCTTCAGCCGTCCCGCTCGACTGCGAAATGGAATCTGAACAACCATGGAGTCAGTCACCACAGAGAACATACCAAATGAGAACAACCTACCTCTTACGACTCTTACGAGTCCTGGATGTGTGGTGCAGTGGGTAGTGATGGCATTGTTGACCAGATTGTGCAAAGAAATGTGCATCACGACGGCCATCGTGGTGGGGAGAGATGGATGCGAGCAGGAAATTTGGGTGAGTCTTTATACATTAGCAGAGCGGAGATAATTCTCATCAGAATGTTTTGGGAAGCGATCGTATGTCTGATCACTCTGACAATTCCGTGCAATTCTCACAACTCACGTAAATTCTAATTCCACTCACCTGTTCGGTTTGTTTCAGGGTTGTTCTCTCAAGCACAAACCTAATTTCTGAGCCCTGAGCATTCATACATTTACAATCTCGAAGTTTTGAAGTCAGGAAGCCTCTCACATTTCTCAATCTCAGGATTTTTGACAGCATTTTCTATTCAGTCCTTCTAGCCTCAAGCCTCAGAAAAAAATTGTGTGAACCCAAACTGACCTTTGCTGACCACCAGAGCCAGGGTTGTGACTAATGCTATCACGGAGAACTGTATTTTTGCAGGGTCGCAAATATACAGGTTTCCGTGATGTCAATATTCACAACTTCTGGAATTCAGGCAGTTAATTTTTGCGGAAGATTGCTGATTGGGGTTCCTGGAGACTGTCAGTCTACTGTGATCGAGTGATGCCTGCATCCGAACAGGAACAAAGCTTCTACACCTTGTGCAAAATAGCAATCTGACCAAGAACAGGTGCCAGAAATGAATTTTTGAGTAACAAACCATGCACAGAATCAAGCCCTGTTGCACTCAACAAATGGTTGTAGAACGAGGACAGAATCTGTTTCCCTGATCATTTCCCATGTGTACGATAACCAGAATTCTCGATCACGAGGAGCACTGCAGAAGCGATCAGTTTTCCGCCCCAGGTTAGCGGTCCCATTGTTTGTCATGATACCATGAAACGAGCTTGTAAACTTCACCCTCCAGGGTCTAGACATGGACATAATCCCGCAGTTTTACGCATTCCAGGGAACTGCCAAGCATGCGGAAGGTGGCCCACAGCACGCGAAGTTGGGTATGCTAGATAATCTATTTTTAATTGCGAGATGAGACCCAGCTGAATGGTACTGACATCAAGGGCAAAGCAACCAGATGCAATCATATCGTACCAACTCCGAGTCCTGCATCCCGCAAATTACAGAAGCACTGTGATCTATCCATGCAGTGTGGGCCTCATTTGAAGCAAGGTTGAAACTAGAAACAGTACTGACGACGAGAATGTGAGGAACGAATTCAGAGGACACATGAGTGATGTATTTCCAAGCTTCTGTGTGAATTTGCACTGCGAGAGCTATAATGTGGATGTTTGTATTAGATACCTTTCAATTATTAGCATTGTATTCGTACCTATCCCAATATCTGTGGTCATGTTCTTTTCCCAGATATCTACTTTCTCCCCCTGCAACCTGCTGAATGCTTGAAAGAAATAAGTCGATAGCCGTTCAAGCACGATCATCATTTTAAAATTCACGTCTGATCAACGGGTTCTGAAATGCACATCTCAACCATACCGTCCGTGAGCTTCTCCTGACAAGCGAATCCAGTAGCATTCTGGGCTTCAATCTTGCAGATTCTGGAGGACATCAATTGAACGAGATCACCATGGACCAGAAGTGGCACCAGTCAAAAGAGTTTGATCGCACTTTGCACAGAAATCGTGTAACACGATCATCGTGATTTGTCCCACTCTTCTCGTCGACGAGATGCAGTTCCTTCAGTCTGACGTACTGTGATCGGGGCCGTTAATCGAGTTGTTGGTCGTAGGAGTTCAAGCCGTCTTCAAGTTTTGGAATCATCTACTCTGTGGACATTTGTGGACTTGTAGCCATTTGTACTCTTCCATAGCATGTGGACACCTGGACTCACCAAAATTACCAATGTACACAGCATCGGAATCTGTTCCATGACGCGTACGACGATGTGGGGTGGAAAGGCGCATTTCGACGACATGAGTGTTCTCGATCACAAATGATCATGATGATCGAGTCAAATTCAAATGACGCACCGAGGGACGACTCACTCGCCATGGCCACAGCGCCGAGCAGGCCAAAAAATGATGTATATTCATGTGAACTACTTATGTACATGTCTCGAGTGATATCTACGAATACCCAATCCAACCCAAGTATTGCATATGCGGACATCACCTCGACTCTGCCAGAAACGCTTTTCGTGATTAGATTGCGAACTACACTCCAAACCAAGATACACCCGCCATCAGCTGTGCGGTATTGAGAACGAAAGACAAAAATACTTACATCCAGACGATCCTAGGTGCACCACGAATCACACAGAAGTTTTAGCAGGATCGCACGGTAGAGGGGAACCTACGCAGATCGGTGCAGGTTCGGCAGTTGTAGCCTCTGCGGGGTAATCAGCACATCTTCGGGCACACGGAGTTCCCCGCATGAGGAGTTCCTAATGACGTCGATGGAGAGGGCGGCCAGTCTTACGCGAAGTCTATGAATAGAGGAAGAGAAATGGCTCGGCGCCTCGGGGAGCCACGAGGATCACGCTTTGTTCTCGCTCAAACGGTTGCATAAACAATGCATCAGCAAGTCCTGGACATCCGACATTGAGTATGCGTGAGGCGTGGTTGCAGGATGTGAACGGCATTTGTCCGGGAAACATGGACTTGAGTAACAAAGCCAATATTCAGGCATTGGTGAGAAGGATTGACAAAGAGAAGGGTCATTAGAAGATCGGGGCGGGGTGGCGCAAGGACGTTTCGCCCGCGTCTTCCTTCCGAATTACTGGGTTGATGTGAGAAATTTTCGCCTGGGAAAGCGTTTCGTTTAGCGTGTGCAAATATCAGCGTGAAACAGGAACGGAGAATACGTACGTTTTCCAGTATGCTCATCTCCGTTCTACCTTCCCATTCCCGTCTTTTCCTTCACAGCCCAGACGTCCCAGACATCTTCCCTATAGATTACCCGATATCCTGAGGTGGTGAAGGAGCATCTTTGGTCGTTGATGATTGGTCGTAGGCAGAGACGGCGCTGTGCGTGGGGTCGGGGTCCAGGCAGGGGTAGTAACTGTCGGCGCGATCGTACCGGTATTTAGTGTGCGATTTCACGGTCGGGAGCGAAAGCACGACTGGAAGAACATTTTTTGTTTGTTAGTTAGGAACACGCGGTGGAAAAAGGGACGTAGGAGATAACGTACATTGGAAACAAACGGGCGGCGGCGCGAGGAGTGGGTGGCGCAACGGAAAGTTCTGTCGAACCCCCTTGTCGTTCCGAACTTCCGGGATTGATGTGGGATAATTCGGCTGGGAAAACATATCATTTAGTGCGTGGAAACGTCAGAATGAAACAGGAACAATTGTACGTACGTTTTTCTGTACCCTTGCCTCCGTTCTCCCTTCCAGTTCTCGTCTCGTCCTTCACTGCCCGACCCTCCCTCTTGGCCTCCTGGTTTCTGCACCCGAGAGTGCTTGAGTGACAGATGGAAAGGTGCTTGTCTAG
This sequence comes from Hypsizygus marmoreus, assembly GCA_013433165.1. Classification (NCBI taxonomy): domain Eukaryota; kingdom Fungi; phylum Basidiomycota; class Agaricomycetes; order Agaricales; family Lyophyllaceae; genus Hypsizygus; species Hypsizygus marmoreus. The sequence continues at coordinate 796,687 of CM024089.1, read as the reverse complement.
GACGTCGTTGAGTTGTTTGGGCAGAGACGGAGAGACAGCATACAGGGTGGTGCGCGAGTGTTCCATCGAAGCTGTAACCGTCGGTAGTATCACGTCCGTAGTTAGCACCCTACATCTAGCGAAATTTGATTTGATTCCCAATGTTCGGGAGCGCAAAAAGGATGGCTGGGAAGACAGGTTTGGTTGGTAACGCGAAGATGGAAACAGGTACGGAGGAGAGATACCTATTTTCCGGTCCTTCGTATCCGTACTCCGGCCTCTGTCCACTCAGCCTCCCATTCCTTCATCCTGCTCGTTCTCCCCCCATTGTATCCGATGCAAAGCAGAAACGATCCCGTCCCGTCTATACGAGCCAACCCGAGCCATTTACACCTGAAATCTAGCTCTACATTCCATTCGCATTCATCCGCCAACACACCCGCCACCCTGCACACTAGAAGTTTCCAGTCAATCGCGAATTTCGGACGTCTTGGCGGGCCGTGGGGATGCGAAGTTCTGTAGAAGATTGGGATGAGGGAGAGCGGAGATCTGGATAGATCTTGCGTTAGCCGAGCGTGTATTATAAAAAGGGGCGGTGGGCCTACCGTTTCGACATTCCCCTCCTCCGTTCTCTCCTCCTCCCCTCTCCTCCTCCCATCATCTCTCCTGTCCTCTCACCTTCCCCGACTCCGCTGTCGTCCATTTGAGAACAACCATGCGCCGCATACTCGGTTCGTGTTCTTTGTTGCCTTGCACATCCTGCCCCATGCTGAGCGTCTCCTTCCAGCCTTGTTGTTCATCGTGGTATTCGGAGCGGGGGGTGTTGTCCGCCAGTCGGCAGGTGCTTCGTTCTTCTTCGTATGGGTGGTGAGTCTACGTCCTGGACGCGCCGTTCGAGAGCAACATACTGACCAGATCCATCTACAATAAGGCAGATGGACCGATCGGAGCTGAGGCATACGTCGGGGTGTTGGGCGGAAACGATCATCCCGTCTCGTTCCTCTCCTGCCCCACGAGAACTCCATTGTCGGCGGTTTGGTCTCCTCTTCCCTAGCATCTCTCATCTTTTTCTGATCGCCCCTTCGCAGCCGTGGTGCTAGCGGGAGGCGGCGCTGTCCCGTGAGCGGTACGTCCCTCGTGCCGCCGCCCCTCACCGCTTCGTGGTAGGTGTCCTGCTACCGCGAACCCGAGAGGAAAGGGTCCCGGTCGTCATAGAGCCGATGTCGTGGGTGAGTGCCGTTTCGAGAGCAGAGAGCTGAGTGCTGGGTAGGTGGGATACAATAAAGCAGATGGACCGAAATCCATCTGCGACGTAGATCGGGGTGTGCGCTTGCTCCTCGATGGTCTGCGTGCGTGTCGGGTGTATGTCGTCTGCACCAGAAAATGGTAAGTCCGTGATCGACGAACATACTGTAATATACTCGACGTACCTAACCCTCCTTGCTACAGCTTCCCCGAAAACGAACATCGCCGCTGCCCTTGGTGCAAGATGGTTGTGGTGTATCTTGAAGGGTGAGGCGGGATGCTGGAGGTGAGTGTGTTGTGCTCTGGTGGGTGGATGTTGCTGAATCCGATCGCCTTGTAGTGATCGGTTATGAGAGCGGGTGGAGGAAGTGATTTGAGGGGTCGTAGACACGTCGATAGATTCGTAGGGTAGCGCATTGTGAGTGTCGACGACGACCAGTATGGTCGTCGTCGAAGCGACGGAGAGGACGGGTGGAGGACGGCACAGGCAGCTAGCCCCTGGCCGTCTCCTCCCAGCACGACACGTCTGCCGCGTTCGTGACCTGTTCGTCGTCTTGACGCCAGAAACAAGGTAAGTAAAGAGTGCGAGAAGACAATCGACACGAACGACGTACCGTTAGCCGCATCCAGATCTCTCCTCTCCAGCAAGACGTCGATATCGTCGTCATCACGGTGTGCTCCCCCCGTGCACCGTCGTGTCTTCATGGCCAGGCGCGTCCATACGGGTGCTGGAGATATCTTCAACAACGACGTGGGGAGGAGGTAGATGACGGGCGCAGCCAACTAGACTCCCCTCCGAAACCCTCGCCATGTCCCTCACCACGCCAGACCCCAAGGCACCCGTCGTGTACGTGGCTTGTTCGTCTCTTGACACAAGAAACAAGGTAAGCAAGTGTGCATGAAAGAGAATAGATATGGGCGATAGACTTACTGTTTCCCTCGTCCATGATATGACGACGACGCGCTCCCCCGTGCCCCATGGCACATCTATCAATGGCGGCGCCTGTGCTGTCAAACGACGCTGGTGTCGTTCACATGGCATGGGTGTGCCAGGAAGGATCCGCCTACAGTGGGCCTTGAGCATCAGAGCGACCAGACGGTCGTTGGTCGTGGGGGTGTGCCGACACGGACAGGGCGGTGGGTATCGTGTTTGCACTGGATACGGTGGTGGCCGGCAGGACGTGACGATCGTAAGATCGCAGTCTTTGAGTGATGGGTCTCGTAGGAGAGAGGAGGGAGGTGAGCGTTGTGCGTGAGCGGAACTAGGTAGCTTCGGGGAACCTTTGTGTTGTCTGCGCGCCTGCACCATCCAAGTCGTGTGTAAGTCGCTCTCCTCACGTCCTGACCCCTCTATCCATCCCAGAGATATCTAGTGATTCTCAACGATTGCTGGCGGGGGTGGGCGGGGCGAGTCTGTGTGCGGGTTGGAGAAGGCGACGAGGAATATGGTAGTGAATAGCTTTCGTAGTTGTCAATAAAAGCTAGTTTTTCATGAATGAAAGTCTTTTCACATACCGGGCGCGCGTTGACTATCCTCCTATTATCCAAGTGTCGGTGCATTCGCTGCATATGTCGGTGTTATTGATCGTGCTCGCCGTCATGTAAGGGAAGCATCTGATATGTTGTTAGTAGGTAGTTAGATGATGTGCGCAACAGAGAGAGCTTACCATGAGATTGCCTCTCTTGTTGCGTTCGTCTGACATATTGTCTTGTCCCGTCTGTGAATGGCGATGTCAAGGTCGAGGTCAAAGATTATCAGACGCGATCGATTGACCTCTATGCGCAAAATCGCCCACTCGGATTCAATTTGCGCGTCATTCCATCTCAAGTGCGCCAACTCTCCGAGGACCAGCAACTCCCAATCCACCTCGGCATTGCGTGAATTAGCGCCCTCCAACCATATGCAAAGTATTCACTGCGGGGTCGAGGGGGGGAGTGGTGTGGTGAGCTCGTTTGTGCATCAACTGTGTACGTGTTTGCGTTTGTGGGGATCTTGGCGGAGGCTGCGTTTGAGAAGCATATTGGGCAGACGAAGCTGTGGGAGGGTCGTTGGATTAATTTGGCAGGAGGAAGGAATGCCGGATTGATTGGCATGAATGTGTGCGAAAATGCATAGAAATAAATATATATTGGTACAGACATACATGGGACAGGTGCGTGAAGTGAGGAATTGGTGGGGAAAGAGGGGAGGGGATGTGCAGATGGGAGACCACCGAGGCGTGCGGACGGGATTTGTGCGGGCGTTCGTCGAGATCGGGACTGGGCGTGGCTCGTGCACGGAGCTAGTTTTGGCGGAGAGGAGGAGGGTAAATTGGGGATCGATGACGTGCGGCCAAAGTGAAAGTTAGTGTTGCTGTCGATGGACGAGTCGGTTTTGGACCGCGCGAGCATCCGACTGGCGAGCTTTTTCGGTGACCGCGATGGCGAGGACGTCGGAGTCACTGATTCGAACAGTTTTGAAAGATCCTTAGCCACTGTCCGCCGCGACGGCGTCACGACCATCGCTGCTGCTCGCGTGTCGTGGTCGTCGTCCTCGATGTCTGTCGACACTGCCTGTGTTTCCTGCGTTTCTTCAGAGACCTTTCGTCTCTTCCTTTGCGGTGTCGTCTCTTCCATAGATTGTTTCCTCTTCGCAGACGACTTTCTTCCATACGTGCGCACATTGAACGTCGAGCCCGTCGCCATCGTGGAGAACAGCGATCAAAAATAAAGTAGCGTGATGTGACTCAAACGCGTGACATTCGTGTTCAACTTCCACCAACTGCCAGTGCTCACTGCTGGGGCGACACTACTTTAGGGGGCGAAAACGATCTCGAAAGGCAAGCGTACGTTCTTGAATACTCCGTTCACACAAAGAAAATACGCGAAAAGACCCCCTTGGAAAATTCAAACACGTTTCAGACAAGATTTTCGTGTCGCGGAAATAGTTGCATACCAGCATTGTGCTCCTGCAGCACTACTTTGCGACCGTGAAAACGATTGGAAAACGCTAATTAGTACGTATTTGAACAATAGCCCTTCGAAACTTTTTACAACGTTTTCGCATCGCGGATGGTTAGGTGCCAGTAGCAACGACGAGCAATGGAAGCCCTGCAAGCACGCATCGAGTCCTTCGCGAAAGCAAAACGCATCAAAAACCCCGCAAAACCCTCGTCGACAATCACACTCAAGTGGCCGCACCCTGCACACTTCACCGCAACACCCGAATCGCTCGCAGAGGCGGGCTTCTACTTCAACCCCAGCCTCGAGGATCGCGACAATGTGACGTGCTATATGTGCGACAAGCAGCTCAGCGACTGGGAGGCGCAGGACGATCCGTTTGATATTCATTGGGAGAAGCGCGGGGTGAAGTGTTGTTGGGCTGCTGTGAGGTGTGGGTTAAGGGGCGATATGGATCGCCATGGAGCGTAAGATCTCATGGTGTGTTGGGGATCGTGATTCTCATTTAAGTGACAGGTTTATATTTCCTGATAAATTTCGTCTTCCGTCATCGAAAGCCATGGAACGGGCGCGTCTCGAGACGTTCTCTGCAGGCGACGGCTGGATGCACGATCAAGACGCCACCCACGGTGCCAATTCTCGCAAAGTTTGTATCGACTTAATCTTTTGTATCGTATCTAACGACCACCCTAGATGGCGCGTGCAGGCTTCGTCTACACACCCCAGCATGCCGGCGACGATCTCGCCACTTGTCTATACTGCAACGTCTCCCTCAGCGGCTGGGAAGCAGACGACGACCCCGTGTATGTTCCGCCCCTTACCAAATCTCTCAAAACTAACACCCTGCCCACCAGCGAAGAACACCGTAAACGCCAATCCAAACACGGAAGTGGGCCCTGTCCATTCTTCACCTCCACCGACACATCATCCAAACCCCCCTCCCGCTCGCAATCAATCAAACCCCCATCTACAGCGAAACCGGCTTCCAGACAATCCCGCGCTGCTTCCACCTCCAAACAACAACACAAGGAACTCTCCATCCCCACGAAGACACACGATGGATCAGGAGAGGATGAGTCCGATGCTGCGCCTCCGAGTAGACGCTCCCGTGCAGCATCGTCGTCTGCTAAGGGCAGGAAGCTGGCGCGGAGCCAGTCGAGGACGGAGCTGGGGGACGTGGCGGAGGGTGCTGATGAGGATGGTGCAGAAGAGGCGGGGGAGGAAGTGCCCACCGCGCGTTCTAGTCGTGCACGGAGGACTACCACCACAACCACCGCGAAAAAGGCGCGGTCGAGGTCAAAGCCACGCGCCGTAGAAGAGGAGGTGGTGGAAGAGGAGGAAGAGGAGGTAGTGCCCGCGAAGACGACAAAGAGCAGAGCGAAGGGAAAGGCCAAGGAGAAGGAGAAGAACACTGACCAAGAAGAAACGGAGGTCGAGGAAGTACAGACGCTCAAGAGATCGACACGTGGAAAGCCTGCTTCTGCTGCTGCACCGAGGAAGGTTGGGAGGCCGAAGAAGGTCGTCAAGCCTGAACCAGAGGAGGAGGCGGAGCAAGAAGAGGTGGCGGCAGAGGTGGAGGAAAAGAGACCACCCTCACGAGCCAAGGCACCAGTTGCACGGAAGGCGTCGTCTCGCATGAAGGTTAAAGCTGCGCCTGTGCGTGAACCTGAACCTGAACCAGAGCCTGAGATGCAAGTGGAAGGGGAGGAAGTTGAGGAAGAAGTCGTGGAGGAAGTCGTGGAAGAAGTCGTTGCGGAGAAACAGGAGAAGGGCAGGAGTACGAAACGCGTCGTTTCGGGGACCAAGTCGAGTTCTGCTGTGTCTGTGGCGAAGGGGAAAGGTATTGGCGGGAGGGGGAAGGAAAAAGAGCGGGAGGATGTGGAGGAGGACCGTATGCCCGTCCCCGAGCCAGCAGAGGCAGCAGAGGATGAAGAGGAAATGGCGCCGTTGGTCATTCCGAAACGTGGGGCGAAGGTCAAAGCGGAGGCCAATGAGAAAGAAAGGGTGGAAAGAGAGCGGGAGGAAAGGGAGTGGGCGGAAAAGGAGAAGGAAAAGGAAAGGAGGAGAGAGGAAAGGGAGAAGGAAAGGGAAAGGGAGCGGGACAGGGAGGAAGAGGAAAGAGAGAGGAATAAGCAGAGGGAAGAGGAGGAGAATGCGATGGATGTTGATGACCTGGGAGTCAGAGACAGAGATGAAGTTCGGGAAGGCGAAGAGGTGAGAGAATTGGTGGTGCAGGCGGTTGTAAAGAAACCCAGTCCGGTTTGGGGTGGGAGGGGCGGCGTGGGGAAAGGTAAAGGTAAAGCGAATGAAAGGGAACACCGAGACGAGAAGGGGAAGGAGAAGGAGAAGACGAGGGTAGGAGCCAAGGCGAAGAAAGCCGCGAGCTTGAAGGTTGTTGAGATTTCGACGGATGAGGAGAATGAGGAGGAGGAAGAGACGAAGGACCAGGAGAAGGCGAAGGGAAGTTCAAGAGTGAAGGCAGAAACACAGGTACAAGAGAAAAAGGAACCCGTGCAGGAGGAGAAGGCCGCCAAACCAATAAAACCCGTTGTGCCCACCATCTCCAAACCCGCTCCCTCTCCGCCACCCGCTCCGGAGCCCGAGGATGTTGAAATGGATGATGCCAGCCAACCCCCACCTAGTACACCTCCACGCGCGCATCCCCACTCACAGTCACCGCCCGTCCCCCCTCGCACTCCGATCACAGCCGCAACTACAAACGCCAACACAACTCCACCCCCAACCACAACCACCAACCCCACCCCGAACCCTTCCGACATTCCCTTCATCCCCCCACTATCCAAGCTCCCCTTCACGCCAATGCAGAGCCTGAGCGACGCCGAGCTCAACATGACGGTGGAGGAGTGGGTCCGGTACCAGATGGAGATGGAGTACGATAAGTTCCGGCGGGACGGGGAGAGGGAGTTGGCGAGGTTTAATGGGAGGGCGGAGGAGGTGAGGGAGGCTATTAAGGCGTTGTGAGTGGGTGGGGTGGAGTGGAGCGTTCTCATTTCTTATATTTTGCTGTCTTTTTCTTTTTCTTTGTGGCTTTGATGTCGATGTACGCTATGCTACTGTTATAGGGATACTGATTTGCTGAGCACATAAGGCCCCAGCGCCTGTGCCTCGCTATTTTGCAACGGCGCAATAGACTTGAAAACCGGTGTTACATGTTTGAATATTTCTTTCGCGCAGAGAAAACAGGTGAAAGCTGCCCCCTTTGAAAATTAAACCGCCTTGGGACATCATTTTCGCATTGTGAAGTGAGGGCGGGAGCTGGTCTTCCAAGAATATATTACAACCTGGGCGCGAGTTCCAGAAAAGGCAAGCCCGCCCTTTTTACCTTCAAGTTACAGACTGTCTGTCTGCTCACGCAAGATTACTCACCAGGGACCTGCGCACTTCCGCCGCACTCCAGCTCCCTCATTTTTTTTTCCATCCCACCCTTGGTACCACTAGACATCGTTTATCACGGGTGAGTTTGAGGGCCTCTTATACCGAATGATGTTTCACAGGACTCTGACAAGCCCAATTAGATTGCTCGAAGAAATGTTCAGCTCACCAAGTTTTTCTGCAGCACTGTGTTGGTGGATGTCTAAGTAGACTCTCTCGGAGGCGAGATAGATCTCCGACACCCTTTTCTTCCGCACAAATTTCGAGCTCTGGCTGCAAATCAAGCAGCGCCACACAGGGTCGCCGTACTTCTCAGGATCCACGTTCCTGGAAATGTTCATGTAAGTAATCACAGTTAAAGTTAACTTTGTAGTAGTTGAGTACGTAGTTGTTACATGAGCCGCCTCTTCCTCGTGTTCTGCTCCGATTTGAATGGCCGCGACGATCTGAGGCCGTAGGCTGAAGAGCCCCTTCCTGCCAACTTCAAGCCTTTCCCGCGATAGGCAGCTCATTGGATACAGGGGCGAGGGCTTCATCACAAAAGGTATACACTTACCTTACATTGTCGTAAGAAATCTGCCTCTCCTATGGTGTTCGACAGTACAGTCGGATAGTGAACTGACATTATGGTAAGTAGGTGGTTAAACTCCAAAAGATAGACGAGACGCGTCGTGAACGCGTTATGTACACTTATTTGTATCTGAAGCTCTAGACAAGCCTATTCGGCCGAAATAAACTTTGTTCCATTTTCTTGAACTGCCAATTCAACGCTCGTCCACTGCGGCACATTCGATGAATCACCAGAGCGTTGCCGGTCACCCCACTTTGGAATCCGCTTCTGGACTGCTTTTTTGTTATCAATATTTCAATCTTCAATACTAACATCCTCCGCCGTTTCCCGTACTTGGCCCTAGGAAGCCATCCGAAATCAATACCGGTCACCTGCCCCTCGTGATTCTGGATATAGGCACTTAGATCTCGGATATTCTTAAGCTGCTAGAACAGAACTTATCTAGACATCTCTGCGCTGTCATGGCCCTTCCGAATGGACTTCCATGTTCTCTACACGAAGCCGCTAATGGGGAAGTTGCATGTTGTGGCTGATTCTATTCTATGGACGTTGTCGCATACTTGGAAAATTTCCAGTACTTGGTTTCTTGCCCTATTCTTGTTGAGGCAGAAATCTCTCAATGGCGTCCGGACTGTTTCTGGTCGCCATGGCCTAGTTCTAACCAGACGTGGATTTATCACCATGTATATATGTTTGCATCAAGCTCGGTCTATCGATACCCACCCCACGCACGAATGCGCTTCTTTTCTCAGACTCGTAACTCCAACCCGTCTTCTCTTCTTCCGAGAGATATCGGTTACAAAGTTATTCTCCCGCCACAGGCGTGCAGATCGCACCTTTTGTATGCCCGCCATCCAGACGGTGAAAACCTTCCTTTTCACCACAATTCTTATTTCCCCTGCCGAGCTCTCACGCGTCGATTGGCTGTTCCTGGCCTTGGGCGGAAACATTGTTTTTTTATTTATTTTGGTCAGCATTTCCCATTCCGCACCTCGGCCTGCAACGGCTGATGGACGTGGGGGTCGTTTCAGGTTCAGGGTCAGTCGGATTTAAAGTGATCTACAGAGGAAATTTGAATGACGTCCTCCTCCTCGCATGTCAGTAGTCTGGGACACACATGCCACGCATACTTGCTAATACTTCGAAATATTGCTAGATGTCAGGGTAAATAAATGAAAGAGATTTTGTCTGGGCAACAAGGGGTGATCCAGCTTCAAACTGCGAAATTTATCGGGCATTAATTCACGCCAAGCTATATCGATCGGTGGCGAATCCGCGCCCGTCTCCTAATACCTCCTCCTGGATATTAGTATGACTGACGCTTTATTGAGTTTGCAGGCATTATTCCAGTGTCGTCGAAGGAGTTAAATGGCAGCGGTGCGTTCTCGAGGGAAGGACGTGCGGAGACACCCAGCTTCGCGGAGTTGAGGCCCCAGAAACAAGTCACTGGGGTCACTTGGTCACGCTCTGGAAAGTGCGATTTCATCGAATAGTTTCGGCCCGGCCTTCTACTTTCTCCGTTCCTTTCGTATGTCGGCACCGGCCATCATATCATTTCTCTGAATTTGAGCGTTCGGGATTTTAGATGTTTGTCCCGCGCCTCAATTTCCTTCCAAGGTTTTCGTGCTAGAATTATTGGTCATACTTGCTCGCCCCAGCAGCGAGGCACACGGAAATTGACAATCGACGTTCGTACCATCACCAGCATTCTCAATGGGATGTCCCTGCTTGCACCTGCAGTCTCTTCACGCGACAGCCAAGACATGACTTCACATCACTAAAATAATCAAGCGTCCTTAATTTCAGCGGGAATTTTCTCTTTCGCTTCCGAACCACCCGTTTCTTGTTCTTTAGCACTTCCTGCTCGTCCAACTTCATCAACAACCTCTCCTGCCCAGTTAAAAGGTAGTGGCCCCATTTTTCTCATTACCTGTTGGTCTGCTGACTGCGTTTGACATCTCCTTCTCAGGTTGTCCCTTGTTGTTGATTCAGCAAGATAACAAATCACGCAACGCACGGACTGATGGTGCCCGTCCTCGAACTTCCTGTCGACCTCTTTCTCTCCATATTCCTCCATCTCTCCATCCGCGATGTCCTGAATCTTCGGCAGGTATGGCAATTACTCTTGAGCTATGAGCTTTTTGCAACTAATTTATCCTGATCGATAATTCACAGACATGCAAGGGGTTCCTAGAAATAACCCAACTCCGCAGTGTCTGGCATCTTCTCTTGACCACCAATATTCTGGAGCGGAATATCCCGATCCCGGGATTTAACCGTCTATCCATCGAGTCGCTGACAGCTTCCGAACTTGAACAACTAGCCTTCCAAGCCCTACAACTCCGAAGAACGTGGACGCAACTTTCTCCCACCGCATCCAATGAGTATACACTAAAATGCGACGTTCTACCTACTCGACTGGGTGTAGTCGCTCTCGAGTTTATTCCAGGGAGAGGCAACCGATATCTGCTGTCGCTCGCCCTGGCCAGCAACCTCGGTCGACTGTACAGCCTACAGTGCTGGGATCTCGAGGCATCCCCACCCGACTGTATCGCCATGCGGACAGTCCAGCAATGTGGTTGGTTTATTTTAAACACTGACCACGCTAGTCCAACCATACTGGCTATCCAGTCCCCTGCGTATGTGACCATTCACACCTTTCGTGTACACAGGCCTGATATTCCATCTCAGCATCGAGTTGCTTGACATCGATTTTTCCGGCACAAATCCTATGACAGGCTTCGTTAGGACAACCACGATTGAAGGGCGGACTGACACATTGCAAGGTTTACATGGTTCAACTGTTCTCACCACAGACGATCAGAACCGCGTGCATATGTGGGATACAGGGAACCCAAACGCACATCTGGAATTGCGAAGTCCCAACGGCGAGGTATGGCACAGCCAATTTTCTGTATTGTAACGTTGGCTGAGTCAAGAAATTCAGTCAGAAATGCTCCTCGGCGTGATCATCCAAGACCAGTTTGCAATTGTTATTCGACGTACCGCCCTCGAAATATATGGCACTCATTCTCTTGGGTCCGAAAGTCCATCTATCGTGGTGTCTCCCATCGTGGTCCATCGATGGATGTGGAAGTTAGATAGTGTCAGCATGGCCCCGCAGGCCTCATGTGTGACCACCCGCTCGACGAGACCTCCCCCAATCAACGTACTCATACGTTATGGAAGCCTCCTCCCATGGGTGAGTGCTCATGCACAGTCATCACCTTACGGCACAAAAACTAAGCACACACAACTTGCAGCCCGTCAATCTTCTACATCATTACGTCCTGCATCCCAACGGTTTATATGACGCGTCGAGGCCGGTCGACGCAAGCAATGTGCCTTATGAAGTTACGCTGGCAACTCGAAGGACGATCGGGTCCCCCATTCGCCTTTTTGCGACATATCATATGGCGATGGGGCGCTATGGAACGGCGGTCTGGATCGATAGTCATACTGAGGATTATTTTGGGAGGACGGACCGAGGTCAGAGGCTTGCTGGCAGCTTACTGCTGGCTGCCGATGGGGATTTACAGGTCGGAGACGATCACGAGGAGGTTCCTGAAGCTAGAGTTGAATCGACGATGGAATCGACTGTCTTCTTGGTTTCGGAAAATGATAATTGGACTAGGCTTGCGGTCAGTGAGGAGGAAGGGCGAATCGCTGTTGGATCTGTGAATGGCACTATTACTGTTCTCGAGTATGCATAGGCGGGTTTATTCTAGACAATTCCGCAGGTTGGAACACACATCTAATCTTTAGGCACGACACTTCTCGCTTCAATTTGACGCACTTAGAAATGGTTGATTGACGGCGTGAAAATACATTTCCATTGATACAGCATAGACGGCGTTAACATCGAAAACTTAGGGAATGGTGGCGATGAGGACCTGTAACCTTGTAAACAACAGAGTGAGAGCAAACATGAACGACACATACCGCTGACGGCGTAAGTCCGAGCTCTCTCAAGGTCTTTGAAAAATCGGCATGAGAGAAGACTTTCCTGCAGCGAGCGAAATAGGTTACATCAAACCAGTGGAGGAAAAATTTTCAGGGGACTGCTTGCCTTGGGAAATGTTGTGAGAAAGAAACTGTCTCGACGTCAACAGACAACGACTGTCCCGCTAAGAATTCGGCTACTTCGCGAAGGGCTGTAGAAATCGGGTTCGATCAGTAACTCATTGGCATTGAAGGCATGATATAGTAACTTACTCGCTTCACTGGGTAGAGTTGTCGTGTATGGCTGTCCGCCAGTAGACATACGAATCTGTAACCGGGTCTCTTTGAAGTCTTTGCCAGCGACACCCGAGGACGAAGGTGTGGTTTTCGGAGCTGGCGCTGGCGCAGGAGCGGAAGATTCACCAGGGATAGGCTGACCATCGCGGATGGCTTTCTCCCTGGAGAATTTCTCAGCCCTTGCTTTTTTGTCTGCTTCAATCTGTGTTTTGATGGCAGCTTTCGCACGTGCATCCTCGATTTTTTCTGACACCGTGTTAAAGGGAACAACGGTCATTTGGCAGGATCACATACCTCGTTTCTTCTCATCGGCGTCCTTGAGCGCTTGCTTGAGCTTCATATCTTCCTTGATTTTATTCATTTCCTTTATGCGGGTATATTAGCTTGAAGGTGCACAAGGAAACAGTCGTCACTGACCTTTCCAGACTTTCGCCTGATGTTCTCATTGATTTTACGCTCCTGTATTTCCTCCTCTGCCTTCTTAGCGCGTTTGTCAACCATCCTTTGTCGAAGTTCCGCTAATCTCTCTTTCTTTTCCTCTTCAGTCAGGGGCTTGATCTAATGGGCGAGTACAATGAGATTGCGGCAGGGGAAAGTCAGAAACCTCTTGATAACCTCTTCAGTGGACTCTTCAAACTGATCGTGCCCACTCTTCTCGGCATGGAAGTTCGCCACCGCGGTATTTCGGAAGATCTTACCACACTCAGAACACTTGATGCTCTTGAAGCCAATAGAGGAATGAACCCTGGTACGTGTTGTCTGCTAACACACGCTGGACATACCTTGGCTTCTACGGCACTGCTTGCAGCTGCACCTAGACTCTTCAATGCATCGGCATCCTCGTCGTCATCGACGTCCATGGCATCGCGCCTGCTTGCGCCACTCGATGACTCATTGACGGCGCCAAGATCGGGTACTGGTTGCCCCTCGTGCTCTAAGATATGATCCATGGCAGGCTGCAAGCCGCGATTTCCAGTAGCCTTCAATGCCCCTGTTCATCAGAGATTGCATGGTAAATGGATAATGATCGAGTGAGTGCAAGCTCAGAGGATCATATGAAAGGTCGGCGAACATTCGACGCGTGCGCTTTCAAATCCCATTCCCAAGAGAGTGTCTTTGTCGCCTGCCATGCTTGAGGAGTCTTTAGAGTAAAGTCGAATTGGGCGGAAGCAATGCTCTTGAGAGGGTGGTGGAAATTACAATTTGGTCTTTGTTTATTTCAATCATTACGGTTACGTAAGCGGACTCAATGACTTATGCAGCTGCTGTCGGGCACAAGCCCATGATAATCGATTAACCAACGAGCCCTGGCTGTAAGTACTTATAAAGTACCTACGATTGTTGCAAAGTCGCGTAGAATAGAATGCATTGTGCGGTGTTCCCGGTTTCCAAAAATCCTGGCACACGGCGGCGGCAGGTGACTTTCGGGTATTCTCGAACGTCAGCTGGGCGTTTGATGTTACCGATCTAGGTCTCTGGGACGACCACCACACCATCGACGGCAGGGACGGCACATTTTTTATTCTCCCTCTGGCCACTGGATTAACGATACAATCCGTTCGTCAACGCTATCTAGGACACTACAGCAAGTCATCCTGCAAGGACTGCGCAAATGCCAGATCCACGACCCCATTCTCCTGTCGACGAGGACCTGCAGAATCTGTATAATGAAGTATGGGCCGGCTTTGCCGATGAAACACCAGCCGCGCACCCCGAACAAGAACTGGACAATATATATAGCGTGTATGGAGGAGATAATGATCATCAGAGTCGCGCTTCACAGCCTTCAGCGCCCAATGGCCGACAGCATTGTGCGTGTGAGACGCCCTGAGGATTCATCCTACACAGCTAATACTTTCTGATCATCTAGACGCGTATGGCTCATCGCCACGAACGGCTCCCAGGAGTCCGCATGACCCTATGATCACATCGCCCAAAGCTGCTTCAGCTGTGCGACGTTTGCCACCGACACCTGGAGGCTCATCGCCAAAATCTTCTCCTACGAATGCAAATCCATTTTCGATGCCAGAACCTGAGCTCTATTACGAAGCGAGCCAACCGTCTCCTCAGCGTATGCATCATTATAGTACAGATTCCTACGCTTCCTCCACTACATCCAACGATCTGCTTCGCAAAGCGACAGCTGCAAACGCTGGTGGCCGACGACTGCCAGCGGCGCCAGCCTATATGAATGGCTCAAGGCCAAGCGGGGGAAGAGCACCAGGCCTACCATCGGATCCTCGACCTCCGCCCAGAGTTCTAAGTCATGCCTCATATGATTCCACTTCCAGCTCATCAGCTGGTTATTCAAGCCCACCGTCTCGGGAGTCATCGTATCGACCACCAGGGGCACGCCCTCCTACCATTCCAGGCCGTTATGAACCCGATTCTGACATGCGCTATGTCGACAACCGAAGCATCAATTCCGATTGGTCTTACCAAAAGCCAACTGACCCTTACCAATACAATCCATCTGTGTCGAGGTCTTCCAGTGCACTTGGTGTCCCAGCTGGACTACATAGGCAGCCAAGTCAAGAATATCTGGGGAGTCCGGTCCTTCCTGCGCTGTCTTTCACAAATACAGGGCATGAAACCTCTCATTGTTCGTTTCCTGCATTAAATATTGCTAAGCAGCTAATTATGAGTAACAGATACCGGTTATGCTGATCCTCAATTGCAAAGGAGTGGTTCTGCTACTTCTTCGCAAGTTGGCTACTTAACCCAACCAACTTCCTCCGCTGACCATTATTATAATGGCGAGTACCCTAGTGGGGCATCGTCCTCGACGGCCCAACTCCTCTCTTCGAACGATGGCTACTATCAACCAAGCGCGGAAGGTCCAAAACAAACTCTCTATCCTGATGCTGGTCCAAGCAACCTAACACGAAACCCAAGTGATATGCTTCGCACACTTGCCGATTACGATCAAAATGGCCCTGTGGATATTCAGCCTGAGGAAGAAGGTGAATATTGGGAGGACGAGGATGACGAAGATGAGAACCGCTTCGTCAATTTCTCGCTCTTGTCCCATATGGCTGTTCAACTACGTGACAAAGTACCCCGCGGTACACACGTCAAAGGGAGCATTCCGTATCCCCGAGCGTTCACTGGAAAGGATATTGTGGTGAGTACGGCGATAGCGTTAATTTCTATGGTTAACCTTCCCTTGTCGCAATGTAGTCTACGATCCAGTCGCAGATTCAACGCGAGCTCGCAATCAACCACGGGGTGTCAACCAGCGACCGACGCGCGGCTCTGCAAGTTGCGAGAAGTCTTCAAAGCCAGCTGTTCTTCTACGAAGTCGAGTGGGGAAGCAGGGTGTTACAAGACGGTGTTGAGGATGTGTATATGTTTTTGGGCGACTTGGAGGGAGGATCAGAGTCTGTTCCTGAGCTTGAAGAACTCCCGACAGGTGTGGTCACTATGTTGACACGATGTTATTCTCCTAGCTGTGGTGATGGTGCGCCGTGTTACTCGTATGTTTGTCCCCGCAAGGTATGTCCCCCAAACCAAATTCGTTGGCTTTCCTCTAACCTTGAGATATAGGGCAATTCTATCATCGGCCCTGTGTCGACGCCAGTGGAAGCTCCATCCGAGAGCAAGGCTTGGACATCGACAGTAGATCCGGAAGTCCTCAAATCGCTGCCGGAAAGTGAGATTAATCGACAAACGTACGTTACGTTGTGGACAAATTCTTCCCAATCGCTTACTCAAGACATATCGCAGTATCATCCATACGGTCATCAGCAAGGAGGAGCAATATGTTCAAGACCTTGACATCGTGGAGTCGGACTTCATCAAACCTCTCAGGATGGCCAACCCTCCTGTCATTCAGTCAAATGTGGAAGAGTTCATTGACGAAGTTTTCGGCAACATACTGGATCTGCGAGAATGTAACCGACGCCTACTGGAGGTCATGTACGTCCGACAACGAGAACAAGCGCCTATCATTCAGAGAATCGGCGACATTTTCCTCGATGCAGCGACGGAATTCCGACTCGCGTATCCCATATACATAGGTCATCATCCCATTGCCGAAAAGAGGATGAAGGATGAGGTGGATAACAACCCAGAGTTCAGGCTTTTCCTCGAGGTGAGGATCATATGCTTCCTTCTGATATTCGTACTTCGTAACTCATACTTTATGTATAGCAATGCTCTCGACAATCTTCGCGCCAGGGAGAGTCGCTTCGTCTCGATTTGAAGCACTTCCTCAACCGGCCTGCAGAGCACTTGCAGAAGTACCCGGTGTTGCTCGAGGCCATTCACCACGAAACAGCGGAAGGAAATCCCGATGCAGACTACCTGGTTGAGGCTATCGAGTCCATCAAGAAACTGCAATCTGTAGCGCAACTGCGGACGTTCCAGTCGGCTATGGGTAGAGGTGCTGCTGGAAAGTGGGAGTGGCACGATCTAGTGTCCCCTGAGATTAGAGCGGGCCTTTCAAAGAAGGAGGCTAAGCGTCAATCGTCAGTTTTTCTCAGTTCTTGCATTCATAGATCTCACTAGCTCTGTTAGGATTCTCTTTGAGCTTATCAAGGGTGAAATGGCCTACGTCAAGGATTTGGAAAACATCGAAAATGTCAGAAACTCAATAACGGTTCCTCTTTTTCCTGACCAATTGTATTCTTCTTTAGATGTACATCATTCCTCTTCGCACCCTTGAGCCGCCTATAATCCCAAGGGATCGGCTGGAGCAGTTCATTCAGGACGTTTTCCACAACTTCGGGGAGCTATATGAACATCACCAGAAACTAGTTGACAAGCTCCAAGAAATTCAACGCGAAGAACACCCTGTCATTAGCACGGTCACTGCTGCCTTGCTTGATGCTGCTCTCAACTTCAGGGAAGCATATATGGAGTACATCCCCAACTACCCAATCGCTGCCTATCGGATCGATGATGAAATGGCTAATAATCTGGCGTTCAAGACCTTTGTTGAAGTATGGCTTTTGGCCCTGTCGTGGAGTCCGTTCTCATCATTATATCTGTGTATCTAGGCCGCTGTGCGTCATCCAGATGCCCATCGTTTGGATATGAAGAGCTTCATCAATCGCCCAATTCCTCGTCTTCTTCGTTATGAACTCCTGCTCAAAGGTATTTTGGACGAGACACCCCCAGGTCATGAGGATATCGAGGCAATTCCACAAGTCATTGATATCATCAAGGCTTTGGGTAAGGAGACTGAGCCGGGGGTGTTTTCAGCGAAACAGAAGGTCGAGCTGTGGCGGTACAACTCAAATCTCGTTTTCAAGCCTGGAGAAGCCATTGTACGTTTTGGCAGTTTCTTCATCTGCTCACTGATTCCAACAGCTTGCGTAGGATATGGACCTCCTCAACGAGAACCGGTCCTTGATTCATTCGGGTAAACTTCTCCGTCAACCTGAGAGCGGCCTTGAATGGAATGGATGGAGTGAACTCTTTGTTCTCCTTTTCGATAACTACAGTCAGCCATTTATTGTACTTCTGTTGTATCGCTGTTGCTGATACAGTTCACAGTGGTCATGACCAAACCCAAGGATAGAGATGGTGTTATTCGATACCATGTTAATCGAAGAGTAGGTTTGCTCAGTTTGTTCGAGAACGTCACATTGACCGTTCGAGTAGCCAATACCTCTCGATCTTCTCACTCTCGTCAACTTTACTGATCCGCCGACCCAACGAAGTACGGGTCTCCTGCGCAATCTTCGTGGTGAGCGACACGCCGAAGGAGGTAGTGCCGTTGCAGCTGGGGCCTCACCTGATAGCGCCAATGATTCACGCTCCGTGTTCCCCCTGACACTCCATCACAACGGGCGAACAGGCGGCCCGTATATTCTGTACGCCGACTCCGCGCAGACTCGGAATGAGTGGAAGCAGAAGCTCGAAGAGGCGCTTGGACTGCGCAAGATTGTGCAGGAATCGAACAAGGTCTTCGAGGTCGAGACGCTCAGTGCAGATACGTTCTTGGTCCCTTCCATGATGGCTGGAACACCTCCGCCGTCATGGAACCAGGACAATGCGTTCACCGGTAAAGTTACTTGTTCAGTGCCATTCAGTAAGTACCCGGATCGTATCCACCTCTTTGTGATGCTGATTGGACAATCAGCGACATCGAATGGTCGTCCACTTGTGGCTATCGGTTGTGCCGAGGGAGTGTGGATTGGGTATCGTCATGATCCAAAATGTAGGCTGTCTTTCTGACACAGACCTGGCCAATCTAACTTTTGTTTAGCCATGCGTCGCGTGCTTCACCTAAAGATGGTCACACAATGTGCGATGTTGGAAGAATTCGGTATCTTCCTTGTGTTGGCCGACAAGGTATGTCGTTCAACGCCCAAATCGTATCCTCTTTTTGATGAGAGTCCCCAGTCGCTATTCGCATATCACATCGAAGCCCTTGTACCGTCATCGCCTCAGACCATACACAATGCTTCCAATCAAGTGCCACAGAAACTCAACGGAACCAAAGATGTTCACTTCTTCAGTGTGGGTAGTTTGCACGGCCGCACGCTCATTATATACATGAAGAAGAAAGGAGTATGTTATTTTCTTTATGTCCGATCCTTTAACTAATTTATACCATGTTCCAGCTGGAAAGTATTTTCCGTGTCCTGGAACCTGTTGGAGATAAGATCAATGAGAGAGTCAAGGCCCCAATCGGATTTGGCTCCCGCCTAGGTTTCCGTTCGGCCAAGTCGGAGTGGTTCCGTGTTTACAGGGACTTCTTCCTGCCCACCGAGTCCTTTGACCTCATCTTCTTGAAGGCCCGAATTGTGGTCTTGTGCGCCAAGGGTTTCGAAATCATGGACCTGAATGAGTAAGTCAAATGGTGCCATACCAGCCTCCTTTTGTCCTGATCTCTCGTTGTGATCTAGCTTCAATAGTATCACGATACCCCTGTTGGAGGATCCTCGAGTACCTTTGGCAAAACGCTGTGAATCCTGCCGGCCGATGGGAATGTTCAGATCAAAGGAGGATGAATTCCTTCTTTGCTATGATGGTTAGTCCTATACATACAGAAGTAGATACTCCCCAAGCTCACAGTTTTCAATCCTAGAATTTGGCCTCTACGTCGACAAACACGGTGATCCCAGCCGATCAGCAGGCACTATCGAATGGGAAGGCACCGCCGAGCGGGTCGCTCTCCACTCACCTTATGTCCTAATCTTCGACTCGCGTTTCATTGAGATTCGCCACATTGAGACCGGGCGTCTCGCACAGATCATCCCTGGGAATGACGTGCGATGCATCTACGATGGAAGAGGGGTGAACAGCAACATCGCAGCGGCACCAGCTAAGGAAGGTACCGAGAGTATGATTCAAGAAGCACAAGTTCATGCCGTCATGAACGCGGTAGAGACCATACCCCTTGGAGGAGGGAAAACATCAAGGGTCGTTGCACAAAATGTCGTGGAGCTGATACCCACCCTCCCATTGTATCCTCCGGGCTCACTGGCTCCCCCCGCTGCAGAGAATGCCTACGCACCTCGGTCGTACTTCTCACCCCCGAATTCACCAGAAAACCAGCGGCCCCAGTTCTGGAGATAATGCCCATTTTCAAGAAGCGCCACGAGAATATTTATGAGACTACTACCTGTGCACGTTTTCCCTTCACGCTTTCGCTTTATCTTTCTTCCACACATTCAAAAATCTATTGTATCTTGCCACTTGGCTTATCGGACTACAGTACGTTTAGAACCAGCAGCGCCGGATTTAATGGATTTCCATTCTCATATAGTACCTGTATATAAAGTTCAATGAACATGGCATTCGCATTTGCTTCTCATTTCGCTTTGTGTTCCTCGGCTATCTGACTTGAGCGTCTATCTCACAATACGTCACATTGAGGGCGTTAGGGTTGCTCTCACTTCCACTCATGTCGTCCAATTTCAAACGACACAGGGCGCCTTCACAGACTTCGTCTTCATCCTCAACGTCCACTGAAGGGCCTCAGCATCTATCCAAAGCCTCTCGTACTACTCCAGTTGCCTCAGACGCAAACGGCCACCCACTCCTGTGCACTCTGCCACCAACATGTAATCATCGACCGACGCCTCTGGCCAGTACAAGGGATCTGGAAACCCACTATGCTACATATCATGCCCATGTGTGTGAGCAGCATGGATGTGGCGCCGTGTTTCCCGATGCACGATTGTTGGAACTGGTGTGTGGCGCGTCTGATCTGGATTGATTTTTGGAGATCTGACGTTATTTTTCTGCTTTCTTTTCTCACTTCTCAATGCCATACAGCACCAGACAGAATGCCATGATCCCCTAGCTGCTGTACGAAAGGACAGGGGTGAAAAGATTGTATGTCTCCATTTTGCCGCGCCACGCTTTTTGGCGTGATCACAATCGTCTTCCTAACTGTTGATCTTCCTTGTTTCTTTCCATCATTGCGTTCTCAACCTACAATAGTTCGCATGCCACCTTGCTTCGTGCACTCGGCTCTTCTCAACACCGAAGGCGCGACGGCTACATTTGATCGAGGCACATGCATACCCCAAGCAGTATTTCTTTGCAGTTACGAATAAAGGAGTCGGCGGGCTGCTGAAGAGATGGGGTGAAGGTGTAAGCATGATCCGAGGGGAATGGACACCCAGAGAAGAAACCAATGAAGATGTCGACGAAGATGAAGATGCAGAGGAGGTTGATGACGCCGCCATTGAAGTGGATTCGAAGAACCACAACCATGATACTCAATCGCATGTTACGAGCAGCGATGAAGAAGACATGTCTACTACCGACTCTCAGAATGCAGATGAAGCCATCGACGGGCTTGCAGATACCATGGGCTCACTAACACTCATACCACCTTCCATCCGGTTCGGCCGTGGTGGAATAAAAGGCGGTTTCCTCCATCCTGGTCATCGAGGTGGATACATAGACAGGGGCAACGGGGTCGCTGGACGACCTCGAGGAAGGGGAAGGGGTGGAAGGGGGCGAGGACGGGGTGCCCCTCCTCAGGTGATGGGCATGGATGTAGACCCAGCCGGGTCATCGCTCACGAAACAACCTTTACTTGGGAGAGCTGGAAGGGGACGCGCTGGGATAGTTCATATACCCCAAAGAGGTAGAGGATCAGGAAGAGGTACTGGACCTCGAGGTGGTGCATTTTGAAGTGTGTTGGCGAGATTCAAATGAAAGTCAAATGTATATCATGTATCATTTCGGAGGAGAGTTACCTGCAATGTGTACATTACGTTGATTGCGAATAACCAGTGGTCGTACATAGTCTTCCAGTAAAGCTCATCGCACTCCACTATGTAGGGGGCAACGGTCTGATCGCATGTCTCACTATAACTTCAGCGCGAAGAACTTCGATAGTGGTTTCAGATATTTGAGCACGCGGCCAAGCAATAAAAATAAGGCGCAGGGGACTCGCTTTTTCCCACTTCACCCCAAAGACCAGCAGATCCGTCGTGGCAGCCATGGAAAGTCCACGACCCACTAGTGCCTTCTGGATAAACCAAAAACATGAACATCCTGATTCAAGAAATCTATCTTGGCGTACGAAGGTCAAAAGACGCTTCAGCACCCTATTCTCTTCTCTTCCTGCACCGGAAGATAGTTCCCAAAGCCATAGCAGCCAAGTGGACGATGAAAACATCAGCGCAGGACTCGTGGCGGCACTGAAGATTCCATGGCTGTATAGTGGAATTAACGGCGAAGGGGCATCCACTGCATCGACAAGATCCCAACCATATCGCACTGGTATCGACCTGGGCATAGATACAGTCGATGATTCAGATTCAGACGCCCTAGGCAGATGGAAGAGGGAGGGATCCGACAGTCAGGTGTACATGGATCTGGTAAATGCTTCGTACATGTTTCTAAAAGGTAGAATCTGAAAGCAATGCTGTCCATAGATGCGGGGGCCCAGTTCTAGTAGGATCCAGGACATAGAAGACTCCGGTTTTACTGGTGCAAAACAGGCCACGACCGAGCCCAGGCGCTGGAAGCTCGAGGCAGAAATCCGGGAGTTGAAATACGAGATCAGGACGTTGAGAGCAAATATCGAAGATTTGGAATTGCAGAGTCGGTTTGTGCAATTGATGCGGAAAGGAGCAGCATTGGCAGCAGGCGTGACCCATGAGAGGGGTTCTGAGTAGCAGGATGGAATGTCGAGTACAGGATTTGACAGCTGCTGGGATCAGACCGCTAGATATATGGCGTTTCGATGGTCAATGAAAGTTATTTGAGACGTTTAAGGCAAGAAAGGACAGTAAATTCTTGAAAGTAAATCGGAGACTGGGTTGCCGACGCGGAAGAATGAATCCGGTTCAGAAGGACGTTGAACTCAAAGCTCAATAGCTTTGACTATCAATTAAAGTAAACACACACCTCCGGACTCCGAAGCCCCAGACCCGGGGCCCGTGTTTGAAACTACACAGTATACTGTACTCTTACGACCCACTCTTCAGTCATTGTTACACGTTACAAATATTGTTGACCTCTTCACCTCTTCAGGGGTCAAAATTATGCATTACAGAGTCGAAATCTCTTCACGGGATTCTTTTTTCTGTGTTTATTCAGAGAGTTGTGGTTGTGTATTCACTGGTTAGAAATTTTTTGGTTTTTTGCCCTGGATTTCTGACTTGTAACGCTCTTCAATGACCAGGGTTACGCGTTACATCTTCGATATCTCTTCACTTCAGACCCCAATGTTACGCGTTACGTGAAGAATTGGTCGTAAGAGTACAGTACTGTATAGCAGCTACTTACGTCCAACAAGTATCTACGAGAGTGAGAGAGTATACACTGGAGACTAGCATTAGCGCGGGCTCCAGCAATTTTTTAAATGGCTCAAGCTCAATTGCGAGCCCTTCATCATACCAAAAGCCCAGTATGAGGTAGTCTCTCCTAGACAGACACCATCAGTCGTTTTTCCATTCTGGAAGTATGAGAGGCGCCCACCATTGTCGAGCATTGTGAACCTCTGTGGCTGCCATGGGAAAGGAATGCTATCTAGAAACCGTGGCATGCAGGATACTTCGCTGAGACGATGATATTTGAATTTCCAAACGGTTCCCTTCTTTGGCCTTTCCAGCGAGGACAAAATGAAGTACGGACTCCGAAATAGACTCGTAACCACTCTGCCTACAGTCGAGGTAAGCTCGTGGCTGCAGGCAGAGTGGTTAAGAGACTAATTGGAACCAATGAACAACTTGTCTGGCTAAAGAGAACGGAAATTCCAATGCAATTCTGAAGGCTCACAACTTTTCTTGTAATACTTCGTAGTCTCGTCAGTTTACCTTTTCGCGAATACGAAACGATTCCTGTCTGCCCGCATGTACGTCCTCGCAATAGCTCACACATTGAGGAACTACGGGGCATGAAGAGATTTTCTCAGAGATGATCAAAGTCGTTTTCAATGCTGTGCTCACCACGAGCACTAGTAGTGAGCGATACCCGTGAGATTGGGCGTTGATCACTCTCCCAGGAATCTTTGAATTGAACTTCCTCCTCACAAACAAGTTGTTCCGAAGGCGCCTCGTGTTCAATTCCCAACGCAGCACTGGATTGGGCTGTTTGCCGAAACGAAATCACGGTGGAGACAGCAACATTGCGATACCCAAAATTTGGAGGTGGTGTTGTTCGATCCCTGACCAGAGGTGTCGGAAGTGCCCACACAGTCAGTTGTTCACATGAAAAGACTTTTGGTCGCCTATCCGCCTCGTCAGTGTATCTGATGAGTGTGGATGGCGCCTTTCGATACACCCTTGAAGACTGACACGGCAGCGAAAATTGCTCCCGTAAGGCTTCGTCAATAATAGGGTAATTCCAGAGCAAGTGCTCTAAATTACGACCTCCGAGTCTCCGGAAAGCCACACTGTGTCGCCAGTCCTTTGCACTTTGGTGTCTGACCGCGTCACGGAAACGGTCCCAGACACGACCTACGAGACGAAGCAAGAAATCCGGTCGGTAAATCTCAATGAAATAATGAGACAAAGTCAACGTTGGCGAGTGACGGTGCCTGAAATGTCCTCGCCCAGCTTTCACGCTGATTACGACATGGATCAGCCCATACGTTTCTCGACCAGAGAGCTCTAGACGGCCAGTGTCAGTGAGGGCAGGCCTACGTGTCGTTTGAGTTGATGTGGCAAAGTGCTTGAGTGTAGCCGTTGCATTCGGGTGGTCGTATTTGAACTATAGGAAGGGCATTCTCAGTGAAGTGGTTTTAAAATTCAAGACCAACAAAATCTTGTTCGCGTACAGCAACTGTGCCCGTTGTCAAAATGCTTTGAAGCAGGTTACCATCATCGTCATTGAGATTGGTTTCCAATGCAAATGAAACTGTATTTCTAGCATTGATGTTGCGTTGGTCGGCGTTTTCGTCTGTGTGATTATTACCGTCCCCACCCCCTATTTCTTGCACAGTGTTTCCCTGCCCTGATTCATCGAGCGGGAGTTTTGAAATAAGGCGAGGCCATGAATCGGGGCCTCCAAGGTCGACGACGGTATCTACAAATTTAGAGGTATGTCATTGGGATTGTCAATGGTCATGCACTGAAGTCGGGGTTTACCCTTTTCCGACTCTATTATAAGGGGGTACGGTTCCATCAAGGCACTGAATTCTGCAATGGTTTGCTGAGAGAAACTGAACAGAGAAGCGCTTGTCATAAGAAAAACCGTCTCCGCGGAGCTCATTGTATCCAGGTCCATGTACGTCCAGCGGTCGACATAACCAGATTGAATCCTGAAGCCAGGCTCTTTGGGTACGGCCGACTTGAAGATCGCTTCGAGGGCAGGTACGCAGCTTTTGGCGTGGTCTAGCGCTTTGGATGGGAAAACGACAGTAGCAACAGCGACCGCCGTTCCAGGGCCTGCGGCATCTGCGACAGGCTTAGCGTCGGTATCCGTGACGTGAACAGGTTCGGGCAGCTGGGATGAAGACGGAGTGGGACATTCCAGCATGCAGGGCGCTGCCGTAGAGAATGGCATGATTTACAGTGTGGACAATGGCAAGGGGCTCAGTGTATTTAAGACAAAGAAGTCGCAAACATTCGGAGTTCGGCGAGCCTCCTATTAACGTCATTCGGGGGGGATCTAATCTTATCGCCTCAATTCACCGCCTACACACAGCGTATTCAAAATTCCCAATTTTCAACCAATATCTGACATTGCAAGTCATCGCATCAAGGAAAAAAAGCGAGTTAGATAAATAGTATACATATATAGACAAAGAAATAAAGCAAAGGTTAGATCGTCAAATCATGAATCAAGGCAGAAAAAAAGGGCAATCAAGTCTTTGTCGGTCCCCATTTCCATCGCTTGACCTGAACGACCCATTCTGTCCTCACCATCTCGTCGTTCAACCCATCAGCCACGAAAATACCCTCCTTCGTAAACCGGAACATCTCCGTTCCCAAGTTCCTCTGCAAGGTCTGCAATAATAGTTGTTTTGGTTCGGGCACCGCTGAGATGGGTACAGGTGCATGAGCGGATGTATCTGGTTTGGGCGAGGTGGTGGATGCGGTCCCGGTTGGACGTTCGGTGGAGTCCGCTATTGTAGCGACGGCCGCTTTATGGAAACCAGGACTCTGAGGCGCTTCGGTCGTTGACGAGGCCGCGCTAGGGATATCGGGCTTTGCTAGAGGATCGACGTTTTCTGTGGTAAGCGGGGGTTCGAGGTTGGATGGCGTGGCCGACTTGGCAGCTTCAGATTGAGCAGGGGTGCCGTTCACGGGTTGTTGGGATGATGAGTCTGATCCTGGACGTGTGGTCCCGGGTGGGAGAGCCGAAGAGCCACTCGACTTCACAGCTTCGTCTGGCTTTGATGCACCAGCTGGCTGTTCTGCAGTTGTCTCAATTGGGGCAGCATTCGCCTCCACGGTCGGTTCTTCCTCCACCACCTCCTCATCCAAGACCAGAGCGATGTCGTATTGTCGTACGCCACTTCCCATGCTAGGAGACAACAGGTAACTTTCTTTGGCCGTTTCCAGGATGACTGGTCTGGCCTCAGCGAAGTCGCCCTCGACGTCCATGACCGCTTCACCTCCGTCGATTCGCCGACGCTTCCTCGGCCGTTGTCGGTCAAGGGAAGCAGGGAAGAGGATGTCCTTCAATATATCCGGATCGTATTTAAATCTACACCGCAAACCATATTGAGTTCTCGAGAATCTGTATGAGTAGGATGACACATACCCAGCCTGGAAGTCCCCAGCAGGCCCAAGCCCGAACACGATGGTTTGCACGTTCATTTCAGCTTCTTCATCCTCGTCGTGGTAATTTATTGCCAGTCCATGGGCATCTAAGACGTCTTCAGGCTGTTCCGGAATGACGTCTAGCACGGTCGCATTCGGCAGTCGACGTGGGTAGGGTGATGAAGGCCAATCCCAACCACGTCGCCGTTTGCGCCCCGCCAATCTGGAGGCTGCAGTCCTGTCATAACCAAGGGCGGGGGCGCTGATATTCATACGGCGTTCGTGATATTCCAATAAACGTTGTGAACGATTGCGTAGACCACGAAGAGGATAAGCTGCGCCCTTCTGCAGACGAGTTAACACCTTCTCGCAAGTCATGTCAGAAAGACGAAACCCACCTCAATAAACTGAACATTGACAATCTCAATGGCACTGCCATCATGTCCAGTTCCCCATCCCGCACTGATCAGCCCCCGCCCATCATCATCCTCATCACCTACCCCCACCTCCCTCATCTGCACGTCTCCCTCTCCATCCACACCCCTCCCCGCCCCATCACCGTCAAACCACCTCTCCCCCCACCCGCCCAAAAACCGCCCAACCACCTCCTCTCGTCCCCTCTGCACCCCGTCCCCCACACCCTCCGCCCCAACACATCTCAACACCCTCACCTCCACCCTCATCTCCTTCCCCTCCCTCCTCGCACGCGCCGCGCCGCTCCACGTCACCCACCCCGAATGGACTGCACACAGGAACACGTCCGAGTCGTCAGTGTACACACGCCGGCTCCGCGTCCGGGGTTTCTGCGGCGCCCGCTGACGCTTTTCACCGCGTCGACGGCGTACGGGACGCACGGGGGGTACAGGTGCCCGTCGAACCACGCCGCCGCCCCAGATGCGTGGTCGTTTGGGCCGCTCGAGTGGGATGTGGCCGTTGGGTATGATGATCGTTGCGCGCGTCTCGGTGTCCACTGTGTATGCGTTGGCGGTTTCGGGTTTGGGAGGGTCGTCGTCTGTAGGTGCGCCTTTATCCTTCTCTTTCTCCTTTTCCTGCTCCTGCTTTGGCGCGAGGACTTGGGTTGGAGACGCGATCACCATGACTTTGGGTTGTGTCTGCTCCCTCTCCTTCCGCTCTTTCACTTTTTCTTCATCGTCGTCGTGGTTGGTGCCATCTTTCTCCTTCTCCTTCTCCTTGTCTTTCTCCGCTCCACCGTTCCCCCCAGCTGGTGTAAGGACATCAACCTCCATCTTGTTCTTGTCCTTATCGTTCTCCCCATCCATAGTCTTGTCCTTATCTGCCTGCCCCTCTCTCCCCGCATCAGCTGTCCCCTCCTTGACCACCTTCGTCTCCTCCTCCCCACCAACGCCGACATCAATATCAAAGAAATACGGGAACGGCACATTCGGGTACACAAACGTCCCCAAATGCACCGTCACCCGCGCCTTCGGCACCTCCCCATCCGCCACATCCTCCACTTCGTCCGCCACCTCCCACTCCCACTCTTCCTCAGGGTGAAGCCATGCATCCGTGCCCAGCGCAGGTCGGACGGCCTCCCCAGCCCCTGGTGGTCGCTCGTAAAACCGCTCCCCAGCTGTACCGTACACGCCATATTCAACGCCAGCACCAGGACCAACACCTACACCATACTCCCGTTCGCGTTCGCGCTCTCGTTCATAGACCTGGTACGAGTACTCCTCCGTGCCCATCGTCGTCATCCTCTCACGTTCGCGTTCACGTTCACGTTCATTCATCCACCACCCCGCACGTCCCATACCACCGGCACCAACCTCCTCTCGCTGCTGCTGCTGCTGCTCGCGCTCGAGTTCCTTGGCTTTCGCGCTGAGGCTCCTCTGGTGCTTGAGCGTGCCAGGAGCACTCGGCTCTCTTTCTCTTTCTCGGTCCCTCCTTTCTCTCTCCCTTTCCCTATCACGCTCCCTCTCCCTTGCAATATCCCGTTCCCGCTCCCTCGCAATATCCCTCTCCCTCTGCTCCCTCTCCACCCTCTCCCTATCACGATCACGCTCCCTCGTATCCCGTTCCCGTTCCCGTTCCCTCTGCTCCCTATCTCGCAGCTCCCTTTCCCTATGCTCCCGCTCCCTCATCTCCCTTTCCCTCTCCCTCTCCCTCTGTTCCCTCCCCAAATCCCTCTCCCTCTCCCTCCCTCCAACAGGCGACCCAACCCTCGACCCAACCCCACCCGCACCCAGCCCCGGCACAAACTGCGTATGGAACTGGTTCTGAAACTGCCGCTGTGGCGGCTCGCGTGCAAGCGGCGGGGACGGCCCCGGGAGAGAGCTTACAGGAGGCGGGGGCGGGGGCGGGGATCGGTATCCGGCGGGTGGAGGCGGTGGGAGAGGCACCTCGCGGTGGAGATGCGGGCTGGAGGTGTGGTGCACGATGTGCGGGTGGGCGTGTGCGTGCGGGAGGGTGTGTCCTGGGGCGTGCGGGTGGATGTGTGGGTGCTGTTGCGGCTGTTGTTGTTGTTGTTGGGGATGTTGGGGATGTTGGTGAGGGTGGGCGTGGGGATGTTGAAGCGCATGGACGTGCTGTGGTGGCGGGTGTGGGTGCGGGTGCGGGTGCGGGTGGGCGTGGATGTGATGCACGGGTGCGGCGAGGGAGGTGGGGTGGGCGAGGATTGGTCCTGGGATGCGTGGTTCCCTGTCCCGGTCTCTCTCCCTTTCCCTCTCCCTTTCCCTGTCCCGTTCCCTATCGCGGTCTCGGGCAAGATCACGGTCGGGACCACTCCGCTTTCTTTCACGTTCACGTTCACGTTCGCGCTCCCTCTCCCGATCGCGGTCTCCAGGACCAGAACCAGGACCCATCCCAGGACCAACAGGTGGCCTGTCCTGGTATGTAGAGAACATCCCCCGTTCCCTATCCCTGTCCCTGTCCCGTAATTCCCGTTCTCGTTCTCTGTCGACCCTCTCCCGCTCCCTTTCTCTCTCGACCCATTCCCGTTCCCGTTCCCTCTCTCTCTGCATATTCTCAGCCGGCGTCCCACCTCTCCCAATCACCATCCCCATCCCCAAACCACCCATCCCCATCCCCATCCCAGGACCCCGGAACCCTTCACGGCCAGGCGGACTCGTGTTCGCACCTGGAATCGGGGTGGGCGGAGACGTAGCTGGTCCGACGGCGGGAGGAATCCGGCCTTGGTGCGCGAGTGTGGGCGTGAGCGCCGACGTGGGTGTCTGTGTGCGACTTTGGTGTTGCGATGATGGTGGTGGGTTGGGGTTCGGGTTCAGATTTTGACGGGAGGACGCGACGGCGCGGATGGCGTCCATGTCTGCTCGGTCTCGATCGCGCTGGTCTTTTTCCCTGTCTCGTTCACGATCACGATCACGCTGGCGCAGGAGCTCGTTTTCCCTGTCTCTGGAGTCGCGTATGCCAGGCTGTCTGTCCCGCTCTCGTTCGCGTGGGATGTGTGGAGGTCCAGGTGGGGGCCGTGATTGCAGGAAAGGGTGGTGGTGAGGGAGGTCCCTCTCCCTATCACGTATATCCCTATCCCTCTCCCTCTCCCTGACTTCCCTTTCACGCTCCCTCCTCAAATCCTCCATGGCTTTTTCGGACTCGGGACCAGGGTTCGTGTTGGAGCTGGTGGCAGTGTTGCTACGCGGGCGCCGAGCAGAGGAAGCAGAGATGGGATTCGTATTGACGCTGCTAGAATCGTGTCTGACGTGTTGTTGATGCTGCTGGTCAACGTCTGTCCCACACACAAGGACGTAAGTAAACATGTACGCAGCGCCATGCGAATAAGAAATAAAAAGCAGGATACGAAAAAAGCAATTTTTTAATTCGAAATGACAGCGCTCCACTCAAGCCAAGACGCGTGAAGCACCTCGAAGGCACCCACAACACAAAAACGGCCGCATCAGCATAGGCAGGCCACTGAGTCGCTGGCACCAACATCCTTCGGGGGTTCAACCAGGACACGATTGGACGATCCCCCGACAGAATGAGCGACATTGATGGCTATGCAGCACGACGCACCACATCCCCAATCCATTTCCATCGAACACCTCGTTTCAAGTGACCTCCAATAAAAAAGAAAGACACACACCTTTCCTCCTGAGCTCTCTCTCCTGCCATTCCATCCTGTCACGGTCGCGGTCCAAGGCAGGAGCCGGGGCAGTCCCCCAGACACCCCCACCCATGATAGCGCCTGCACCGCCACCAGCGATCTGGGCATCAAGAGGACGAAGGGACGCCATCGCAGGGGATGGATGCGCCGACGACGACGACGATGGCGGCGGAGGCGGAGGGGGCAGTGGCATACGATGGTGCGGCGTCGATGGGGGAGGGACCGCGGGACCACTGGGTGATTGGGCCGATGAGGGCGGAGGACCGGGGGCGTGGTACAGCGGGACGGGGTTTGCGTAGATGGGGGTCGGGCCGGAGGAAGGGGGAGCCGGGGGACGGACTCGTGGCGGGACCGTTGAGGGTGTACCTGGGGGAATGGGGCGGGAGTCGAGCGTGGAGTATGGCGCGGGGCCGGATGACGACGGCGGGTAGGGATTAGGTGGTGGTCCCGGGGTCCACGAGGACGCTGGACGGTGCCAACCTGGCGTACTCGTCGTCTGTGGTGGTGGTGGTAGTTGCGGTGGCTGGGGCGGTGGCTGCTGTTCAGTGGGCGGTCGACGGCGATCATCAGACGGCGAATCCTGCAGCAGGGCTGCGACGTTCATGGCTGCGACGATGAATGAGGCTTGCTCAACGGGGGCAGCAGCGACAAGGACACGACAGCAAAGAGGATATCAGACGAGAGGAATGTTGGACCTCGAGGCACAAGGTTCTGGTCAAAGGGAAAAAGAAATCTGAACCCGTTCTCGACGATCACACGATCGAGATTGATCGCATTACATACATCAATCACACGTGGCTCAGGTCCGTTGCGTCGGTTCAGGGCCTAATTTCCATTTTCATGTAAATGAGGGGTGCCAAGAAAGCAAATGTGTACCGTATTTTCCATCTCTACGCGTCCAAATGACTTTTCTCCACAGTTCAAACTTTGCATAGCTCTGAAATGGACCTTGAAATGTGCCCCCAGAATCCTAGAATATTTAGTGCAAGATGGAGCATACCGGACAATGACCGAGGTCACTACACAAAAGTTTCATAAAGTATCCCAACCCAGCCCCTCCAACGCCTCCCCCACAGCAAACACCATCTCCTCACATCCCCACTGCCCGATGATACTAACACCTACAGGCCACCCATCGCCCTCGGCACCCACCTTCATCGGTACGCTCAACCCAGGCACGCCAGCGAGCGACGCGGGAACGGTCAGCACGTCCTGTACATATTCCTGCCCCTGTCCATCAACACCCGGTCC
Source organism: Hypsizygus marmoreus (assembly GCA_013433165.1). Lineage (NCBI taxonomy): Eukaryota > Fungi > Basidiomycota > Agaricomycetes > Agaricales > Lyophyllaceae > Hypsizygus > Hypsizygus marmoreus. The sequence goes on along the minus strand of CM024089.1, from coordinate 764,859 downwards.
CGCATCGAGCAGCGGCGCAGTCTGAATTGCAGACGGATGGATCAACACGTCGACGCCTTCGCCGCTCGCTACTCCTCCCGTGTCGGAATATTGGAAATTAGGAACGGAGAACACTCGGTTGAAATCGTCCTTGACGAGCTGCCGCACCCGCTGTGCTTGCAGGAAGTAATTGTCGAATGCACTGTGTGCGCATGGTTTCATGCCAATTTTCGAAATTTTAAAGTCAGCGGTTATGACTCACTCTGCGCTCAATGCATATGTCCCCAATAAGATCCGCCTCTGCACCTCCTGCCCAAGTCCTGCAGATCGCGTGTGGGCGTAGAGCGCTCCAACACTGCTACTGGCAATGTCTGTCCCCGGAGGTGGGCGGACGTTGAGACCTGATATTTAACTTACCTCAATACATGTAATGGGTCTTAGTACAAACGACGCACCGTACTCAACCCCATCGAACCGCGCCAAACAGCTGCTCGCCTCGGCACTTGCAAGTACATAATATGCACTCAAAGCATAGCTCGTGGCGGGCATCGACACGGGTACGATCCTTGCGCCTTTCTTTCTCAGCGCAGCAAGTGTGCGTCGCAGTGGTCGTAGTATCGCTGGCGTGAGTTCCTCTGGAAAGTATTCCTAAGAGCACACACATGTAAGTAAACTTGCTCTAAAAGCAGCACAAGACACACCTGTGGAATTCCTACACGTAAACCATCTAATGACCCAGTCGAAAGCCCCAAGTTATGTAACCGGTTCGAACACGCTTCTCCTGCCCGCCTCCTCGCCTCCGGGGTCGACGCAGTAGGGTCTTTCGCATCATAGACATTCAATACATCTAATCAAAACCACTCAGAAAAATAAACACCACCCGTATCTCAAAACACACACCGAACACCCGTTTCACGTCGGGCACGGTCCCCGCTAACACCCCCACGCAGTCTAGGCTATCCGCAAACGAAACCACACCCCATCTGAATGAAAGGTGTCAAATATTGTAGTGATGAAAGACAGGAAGAAACAGACGCACCGACTCAAGAGCCCATAAGACGGCTTGAGCCCCACCACGCCGCAATACGACGCCGGGAGACGCGTCGATCCGCCCGTGTCTGTGCCTAGCGCGCTAATGTAATAGGGCAGAGTGAAATAGGTAGGGGCGGGTATGTGTTGATATAACAATCATTGAGGCAAAGACATGGTATAGGATGCGAAGTTTCTCAGTAAGGAACTGAAAATATAGACAAGAAAATCAAGGTCGACTCACGCGTAACACATCCCCGCAGCGACAGCGGCAGCGCTTCCACCAGAGCTGCCTCCTGGTGACCGGGGTTTGAGGTCCGGATGGGATTGGGAGAGAAAAAGTGAAGACAAAACGGGCAACAATTGTGACGGCGGTGGTGGCGTATAAGGATTAACAACGGGCCCGTGTATCGAATGCACATTCAACGAACTTCCCGTACCGCAGTGAGCACCGAAAGTAGCTTGAACCCTGAGACAAGAAGCAACGCACCCCATGCCAAATTCATCACAGTTCGTCTTCCCGACGATATCTGCGCCAGCGGCTCTCAACAGCCTAACGACTGTCGCGTCGTACGGGGACGTAAAGTCTATATCACACGCCAAAAAGATCACACATTCAACACCAAGTAAATGAAACGCAAGCCAGAACCATACACACCCACCTCGCAGCATCCCCGACGAGCAGCTCGTTCCCATATCCCTCGTACATATATTCGCCTTCACCGCAACAGGCTTGCCTCCAAGTCCCAACCCCCTAGTATCGATATTCTCGTTGATCGTTGGAGGCGGGTCGGAGGTGCACACGAAAGCGTTGATGTGCGCATTGTGCGCTGCTATACGTGTGCGCGCATCGGTGGTGGTGGTGGTGGATATGAGACGAAGGTGGATCCGGAGGCTAGTCCATGATTTGGGTGGGCGCATGTCCCTTCACTCTTTTGAGGATGCACTTGGAATTTGGGCGGACTCGGATGTCGGAAGAGGGGGCCGATGGCGCATGTTTGGTTATGAGGTGCAAAGCAAACAGCGATACGGCCAACGTTGAAGTCACTTCAACTTGAACCACGATAGACGACGACCACCCGAACGAACATCCAGAGCTGAGGCCCGAAGGCATCAAGGTTCAAGTTCCATGCTCAAGAGGTGCCACAACCATTCACAAGGATGCAAGCTGGACTCTGGGAGTCCACAAAGTGATTTCATCTGATGCGGCGCATTGTCTCTGGGCAAGGCTGCCTCAAGTTCCGCCAAAGGTCTTAGACAGCGTGATAGGCCTTTTTTACGACCACTCCCACTTGCCTACGGAACTCAGCCCGAGCGTAGTAATGGATCACAATGTGGATGAACGACATGCCCTACTACCGCTACCCCCATACTTCCAGACAGAATGCCTTTCCGAACCATCCGGTACGCAGGAACGGGAACATGACTATTCCTTCACTTACTTGTTTTCACAGTTCCTTGCAGCCCCAAGCTCAACAGTGGTCTCCCAGATTATTCAAAGAGGAACCGCGATTATCAAAGGCGTCGACTTCAGAAAAAGAGACGCAGGCGGGACTATATCCCGTTGCCAGGAAAGGAGTGACGTCTGTGAAGCGCAGACCATTTGCTTCGCCGTATCTACAACGTACAATTGCTTGAACTTTCCCCTTTTTCCTGCATCGTGGCGCGTTCTGTCGGTTGTACTCTGTATACTTCTCGGGTCTTCGTACACTGCTTCGCCTCCCGACAGCGTATGGTTTTTGGGCAGCAATAATTATTCGAGACATTCAGCGAGCGTGGGGTAGATCCTTCGAGTCTGAGGGCACCATATGTCTAACCTGAGTGAAACTTGGATTCACCTCCTTTTCTTTGGACCACATCCTTGCCATCATCAACATCCTAAATTATGTCCGCCTCTACGCCCGCACCCACTCAGAAGTCCTTCTGTTCGCCGCCCTCGTCCCAGTCACCGGTTTCCGCAGCCACGACCGCCGATGTTCAAGGTCGAGACACCGCAGTCGTCACTGCTACTGTCCTTCTACCATCCGAGGCGCTAGCCCACGCCAAACAACGCATTCCCGAACTCGAAGCAATCTTCAAGTCGGCCGTATCCAAAGATGCTGGCTTCACAATTCAATCTGGTTTTGTCCCTGCAAGGTCTCACAACATGTCGGAATCGCCGGTGAGGAGACCACAAATGATTTATCTCAAAACCAGTGCTCCTCTTTCAAAATTCTCTCGGCATACGATCGCGACGGTCCATGAGTTGATGGAGCCGTATCCTCTTGTGCTAGAGTCAGGAAAGGGTATGTTTTCGAATAACATGTATGGCAATTTGTAATAACATTCTTTTTTAGACATAGTTTTCGAAGTCGGAGGCCAAGAATCGTGGCCTCGTCTCTCGAGTCTGTGTAATGAGGGGCAAACAGGTGATAGCGATTACCATGTAGAAGAAACTGTTCAACGCAACATCGACGGTGGCAACCTAGTTGCCTTTACACTGGAAACCAAACTTACCGATGATGATGACAACTCTTTTCAAAAAAATTTTGACCAAGGGCACAGTGTCGGTATGTCTCTAAAGTCATTTCTTTTAATTTGAATACCTTTACATATTCTATCCTTCTTATAGTTCAGATATGACTCCCCAGATACAACAGCTAGGGTCGAGCATTTTGCGACCTCAACCCGAACAACGCACAAACCGGCCCTATCATGGACTGGGCGTTTAGATCCTCACTCTGGTCCGGAAACGTATGGGCTCGTTCATGTATCGATCGGCATGGACCCTGGAACAGATTCTTTGACCCTCGATTATTCGCCGGAGAGAAGGCGGTATGATGAAATCGTCGAGTATACACGGGCAACTTTCGCGCTCCGTCTTGCAAGTCTTGTCATCCCACGGTGGCGTCGACACTGCACTCCCCAAGATTATTCAGGATTCCGCCAGACTGTATGGTATGAGTGCGATGTACGCAGTACGACCGATATGCTTTGGACATACCCTGTCATGGACGAATCGTTCCGGGAGCGGTTTTCACTTCCCCGGGCTTCTTCGGAAGTGTATCGAACGCCGCCGTCCACTACTATCAGGTGCCATAAGGATGGGCCACCGGACGTCTTTTCATTCGAACTGTTGTCCCTGTGGGCCCTCCCAACATCCCCCGCGAGGGATAAGAAAACGCCTCCCCCGAATCACTCATACCGCAATGTTGCGATCTCGACTGTGATTTCGTTTCGTCAACCGGCCATGGGATCCGTTGCGGTGGGTATGCAGTGCGAGCCTGCACCTTCGGGACAACTTGTTTGTGAGAAGAAAGTCGAAATCAAGGATCCCTCCAGGAACGGTAAACGTCACCCGGCCGCCATCTCAGGAGTATCCCTGACAACGACCGCCTTGGGTGAGCACACGATGTTGAAATTCACCTTGATCGTCTGCGATTAAACTTTCTCCGTAGTTCCTCGATGTGTGAGGTATTGCGAGGACGTAGACCAGGCCCGACGAGGACTATTTCGCGTTCCTGACAAGATGAACGTACGGCACTATGAACCATTACATGAAAAGAAGTGAACGGCATCATAGCAGACAGCAGACAGGTCGCTCATTTGTTATGTATGCCAACTCCAGTATATAAATTTTACAGCGCTTTCGGCTTGCCATCTTGGATCTGCGCGTCCGTCTTGAGAGGCTGAGAAAGGGTAAAGTCAGAACCATCCAGCCATCTCGCAGTATAGCCGACGAGAAGTGCGGCCCCGAATCCCTAATTCATTTAGTATTTTCCTTCACCGCAACGGGTTTCCTTCCCAGCACCAGACCCGAAGTTGATAGGAAGTGTCCAAGTTTATATTTATGTTGTCTAGAGTGCGCTAGTGGCGCATGTCGGTGGTGGTAGAGAGGAGACGGCGGTGGGTAGGGTTGCGGATAAAACTAGAGCTGGTGCATAGAACTCTGTAATTTACACTGAGGCACCAAGGTTCAAAAGTGAATTTTCACGTCTGACCCAGGCACACAATGATATCGCAAGGCGAAGCAATTTCAGAGGCCCGCGCCGTATATACAGTACAAACTCGCGTGTGCGAAGAGAAAATCAGCTCGGGATCATATCTCAATTATGTTTAGCTCTTTCGTAATATGAGTTTCGCGTTATCTCACCCCGGTGAGGGACTATGAGAAACAGAACATAAATTCGGCGCGATAAATCTTGTCTTCAAAATCATCTACTCACCGAGGGCTTTGGCGGTTAGCGAGACCCTAGGACCTAAGTGTTCGCCATTGTCTAAATGCTCGATGTGGCCTTCAAGTATTACCTCCTTCTCATTTACCAGTCGCTCTCCAGCCTGTTCATTCTCAGCAACCAACCCATCTCCAATACGGGGAACTGATCTGGCAAGCCCATGCGGAAAAACAATCTCGACGAAAATTGGAATGTTGCGGTATGAGTGGGTTTCACCCAAGGTGCATTGCTGAGGTGCTGGCAGCGCCCACACAGTACGTAGTTTGAAGGAAAATGTTTCAGGCGGCGGAGGTAAGTCATCGAAGAAATAGCGGATCGTAGTGGTTGGCAACATGTCATAGACTGGGCAACGAATCTTCGACGGGAGCGAGAAACTGTCCTTCAACCTCTTGTCCTTGATTTTGTACCTCCACTCGAATTGTGGTGCCCTCTCGACTGATCTGTGCAATATTAGCCGATGAAGCCACTGGGTTTGATTGTAGATTGGGGGGTATCCAAAGAAACGATTTGAGACTTGGTGGAGGAAAGTTGGGTGTGGAGGTATGGTCTGAATAAAGCGTTGATCCCAAAGCATTTTCGGTGAAGTTTTATGAGTAAAACAATCTGCTCCAGTATCCATCGCAAGTGTAATGCTGACAAGCCCATACATTTCGAGACCAGGAATGGTGAGCTCGCGCGTGGTGCGGGACAATGTTGCAAATTGCTTGAGTGTCGCTGTTGCATCATTCAAGTTGTGTTTGAACTATGAGATAGATGCTTGTAAGGTGGAATTGGAAATCACGAAATACAAGATGCAACATACAAAAACAGTGCCACTCATCGAGATCGTTTGAAAAGGCTTTCCCGTGTCATCTGCCAGGGTTGTTTCTGAAGTAAATGATATTGTGTTTCTATCGCCATTGCCTCCTCGGCTTTTCGTTCCTTCTGAAGCACAAACAAGTTGACAACTCCTTTCTCCCTCGGAACCGTCATTGCCAACATGACTATCGTCCGGCCCTGCCATAGCACTACGCCACTTTCCATATCCTTTTCGATCTTCGGGAGGGTCTACAGCCAGGTACTCATCAATAATCAATCTGAAAGGGTAAACTTATCCCTGACCATGTTTGGACTCAATGAAAAGCTCATAGGGCTCGACCACGGATTGAATTTTGTCAACAGTGTCTTCAGAAAATTTCCACAAAGGAGCGCTTGTAGTGATATAAATTCTCTGTTGCGCTGAATTGACAACGGTGCCTGCGGTTGCATATCCAGCCTGAATCGTAAAGCTAGGATCGTTCGGCACGACAGACTGGAAGAGGGCTTTGAGCGCAGGTAAGGAATTGTTCGCATGAATTAAAGCTTTGGAGGGCAGAGCGACACTGGCTCTTGCTATTCCGCCAGCTGCTCTTTCGTGAGGGTCGTGACTCGTGTCATGAATACTTTCGGATGGTACAGTGTGTGGGGAGGAAACCAAGGTGCATTCACAGAATTCTGAGGTCGGTGATAACATGGTCTGTGTGAGGTTCAAGAATGAGAAGCTGAAGTGGCATTTCACGGAATCCAGAATGAATGTTTCGTATGAGTAGGAGAAAGCTCCAAGTCGTTAGACATGTCTTGTAAGGCTCGCGTGGCGCATGTGGCTTATTCGTTCAATCGAAAACTTGCAATAGGCATCTAAAGTAAACAAGCATAAATGATGATCGAAATTTCTGACCTTGCCTCATCCTTCGAAAATCTATCTGCCCTCCATGGCGAAACAAACTGCCAACCAAAATAGCCCTCCAAAGCATGGAAGAGCAGCAGAGAGGCCTTCAAAAAAGGCGCGGACCGAGAAGGGATCTGAGCCATCTCGATCCAAGTTTCGTATCAAAGGCTCTCCGCGACCTGTTGCGACGCAGAGCAAAGGCAAAGCAAAAGCTACGGAGTTGGAGTCCCAGACACACGAATCCAACCCATCCCTTCTCGAGCAATCGACCGCAAAATCCAAACTCACCAAAATAGAGTCGACATCGGCGACAAAACCAGTCACCCTACCGACGTCGTTCAAAGTTATCGCCGGGTCTTATGAAAAACTCTTATATGGGCTCGAGGGGCGTATCACCACCACTGACGATGCAGAGGTAGACTCTTCTCCATCGACATCTTCAGCCCCAGCGAAATACACGTTCAGCTTGACCCCAATGTTCATCTTCCCTGCTCACGTCTCGTGCATCAAGGCGGTAGCGGCATCTCCGGAGGGTGGGAAATGGCTTGCGACAGGTAGCGCGGATGAGATCGTGAAGGTTTGGGATCTAAGAAGGAGAAAGGAAATCGGGGGACTGATGCATCACGAGGGTGTGTATTCTCTTTAGGTTTTATGTTCCGCTTTCCTCGTCATAACATGCACCCCATTCAGGCTCAATAACACACCTCACCTTTCCCTCGCGCTCGCATCTACTCTCAGCGTCCGAAGACGGTACGCTCTGCCTCTTCCGCGCACGCGACTGGAGCGTCCTGCGCGCGTTGCGGGGACACAAGGGTCCTGTCAACTCTGTTGCAGTGCATCCCTCCGGCAAGGTCGCACTGAGTGTAGGGAAAGACAGGACCTTGCGGATGTGGGATCTCATGCGTGGCAAGGGGTGTGCGAGTACGAAAATTGGGAAAGGTCTTGCCTTTTCTTTTTCAAGTTACCGGGTTTTTTGCTCAAAACTTTTTTTTCCCAGAGGGAGAGATTGTGAGATGGTCAGTGGACGGATCTTTGTTCGTTGTACAGTCGGGATCAACAATAGATGTATACACTACGGTACGGCTTTTTCTCCCATCCAATCGTCCCATCTCATCTCATTGTTCAAGGATATGGACCTCCTGCACACAATAACGCACCCCTCGCGCCTGCATGACGTGTGCTTCTGCAAACGTGTCGACGGCAGCAGGGGCGAGGTGCTCTTTGCTGCAGCCGAAGACAAAAACCTGTCAATATATGATATATCGACCGACCCCACTAAGGTGCCCAGGATTATTGCAAAGATGACGGGGCATGGCAATCGGTGGGTATACATATCGTCTACCCTCACATCTATTGATCATGAAGCAATATCCTGACCCGTTCTTGGCTTTCTTTGACAGCGTAAAAGCAGTACAAACGCTGTCCATCGCGCTCCCAGCCTCGACAGGCCGGACATCAACGACCATCGTGTGCACCGTCTCTTCAGACGGGAAAATACATATCTACGATATGGCCACGTTACCATCCAAAGATCAGGATCAGGAGGATGTGGTGGATATTGCGCCGGCGGCAGTGTATGATTCGAAAGGGACGAGGCTGACGTGCGTGGCATTGGCGGATGGGGATGTTGAGGGTGTTGGGGAGGTGGTTGATGCGAAGCGGAAAAGGGAGGAGGAGGAACATGAGGAGAAAAATGCAGATGGTGGAAGTGACGCTGAAGAGGAGGATGAGGATGAAGGTTGGGCCGGATTGGAGGAGGAGGAGGAGGAGGAGGAGGAGGAGGAGGCAGAGGGCTAGGCCGTCGTCCGCGAAAGACGAGGGCAGCGAGGAGGAAGTTGTACCCAAACTCAAAAGAGACGACGACGCCGGGATGTTTGTGGAGGAAGCCTGCACCTAGGCAGGAAAGGATTTCATTGCCCCTCCTCTTCTGTCGTCGTCATCTTCTACATGGTTAGCTGAGAATACAGTACTCGATGGCCCGACGGTCTGGCCGACCGCCCTCCGTGTCGCTCGGAGGGGTTCCCTAGATGCAGTGATTTACCAGATTCAAGTTATCGGCTCATTATGAAAGGGAGTGAAGGATGTTTATAGCAACAACTGCTCAAGCTGGCACCATTGATAGTCTCCCAAAGGTAATTGTGGATACTGCGCTTAATATCGGCACTCGCGCTGACTTGGGGTATCCACCGACGTATCTGACCACCAAGCCAACCTTGCGAGACATGTCTAACACCACTTGGGGATTCCTCAGTTAAATAAGACACTTCCTGGCAAAGTTTTTGTGAAACAGCTTTTCAGCTTTTCATCGTTGGCATCGTGCACAGACCATATGTTATCACCGACCTCAGAATCCAGTGAATGCACCTTGGTTTGCTCCCCACAGGCATCATCCAACAGAGTCCATGGCACCGATCATGGCCCTCATGATACAGCACCCCGTGGAATAACAAGAACTAGCGTCTTACTGCCGTCGGAAGCTTTAATTCACGCGAACAATTCCTTGCCTGCGCTTAAAGCCCTCTTCCAGTCTGTCGTGCCGAATGACCCTGGCTTTACGATTCAGGCTGGATATGCAACTGCAGGCCCTTTTGTCAATTCAATGCAGCAAAGAATTTATATCACTACAAGCGCTCCTTTGAGGAAATTCTCCGATGACACTGTTGACAAGATTCAGTCTCTCGTGGATCCCTATCGGCTTGTCTTTGAGTCCGAACATGGTGAGTAGAATTTCCACACTTCCCGATTGTTCGTTGATGACCCACTGGTTGTAGATCCTGTCGAAGAGCAAGAAGGATATGGAAAGTGGCGTAGTCCCATGGCAAGGCCGGAGGATCGATACCATCATTGTGAGAATTGTCGACTTGCTCGTGATTTACAAACAATGCACAGTGGTCGGGGAAACGATCGTGGGGGCCACACAATCTCGTTCGCTTCAGAAACCTCCCTAGACGAGGACATGATGGCTCCAATTCAAAAGATCGCGATGAATGGTACAGTTTTCGTACGTTAGACCACGCCTTGACTTCCAACTCATCTTACAAGCATCTATCACAGTTCAAACAAAACTTGAACGATGTAACAGCGGCTGTCAAGCAATTTGGAACATCGTCTAAGACGTGGTACAGCTCGTGCGAGCCCACCTCTCGTGGTCATGAAACGTATGGGCTTGTCAACCTCAGAATAGGCATGGATGTCGGAACAGGTTATTTTACTGATGAGTCTTCACCGACCATGCTTTGGGATCGACCTCTCGTCGAGACCATACCCCCACATCCAACTTTCCTCCACCGAGTCTCAAATCTTTTCTGTGGATACCCCCCGATCCACTTGCGAACTATATGGCTCCACCAGGTAATCTTGCAGCAGTCTGGCTTGAGGGTACCACATTTGGATTGGACATACAACATCTTGGACGAGAAGTTCAGAGACAGTTTGTCGCTCCCATCGAAGCTAGGTGTGTGCCCGGTCTATGACACTCTACCAAGGACCACGCTCCGTAATTTCTCTGATGAGTGCCCGGCGCCAGCAACTTTCTCCTTCCAGCTGCGTGCTATATGGGCCCTGCCGGCACCTCAGCATACATCTGGTGAAAAACACTTGTACCGCAGCTTTGCAATCTGTACCGAGGTTATCTTTCCGCATGGGCTCGCCAGATCAGTTACCAGCGAGGGAGACGCGCTAGCGGTTGAAAATGAACAAGCCGGAGAACGACTGGTTGATGAGCAGGAGGTAACACTTGAGGGCGACATCGAGCACTTGGATCGGAATGGCGAACACTCAGGACCCAGAGTCTCGCTAACTACCAATGCCCTCAGTGAGTAGAGGACGTTGAAGATGACTTTCATTGGGTCTGATTCACCGTTTTCCTCCATAGTTCCTCGTGGGGCGAGGTACAACTCGTCAAGGGTGTGAATGAGAGCTTATGAGACGCAGGCACTTGAGACAGAAAGCGCCTGAACTCGAACTTGCCAAGTTCGTCAAGACGGGAAAGCGAGGCCTAAGTATCTGGAGATAGTATGAGCAACAAATTGGAACTTGACTACATGTATGCGTCGTACCCTCGCATCGCAAGGTACAGATCTGCGTTTAGAAATCATACTTCCTTTCTGGTCGTGGATGTTGATTCAACGTGAGCTCGTCCGCGATGTGCATTCACATATTATTTGTATACCAGATTCCACCAGACTGTGAAAGAGACACTCATCTCAGGACACCAAGTTACTCAACTTAGATTTCATCTACTCGTACAATACAAATGTATCTTCATGGGATATGCATGGCATAGACGACGAGTTGTACTACATAAAGTCAACAGCTCTTTTCCGTCCCTTTGGCGGACCGCCGCCTGCAGTACTCTCAGCTGACTCTGCAGACGATGGCGGTGGGGCAAACATCAGAACATTCACGGCCTCTGGCGCAGGTTTCTCTACCCACATCCCGTCGTCGTCGTCATCCCGCCTGTTGTCTTGATCCTTCCGCTTCTTTTTCTTCGGTTTCGGCAGAACTGTCTCCTCACCGCCTTCTTCGTCCATTGCAAACGAAAGCACAGCCCTCTTCTCTTTCTTTTTCTTCTCCTTTTTCTCCTTGTCCCTACCCCGCTCTTTGTCCTTCTCTTTCTTGGCTTTACCTTCGCGCGGTATAAACGTGGGTTTGAACGTGTTCAAGTCTACCAGCTCATTCCGTCCGAGCACCAGACTAGTGCTCGTACTTGCGCTTGGTGTTGCCGTCGATTCAGTTATTATAGAAGGCTCCGCGGGGAGGATCTGAGGAGGCGAAATATTCTCCTCCTCCTCTTCAACCTTTGTCTCATCTTCACTCTCCTCATCATCACTCGCAAATATCGCCTTGAACACATCCATCGCTGGCCGTTGATACGTCAGTGTATCCCTTCCCTGGTCCTCATCCTCCCCCAGACCAATGTTCGAGATATCCCTTGGCCCCTCCCTCTTTGCTCCCCCGCCTATCCCCACGCCACCTGTCGAAGTCGAAGCAGCAAGCTCCTGCTTCTGCTGCTCCCACTCCGACGCTGGCGGCACAGCAGCAGTATCTTCAGGTGTCTCAGGCACTAACTCCGGATCCTTCACCTTGAAACGCTTACACAGCAGCTTCGCAGGCTGCCAAGGCGTCGTCTCCCTAGTCAGTGGGCCATACATTCCCATCCTGGCCGCATGAGCCTTCGGACTGATGCTTTCTTCCTCCTTCTTTCTCTCCTCCACTTCCTTCCTTTCCATCTCCTCCGCCGAGGGTGTATGTAACCCCTCGTGGATCATCGGCCCGTGCTCAACCACCGCGGCGCTTGTGAACCGTCCGGCCATCGCGCCCGAGATGGGTTTAAACAGCAAGGCGGCTTTCGCATAGTCCTCGACTTCTTTATTGAACGCGTCGGTACGCTGATCAGGGAGGGGTTGGAGTGGGGGACCGGCGGAATCCTCGCCGAGTTGCGAGTGGAGGTAGGAGTTGTACCGCGATTGCTTGGCGGGATCGGAGGCGAAGGGTTGGAAACCGCGGAGTGCGGCTTGCGCGACGTGTGGTTCGGTTCGTGGTATTCTGATCGTTTCTGGTGGGAGGGGTACCGATGCGGGTGCGGCGGGGGGTTGGGCTTGAACTTGGGCTTTGCCGGCGGCAATGTTTTGGAGCCGTTGCCGGTCCTTTTGGGACATGAAGTCGAACACGGACCGTGGACCAGAGGGGAGGGGCGTTTCTCCAAGTAGTGAGCCTCGCTGTATGGTTTATTCAGCAAGGAAGGGTATATTTGAGGAACGGACTTTTACCTCGTCTGCTGATATCCTCGAATCCCATTTTCCTGGAATATTTGGGGCTACACGCTGTCCAATGTTTTCCTTGTTGTTTATATCCCAAACACGGCGAGGATCAGGCGCCCAACCTTTTGGGACATCAGGTAGTGGAAACAATCGATCTTCTGCGACAGGTTTATCGGAAAGTACAAATCCCACTAGCACTGGTTGGCCATCACGAAAGTATGATGTAGAGGACGCTGGCCTCTTGGGTATGTGAAAAAAAGGTTAGACATATGTGTAGAAATGGACTTACGACTTGAGACTTCTTCGCTCTTTCCGACTTGCTACCAATGCGGACGGTATCGTCATCGTTGTGTTCGATGATATCGTAAGCTTCGCGCCGCCGATTATGGTGGAGGCCGCCATCGTAGACGTCTAAATCGTCTTCGTCTGCTTCGTTTAAAGCGCCCAAACCAAAGCCCGCTGAACCGAAACACGCCAATAGTCAGACCACAAGGCACACGGACTGAATCCGGAATAGAGAGGTACCTGCAAGGTTTGGGCCAGCCGAGACGCCCTTCCCACCTTTCACACCGAGGCTTTCGTGGAGGCCCATTCCGGGGCTGTATCCCAAGCCGTGTGAGTTGTCTTTTCGGTCGACCAAAAGAAGTTTGGTATCTCGTCGGGCATATGTATGTTTTTGGGCCTCTTCATGATCATCATGTACATCTGCCAAGTCGCTGGGAGCCTTCGACCCAGAAGATAGCTCGTAGTCCTGCATTCTGCGTTGGCGTAAGGTAATGCGAGGACCAATTCCTTGACCTATTCGCCATCCCATCTTCTTAAGTATGCGTGCACCAACGGATTCGGTTGGAGGGGGTAGCAGAGATGCCTGAAGAGTGGCTGCGATAGAACTGCGGGACGTTGGTCAATGATGGACAATCACGGCTGAACTGACGTACTCCTTTTCAGGCTCATCCACACCTGGCATAGCACCACCAGTAAGATCCATCTCGTCTGCGGTGTCGACCAGCTTTCTACTATCTCTCAGCTCCTGCAGGTCTTCTTCGTCCATGAAGTCTTCTGGCCGTGCTACTTTCTGCTTCGCCTTTTCACCTCGAGATGAAACGAATGTAGATGGTGCCCATCCTGTCGTTATATTAGATTCCTGATATGCAATGCAGTGTGGCATGACATGCCTTCCTTGGATCCCACTGTGTTGAAGTACCCGGCTGAGAAACCTCCAGTGAAAGCACCGTGTAGTCGTCGCCGTCCTTTCTCATCTCGGACCTATTTGCCACAAAGTCAGTAGCACGCCTATGTTGCTCCTACTGACGTACGTCTTGCTTCCACAGAGGAACAAATTCACCAGTGTCTCTGGACTTCTCGAGAGGCGGTAATGGTGTGCCTATCTATATAAAGAACGTTAAACCGAATAAAATTTCACACATGGGGTGATATCTACAAGACAGAATGATTCGTTTGCCCTGCTGCTGGACGTGTCGACCCCGAGGTCGCCCAGCTTGCGTTTGAGTCGACTGCTCATCAGAATTGGTTTGGAGTTGGTCAGAATCTTGTCAGAATCCGGATTCAGACTTCGCGTGACATGTTTGTTCTGGTATGGTAGTCGACTCTGTTCCAAACAACGCTTTCCTTTGAACCACGTGCTGATGGCACAACTTAAAACCTCTGCAACGGAACACTTGAGTTACTGCATTGAATTCACGGATCATGCTGCTAACTCTGGGGGATCGACACAACAGCGTCAATTTCTGAGTTCCTCTCGGCTCTCATTCCATTTGTGCATGCTCTCAGGGTCCATTGGCTTGGGACGCTTGTATCTAATCACACCTTCGTGACACTTTCTGTGCAATGGGCACACCAGCCCTGAACTTCCCTCCTTGGTTTGAGCTTTCGCTGTGTATGAGGGACGATCAGGGCATGTCCATGCGAAGGGCTTTTGTCGAGGCACGCCATATGATTAATGCTACCCCGAGGCGCCTCGGGCGCCTTCATGTCTAGACATAAGTACTCGACAGAAGGGTTGGCACAGCCTGTGGCCATTCAAAACTGCATGGTACGGGGGAATGCGTATGGGAGCAAGGAGTTGTCTTCATCAGCATGTTATATCTAAACTCCGACGACATCAGATGTACACTCTTGCGGTTGACCTCTTGTTGATACTTACCAGTATTCGCTGTTCTTGGTGCCCTGATGTGCATAAAAATAGCGTCATCTCAGGCCTCTGCCCTCGGAGTCGTACTCTAGCCAGCACGTGTTGTAAGAGTTGACTTTACAGCCGTGTTCCTCGTAGATTCTGACAAGCTTTGCAGTCCGATTTCCCAGAATTGCCGATCGTTAGGATGAAGCACGGCTCCGTCTGCCCGCCGGGTTGTACTTATCAATCGTCTTCCTCTACGCCGTTTGTGGGAATCAGATTCACAAACGCCAACTTCGTCGGCGATGTCAAAGAAGGGCCGGATAAGCCACATCAAAATGGTGTCTTCTATGTGAATTATGATCGGGTGACCCATGTGGGCAGCTATTCTCATCGCACCTCCAGCCCCATTTTGTGGCTCCTCTTCTCCAAACGGCCTATCAAAGGCTCGGTTGTCGGTGTAATCTGCGTGTCAGGTACATGTGACGTTCGAGAAGGCTATACATAACCTAGGCGAAGTCATGGAGCTCGAGATTTTTCCCTCACCTTCATTCCGATGTCTACCACCGAAAAGAAAGACATCGACAAGAAAGACATCGACAGCGTAGAGAAATACGTCGAACCGGAGGCTATTCATGATGAGCATCGAGCCAGCTCCAATCCGGGGTACGTCTCCTCCATGCTCCATGACGGTAAAACTTCACCTATCGCCCAGGTATCATCTCGACGTCCACGACCTTGACCATGTTCAGCGTCGCCTGAAGCAAAGACATGTACAGATGTGCGTCATCTTTCCTTTTCACTGATCCGCTTGACGCCATACCAATTTGATTGTGTTCGTAGGATTGCCGTAAGTTCTCCTTTGATATTGCTATTGTGCTTCTCCGCATCCCTTCTTCCTCTTAGATCGCCGGAACGATCGGGACGGGGCTCTTCCTTGGTTCAGGGCATGCTCTACAGGGTGCAGGACCTTTGGGCGCCCTAATCGCATATGCTTTGGTTGGGACGGTTGCATATTCGTAAGTCTCTTTCGAGCTTCAATCGTCATCGCAGCATCATCGTATTTCACAAAGATCCTTGTGTTCCGTGGGTGAAATGACCACTCATGCTCCTATATCTGGAACATTCCCTCATTATGGTTGGAGTTCCGCTTCTCTTATCAGCTGCTGCAACTGATGCCTCTATCTAGCTGCACGATGGGTCGACCCAGCCCTTGGTTTTGCCGTTGGATGGGTATGCCTCACATGCGCCTCATCTCGAAGTCCTATTAACTGACATGATGCCAGAACTACTTCTATACTAACGCGTAAGTGTTTTAAACCTCCAATATCTCGGCTGCTTACACTAGATTCCAGGATCTCTACACCTGTTGAGGTAACGGCAGCTGTGATCCTCATCACTTTCTGGGACGAAAATGTTTGCCTCGACTGCTTTGCGATCATCAGTTGACATACTCACCACTTCGCTGCTCTAGACATCTCACGCTGCTATATACACTGCGGTATGTTCTCATGCTTCCCCATGACGTGACCTTGACTTCTCTCTGTTCAAAGGTGATATGTGTTTTGATGGTGTCCATTAACATTTTCGGTGTCAAGTAAGTGTAAATGTGTGAGATTCTCAGCGAGCTTATGAACCTGTCTTCAGATGGTTTGGCGAATGTGAGCATATATAGTCGCATCGTGTCAATTCTGTGAAGCTCATCTTACCTATCAGCCGAGTTTGTTTTCTCTCTAATCAAGAGTATGTTTGCCCCACAATGAGCCTTGGGATCCCTGCTTACCGTGTTCTAGTCGCCTTGATCCTCGGCCTACTCATCGCTGGTTTGGTTATTGATCTCGGAGGAGGGCCACAAGGGGAGCGGATTGGATTCAGGGTCTGTTTTCAGGGTCTATAACCCGAAGCTCTCACTCACAAATCCTTGAACAGTACTGGAAGAACCCTGGGGCTGTCGCTGGTGCAGGGCTTGTGAAGAATATTCACACTGATCGATTCCTTGGAATCCTTTCTGTGCTCGTGCAAGCTGCGTTCTCTTTCCAAGCCATGGAGCTGGTGGCAATGTATGTGCTTTCCAACCCTAATGCAAATATGCCCTTCCTAACTGCTCTCTCATTTGCATAGTGCCGCATCTGAGACGGAAAGCCCTCGTCGTAACATCGCGAAAGCAGTCAAACGTGTGTTCTGGCGTATCTTTATCTTCTATGTGAGCGCAACCTTAGAGAGATGTACAGCGTAAGAATGGAAACTTAGAATAACCTAACAGATTCTTGGTATCCTTATGATTGGGATGCTTGTTTCTTCGGCCGACGAGGCTCTGCTAGCCGGTGAGAGAACTCTTTTGACCATAGACACCGTTGCTCAGTCATTCTCAGACACCGGAACTGCTGCCCAGTCGCCTTTCGTTATCGCCATGAATCGTGCTGGGGTTAAGGTGCTCCCACACATCATTAACGCCGGTGTGTTCACGAGTGCGTTCTCCGCTGGAAACAGTTATCTCTACTGCTCCTCTCGTATACTTTACGGCCTCGCACTTCGTGGTCAGGCGCCTCAGATTTTCACGCGCTGCACCAAGAATGGACTACCGCTCTTAGCTGTATTGTTTACTGTACGTGCTTCTAATCACAACAAAGCACCCTACTGACTTGCATTTGATTAGGCGTGCTTCTCTCTCCTCTCTTTCATGAATGTATCTTCCGGCGCTGAAACCGTGTTCAAGTGAGCAATTAAACAATCAATTTTAGATAACTCCACCAAACATATGTTACAGCTGGTTCGTCAATCTCACCACCACTGGCGGTTTCTTCAGTTGGTTCTCCATGAATTTGACATATGTCTTCTTTTGTAAGAGTCTGTTTCATCGGGGACGTGGCCATTCCTCACAAATACTTTTCAAGATCGAGGCATGAAGCATCAAGGGTTTGATTTGAGGAAAAATGTATACAACAACCGCCTTCAGCCCTATGTTGCATACTGGGGAATTTTCTGGACGATATTTTTCATCATCGTCAATGGGTATGCGGTATTCTTCGACTTCAACGCGTCCGATTTCTTGACGAGTTGTGCGTTACATTGGTCTTCTCCTGCATCGTTCAAACCACACTCACAGCCGGCTCCAGACATCAATATCCCCATTTTCGTGGGCTTGTATGGTGGCTATAAGATTCTCAAGCGGTCCAAGTTTTGGCGGGTAGACGAGATGGACTTCGTCACTGTGAGTTTTGGACCTAATGTTAGAAAGACGGTCTCGAGCAATGATCTCATTATTACAGGGCATTCCCACTCTGGAGGAGACGGAGATACCTGAAGTTCCACCAAAAAATATCTGGGAGCGCATCGCTGGAATCTTGTTTTAACTTTCATGCTAATAAGCTGGGCGCAATCTCGTTCACTAGCTAGGTCGTCATGCCTTTGTGTGCATCTAGACTATAGTATATAAATATAATGCGCAGATATGGAGAACACAGCCTGGTAGGTTGATAAGCGTTCCTTCGAATAAATATCGACTCTCCACATGTTATCAACGAAAAATATCTCTGACATGACGCGCACACCCATGTTCGAGTTCCTGACTGGTAACAGCTAGCCCGCCTCAAGAAACTTTCCGAAACTTACCCTGCATCCAGACACGATACATCTTAAGTTGGCGCTTCCTATTGACAAGTAGGCGACGGTCCACGCCGAGCTGTTCCGTCTTGAAAAGAGGCTGAGAAGGGCAATCCGCCAATGGCGAGAGGAGATTTGGGTGTATGGATGTGGGACTTGACCTCGTGGTGGAGTCTGACGTAGGTGGTGATGTCGGGGTTGACGATGAAGGTGCGTCTGAGAATGGCGCTTCAGTAAAATTTGAGCTTCCCGGACGGGCCGGAGAAGATGCTTCCGAAGCATCTTCCTCCAGTTCTTCCGTTGTGTGATCTGTAGTCTGCCCAGCCAGCGCCCGAGCACCGGTGAATAGCAGCGCGAGTTCATCTATCAAAAGATTTCAGTGATAAACTTGTGGAGGATGATAGATGAGGACGCACCCAACTCAAAAAAGTAAACGCGTGTCTTATCGCCCCGAATATAGAAATTCTCATCTAGCAGACGGCCAGCTTTGAATCGAAGCTGCGTGAGATCGTGACGTCCGTAATCTCGGAGGAGTACAAGGCCTCCCGGCTTTAACATCTGATCATGGAAAGTGAGGTAATATCGTTTCGGAGGAAAGTCAAACCGACCTTGTGGATATTTGAGATCGCGCGACCCCATTCATCGGGATGTAATGCACTCAGTACAAATACCAATATGACGATGTCAACGCTTTCAGGTTCCACCTCGGCTGGTAAACCATTGCGCGAGGTCACATCCCAAACTGCAGCGTGGATCGAGCCAGTTGGCGGCGACTGGTACAGTGGGTTGTTCTGAACGCGAAGGAAAATAAATGGAGCGGGGACATGAGGCCGAGCGAATAACTCTAACCGAAGTCGCTCACTTGAACAAGTTTCACGGCATGAGTAGAATAATCGTACGCCCGAAGTACCAGTTGGGGGTTTTTGTTGGCGGATAGGAGTGGGAACACAGAGTTTCCAGCGCCTGGTCGGTAGTTGATCAGTGCGATGGTCCCTGGGTGTTTTAGCCTGACTCACCACAGCCGACTTCTGTGATAGATACAGGACCTGCCTAAGTGAGTTTAGCTGCTTGCCGCCCAGCAGATAATTCTATCAAAGGACCTCAGACTGTGTGGCGTCGACCAGTTCTGGAAATTCATTGTGTAGCCTTTAAACAGGGTGAAGCTGGGTAAGAGGGCATTGAAATTATCTGAAGCATACCATTTTCGATTTCGAAAGAAATTACTTGCGTTCATCTTGTAGAAATTGTCCCTGTGATGGCGGACGTCAAGCTTCAGTGTCGTATAAGTAAATCACTTGAACCTGTTGCGAACCAATGCCTTGCAGGCTTCTCGTTGTATTTTGCTTTGTCCTCATCAGGGACGGGCGCTGATTTTTGCTTCGAAATGGATGCCGCTATTACTTCGACTTGATCATCCGGCGGCGGGACGTGGTCCCAAGCATTTTGACTCCAGACTTCAGCCTCGTCTGTGAGGAACCTGAGAAGGAATCATGAGAGGTGGTCATGGAAAGATGGACCGGCCTTTACCTAGACCCAAATGGCGGCTTTTCTACACCGATATCGTGGACGGATGATGTTGATTTCGGGGTAGACTTTGCGGTGTTCGCTCCGCTGGATGCATCGTCCTCCATCATCGGGCATAAGGGTTTTGCTGTCTGTAAAGTCTTCGAGTGTTATTTCGTTGACCGAACTAGAAAAATTTACAGCCTTGAGAGTCAGGTCCGTATCTACGCGTAGATGAAGAAGCTGTGGATGTCGACGATGTCGATCAGGGATCACTTTTGTTATTTACATAAACAACGGGGGAAGTAAAAGATTTATGTAGGTGATGGTGGTGGACTTTCATTCACTGGTCGCTGCAGCGCAGCACGGACAGACGCCATCGATACCCGCAATTCCTATCTAGACCAGCATACCCTATCACAGTCTCTTTTCTTTTCGGCTTTGCATGCGTTTGGGTCCTTTGTCCTATCTGTCTGCAATATGTCGCCAGTAAACTCCTCAGGACATCCTCGGACAATGGGAGAAGCAGATCTCGAAGACCTATACAACCAGGTTTGGACCGCATACCAGCACGAACACGAACAGAGAGTGGATGTACAAGAAGATACGTATGGCAGGCTCAATGGAGAAAATAGGTCAGGCTCAAGCGACCAACCATCGAATCGCACGTATCCATCTCATCATCCTCACTCTTGTACATGTTATTCATGAGCAACAGAACTGCATGCCAGGCTTCAGCGCCCACCACCAACGACTCCCAGCACCCGAAGCCCAAGAGCAGTCCGACCGCTACCTCCAACTCCAGGTAATCCTGCACCTCGACCGTACAGTGCGGACTCGTGAGTGCTCTCTTCTTACAGTCTTGTAAAGTTGACCATCAAACTTGCTACAATCTCGCAGGAGCAGCGAGCATCGACGTTTAGCATCTGCCCCCCGAGCCCAGTCCGTAGGCGGTTACAATGCCAGCACCGCACCAACCATGTCACGCCAGGCTTCGCAGACCACCTCTGACTTTCCGGATGCTCGTGCCGGCGCGTCACGAAGTACTCCCATTGACGTGCTCGACGAGGAAGAACCTGAAAATGATACTTCTTCACTCTACCCGACCGATGGACCTCCGCTTCCTGCCTATGTGAAAGACGAAGTGCCCGAACTCCCCCCTGTCCCGTCGTATGCCGACAGCATTGCTAACGGTGATGCTGCACGCCTCCCGAACCCTTATAATACAGCGGTCACGACTTACGCCAACCATCTGCCCGCGCAGGATTACATCGAGAGTACACAGACAGGAACCCCCTCGGATCCGCAAAGCTCACAATATACTTTTGATATCTCTCCAGGTCAGTGCTGGTGTGCAAGCCTCATTTTTGAACTATTTGCAAATATCTATTCCAGCTCAGAGCCGAAGTTACGATCAGCGATCTGTGTCCGAACTCTCCTATATAGATGTCACGCCGCCTACAAGGGTTACCCCGTCCACCAATTCTCTGCGCCTTAGCATGACCTCGACTTCTCCATCTGTGGACCCCATGACCCTACCACCCCCCATCCAACGCATAAACTCATTCGGCTCTTCTTCTTTTCCTTACGCGCGTTCGGACTCCGACCAGTTATTCCATGTCGAATATGACATCGATACACCAGGTCCCAGCAATATCAACCGTCGGCCCACTGAACTTTTGCATCAGATTATGTTCGGAGGTCAAAGCGCACGAAGGACTTTAGAATTGCATGATGAGATTGATGAAGAGTATTGGGATGAGGACGAGGAGGATGAATCGGATGATCGGTTTGTCAACTTCGCGTTGCTCTCACATCTTGCAGTTCAGCTGCGGGATAAAGTCCCAAGAGGCACCCACGTGAAAGGAAGCATTCCTTACCCCAACGCTTTCACAGGCAAGGACATCGTTGTACGTTATACTACACTCTCCTGCATAGTGCCGCCTCACTTCATCCCGCATAGTCTACGATCCAATCCCAGATCCAGCGTGAACTCGTCGAAAATCATGGCGGTTCTTCAAGTGATCGACGAGCGGCTGTTCAGGTGGCCCGCAGTCTTCAAAGCCAGCTCTTCTTCTACGAGGTGGAATGGGGCGGGCGTTTACTCCAAGATGGCGTTGAAGATGTGTACATGTTTTTGGATGATCAAGAGGGTAGCTCCAACAATGGGCCTCGCGAGGCGTTGCCGAGTGGTGTGCTCACGATCCTTGCGAGATGCTACTCCCCCAGTTGTGGCGAGGGCCCATGCTATGCTTATGGATGTCCACGGAAGGTCAGCATGGTATTGCTTGTATGGCTATATTTCCAACCTAATATTCTCAAACAGGGTGACTCCTTGAACAAACTCTTGCCTGCTACCATGGAGGCACCCCCTCGAGCGGGAGAAGCTTGGCCAAAAACTGTACCACCGGAGGTCTTACGTTCGCTGCCAGAGAGCGAAATCAATCGCCAAATGTATGTGTTCGAGTCCCTTCCAACCTTTCATTGCCCATTGAGCAAGCCCAAAAAGAATCATCAACAAACTTGTCAGCAAGGAAGAGCAATATGTCAAGGACCTGGATATTGTGGATTCCGTGTTTGTTAAACCCCTTCGCCTCGCAAACCCACCAGTCATCACGCCCGCCGAAAAGCTCCAGGAGTTCATGGAAGAGGTTTTCGGCGGGCTCTCCGCCATTCGTGAATGTAATCGCCGCCTTCTCGAGGTCATGTATGTCCGCCAGCGTGAACAAGCGCCGATTGTTCAAAGGATTGGGGATATTCTATTAGATGCTGCCACCGAGTTTCGGTTATCGTACCCGGCGTATGTTGGACACCACCCACTAGCAGAAAGACGGATGAAAGATGAGTTGGAGGATAACCCAGAGTTCAGACTCTTCATCGAGGTTCGTCAACTTGTCCTTTTCAATTTATCGTGTTCTCGATTTCATTATATTCATCAGAAATGCTCAAGACAACAATCCTCTCGCCCGAGCACAACACTCCGCCTCGATCTCCGGCATTTCTTGAATCGTCCTTCAGAACACCTTCAAAAATATCCTGTTCTCTTGCGGGCTATCTTGAACGAGACAGCACAAGGGAATCCCGATGCTGAGTATTTGAGGGAAGCTATGGAAGCCATCAAGAATCTTCAGGGCGTCGCGCAGCTTCGGACATTCCAGTCAGCTATGGGGCGAGGAGCAACGGGCAAATGGGAGTGGCAAGATTTGGTTTCACCGGAACTCCGTCGAGGGTTCACCAATGAAGAGGCGAAAAGACAGTCGTAAGCATCCACTTTTTTGCCTCCGCGAGTGCCCCTTCTTCATAATGATGTTTCACAGAATCATCTTCAACCTTGTGAAGGGCGAAATGGTATATGTCAGGGATCTGGAGAATATTAGAACGGTTTGCTCCTTCCTTGCCTTCATGCTAGACCACTATTTTACCTTCATCTGTAACAGATATACATCCGCGCTCTGCGAAATTCAGACCCGCCTATCATCCCTCGAGAAAGATTGGACCGGTTCATCAAGGATGTCTTTCATAACTTCGCGGAGTTGCGTATACACCATCGACGCTTGGTTGACACCTTTCACGAAATTCAGCGTGAAGAGCACCCTAGGATACGTAGTGTCACGGCTGCAGTATTCGATGCTGCCCTTAACTTTCGCGATGCCTATTTGGAGTACATCCCGAACTATCCTATTGCTGCTTACCGCATCGACGAGGAGATGGGAAGAAATCCTAATTTCAAGGCTTTCGTTGAGGTCAGTGATATTTCCTCATTTCTGATGACTGACCACTGAGTTGTATTTTTGTTGTTGTTGTAGAATTGCGTTCGTCACCCTGATGCCCGCCGCTTAGACATGAAGACTTTCCTGAGAAGTCCAATCCCACGGTTGTTAGAATATGAGCTCTTGTTGAAAGGCATTCTCGATGAAACACCCCGGGGACACGAGGACCGGGAGGCTATCCCGCAAGTCATTGACCTCATCAAGGCGCTTGGACGAGAGATAGAACCTGGAGTGCAATCGGCAAAGCAAAGGGTTCAGCTGTGGCAGTATAGCGCCAATCTCGTGTTCAAGCCTGGGGAAACAATGGTTCGTTGATCTGCTCCTCTTATGAAATGCAACCTGAAAGTCAATTTTCACAAAGGATCTGGATCTACTGAACGAAAGTCGCTCCTTGATACATACCGGGAAGCTTCTTCGGCAGCCTGAACCTAGCAATGACGATAGTGGGTGGGTGGAAATGTTCGTTCTCCTCTTTGATAACTATTGTAAGTTTTACGATATGGACTCCTTCAAGCCGATTCTCATTGATCGCTATTAGTGGTTATGACGAAGCCGAATGAGTCAGCTGGCATGACGAAGTACCATGTTATGAGAAGAGTAAGTCTTTTCAAGCACACCTTACTCCCACCTGTCTCATATCTTTGACTGTAGCCGATACCTCTCGACCTGCTTTCCATAGTCAAGTTCACCGACCAACCAGTACAGCGAGGTAGTGTTCCCAGGAGCCAACGAAGTGAACGGCCTCCAGAGTCATCTACGTCAAATGCGTCTGGTAGCCAATCCGAGAACGGGGATTCTCGGCCATTGTATCCCTGTGTCGTCCACCACAACGGCCGATTGGGCGGACCATACGTGTTATACGCCGAGTCGTCTTCGTTGCGCCTTGATTGGAAACAAAAGCTAGAGGAGGCTTTGGGACTGCGGAAGGTCGTACAGGAGTCGAACAAAGTGTTTGAGGTTGACCCGTTGAGCAAGCACACTTTCAATGTACCACCCCCTGGTGGCAGCATCACGCCATGGAGCGAGAGCAGCCCTGTCACTGGAAAAGTAACCTGTTCTATACCGTTCAGTATGTGGGTTTGTCTTGTTCTACCTCTCGGGCACTGACCTTGCTTAGACACACCTGATGGTCGTCACCTGGTAGCCATCGGCTGTGCTGAGGGTATCTGGATTGGGTTTCGTCGGGATTCACCTTGTATGTTCCTCCAACATTTCTCAAGTGACCCACCACTGACGCCCCCTTCAGCCATGCGCCGTGTGCTACATCTCAGAAATGTTACACAGTGTACCATGCTAGATGACTTCGGCTTATTCCTCGTTTTGGCAGACAAGGTTCGCTCAAGCAATTAGGGTTTTAAAGAAACCATCTCATATACTTCTACCAGCAACTATTCGCATACCACATAGAAGCCCTTGTTCCAACACCGCCCCACAACTTTACTGCTTCCCCGACGCCGCAGAAGCTCAGCGGGAGCAAAGAAGTGGTCTTTTTCAGCGTTGGCAAAATTCATGATCGCACTTTTGTTGTCTTCATGAGGAAGAAGGGGGTGAGACGCCTTGCACTTATCTCATCGCATCGCAGAGGCTGAGAAACTATACGTCAGTCTGACAGCCATTTCCATGTACTTGAGCCGGTTGTGGAGAGAATTCACGAAAGACCAAAGGCGCCGACTGGGGTGTTTGGGCTTCTTCGCTCAACAAAGGCGGATTGGTTTCGGAACCACAAGGAGTTCTACTTACCTTCAGAATCGTTTGACCTGATTTTTTTGAAGGCGAGAATCGCTATCCTCAGCGCGAAAGGGTTTGATATCATGGATATGAATGAGTGCGTTCCATTTCGCTCTGTTGTACTTCTTCCTTATTCTCTACTCCTTTAGTTTCAAAAGCACTCGAATACCACTTCCAGATTCTCGTTTGTCGTCGCTTGAAAGTCGATTCGAAACGTGTCGCCCCATTGGAATGTTCCGATCCCGGGAGGACGAATTTCTTCTGTGTTACACCGGTATGCTTCGTTCAACCGTGTTGTAGAATTCGAACCTCACTTCGTGCAGAGTTTGGGGTCTATGTCAACAAACAAGGCAATACCAGCCGCACAGCCTTTACCATTGAATGGGAGGGTACTGCTGACTCTGTCGCCTTCCATGCCCCTTACGTTCTCCTCTTTGACCCTCGTTTCATCGAAATCCGACATGTTGAGACTGGACGCCTCGCACAAATCATCCATGGCGTTGACATTCGTTGCGTGTGGGATGGACGGGGTCTTAGCACGAATACCGCCGTTACGCCAGGTGCCACATCCGAGGAAGAGATGGTCCAAGAAGCTCATGTTCATGCTGTGATGAACAACCCGGACCACGCTGTTCAGCAACCCGTTGGCCGTCCACCACGTCCTATATCACAACTGGTGTTTGAACTTATACCTACAATACCGCTCTATCTGCCCGGATCTTTGTCCTCGCCCTCAACCACAACATACTTCCCCCATGCGGATTCATATTCACCACCCAGGTCGCCCCAGTTGCGTCCTGTCACTGGGCCATCCTATTTATCATGAACCGTTGCTGTGCATGTACCTACTGTATCATCTACCTACTGTCACTGCTAGATCTCGCGGAACTTTGTATACCAGTTTACAATACCTATATTATATCCTTGTCTACACAATACTTATCAAGTTCTCTAATGGCTTCCCCAAATCGCCTCCTCAACGAGGCAGACCTCAAGGGCGTGACATCAAGTCACACTACACGTCGCTCTCGAACCATCACCAACCAACAGCTTTTCGCAAATTGCAATGTCCTCCAAACGCAAATGGGATCAAACCGGCCCCACCGAAGATGAATCCTCTTCGCCGACAAAGCTTCAGAAATCTGAAGAAAAGGAGAGTAAGACTGCATCGGACGCTGCGGCCGCTGCAGCTGCCATCGCCGCCAAAATTGCGGCGCAATTTGCCTCAGGCGCGCTGGGCAATGTATTGGGAGGGAAAGACCTTCATGATGGTGATTACACCAAAGATATCGACATCAATGACGTGCGGAACCGGTATATGTTGACGAAGGGTTCAACCCAGACGCAGGTACACCTTCTCATTACGGCCCACACAGTCCGTTGCTTATTACGCCTCATTCTTTCCGCTTATTCTAGATCAACGAAGAGACTGGTGCATCAGTTAGCACGAAAGGCGTATGGTACCCTGACAGGAGCAAGGCGACAGACAAGGACCCCCCTCTCTACCTCCATATCGCTGCACCTACCCCCGAGATCTTACAGAAAGCTATCAACAAAGTAAATGAACTGATTGCCTTCGACCTTGGGTCATTGGTAGAGGATAAGAAGGACAGATTAAGGGAGAAGGTACTCGATAGCTTGACTATTCTGACAGTTCCTTTCGAACTGCGAAACTAATCTTACGTGACCATTCCGCGAATTTAGCGTAAATGGCCTGAAGAGAAGCTTCCTATCGGTTTGGAGAGCATCAGGAACTTCAACGTTCGCGCGAAGGTTGTTGGCCCAAGTGTTCGTTTTCCAGTCACCTCCTTGTCACAGCCGTTCTTTTTTGCTTACCCCTTCTCATACAGGGCTCCTTTGTGAAATACATCCAACACGAGACAGGGGCACGAGTGCAGATCAAAGGTGTTGGGTCAGGATTCGTTGACCAGGAGACAGGACGAGAAAGTGATGAGCCATTGTACATCCACATCACGTATGTATCACGGTATTTCACAAGATTCAAGTGTTTGGAGCTGACCACGATTCTGCAACCCAGGAGCCCTGAGGAAGGTCAAGTCGCAAGAGCAAAAGTTCTCACTGAAGACCTGCTGTTGGTCGTACGTTCTGAGCATGCTAAAATGCAAGCCATCATTCATCAGCAACAAATGGAGCTGCACCAAGCACAGGTGCAATATGCTGCATATAGTGCCATGGCGGTAGGTTTTTTTCAGAGGCTCTGGTACTTTCTTATTGTTATCACCTATCCTATCTCGCACCTTATTCTAACCACGAAGCAGAGAATGTACTGACGTGATACTGACACTCTTGTCTGATTTTAGGGCTATGCTCCTCCACCCCCATCTAATGCACCACCCCCACCACCGCCTGGGGACCAGCCGCCGCCGCCGCCCGATGCTAATGGTGCCGCGTCAGTGGCTGGTTACGATCCAACACAGGCTCATGCAGCCGCAGGCGGTGCACCTCCGGCCGGGACGGATGCTGCAAGCCAAGATGCATATGCAGCCTACTGGTACGTATTTCCCGCCTTATGTTCTAATGAGGTGATCACCCTAACACTAACCCTTGTCATGCGCGTCTTGGCTACCGTATACAGGGCGGCTTATGGTTATGATGTGAACTCTTCTCAATTTAAGGAATGGGCTGCGTCCCAGCAACAGCAGTATAGCCAGTACTATGCTGCTCAGGGTTACGCTGGTGCAGCATCGAGCGCTACAACATCCGCGCCGGCGCCTTCTGGTGAGGCGGCACCTCCGCCGCCGACTGCTTGACAGCGCTGTGCTATATGAATTTTTCGTTATGCGGACGGGTTGTTTTTTAAGGAGCTGACCATGTAGCCTAACTTTTAGGAATTATATACTTTATCTACGAGGAAGTGCTAAAGTTGCAGACCAGAACAAACCCTGCTTAGTATCCATGAACAAGGATCATTCATTCTACAACATGGATGCAAGCTTAGTACAGTACTCGTACACATACCAAAGATCGGGTTAGTTTTAGGAAGTCATCCTCTCTGGCAATGCTGTGCCTTCCTTTTATGGGCGAATCTTATGCAGAGCTATATTTAGATCGCGAGCGGCGCAGTCTCATCCAGTCTCATCAAAACCAAGGAGATGTCCATACCCATTCCTGAGTCCTCCACAAAAAGCTACAATGCCTTCAAGCCTCCTCATCCGATTTATGTCCTCCCTCATATACCTCATTCGCTCAACCCTCCTGGCTATCGGGGATTACTCGACCCCCGGAACGGTTGTCCCGAGTACCTGAATTTCCTAGCGGAATGGATGTCTCGGACTGGGTAGATGAGCTCGTCCACCACTATTCCTCGGATGCGACCGATAGCGATGCGTTCCGTCAGCGTATGGAGACGCTGAGGGTAGTGGAGGTTTACTGAGCCAGGGAAGACAACGGCTTTGCCCACTGGTATGAATTCGTAGTCGCAGTCGTCACCGACCTCGAGTGTCCAGCCGGCAAGCGCTACGTACGACTAGACTCTCTGCAGAGATTCCCATACACACCGTCCGAAGCAGATGCCCCACCCGCCGTTGAACCTGCTTTCGGGATACCTGACTCCGGCGATCCTCCTCTTAAACCTGCATCTGACTCCCCGCCCCCGAAGCCAACGGTACCCGACTCCCCCCCGAAACTTGTCGTCAAAGTCACCGACATCATCGACATCATGACTGTTGTGAGGGACGTTCCTAGGGATAATCAAGTTATCGAGGGTTCTTAAATATGACCCTGCGACTGGCATCCCTCCTCCCATCCTTCTTGATCTCTCGCTCGTTGCGCAAAGTGCCTACGACACGGCTGAGAAGTATAATACGCTTCCGGACAACCAGTATCACTGGTTCGCCTCTGTCATTCCATGCATGCTGGTAGATCCCCGCTCGGCGACGACCCTGCAGCGGAGAAGAGCTGCTGGAAGAAGACTGTAAAGCGAAATGATAGCGGAATATTTATGCCTCCCCTACAACATGTCGATGAGGCGATCTCGTTGTTCCGAGCCCTCCGCGACGATGCGGTAGCTCGTGTACGTCTCTGATCCTATGATTGAAAATGATGCGTTGCACACCATACTTATTCTGATATCTCAACTTCATCTTAGATTCATGCTGGTGAAATTTCTGCTGCGAGGATGAAGGATATACTAGCCTACATGCGTGTGCGGATTGTGGTTGAGAGGGCACTGGAGAGGGACGCCGAGAGGAGAACCGAGGATGCCAACAGGAGAACCGAGGATGCCAACAGGAGAATCGAGGATGCCAACAGGAGATTTGAGAGGGCCGAGGCTGAGATTGCACAACTAAAAGCTCAGCTGCGTGGAGAGACAGAAGTCGGCGGTGCTGGGACTTGAAGAGGAGCAATGAATGTCAAACTATTTTGATCTATGTAGTGAGTATTTTAAATCATGATCCTCGACGATTTATCCAAGGCGCCTCCGACATCTCGTTTTTTTTTTCAACCGTCCGTTCAAACGACATTCTGCAACTGGTTAAAAATGTGACGTCCCGGGCCCTGGCCTACCTATGACCGACTCAGACAAAACAAGTTCGAACCAATTCATCAATTAAAATACAAAACACTGTACAGTAATACAAAATAGGGTACACACATCATATCCCATAAAAATACACAAGAAAGGTCCGGGGGTAGAGGATACAGTGACGAGAGGCAGAGGTGGAAGATTACAGAGGGCAGTTACACAAGATCATCGGACAATAAACAGACAAGATTGAACGAGACAGGCACAGCCAGCCTCTCGAACACTAGCACTTGCGGCCAAACAACCCCCCGAGCCCGAGCCTCGACGCCTTCTTCTTGATCTGCAGTGACCGCACCGCCGGAAGAACCTTCACAGCATCCACAGGCGCGGGAGGTGGAACAGTGGGAACGAACGAGTCTCCCAGGAACTCACGACGTCCCTCGTCCGACGCCATCACGATGTCCCCATCCACGTCCACGTCTACGCCAACATCCCGCAGCGGGACACACGGCGTAATCTTCAGCGGGGCGGGTCTCCTGCGTGCGTTTCCGCGCATCCTTGGAGATGAAGAGTGTGGGAAGGAGGAGCGTACGGGGGAGAACGACTTTTGCTGGTGGAGGGTGGTATAGGTGTGGGGGTACGTGGAGTTACGAGGTGTTCGGGGCGTCGACGGGATGTTGAATGCTTCCAGATCGAGGAGGAAGAACCCGGGTTTCGCGTGTAGGTGGTGCGTGCGTGCGCGTTGGCGCGACGGGAGACTCAGAAGGGGTGCTTTCGTCTTGGGAGCGGGTGCAGGTGCAAGCACAGGGACGGCGACGAGCGCAGCATCCTCTTCGGCAGGCTTGATGACGTTGCTGGGATCGAGCGACGAGGTGTTGGAGTTGGTCGACGTGCTGCTGTCCCGTCTGCCTATCCCAGCGAGGGATGCTAGTGCCAACGAATCCTCTTCGGCTCCGTCCTTGACTTCCCCACCGAACGAGACCCACTTCTTCCCCGCAGCCTCCCCAGTGCCGCCGAGGAGGTGTACATACTCCATCTCCTCTTCACGATCCCACCAGACGCCACCTCTTCCGTCACGGTACACGTCGCCGACACCCGTTTCCCCGGCTGCACGAGCTTGTGCCTCCATCAATCGCTTGATATTAGCATTCATGCTTCCGCCATCGGCGAATTGCATGAGTGCGAGTTCGCTGGCGAGGGAAGGAGGAAGGGGCATATGTTTTGGTTTCGCGGAGGCATATAATGCCTTTTTTCGTTTGGCGATGGAAGCCGGAGACTCGAATTTTGTGGGAGAGCGGGGAACGGCCCGACGCGTGGTGGACTTGGTGGGAGAGGGAGGCTGGGTGCCGGACCGGTTGCGCGGGCGGAGGATGGAGAGGGACCGGAAGCGTTTCGCGGTGCGGGACGGCGCGGGGACGGCAGGGATGGGGAAGGTCTCCGGGTTCACGGCGGTCATGTTGGGAGTCTTGGGAGTCTTGGTGAGGTAAGCAGCGGGAGTCGTGGGTGTCTTGGGGAGATGCACGAAGACCGAGGTGTACCCTAGATTGGTCAGGTCAATGTTGAAGTCCTTGGCCGAGGGAGTGGGCGTGCTGATGAGCAGAAACGAGTGGGACGTGGACCGGGGACTGGGTGTCAGTGTCAGCGAGATCGAAGGACGCCGGCCGGAGAGAGATGGGCGGCGGGATAGGGACGACCGACGACGCGGGGAGCGCGGGATCGAGCCGGGGGAGCCGGGAGAACCGGGCTGGACGTGGGCGGCCCACGTGGCGATGGCGGAGAAGGACGCAGAGCGAATACCAGGTGTCGCAGGGGGGGTTGGGTGGGTCGTTTCTTTTGAGGTGGAGGAGGTTTTGACAGAAATGCATAGCTGGGGATGGAATTAGGGACGTAATTAACGGTTTGAGCGGTAGCCATGGCTGCAATTCCATCAGTATCCACATGCAAGAACGAGTCATATAGGAATGACACTTACCGTGAGTAGTCGTATGGGTATGGGGTAGTATGGGTATGAAGTGTGTGAAAGCGGAAGCTGGGAAGACGAAAAGAGGTAACACGTCGAGACTAGCTCAGAAATGCTGGCTGATACCGTTCCATCTCGCAAGCTTATAATCCCTCTTGAACAAAAGCCGGTGCTATTCCCTCGCGTCGAACAATAACTTTCGGTCGACAATGTTTCCTCGAGGAGGTGTACAAACAAGCCGCAACAGACTGTTGACAACTATTGTTCTTGAACAACACTTTCCTTTTTCGGAAACGCTCTCGCTTTGCATCCCGACGTCTTCCAGCCGAGCTATTGTGCATGGCACTGACCGTTACTCCTTGCGCTGCACACAATTTTTAATCTTCAGAGGATCCTAGGACTTTGTGCGGCTTCGTAACTGCACCTCGGATACTTACAGTTTGACACAGTTGGACATGCACTCGAGTACAGCACCTTGTCGTATTTGTCTTCGGGTTGCATCGGCGAAGACTTTGTCCCGGATGTGACGGGTTCAATGTATTTTTATGTTGCCAGCACAGAACGGGATCACTGTCTTTATTCTCATCAATACACGTATTCACCTCTGGCTGAAGTTTGCACCAAATGTTCCTCGATTTGGGAAGCATCTGCTGGTGGAACCGTCGACGTAACAGAACCCACCGAGGTACCAATGTTTGGCGCTAACATTCTGCCTCCATCCACACCCTTGTGGTCGCGATCGTCTTTCAGTCTCGACAGTCACAACTTGAGTTGGTTGCCTCTGCAGGCAGCATATTGTCAATGGGCCTACTTATGTTGCTCCCTGATCCTCTGCTCTCAATGTAAGCGCTGCAATCTCCTGAAGAGCATCTCCTCTTTTGAATTGATTCACATCTGCTGGAGCCCGCCACTCTGAAGTTTCCCAGGACCAGGCTCTCTTGACACTCTCAACCGGCGTGCTATCTCGGCCTCTGCCGCCTCGGTCCTCCTCTCTGCCGCCTCGATCCTCCTCTCTTCCTCCTCGATCCTCCTCTCTGCCTCCTCGATGCTCCTCCCTGCCGCCTCAATGCTCCTCTCCGCCTCCTCGATGCTCCTCTCTGCCTCCTTACAGGTCATACAGTCCGCCTCGGCTCTCCTGTCTACCTCACGGCGATGTGCTGCCCCAGCTGCTATCTATGCAACGCCACATCAGAAGGACTCGACCGAGGAATGCAAAGACACACCTTCTGCATCGCAACAGGCCGAACGTTGTGATATTCAGCCAAGGCTTCCTCCATGTCTTCATTTTTTTCATGGTATTTGGATGCAACGCCACAGTGACCAGTTTCCGAACTCTTGACTCGGATATTTTCGTTCCAGCAACGACCTGCACGCGCTTCGCCCGCAGCAGTTTGAGCTGGTGCCAGCTGGCCCTCCGTCACGACGTGGATGAGCACGCAAGCAAACCAGGAACAAGGCTGGTGGTGAAGGCGTTCACAACGTTCTGCAACGTCGTGCGTAGCTTTTGCGGCCAATGCGAGGTCGAGCAGGGTTGGGGGTGGAATGGTCGTGCTTTGGTTGTATGTGATAACCGACATGAGTTTCTCGTGTGCTGGAGGGGCTTTCAGGGCTCTCATGCCCTCGAACGGAAAATGCATATGGGGAAGGGATGGGTGGTGGCTGGCAGTGCTGGTGCATGTCATGGGAGATACGGGTGTAGATGCTGATGAGCCGGAATCGGAGGGAATGGTGGTGGAAGTGGTTGCCGGTGAGGCTGAGTGAGTAGATGGGTTAGACGAGGGGATGTCTGTCGGAGGGGATGCGGGAGCGGCTGCGTTCTCTACGTCTCCTTGCCGCTCAAGCCGGACGTAGCGTTTCCGGCCATAGTGCTGGCCATCCTCGATCTCCACGACAACGAACTCGTATTCGAGTGCAGTTGAGTATTTATACCACAAAAAGCGAGAAACTGTGAGTTGTCGCATGCGTTCGCGGGATGCGTCGGAGCGAGAGTCGGTAGAGCTGTAATGGTCGAGCAGAAGCTCTGTCCAGTCGGTGATACTCCTGGATGTCGGGAATTCGAAGAGGTTTGATATATGGGGTGTGGGCGGTGTTGACATATCGAAGGCTCGGAGGATTGGGCGAATGAGGGATGAGAGGGAGGACGTGATTTGATCGATGAGACTTGGAGGCATCGTTGACTCCTGTAGAGGAATGGGTCAAAGAGGGATACCAGTAACTCGTTTACCTACCATTTGGGATGTGAGAGGCTTCGAAAGAGTCAGGGTTTCATAGGGTTTCACACAGGTCTGTGATAGATAGACATTTAGAGCTGGGCCGAAGCGGGAGAGTGTAATGGGCTGGGGAGCGTGTAACGGGAGGCTAGAGAAACATGTCTATTTAATCTACTGAGGCGTCGTTTCGACTAATGTCCAGTCGTGCCTTGTCTGAACACTTGCAAAGGCGCTGTTGGTAACCTAAATTTCTCCCCGCACAAAAAATCCTGCTCCCAAAATGGGAAGACACTTTGAATTCATCATGGGCTCTTCCAGGGTTTCACCCAAAAACGAGAGGCTTCCGCAAAATCTCCTAAATTCATCCACCGCTCTGGTGGAAGTCTGAAAATTTTGCTGACCATTTTGCTGAAATCCACCGACTCTGGCCCTGGTGGAATTCCACTGATGAAAAACTTTGTCGGCTTCCCCAAAGAACTGGACATATAAACCAGAGGACGCCGACGCCAGGCTGATGCGCCATCCTTAGATAGATAGGCAGATAGTTCATCGAGGTCATGGTTGTGTCGTGGAAGCAATTCAATGTTGTCAAATATCTAAAAATAGTTCTCGCCCCGACTGAGGCGACGGAACCAAATCCAAACTGGAAGACAGTATGCCTCGGTATCCGCTCGAACCTGATTTACTTTGCCACGAGCACTATAGCTTATACACACTGCTAGTGCGCCACTATTTTGCGAGGGTGAAAATGATTTGGAAACGCAAGTGGTCGTGTTTGGATATTCTCTTCACACGACCTTCATGCAGAGAAAACAGGTGAAAATATGCCTCGGAAAATTCAAACACGTTCCTTACAACATTTTCATGCTGCGGAAATAGTTGGATGCCAGCAGTGACACATAAACGACAAGGAAGTCAACTCCCCCATCTCCGTACAGCATCTACATATATTGGCATGCAAAATCACTTCGACAACGCGCTTTCTCGCAGGATTGTAGCTAGTGCTCATTATCACAGTCTTCAGCTTCGTTACACCCATCTCGCCGAGGCAGTCTGGGCAAGATCGTGGCCGTATCATATGCATGTTGAATGGCTTTGAGGCTCGAACGGGCAAGCAGCGAACGAGTATTCAATCCGAGGACTTGTGCGCATGGGTAGCACGACCTGCCGTTCAGTGGTAGAATCGTGCGGAGCGCACTAACGATATCGCCTACCGAGTGGGAATTGTTGAGTCAAGACGGAGCTAGCGAGGACAGGGAGGTCGACGCGATGTGGGTAGAGATGCGAGCGATGGAGTCTTCGATTCGTTGGATATACAGGCCTTTGAGACGGGCCATGAACTTGGAGACTACATCAATCGCTTGGACCAGAATCGGGTGGTGTGTAGAAGTTCTGGGTGAAGGATTCCAGGGCGGACATGGTTACCACAGGTAGGGTTTCGCGGGGTCCGAACGTGTGGAAGGGTGAATGAGGGGACGTCGTGATCCTATGCCCACATGCAAGTGATGGTACGAGAAGATCTAGCTATGCACCATTTTCCTTGTCGTCTCAAAAATCTTCGTCTTATGGAACTGTTCACCTTGTTTTGCTGTTGCGGTCGTCGTTGTTGCATGAGCAATTGACTTGTTCGTTACGATTGCGTTGTTGTTGGCAGGCTTTCTTCGTACTTGTGTTGATGGTGCATCCAGTCGTTGCTCGCTGAGTCTGAGATGCTGTAAGTAAGTTCGCGTTTTTGAGCTATAGGTAGCGATCAATCTCACCGATAAGACCAAAGACGCACTGATCTCACAATGTTGCACGCCTCGGTCTTCTTCGCGTGATGATACCACCAGCGATCGCTTGGCTGGGTTGACGTCAAGATGCGTGGGAGTGTTTGCGGGATGGGACGGTGTCGAGGACAACGCGTGATTGTGTTGTGCTCCATTTGCACACGCTGTCGTGGACACAATGTGCACCTCGATCCATTGTTGACGCAAGCACGGGTGAGATCATAAGTAAGCCTGGGGGAGATGGAACGGCATCAGAGGACATCACTGAGCTAGTCTCGTGCAGGTGAATGTTGAATATCCTTCATTTCCCTCCATTGTGTCTACTGACAGACAGTCCAGTCACAAGTCCCCAATGACGTCGCCCAGTCCTACGCCTTCCTGTCGACACCCCCCTGCGACACCTAGAATTCGCTCGACGTCCTTCTTTGCCATCGCCACCTGGATTGCCCATGTCCAGCCCGGTTCTCCTGGCTCCCCCGGCTCCGTCCCGTGCTCCCCTCGTCGTCAGTCGTCCCTTTTCCGCTGCCCATCCCTCTCCAACTGGCGCCCTTTGATCTCACTGATACCGAGTTCCCGCTCTAAATTCCACTCATTCCTTCCCCCCACTCATCCCTCTGATCTCGCCCAAGCCCAATCCACGAGAAAGGAGGCGAAGATGTGGTTCCCCTTGGGATGTTCTGTCTAAGTAGGTAGTCGGAAGGTGGATGAAGTTGAAATGAAATGAAATAAAATGATTGAACGATATTATGGGAGACGCTTTCGACAGAGAGAACATCACTTCGGGAGCGGGTCAACAATTATTACATTACATACATTACGAGTTATTATATTGTGAGTTGGGAGTCGAAATCTTGTGATGATACGAGCAATTTCTGATCTGCCTCGATAACCCGAATATGAGGGCGATTGGCAGAGAGAATGTCAAGGAATTCTCGGGCCAATATCGCAGCCCGTTGAAGGCCATGATCTCCAACGGGAGTACGGCTTTGCAAGCCCTCGGTAACATCAAGACGAAAAGAGAGCGTTTTCAGCTGAGGAAGCCACCGGGGATCGGTGGCGGCTAAATTCCACGATGAGATATCATTCGCCATCGACGGGGCTCCTCTGATATGCAATTCCTTAAGGCCACGAGGGACCGATTGCGGAATATCCGTGCATGTGTCCTCAAAGGCCGGGTGCTTGGGGAGGATGAGCTCGAGTGACTCGAGCGCGTTGCATTCTCTCAGGGTTCTTTTGAAATCCGCCGGTTCAAGATCAAAGTTATAGTCATGCGAAGTACTCTCGAGCCTCAACGATTCCAGCGTCTCGACGACTCTCGGATTTGCGCGACAGGTTTTAGTGAACATGTCGGCTGCATTGTTCCCTATGATAGTGAGGTTCCGCAGGCGGTCGCTTCCACCGGGTGGTGGGGCAAAAAGCACAGCGCAGCAGTAGTCGAGCGTTAGTGATGAGATGGAGGCACAGGCTTTGGGGAAGATGTTTTCGAAGGAGAATGTTGCGCCTCTGAGCGTGATTGACTCGAGAGGCCATTGCGGGTTAAGAGCATCCAGCCCCTCGAGGTCACATTCCTCCATGTATCCACATAATATCTCGAGGTGCCGAGGGCGGAGACCTTCAAGGGCTTTCCAGATAGCGTTATCGTGGGCCTCAGTTCCGAGAAGCCGAACCATATCGATAGATGGGGCGGAGGTGCCATCCTTGGCGACTACATCTTTGAGGTGATCCTTGAAAAGGTTCATATCTGCATACTTGGAAACACTGGGTGGTGTTTGGAGAGTTTCCTCAAATTCATCTGGAACATATAGCGGCCCCTCATATACGTATATGCGGGGTAGGGGGTAAACACCTTTCAAGTATATGACAAGCGCGTGTTTGACGTCGGGAGGACGTCCAGTGGTAGTTGGAGGCGTGACAGATGTCTTGGGAGGAAGAGAAAACGCGACTTTGGTTGTGAATGAGCCTGGCGTATTGTAACTGAGAGGTTGGGTAAGTAATTGGACTGATCCCTGGGAAGACGAGGCTCACGTTGAATGAATCGTCGCTCTATGAAAGGGAACCCTGCCGGCCAGTGTTGAAGATATTGATATATTAGTTACATTGGGATCCGTACAGCAATATCTGTGAGATGCCAGGAGCATGCGAGCTCTCTTATACAGCAGTCCTCGCATGCAATTATGAGAGGTAAGTTGAGAGGGGGTGAAGGAAATGAGTCAAGCAGGAGAGGAAACGCAACGGTGAAAACGCCTCCAAGAGGGTATCAGCCTGCAAATCAAATAGGAACAAATAGACATTGAAAACACCCATTTCAATCTCAGATTGCATCTTCGTAACAGCACCACATACGTGCATGCTTGAACACCGATTTCCGACTAACTTCTAGTATTATAGGTCACCAATGCTGAACTATGGGCGATATACTGTGCAAAAATTATTTCCTGGACAAGTCGTGTTTTTTGTGCAACCTTTTTAGTGCAGGTACAACTTTTTATTCACAAGTATTTCTGGCTACAACTTTTTGCAGGCAAGTCGTGAACCATGATCTGTTTACAACTTTGGCTGGCAGTCACTGAGTGAGAGTGGTCGGGTGCCTACTGCACAGGGGGTTGGCCTGGTTGGGTTACTTGGAAAGGAGAGATAGTAAGATACTCATCATCGGGCTTCAAGAGACTGGATACAAATGGTGGCTACCGTTCTTTTTGGTTCTCCTGCATTCTAACTATGCCAGGCATTCCCCTTTCTATACCTAAAGCTGTCTGCCATGCATGACGAAATGTCTTATTCTAACTCACCCATCCTGTCAGGCGTCTGTTAACAGCTTCCAAGTTCCAACCATTTTAATATTGCATTGCCGGCCCATCATTCCAGACAGTCTCATTACCTAGTGATCCATGCTATCGTAGACCTCCCGTGCCGCCCGACAGGGCTGAACTGTGACTCACTTGGCTCTCTTGCATCAGTTCAGTGTTTTTTGTTACTGTTCATGAGCATTGGGACTATTGAGCCAGCAAGCCGCGCCTCAGAGTTTGGTCCTCAGGAACAGTGTCCCACACTCAATCTGAAGGGCGGCAAGTTACAAACCTGTACCCAACTCAAGATGCAATCAAGAAGTTGTATGAAAAATGTCGCCCGACTCGAAAAGTTGTACCAAATTAAGTTGTGCTTGATAGAAAGCTGCACAAAGAAAGTTGTATTTTTTCACAAATAATTTTTGCACACTATGTGTGCCATACTGAACGGCCATGTCTGTTAAGGATTTCAACGCGTTACCACGCAAGTTACGCGACACGACTCCCCGGTCCACATCCAATTCGTTCCTGCTTGTCAGCATGCCCACTCTTTGGTAAACGATTTCACCATCGAGACTAGGGGCGAGCAGGTATTCTTCGGAGCCGAAGAGGATAGCGTCGCTGGCTTGTCTGGGCGGCACGTTGACAAACTCGAAGTCTCGAACACATCTTCTCTCGATCTGACCAACATGGTCAAGCCTGCCGAAGATGACGCTGTGCTTGTCACCTTCCCTGCCCTCATGCCTGCACCCACTCCCAAGGCCTTTCCGAGTCTCCCGTCACGCCCACGCCCCCACACGCACCATCTGTACGCCCAACCTGGGTTCTTCCAACTCGATTTGCGGTGTTTAGCGTCTCCTAGACACCCTGAACACTCGTACCTCGCATTTCTCCTCCTTCCCTTACTCTCCCCGTCCCCCCTCCCATGCTTTCCCCTGCGCTTGCTCCCCAAGACCAATTGCAGCCACAAGTGGTAGGAAAGCCGCTCCTCTTGAGTCTTTCGTTGCGCCGACGCGCACGCACGCACCATCTGCACGCTCAACCTGAATTCGTCCTGCTCGATTTGGAGGCGTTCAACGTCCTGGCTACACCCCCCGTCCCCCGTTTCTCACCCGTCGGCTCCTCGTTCACGTATACATCCTCCCACTAATGCTGGAGGAGGCCCGCCCCTCTGAAGATTGCGCCGTGTGTCCCGGTGAGTGTCGGACCTGGATGGGGACATGCTGAGGGATGTCGTGAGTTTCATGGGCGAACCAGATCATTTGCGACTGTCAACGTCACTTGCCAGCTTAGCCTCCAGGAAGTCCCATAGTTACAGCTAATTACCTACTGAGCTTGTCCAACTTCGCCTCCGCCTTCGCCACCTTCGTAGTTACCTTTGCAAGTCTTGCCCTTGCTTTATCTAATTCTGCCGTTGCTTTGTCTGCCCTCTCCTCCTCCTTCGCAGCCTTCATGATGCAGTTGGCGGCAAATTCATCAAGTCTGCGGACCCGCGCGGCCTCTTTCGCGCCTCTGTCAATCTATCACCACATAAATCCCAATCAGTCAGTCCGGAAACCACTCATAACGGAATTGCGGACCTTCGTCATTGCATCAGCTTGGAGTCGTCGGAATGCGGCCAACGCGCCATCGATATGATTTTTGTCTCGCATGCAAACGGGCCAGAATTTGGAGTACCCGGCGTCGGTTGGTTCTTTGGATGCACTCCAACGCCTCTTCGCACGCTTTTGTGCGTTCTTCGAGTCAACCGGTCCATGGATCATGGCATGAGGGTTACAACGCCGAAGAACGGCTACAAGAACGTAAGAGAACCAGAAACAATGTTTCTGGTTCTCCAATAACTGATATGTCTCTCCGTGTTCTTGCACGGCCGCAGCAAACAACGCCAGATGCAGGAGATTCGGAGGAGAGGTGTCGCTGCTGGTGTTATAGTCTAACACCAACAGCTTCCGTGTGTGTTTTGGGAGTTGACCAATGATAGACACGCCATCGGGGGAGTCCAGTAGCTTGCAGCTGTGTCGGGAGGCACGGACGACTTGTGCGTATTCTTCGTCATCACCATGGTAATCGAACCGCACATAGCGATCCCGTGAGTTGCTGCCGCCACTCTGCG
This sequence comes from Hypsizygus marmoreus, assembly GCA_013433165.1. Classification (NCBI taxonomy): domain Eukaryota; kingdom Fungi; phylum Basidiomycota; class Agaricomycetes; order Agaricales; family Lyophyllaceae; genus Hypsizygus; species Hypsizygus marmoreus. Next base: position 724,126 of record CM024089.1, on the reverse strand, counting down.
CATCGCCGATGGTGCAGACGGTAAATTCGTGTTGGATGCCCTTCTCCTCCTTGTACCAGATTGCTTGCTTCACCGTGAGGGCCTTCATGCGTTCACGGTACTCCGCGGAGTGGATGGAATCGGTGGAGGCGTAGTGATTGGTGAGCATGGCTGCCCATGACGGGATGGGGAATCCTGCGATTGCCAATGTTGGGAATTCGGCCAGGTCGGATGGCGATGACTCCTCCTGGTGTGTTGGGGAATTCATTCCGAACAAAGATGAGAGGGCGGCCTGGATTTGGTCGATGATACTTGGAAACATGATTTCTTTTTTTTTTTTTTGCAGAGGAATGGGTAGGAATGGGATACAAGGTATTGGTTTGGCTTCAATTTCTGAACCTGTGTTTCGGAGAGGGTTTCACACCGCTCTAAGTGATGTCATAACATTTTGAGCGGGGCCGAGTTGAGTGGAACGGGGTTGACAAAACATCAAAAAGTACATCTTTGTTTCGAGCAATATTAATCTTCAGTCTTTCGAGTGCCTGCAAATGCGCCATCAATGATCTAAATATAGCCCGAGCCAAAATACAAATCGAGAAAGCACAGCATTATGTACCGCGTTCTTGGAAATGGACAGGATCGCTTATGAAGTCTCTATTACATTGGCTCCCCTGTTGCTTGAGGCAACATGAAAACTGAGGGGGGTTAACAAAAGATGAGATCTGGCCATGGGTTCGAGCCAGTGTTCAGTTTGTAACAACGGCATCACGCATCAGCTTCTCAAGTCTGACATAACCTCTCTTGGGATAGCTTCTTTCGACACTTGGGCTACGGCGGTAGAACTAGGTAGGCAGAATCAAGACATGAAAATCAGCACAACCCCCCCCCTCCGATCTCTATGGGGCATGCAACATCCTGAAAGTCTCAACTGCTTGAATTTCAAGCTCGCACCAATTGAAGGTGCAGACACCATAGACCAAGGAATCCACCCCTCCTCCGACTTCCCCCGGCTGCATGGGAGGCTCCAGCTCCACGAGCGCATACCACCTAAAATTTGCACAGCAAGATGAATCGCAGGAATGGCAGCAAAAAGCCCAAGATATTGAGGAGCGGATCTAAATAACAGTATGCGAGTATTAAATGCATCGTGACAAACAGCAAGATCGATCTTAGCATCTCGAAAATTCCCCCTTACTCGACATCGACGTCCATCCCAAGCACTGGCTCCCCATCCTCTTCCACGTCATCCTCCTCAACCGTATCCCTAAAGCTCTGCTCCACTGCCGCAAGGTAATAGTTCATCTTCCACATTTTCCCGATCTCCAGATTCGCATGGTCAAACGCGAGCGCGATGATCGGCTCCTTCAATCGCTTCTGCGCGTCCTCTTCAATCTGATTGGGCTTCGCCACGCCAGATGGTGGCATTTTCGGATAGCGGGCAGAGAAATGCGTCAGGAGGATGTGCTCTGCGGTCATCCTTAGGACAAGGTTATTACATCATGATTGTTGAATCATTATGAAGAAAGGTACCTCTTCCCGATAGCGATGGCTTGGCCAAAGGTGCTGTGTGCTTTTTGTGTCGCCATTTCGGCTTGGTCGTCTGCCATGGTCGCCTCATGAATAAGGAGGGTGGCTTTTTGTCCTGCCCAGACGAGAGTACTAGTAGGCTGCGTGTCTCCGGAGAACCTAGAAACGACTTCAGTAATCAGAAAGACTTGCAAAATAAAAGACGACTTACACAATGCTCCACCCGTCTTTGTGTCTAATCACAGCGCCATAGCATCTTGTTCTATGGTATACATCTACCGTACTAAAACTCTCCAAACCTAGAACACGATACATTTCCTGGGCATTGTCCTGCGATCTACAGTGGTTCAACATATCAGCGTCAACATGTAGTCGACGGACATTGCACACGAAACTCACAACTGGAAATCGAGCCATGGTTCGTCGCCGCCGACTTGCCACATCCCACCCGTTTGGTATGCGCCTGTCTTCCTCCAGTGCAGTGACTCGCTCATGATAGGGATCACTCCGTTCCCAGACGGATCGTTCAACCCGAGATCCTGCATGTCTGAAAGTTCACGGATATACAAATGGACTGAGCGAATGGAGACGAGGAATAGTGGCTGGGAGGGTGGTGGCTCAACCTTAAACCCAAGAGATATGATCAATGAATGCTTGACGTGAAAAAAAGGGGGGATAACATACCATTCGTCGCTTTGACAGTATCTGCGCGAGTCCCATTTGATGATCGCCGTGTATATGGCTGACGAATATGCATTTTAGATCTCTCAGCACATCCCACACGTTCGGTGACCCCGCCTCGTCGTCCAAGCCGAACTGGCGAACGAGCTGTCCCCACGTGCCTTCCCCTGCATCCAGGAGAATGTTCCCCCATCCAGGGATCTGAATAAGAGTAGACGAGACTGCAGGCGTTATCTCGTCATTAGCCTGTTAACAGTGAAAAAATGTGCATACGAACCATTTCGGTATTTAGTTGGTATAGCACTACCAGTGCCCAGAGGGATGATCTTCACATCAGCGCCTTTGGGGACGTGTACTTTTCCGCTCTTGCTAAATTCCTCCACATTCTTCTGCGCGTCGGCAAAGCGTTCACGCGTCAGTGAGGGGAGTGGCGTCGGAGCATCGGATGAGACAGCTGGATGGAACATATCGCCGCTCTTTGCGAATGTTTCATTTACGGGTGGCGCGGGAGGACGCATGGGGATTAGTTGGCTTGATGACATGAGATGCGTTGATGCTGGAATGCCGGGAATGTCTAAAGTGGAAGAAGGGATTAAGTGGATTCATAGTTGTTGTCAATTGGCCGGAACATACTGTTGAGTATTTTCTTCGGAGAGAGTGAGTACTTGGGTATGGGGAAGATCTCAGGGTCAAGTTGGTTGAGTCGGAGCTGGTTGAACGCTGCGCTGGTGAAAGTTACAGGGTCGGACAAATAGTCGCGGGACGCGACCACGTGCTACCATGGGGGAAAATATGAGACAGGGAAGATGACAACAAAAACAATGCATCTCACATGAACACTGGGAATGAAACCGTTCATGAAGGCAACGTATCTCTCATCCTCTAATACACCCTTACCACAAATGTGGAAAACAGAACGAACCGCAAACTCCTTAAGGTCTTCTGGGTCTTCAGAGCGGAACCTCCTATAAAAAGGTGATTCCTCAAAAGAGGATATCAAGGCAGGGATGTGTGCCATCGTCGGGATGTCCAGGATCACCACTGTCTAACGAAGGCGACACGAAAAATAAGTGAAACGGTGGCTTGCAACGGCAAAACCAATTGTAGAGCAGTACTTACTCCAGGTGCCTCACTCTCACCAACGACGTCCTCTGGTCGCACGACTCGCTCGACCATTTCGCCGTCCACCTTCACTTTCAGCGTGACAGTCTGACCCCTCGTAAGTCGGCCACGTAGAGGACCAGGAGGCACGCCCAAAGCCTCAGCCGCCTTGACATCAAATTTGCCGCGAACGCGAGGGCCGACTATGATGTATGCTAGTGTTGGCGTAGCAGGCTGGCCATGATGTGAAAGTGGGGCATGAGGGATAAATTTCGGAAGCTGACTGTGGAATCCAAAGGGTGGGCGTGCTCGTCTCCAAGTGTCAACCTAGGAGGAACATGTTGCAGCGTAATGCTTGACTTTGTAGATGTTGACAACTCACATTGGTGACTGTTTCTGCAGGAGTTATATCAACAGTCTCTTGGATCTGGACAAAAGCTGAAGTTGCTGCCTTCGAATCCTCTTCAGTTTTTGCGTTACTAGCTGCAGCCTTGTCTAACTATAAATGTCGATCTTAACCGAAAGAAGCAAAGCTAATCAACGCACCATTCGCTTTGTTCTCCCGTGAACGATTCTTTCCTTTCTGTTTCTTCTGACTTTGCTGCGGTGGGTCGGGTTTCTTCATATTGCTTCCGGGAAACATTGTTTTGATCATCAATCTCCTCCACTCTTGTGCAGCGTCTCCCTCCAGGGTCTCCGGGGAGAATTTCGCCGGGTCCAAGGAGGCTTCTGGTGCTGATTCGGGTTCATCTGTCATGAGCAATTGACGTTTTTCTGGGAGGTCGGGAGAGGGATCCCTCTTGCGCTTCATCCCAGCTTCCACAGCAGTATCAGTCGAAGAGGTGTCTGTAATAGATGTGGACGGGTTTTGCGCAGGCTCGGGGATGGGCAAGATGGGGATGCCATAGACAGTGATATTTGCGTCCTTGTACAAAGGTTCGGGAGATGGAACAGACGACGAAGTCCAAGATGATTCAATAGGATTGATGAGGAGGGAGTCCCTGGTCGATGGATTTTCAAAAACAGGCCACTAAACATTGATCAGCCCCATACCTGAAAGTGTACAGACGCATTGAAGCCATATAATGCAACAACCCAGGTGGTCCGACGATATTCAATTTAGAGATCGTAGCATCGGCAAACGACATCAGCAAACCTTGAGTCAAAGGCAGTTGTAAGGCCACTGGGACGCGTAATGAGGTGAAAAACGCACCAGGCAGCCCACTCGACCTCTTCATCCCCACATCCGTAAAGAACAGCCCTCTCGTCCGTTTCCAATTGCCTCTGCTCTGCAGAAATGCGCGATTCGTGTTCTCCCCCGCATTGAAAATGTATTTCGCAGAATCAAAAGTTAAAATGATCGTAGGCTCTGTATCAGATGAGAGCGTTGTGAGAACAGACGCAGACCAGTTCATCGGGAACGGTGCAGTTGAGGAGTAAGATCTTGGCCGAAAAGGCGTTCTACAAATGTTGCAAAGCCTAGCGGTGGCTGCAAAAGACGAGAACAACCCCAGCTTGAGTACCCAGGAAAGAATCCAGCACAAAAAGAATTTCGAAGCTTCCCTTCTCGTGACACTGATTGGGCAGGAAAAGAAGAATTATTTCCTTACGTAAATGCTTGGACATGTTATTTCGACACGCTATTGACTGGATTCACGTGCTCCTCACGTGCCTAAGTTCATGTGTCTGACGTGAGTCCCTTTGGTCATACATCTCTCTGATCGCTTTTAACTGAAACGCGTCCGCCCCAAGCCGAGCATCTGTCAGCTGTATTACGGTTGAGTTACCATCGCCCAACACAGCGTGCGACCTCTTTTTCACCGTCCCCGCCAGGAGGCCTTAGCGCCATGTCTCTATCTTTATCTGACCGCCGGATACCTCTGCTCATTATTCTCTGCGGGGCCGCTGAGCTTGTAGCAGCCCACCGTCATCATGACCACCTTAGTGAAGAACAGACAAAGGCGCCGACGGATGCTATCCTCTGGATTCACATCATTCTCCAAGCTGCCGTTTGGGGCGTCTTATTTCCTGTTGGGATGGTATTGGGGATAACGCGCAGTCGATGGCATGTTCCACTCCAAGTACGCCCACACTGCAGTCAACACGATGTCTTCACGTCCCAATATTCATCTGGTGTTGTTACGTATTTTTAGAGCGCCGGCTTCGCGTTGACAATAGCGGGATACATTCTCGGTCACTCGCACAAGGGCCGGATGTTCCTGCCCTCAGTGCACGGCTCATTCGCCTCGATCCTCTTCTTTCCCATCGTGGTGCAGCTTCTCCTGGGAATATACCTCAAGCTACATATCCACGAAAAAAGTTTCAGGCCGTACGCGGTCGTGGCGCACGGGATCGTCGGAAAAGCATACCCTGTCCTTGGCTGGACACAGATGCTATTTGGTGCACTGACGTACCGCGGGTATTGTCGTGGCGGGGCTCTGGGTATGTACCTCCTATACACTTGTTCGACGGATCCTGTCTTACGTGATGTGAAGGTCAATGCCTTGCTCATTATATAATGGGAAGCGGGTTTATCGCGTACGGTGCAATCATGGCAATCCTATTACTCGTGGGCGAGGCGTGGGTACGGAGAAGCGGGCGAAGCCCAGAATGGTGGGATTCCTGGTAAGCCGTGGTATTCCATGTTTCATGCACGTTGTTCTCACCACCGTCAAGGGTCATCATGCTTTGGGTATGTTATACATACGTTAACTCTCGCCACGTCTCATGCAGCTATAATGCAAATTTAGGGCGTCGGTGAGTGTATTTATTTTGAAAAGTATCAAAAGCTTCAATGTCTTTTCCTTTTCAGTGAACACATTCACTGAGCACCGGGGATCAGTATGGTCTGCGAAAGATATGCAACACACGTGAGTAGTTCCCACATGTCAAACGTGAACACCCTGGTTGACTTGGCTCAATATACAGTATTCTTGGAGTGCTCTGTAAGAACGAGAATTCATTTGTTATGGCAAAGCTCTCGAACTTATCGGCCTTCGTCATTGATAGGGTGGGCTGGAGGCATGCTAGGCATTTTCCTCGCTCGAAACAACCAGCGAAACGTCGTTCCCGGTATAATGCAAGTTTGCACCTTTAATTTGTCTGACGCGTTACTAACGCCATCGTGCAGAATAATTCTCACAGGATGGGCAATGTCCGAACACGCACAAGCCCTCATGCTTTCCACCCGGGTACGTATTCACTTACATTTTTTGAGATATCGTCCCGTGCTTAATACGACTTCCCTGCACAGGTCCACAGCATGTTCGGATACACACTGATGCTTGCAGGAGTCACACGTATCATTGAAATCTGCTTCTTTGCTCCCAAATCTCTACCAGAAAGACCAGATGATGACAGCACCAGCGATCATACCCTTGCAGATTCTGCGCCACACTTTGTGGACGTGAACGCAGGGGAGACAGGAAAGACCGCTGCAGCCAGGGCATTCAGGCATTTACCTCCTTTCGTGTGTTACCCATTTACTTCGTTGAGATGTCGCTAATGTTAACGTATGCTATAGCTTCTCGTTGCGGCTGGGTAAGAATTCTCCACCTTTACTAAATGTGGTAACTCGATAGACTCATATTTCTCTCGTTTGCTCAGCCTCTTGTTTATGTCCGCGACCGATGAAGAATTAAAATATATCCACGAAGCCGAAATGGACCACGTAACATACATTCTCATCATGTTTAGGTATGTCGCCTGGGCCTTCCCTTATCTGGCTGCATTGCTCATTGAAACACACCCGATAATCCAGCACTGCATTTCTAATATACACCTTCATGCTTGTGCTCATCCACCTATACTCCACCACTGGACGGAACGCACCAGGCAATGCGATCGCTGGAGGTGATATGGGAGGAGGCATTGAATTGACGAGTGCTGGGCTGACATCAAAGTGGTACGCGCGTGTTCCGCCTGGTGAGAGCGAAGGGTCAGGGAGGGGAACACATCATGTCATAGGGGAGGACGAGGATGATCACTGATGACTTACTATCAGTTCGTGCGTTTGTGGTTTTCGGTGTTGTCTGTACTCGGTACATCGGTGTTGTAAAGTTTCCGTATCGTTATAGAAAGTTCAGCTTACGCGTCCCATGTCCACGCGTCGCGTCGAGTCTTGATCGGGTTGCCGGCAACTTGACAATTGACACAATTGAATTGAATGATAGGATGCCGGCCGCGTGTGCGTCATCTTGCGTGTGCCTCGCCAGAACATTCCTCATCGTTGCCTTTATATTGCCTTTATAAGAACGCCCGCTTCTCCTCAGCAACCCCATCCCACGAATAATCTACTTACATACATAACCAATGTCCTCTGCTCTCCTTCTCGGCGCGACGGGCCAAGTCGGACAACATGTGCTCAAAGAGCTCCTCTCTTCGCCCGACTTCACAAAAGTCGGGGAATTTGGTCGCAGGTTGACGGACTTGAGCTCCATCACAACGGGGAAAGATAAACTTGTGCAGAAGACGATCGATTTTGAGAAACTGGAGGAGGCAGGGCTTAAGGAAGGGAAGTGGGATGTGGTGTTTATAACGTGAGACTTCCCTGCTTCATCTGAGATTTTGAAGAGAAACATTGATTGCGTTTGTGAACTTGTTTGTTAGACTTGGAACAACAAAAAAGGCTGCAGGGAGTGCGGAGGCATTTGAAAAAATTGATAGAGAGTAAGTTGGGTCGTCATTTTGAGTTGCGTTGTTATCCTCTAACAATGGCCTTGCATCTGGTAGATATGTCATCAACGCTGCCCGCGCAGCCAAGGCCGATGACATCCCCCAGCGCGTCGTATACGTCTCCGTGAGTTTCTACTCCTGGCCTTGGTCAAGCAACCATCTCCCATTGACTTTTGCGGCCTTGAACGCAGTCCATTGGAGCAAACGCATCTTCGTCATTCCTGTATACCAAGTCCGTTTTACATCTCACCTCCTTGACCTTCGTAGAAAGCCTCATAGCATGATAGGAGCAAAGGCCTGACAGAACAAGGCCTCGCTTCGCTGGGATATGATGACACGATTGTGTTCAGACCAGCATTACTCGCAGGTACACACAGAGCCGATCGCCGATTCGCCGAGTCGCTTGTCGCGTACGTTGGGCTCTTCTACTTACAGCCCCTCGTTTCTACCTCACTTACACTCTATATCAACAGGCCCTTCCTCACTCTCGCGTCGTACATCTCTGACAGTGCTCAAATCCAAGTGTGTTGTTTCTCGTTACATCATGTCACGTCTTCTCATTCGGACTGGTAGATCTCGACTCTGGCAAAGAGCGTTGTCGCTGCAGGCAAACTTGGTTCTGCGGCGTTACCGGCTGCAGCAAAGGCCGCGAAGGCAGGCAAGGCTGATGCCCAATTCACTCTTATCGACAATGCTGGTGCTCTTGCACTCGCCAAGTCAGTTTGAGGACGTTGTATAATAATAATTTTCTTCTTCACATGTGTATCTTACGTGCTGCGTCTCTAATGGTTATTTGGTTATGAGTTTTAGCGCCTTTCGAGAATATCGTGTTCAGAGGAGCCATGGTCCTTAAAACCGTATTCAACTACCGAACCTTCACATAGGGCGTTCATGGTAACGACAAGCACTTGGGCGAAACGTACACAGATGTTCAATGGCTACTATACATGATACGACTACTTGACTTCGACAGCAGAAACCTGAGGCTCTGATTTGCTTTTTTGTGACTGAGACCAACGAGGCGCAAACAGCAGAAAGGCGAGGTTCATAACTTAGAGGCGGCAACTCCTGCTTTTGATTTGTCAACCTATACGAAATGAATGCTTTGTCAACGGCGAGCGACAGAACCAAGGCCAAAAACAAATACCGAGGCCCTTCAAAGTTCTTGGATAGCCAGGTACGAAGCACCTGCAGAGTAAAGAACAGTGTCGCCCCAAGCGTCAATATTCCAAGTCATCCCCGTCTTGCTAATGTTGCTCATCCCCAACTTGATCCTCATGTTCGCGCTGCACCCGATATCCATCATGTTCAACCCCGACAAGACACGCGGGACCATCTGGAGTGCCTTGTTAAACTCCACATTGCCCTGGTTAACTGCGCGGGGCTGGTCCCAAGCGCGCACGTCCATGATGTTGTACGAGCCCGACATGATGTTGGGGCGGTTCGCGGGGAACGCGATCCACGTCGCACTCGCGCTGTACATGATAGTGTCGCCCCAGGTGTCGAGGTGCATGATGAAGCCGGTGGACGTGACGTTAGAGACAGTGGCTTTAACGCGCCAGTTGTGCTTCTCGTTGAGGTCGAGCTCATTGAGCCAGACGATGACGTTGGGCATGGCGCCAAAAGCCTTAGGGAAGTTGACTTTGATGGCAGTGGTCATCTGTGGCTTGTTCCATGGGTGGTCGTCCATGGTGCTGACAGAGCCATGCTGGAACTCGCGGTCGTTGGCGAAGACCTCGAGCCAGTTGCAGCTGGCCCTGTAAAGGGTGGTGTTCCCCCACGCGTCGAGGTGAACGCGGACAGAGTTCGACGTGATGTTGTCGGTGAAGGCTTTGATACGGATGCCGTAATCCTTATTGATGTCGAGCATGGTGAGGCCGAGCGGGAAGCTGGGTGGGTCGGGGGCGAGCTTGATGTCGATGCTGTTCTCGGTCTGAGGCTTGTCCCAAGGGCGGACCTGGGAGGTGGTGAAAGAGTTGGTGGGGTCGGTAGACATGATGAGGATGATGTTACTAGTGAAGGGGATAAGAAAGCTGTTGTTGTAACTATGGAGAACTGAAGGACGCCGTTCGTACACCAGCTAATTTATAGCATTCTTCCCGGATCTCGCTGAGAGAGCGGGCTTCTGAGAATGCACGGCAGATCATGGGGCTGAGATGGGGTTTTCCAAGCTTGTCAAGATTGGTTGGAGTATCAGAATGCGTCGACGTAGGTTCCTCATTTCATAGCATGCATCTAGAAAGCCTAGCCTGACGGTGATGTTCTGCCGAACTGTGAGTTGTTCCATGAATAGTCTCAGCCGATGCCATAGTCGACTAGCCCGCACGAGTGGACATGGTGGCGATTCCGAGATTGACGAAACGGAACCCAAACTAGTCTCCAGACCAAGGTGAACATATGAACACCTCGTAGAGTAGTCGTTATGCTGTTGTGAGCATCAAGACATCGGTGAAGAGGGTAATATCGCAGTACCAAGCTCTAAATTTGCGGGGAACTATTCAGTGGGTAAGTGGCGTGAAAACCTGACATCATCGTTCAGACGTTGACATCGTTTGAGCCATTGTATTGTTTCCTACAAAAGTTTGAAGATGCCCACGCGACTCTGAAGAGTCGTTCTGATCGAACGTGCATCGACGGAAATGGTCTGAAGGAGTCGCCAGCTATCTCCTCAACGCAGCATCCATGTGGAAATAGAGAAAAGTCTTTTGGGTCCGACCTTGGAATTCGCATGACGGCATTGCTATGAGATCATCTAACACTGTCAAGGTTCATTGAGCGGAGTAGAAGTCCTGGTGTGAAAACCCTCCTTTCGTTCGAAGACCCACAGCCTGTCTAGATATCGATGTTCTTCTTGTCGTGACTAGGCCCTGGTCGATCTCGCTCAGGGTATTTGTGACACTTTGAAGTATAGTAAAAGGGGACCGTTACCAATCAGTGATCCCCGGAACGGTTTGAAGGACTAGGCAAGTTTCGTCTAGATGTCACAGAATTGATTTATTCTCGAGGGCTGCATAGCGCAGACAGCTATCAAAGTCCAGGAGCTTCCAGTTTCGTGAATTACCACCGAGCTGCTTTATGAGACCTACGTCTGATCTTCTCAGATATCGCCGTTGCTTCACGGTGAGAGAACGGCTACGGCACAAATCTTCCCATGGCAAATGGCAAGAGATGGAAGTTCGATATAAAGAGAGGCAATTTCGAAATTCAGGAGCGAGGGCAGAAGGTATTCGTCTTCGAACGGTAGGCCCCCCCCCACCAGTACTAGAACTTCGATACTTCTTTGGAGTCAGATCGCGGATGGCCCCATAAGCGAACGTGCGAGACGTTTTGAGGGCGTGCAGCGTCCGTAGCACCTGTGATATGCTTCCAAGTAAATCCAAACAACAATTTTGGAAAAATGCAGAACCCGATAGCTCATCCAACGATCAATGCCAGGTTTTCTGCGTCTTCGATAAGGCCGAGCGTCCATATTCGGTATATTTTGGTGCCAAGATGTCGACTCTATAGTCCAGGAGCTCTAGCCATGTCAAGAACATCTTTGTGACGCGTATAAGGGCTATTTTGACATTGATCCCTGGTCATGGGTCGACGTGCGAAGTGTTTACTGAGACAACGGGACCGAAGGCCAGAAACACAGTACTCATCATGTGGCCGAATTTACCCTATATGTTACGACAGTCCCATCTGAACAGCGGATTCAGAACGGCAGCTACTGAAGAGTGGGTACCGCACAGATGAAGATTGAAAGCTCGTGGGGGACGAATGGACTGAAGAGGCGAACAAGAAGTGGAGCTCCAGTCGGCCTTTGTATTCGGTCCTAGTGAGATTTTCCCCAAGGTCTAGACGGTCCCGAGATAAGTGGACAGATAGAATCGCAGTTTGCATGATTCTCGCGAATCCCTGGTGCTTCGAGCAATATTGGGACCAATGCTCCCCCAGGGTGGACCTAAGGTATGTATCTGGAACCATGCTAGAAAAGGGGTCGTCAAGCAACTGAGAGTCCAATGAGAGGGTCATAAGCAACTTGATTGTCACTGTCGTGCAGAGGATTCGCTTCGAGCGGAATGGACTCCCCAGTCAAAGTCCAGACCCAACAGATGATGCCTTTCGGAATTTGCCGACAGATAGGGCGGAGTCTTGACAAGTTGCTCTCATCTCAATCTCATCTGCAAACTCAAGACTCACAAGACAGAATTCCTACTCGAATGAACAGCTAGTCCATATATCCTGCGATCTCCAAGACCTGAACATATTGCCCAAGCAGAAATACAAGAATACCGGAAGGTGATGAATATTGCCAGCAACTTGGACTATGTCGTGTGCTGTCGATCTGTCGAAACTTGACCGTTGCTTGACCGTCACGATTAAACCCACCGCAACGTCTCTCTTCCAGCTCTTCCCACACCCTGTTGGTATCGCAGTGGCATAATATATAATCTCAACAGCACACTCCGGCGACTCCGCCTCGCGCTCCAGGCGGCGAAGATGTACAGTTCTGGTATGTTGGTTTCGATCCAGAGCTCTAGGTCGGCATTCTATATTGTATACTCTCTGCGGGGGCTCATCGGGCTGTCAAATACTTTGCATACAGACTATTATTATGGGACATCAGGGGACGGACCAGAAAAAATTGTGAGTACTCATCCGTGTATTCGTCACGTCGTTTACTTTCGCTGGCGTACTCGTACATGGGCCCCAACACTCGATATCATATCACACTGATCAATGATATAGATGGCCTCTCATCACGGACGCGGATTTCTTCCTCGACACTTTAGACCAGGATTTGTTTCCAGGCATCGGCACCGATATCGAGGTACACAATGGGTTCGCGGAAGCGCATGCCGAGTATGTCTCCAGCTTTCATCTCTGATCTCCCCAAACTTCTTTCATTTCCCTGGCGATGGGCGATCCATGAATTGATATCATCTCGGTATATTTAGAACTGCGAATTTGGTATCAGATGCCGTGAAGACTGCACTGGAGACCAGCGGGTTGAACCAGGTATCGCTCGTGGGCATTCGTTAGGTAGGATGACTTGAAATATGGTCTGTTAATGGGGAGCTGATTATGGTGTAGGTGCGGCGCCTGGGCTGCTGCATCTTGTGTTCCTTCCACTTCACTTTCCCGGTGTGAAATTTCGGACGATTGGCTATGGCATGCCTCGGGTTTGTATTTTTTTGCCCGACGTGCTTGTGATGGCTCCCTTATCTGATGGATTTAAATTTTAGGTGGGCAATAAGGCGTTTGCGAACTATGTGGACGCGCACGTCCAGTTGACACACGTTAATAATTAATACCAAGTACGTGACTCTTATACTAGGAACAGAAATCATGGCTGGATGGTCGTCGCAGGCAAAACATTGTTCCAAGCTTACCGGGACCTGTTCTGGGGTTCCGCCATCCTCAGGGAGAAACTCATATACAAGATAATGAGAGTCATGGATCATTTGCCCTGGTATGTCGACACATACACCCTACAACCTTTCTGTGCACGTTTTAATCACCATCATGTTTGTATCGCCAGGTCAGGACAACACAGATAAGCGATGCACTGTTGGTGATGTACGGAACATATTTCAAGGCAGCGTTGACGATCATTCGGGTGAATGGCCCCTCCGCGTTTCTAAACCGACCTTTCAGTTGGTTGTTCTCCGAGAAGACCGAGTATCTGCGCCACTGATCATGTCTTTCTTTTCCATCCGTCGACATTGCAGGGCCTTATGACTGCGTTTCCATGGGCTGCTAAGTATTGTGAGATGACATGGCAGTGGACCGTTTTTATTTGGTTAGCATCAGTGAGGGACATAGCATTATTGGGCTGTTACTCGTACATTTCTTTTAATCGGAGAACTACTTGCAGGCTTTTTAATGGTAATTTTTGAGATCTTCTGAGGATTGTTTTATACGGGAGTTCTGAAGTTCGATAGCGCCGAGGTTATTGGGATGGTAGTGCTGTCGATCGCGTGAGTCTTTAAATGCGAACGTCCCAGAGAGGAGTGTTCACGAGTCTGGGTCAATGTCACTGGCGTCGAGACGGTCAGCCACCTCGAAGTAGCCCTCTGTAATGACACCCCAAAGATCGCATCCGTTCGAACCCCTTCTTATTTGAAGTCATCAAAGCGTTTTTCAGTCAAACGCTGTCCTACGCACTACCGTCGAGGCGTGGAAGGGTGCGGTGAGGCGGGGAAGTGGTAAATAGGTTGTATCAGTATCAGATAGAGTATGGCCAATAAGGATACAGGTAAGGCGATGAACCAGCATGGAGGCATCCGCAGTCGTTAGCGTGTCGTCAATGTGCGCAGCCGGGTATTGAAAACATGGTGTTAAGAGATAAAATAAATAAGAGATAGAAATGAAAGGAATGTAAGGGATAATAATAGTGCAAATCAGGGAGCGACGTGGGGAGATAAGGAGAGCATGCAGGATATAATATAACACAGGAAATGGTTTCTTCCATCCGGAGACTTTTTAACAGCCAGGATTAATACTATCAACTCCCGCCAATCCCTCCAGGGGCGGATTTCGATGATCCCCCAGGCGAGAGCTCAGAATGCGACTCTGCCGAGCGGTTTTTGAATAGCGGGAACGGCAGGGAATACCGCTTTGTCAGGACCTTCAATTTATTGCTGTACCCATTCCGGCCCAGCGATGATGATGACGATGCGCCGCGACGTATTGGTGGCGCCGCTGGCGACGAGGATGTAGATGGAAAGAGAGTGAACGGATTCGAGATGGCGCGTTTCATGGATGCGGAGGTGGAGGGCGCTTTTTGGGGTGCTTCATCTGCCATAAGCCACATCGAGGGAATCGATTGGGTTGGATGGTCGGGTGGTCCTGGAAAGGTTACATCAGACACGAAAGAACAAGAGAGGGTAGGAACCAAACATACCAGCAGGCCTCAACGGCGGTGTCCTCATCACGACTTGTATTTCGTCCTCCCTCCCACTCCTCCCCACATGCGGTCTCAAGCCAATATCATCCATCGTCACAGTTGGCGTGAAGGACTCTGCCGACGACCTCCTCCTCACCAGCGTCGGTGCCCTCACCACCCTCACCCAATCCATACTCGTCCGCCTCATCCTCGTCCCCACAGTCCCCGCCGACGCAACACTCGCACTATCCGAGCCCCACGGCAGCAACCTCGAGCTCGCTTGGGGGGACCCCGTCTGCGGTATCGACGTGAACTCGATCGGGAGGTCGGGGACGGGCGGGTACTGGTGCGGCAGTGGCGTCTTCGGAAGACGCAGGCTTCCCTTGCTCGCGCGGTGGCTGCGCGTCTTTGCGGCCGACACAAGGCTGAGCCTTGTCCCATCCGACGTGCGGATGCTCCGCGTGCTCTTCCCACTCCGTGTGCTCTTGGCGCTCTTCCCGCTCTTGGTACTGCGGATCGAGGCGGCGTCGGACTGAGGATCTTGGTGTGGCGGCGTCATGGGGTGGGGTGTGATCGGGGAGGGCGTGAGGGCAGATAGGCGGGGCATGGGTGAGAGGGGCGAGAATGCGGGGAGGTCTTTCAGTGGTGGTAGTGGAGGTGGTGGGCTGGGGTCACGTTTCGAGAGGAGGCCTGCGAGAACGAGGGAGGCGGCTTGGGATGTGCGCCGGGAAGCAGTTCCAACGGGTACCTTTTCGGCCGTTTCAATGACGGCTTCTTCATGGGCGTCATATAAGTCTTCTTCCTCATCTGATTCCAAGGCCCCGGCCCCGTTGTCGATAGCGTCCATCTCTCGAGCGACACGTTCGGCCTCTTTCCATGCTTCTTCCAGCTCGAGCTCGAGCTGCTCGATCCTGGATCTAGCAGAAATCAGGCTTTCCGTTCGTTTGGCGTAGGATTTGTTCAGCTATTGAACTGTCAAGCTTTTCATATAGAGAATGATTTGCCATTGTGCACGCACCTTTCGTAGTCCAACGGCAAGTGCACTAGCACAATGCTGGTCCGTCATCTTCGAAATCTGAGCCAGCTGGTCGGTGATTCTTAACAGCTCCTCCATCAACTCATCGCCCTCAGCTGTCGTCTGTGACAACTGCTGCGTCAGTTTGGAGACCACAGCCACACCATCCTCCGGAACCTTCTTCTCTGGTGACACTGAGCTCGAGTTGAGAGCCTGCAGCAGCATAGTACGTCTGTGCACGAGAAACCGATACTTGGATTGCGCCATCTCCTTGCGTGTAGTGAGGCGCTCGACTTCGGCAGGGAGGATGGTGTCGGTGTTCTCGAGGGAGAGAAGGCGGATGAAGGATTCGCGGCCTGATGTGCGGATAGCACGGGCCACGATCTCTCGGAGCTCGCCGCTGTTGAATGTCCCTGTGAGGCGTTAGATGGGTATTTGTGACTGATAACCAAGTATAGTACGCACATAGAGCTGCTTCGAGTGGCAGCGCCTTGAACTGTACTGGTACGGAATCGAATGATATTGAAGGTGTGGGAACGAGCGTGGCGGGTTTTGGGAGGGTCTTGTAAATTGGTTGGAGTGGTGACGCGTCCACGAGAGGCGGCTGCTCGATTATAACAGGCAAGGCCGAGTCAGACCGAGCAGGAGAAGATGGATAGGCCGGGGATGGTTCGTTGAGCGTAAGGAGTGAATCTCGGGAAGACGGCCTGTCAGGTGAAGTGGTTGTTGATCTTGGAAAGCGTGTTCGTGGACCCATTGGAGACTGGACGGGCCTCCCAAGGAATGATGGGACACGAGATATACGGTGGTTGGCAGAATCTGTCGGTGTCATGGCCAGAGAACACAAGTCCCGTCAAGGGAGCAGTGGCACAGGGAGATGGCAGACGACGACGGTGGAGTGTGAAGTTCGGTAGACCGTGGGCACCAACCGCATGCAACCCTAGTTTGTAGGCGATGCTCTGGCGTCAATTCAGTTAACTGCCGGTGAACAGAAGAACTCCCGTTGAGCCCCTGGTTGTGGACCATTGCCGAGCTGATGTAGATCAGGAGTCCCATCAACATCACGAATTGCCATCCTGACACAATCCAGAAACGGTTCAAAGTCCCAGCGCAGTTAGGGAAAGAATGTAGAGACATGCATTCGTGCGGGCTGTGATAGCACCGCCATACAGTCTCTTCAAGTGACTTTGCATTTGATGTGATGGATAAGATGGAAGCCAGACTGTGACGTTGACTTCAAGCTGCAAGACGCATACCATTACCTTGCATTCAAGGACTCGATAGCACTGCCATTCCCGGCGGTATCAATTTTCTGAATTGCCTCCATCTAAGACAATCCTCAAGATGAGCTCAAAAAATCAAAGAGTCAATTATTAATAGAGCGTAAAGTAGCAGCCCAACAATGCCCTTCGCCGATGCGGATCGAACGAAACAAAAAAAATAGTCGATTGGCATGTCATCTCACAGTCCTCAGCAGCCCATGGAAACGCCGTCATAAGGCCCTGCCACGTCGACGAACAGAATGACACGATCAGTGGCATTCGGTCCTCTCGGAGAACAGCCACCTCAAAAGTTGCTGTAGGATTGCGAAGGAGTCACTCACCCGAACGATCTTCAACGCTGCCTTGAAATATGCGCCGCGCATCACCAACATTGCATCGCTCATCCGTGTTGTCCTAGCCAGATGATAGAGTACAAACACGACGGTGAGCGGATCGAGCGTACAAAAATCGAACTGTGTATGTCGACATTACCGGGCAAGTGATCCGTGGTTATCTTGTATATGAGTCTCTCTGGGGATGACGGAATCCCAGAAAACGTTCCGGTAGGATTGGAACGACATCTTGGCCTGTGGCGGCCATAGAGCACCAGTTTTTGTTCGCAGTATAGTAGAAGTGTCACGCCCTTGTTGTCAACGTGCGTCAACCTGACATTGCGTCCACATAGTTCGCAAACGCCTTATTGCCCACACCTAAAATTTATAAATCCATCGGATCAGGGAGCCATCACAAGCACGTCAAGCAAAAAAAAACTACCAACCCGAGGCATGCCATATCCAATCATCTAGAAAGTCACGCTTGGCAAGTGAAGTGGAAGGAATACACCATCCAGCAGCGCAAGCGCCGCACCCACATCATAATCAGCTCCCCATTGATAAACTATATCTCAAAGTCATCCTACCTAACGAATGCCCCACGAGCGTTACCTGGTTAAAACTGGTGGTTTCCTGCGCAGTCTTCAAGGCATCTTATACCGAATTCGCTGTTCTAAATATATCGAGATGATATCAATTCATGGATCGCCCATCGCCAATGAAATGAAAGACATACTCGGCATGTGTGCTTCCGAGAACCCATTGTGTACCTCGATGTTCGGTGCCGATGCCTGGAAACAAATCCTGGTCTAGAGTGTCGAGGAAAAAATCCGCATCCGTGATGAGAGGCCATCTACATCATTGATCAGTAGCGCCCATGTACGCCAGCGAAAGCGACTGACGTGATGGATAAATGGATGAGTACTCACAATTTTTTCGAGTCCGTCCCCTGATGTCCTACAATAATAGTCTGTATACATATTATTCGACAGCCCGACTGAGCCCCCGTAAAGATATACGATATAGATTGCCGCCTGGAGCCCTGGATAGAAACCAACATACCAGGACTGTACACCTTCACCGTCGCCGCCTGACGTGATGGGATGGAAGTTCGGGTTGGCGTCGCAGTTCGCTGTTAAGCAAAGAACTCGAAAGATGAGATGAATTCGGCATGACATTAGCATCGCTCTTTCGTCAGAAATAAAGTAGCAGAAGGAAGAAGAAAACATAAACGTGCCTCCATGAGACCAAGTGAACGTCTGCGCTGGTTGGCAGTAGGCAGTGCTCGCGTAGGATGTAAATGGTCTGAAAGAAGCAATTTGGGATGTGCTGAAGGCCGTAAATGTTTGGTCTTGCGGATTCGTTTGGCGGGAACGGAGGGGAACTGCCAATGTCTGAGTGAAGAGCAGGGTGCCGATGACGCTGAGCATGGACAGGAACGTGAAGTTGGAAGTACAGCCCATCTCAGAGGCGACGAAGAAAAACAAAGACAACTGGATTAGAGAGTGTAAAAGAGAGACAGAAAAGTGGGAAAAAGGAAGAGAAATGGAAGAGGCGACTGAGCGTGAGAGAGAGCGTCGTCGACGTCGGAGTGTGCTGTTGACATGATATATTACACCGCTGCTGTACGAACAGAGTGTGCAAAGAGAGACGTTGCGGTGGGTATAATCGTGACGGTCAAGCAACGGTCAAGTTCGACAGATCGACAGCGCGCGAAAGAGTCCAAAAGTTGGTCTGACAACAATCACTACTTCCCATTATTCTTGCGTTCCTGCTTGGGCGATGTTCTTGGTAATGGTAGGATATGTGGACCAGCTCTTTGTTCGAGTAGGATTTCCATCTTGTGAGCGTTTGGTTGCGGATGAGAGCAGCTTGTCAGTCGGACTCCGGCCCTGTCTTTCGGCAAACTCCGAAGGCATCATCTGGGTCTCGGAATTTCGTGGCACTGAGTCGTCATTCCGCTCGACGCACCTCTACACTGACAGTGACAATAAAGTTGCTCCTGCCCTCTCAATTGCTTGAAGACCTCTTTTCTAGTACGGTTCTAGATATCTGGGTCTACTCTGGGGGAAGATTGTTCTCAATCTCGCATGAACCTTTCGCGAGGATCATGCTGACCGCGATTATGTCTATCCACTCATTTGGAGACTGTCTAGACCCCAGGGAAACAGCTCACCACGTCCGAAATACTGGGCTCAGGGTATTTCACATTCTTGCTCGCCTCCTCGGTCGATTCAATTCCTGCGACCTTTCAGATGTGCGGTACCCACTCTCGCTTCCTCCTTTCACTCGGTGCGCCATTCTGAATCCGCCGTTCTATGGAGCTGTCGCGATATTCAGGGTTTGGTGCGACCACATGATGGTCGTCGTGTTTCTGTGCTCGGTCCCCAGTGGTCACTGAACACTTCACATGTGGACGCATGACCAGGCATCAACGTTCGAAAAGCTTTCACAGAAGATGTTCTTGATCACCCTAGATCTCCTGGACTGTAGAGTGGATATTTTGACAGATAAAATGAACCAAATGCGGACGACTCGGCCTTATCTGGGATGCAGGAAGGCCTGGGATTCATCGGGTGAATTTTACTATGGTTCTCTATGTTTTCGAAATTGATGTTTCGATTTTCTTACAGGCAAATCACACTGAACATACACACCGCACATCTTCAATAGCACACGTTTGCTCGTGGGGTCATGTGCGATCTGACTCCCCGGCGATAGCGAAGTTCCGTCGCTACAGGAAGAGCCTGCCTTTCAGAGACCGGTACCTTCAGCCGTCACTCCCGAATTGCGCAATTACCGCTCTTTGTATTGATTCTCGCACTCTTGCGATCGGCAGGTATGTGCAGAATTGTCCCACGACAAGCTCGTGAACTCTGACAGCTCTCTGCGCCATGTCGGCGTCGAAGTAAACGAATTCAGTGATATGCAGACGAAACATGGCTCGTTCTTGGTGTTTAATTATTGCGCTCAAAGGTGTAATGAACGCCTTTAACAGCACCGCCCAGGGCCTAGTCACGACAAAAAGATCATTGATATCTTTGTAGGTTCTGGGTGCTTGAACGAAAGCAAGATTTCCACACCAAGACTTCTACGCCGCTCAATGAGCCTTGACATTGTTTACATTGCGATGACCTCAATGTAAGACCTACTGCAGGCCCCGAAATCATCTCTGCACCTCGATGTGCTGCGTTTAGGAGGCAACTGCTTCACACCATTTCCATCGGTGCGTGTTCCGTCAGAACGGCTCCCAGAATCGCGCGGGCATCTACCAGTTTTGAAGGAAATAATACTCTGAACAAACCAGCTCGAAGTCCGAACGGTGGGAACAGGTTTTCGCACTTCCTACCCCGCTTAGTAGGTCCCCCAAACTGAGGGCTTGTTACTGCGATATTGCCCTCTTCACTAGCGTCTTAATACTCACAACGGCGTAATAACTCCACGAGGTGTTTACCTGTTCACTTTGCGGATTAGCCCGGGTTCCATTTCGTCAGTCACAGAATCTCCGCCCTGTCGACTCGAGTCCGGGCAAGCTGACTATGACACCGGCTGAGACTATTCATGAAACAATTCATCATTCCAGGCTTCTGGATGCGCGTAATGAGACGAGGAATACCTCCGAATGCTTCTGGCACTTTAATGGATTTTGACAAGCTGGAAAGCCACCTGTGCTCCAGCCCCATGGTCTGCCGCGCAATATCTGAACCCCGATATCCCAGCAAGATCCCAGGAGGAATGCTATAAATTACCTGGTGTACGAACGGCGTTCTCCAGTTCTCCAGAGTCACAGCAGCAACTTTCTTATTCCCATCACAAGTAACATCGTCCTCATCATGTCTACCGACCCCACCAACTCTTTCACCACCTCCCAGGTCCGCCCCTGGGACAAGCCTCAGACCGAGAACAGCATCGACATCAAGCTCGCCCCCAACCCGCCCAGCTTCCCGCTCGGCCTCACCGCGCTCGATATCGACAAGAGTCACGGCATCCGTATCAAAGCCTTCACCGACAATGTCACGCCTAATTCTGTCCGCGTTCACCTCGACACGTGGGCCGATACCACCCTCTACATGGCTAGCTGCAACTGGCTCGAGGTCTTCGCCAACGACCGCGAGTTCCAGCATGGCTCTGTCAGCACCATGGATGACCACCCGTGGAACAAGCCACAGGTGACTACTGCCATCAAAGTCAACTTCCCCAAGGCGTTCGGCGCCCCGCCCACCGTCATCGTGTGGCTTAACGAGCTCGACCTCAACGAGAAGCACAACTGGCGCGTCAAAGCCACCGTCTCTGATATCACTTCCACCGGCTTCATCATGCACCTCGACACCTGGGCCGACACGATCATGTACAGCGCGACCGCGACGTGGATTGCGTACCCCGCGAACCGCCCCAACATCATGTCGGGCTCGTACAACATCATGGATGTGCGCCCTTGGGACCAGCCCCGCGCAGTTAATCAGGGCAATGCACAGTTCAACAAGGCACTCCAGACCGTCCCGCGCGTCTTGTCGGGGTTGAACATGATGGATATTGGGTGCAGCGCGAACTTGAGGATCAGGTTGGGGATGAGCAACATCAGCAAGACGGGGTTGACTTGGAATATTGACGCTTGGGCCGACACCGTTCTTTACTCTGCAGGTGCTTCGTACCTGGCTATCCAAGAACTTTGAAGGACCTCGGTATGTTTTTTTGCATTGCCTCTCTGCTATTGCTCGCCGTTGACAAACCATTCTTTTATTATAGGTCGCCGAGTCCAAAGCGGGCGTTTAAGCCGCCTCCAAATTATGATCCTCGCCTTTCTCCTGTTTGCGCCTCGTTGGTCTCAGTCATAACACAAGCAAAATCAGATTTTCATGTTCCTGCAGAGTCGAAGTCGAGTAGTCGTATCATGTACAGTAGCCGTTGAACATTACGTGTCCGTTTCGCCCGAGTGCTTCTTGTTGATGCCGCATCTGAACGTCCGGTAGTTGATCAAGGTTTTCAGGACCACAGCTCCTATGAACCATGTTCTATGAGATGCTCGATTTGACGGAAGATAGAGATGTCTCTCTAAGGTAAATTTATCCCTTGCACTGTTCAAAGGCTCGACAGTACCATCCCAGTAACCTGGGTGGTGTCGATTTGCAGAAAGACAATCCTCAGGAGGGTCTCTGCCTCTCAAAGAAAGCCCAAAGTCTCCGATTAAAACGTACGAGTAACAGCCCCAATAATGTCCCCCACTACTGCTGATAAAAAATACAGACGGTCTACTGTCAAGGCATCTCACAGTACTCAGCAGCCTATGGAAATGCCGTCATAAGGCCCTGCAATGTCGACGGATGGAAAAGAGGACATGATCAGTGGCACAGACACTCGGTCTTCTCGGAGAACAACCAACTGAAAGGTTGGTTTAGAAATGCGGAGGAGCCACTCACCCGAATGATCGTCAACGCTGCCTTGAAAGATGTTCCGCACATCACCAACAGTACATCGCTTATCTGTGTTGTCCTGGCCTGGCAATACGAACTCGACGGTGATTGGATCGTGTGCACAGAATTGTACTGTGTATGTCGACATTACCAGGCAAGTGATCTGTGGCTCTCTGTCTTGCATATAAGTCTCTCCCTGGGGATGGCGAATTCTAGAAAACGTCCCGGTAAGTTTGAAATGACGTCTTGCCTGTGGCGGCCATCCAGCTATGATTTTTGTTCGGAGTAGAAGAGTCACACCATTGTTGTGAACGTTCATCAACTGGGCGTGCCCGTCCCCGTAGTTCGCAAACGCCTTATTGCCCACTGAAGTTTCGAGCCATCGGATCATGGAGCCATCGCGGGCACGTTGGGCAAAAAAAATGCAAAATCGAGGCATGCCATACCCAATCGTCCATAAATTGACACCGGGACGGTGGAGTGGAAAGAATCCACCATCCAACAGCGCAAGCGCTGCACCTACATCATAATCAGCTTTCATTAATGGGCCTTATTTCGAAGTCATCCTACCGAACGAATGCCCCATGAGCATTATCTAGTAAACAGAGATGAAAATCGGAAACATACTCGGCAGCCTTGCGTTTCTCACTCTGCGGACCCGTTTGTGTCAGTGTCGGTGCCGATTCCGGGGAACGAATCCGAGCCCAAAGCGCAGGAAATGGGTCATCGGCTTAGCATGTAAGTAAGCCGCCCAACGAAATTGGGGCGCGCTGAGGGCTATGAACGTTTGACTTGAGGATTCGCTTGGAGGGGGGGGGCACGAAAAGAGGAAAGTGAGGACAGGGGCTGGAAGTGGCGGCCGTCTCAGAGGCGCCAATGAAGACATTGAGAAGCGCGACTGAAGAAAGTTGGAGAGAAAATACAGAAACGAGCGCAGAAAGTGAGAGAGAAACAGGAAGGACGCACGTAGAAGTCGAATCATCGCGACGCGTTCCAGAATCATGCTGTTGAAATTATATACTACACTGCCGCGGGACGAGCTAGGCGTTGGATGCGGCTTAGGTTGGAGAAATGTCATAGTAGATGAAATCCTGCCCAACAGGCAACTTAGGCGAGGGGGGGGACTGCAGTGTTGAGGTTGACAGTAATAGTGCATTGGATTCCGCATGTATAGTAGGCGACACATTTCAGCTCTTGGGATGGATAGAGGACTTGGATTAGCTCTTCGGGCTTCATTCCTCGAGGCTAGGAGGACTCCCTCAGTCGCCTCATTGGGGAGCCGCATACAGAAGTCAGAGATGAGACGTCCGTAGTCCAATACTCGCGAACCTGTGGACGAAAAATTGCTAATATTTCGAAGGAGGATGTTCGAACCGAGTTCCGAATGGTTGATCACGTCATTTTATCATGTGGTCGTCGCGTGGCCCTCTTCTTTCTTGACCACCATCTGCCGTTCTCCAACAGCTTCGAACATCGGACATCTCAAGTCATATGCATTGCTCACGTTCTCGACCCTACGATATTAGTCTCTCGCATGTTTTACGCCTGCCTACAAATCAAACATGATACTTAGTTAGTCTTGCTTGGCCCTTCTGATCCTATTCTGCGAAGCGAAGAAGGACATCCTTTCTGGCTCATTGAACCGACGTTAACCAGCATGACTGACGTGTTACATGCGCGATGAGGAGTTAGAGTGTCCTCGGGGTCATGCCACGTATCTCGACCATTTATAAAGGCCTGGCTTGGGTGACTAGTGACTTTGCCCTGTAGCAAGAATGGCTCGCACACTTCTGGGTTTAGTTCTGGCTTTTTCACTTTCGATTGTTGAGGCAGGTCTTCCCAACAAGATTTATGGCGTTAACCTAGGATCTTGGTACGATCCTCAATCGTTCATTGGGACATGGATCAACAGTACCCCAGGTTGCTCGTTGAGCCATGGATGCTTCCTGGCGGTGGGTGTTATGTTGCTTCGCAGGCCCCCTCAGGCTGAAGATGGCGGATGCCGCTTAGAATGGGTCGCAATGGGTGGTCAACAATGTAACGATTGCTCCACCTGTATTGCATCTGAATAGTGAGCAAGAAAAGCGAGTACTGTTGGTGAGAATTCAACATGTATGCATCTGCCCAAAAAGTGCTTTTGCGAGAGCCTATCCCGGGACTGTGGATAGGAAATTCAATGAACATTGGTGTGTACTTCGTTCGACATTCGCCAGAAACCCATTCT
Source organism: Hypsizygus marmoreus (assembly GCA_013433165.1). Taxonomy (NCBI): domain Eukaryota; kingdom Fungi; phylum Basidiomycota; class Agaricomycetes; order Agaricales; family Lyophyllaceae; genus Hypsizygus; species Hypsizygus marmoreus. The sequence continues at coordinate 699,046 of CM024089.1, read as the reverse complement.
TATTGCTGTTTTCCCAGGAACTCGTGGTTCAATCAAGCTGACGTCGATAGCTTAGTGAACATCGGAATTAACACCGTCCGCATCCCTGTAAGCCGCGGTTTTCTCCTTTCGCAGGTTATCTCACAATAAATGCATAGCTTGGTTATTGGATCGTCGAAGACCTGGTCAATCGTAAAAACGAATTCTATCCCAGAGGCGGACTTGCTCAACTCGTGACTCAATACATTCGTATTTTTCTTTTGTCTATTATTTACTCTATTTCTGAATGTAGCGACGTGGACTAAAGCAACTCAGCAAAGCAGGCATCGTGGCAATTCTTGATCATCACGCACTTCCCGGTGTACAGTCTCCTCAACAGCAGTTCACTGGACGGTATGTTCTGCCCTCCGCATTCGATGGATGCGGGCTGAAAATGATGCTTGACAGGTGCACCACTGATGTCCAATTCTATGTGCGTCATCGTCCCGCTCTTGCAGCCAAGTATTCATCCTGGCCTGTAGACTCCATACAACTATCACCGTGCGCTGATCTGGACGGCTGTAATGACTGCTTTGTCGCACATCGATCCAGCTTTCGAAAACGTTGTGGCTATCGAGGCTGTCAATGAACCAGAGATGGACGCGAATATAACTCCAGGTTATGGTGACTGTTCGTGTTCAAGTTTCATCTGCTCTCGGACGTGTGTTGACATATCACCTGCCCACCATAGTCCAGAAGAACTTCGTTCAGGTTGTCCGCGCCGTCGAGTTCTTACTCGGAATCCCTGTCTCTGGCCTGAAGGTAAAAGCACAGGTCAACGCCAATGTCACTGCGGCCGTGGGACTCACCACACAGCTGCCGCCTATCTTCTCACCGGAAACGCGATCAGTACTTCGGGATGCTATTCCCATTTTATTGAAACTAGGGGTGGAGTTGTCGTTAAAGGAGATCTTCAACTTTTTACCCAAGAAACAGGATCGGGAACCACTTATTACCAAGTGCGTATCAGTTTCTGCGTTTTCGAATTGACGATCTAGGGCTTACCTGCCGCTGCAGCTTCATGGACATTAACTGGCAACACAACAACCCTGCTAATCCTGCGGATGCGGCTATCGGGCCTCAGATCTACGACAATCATTTGTATTACTCGTGAGTTTTTCTGTTTTGCGGGATTGCCTCTATGGGACTCAACCATGCTTGCATCAGATTCGGGGTAAAAGCCGAGTTCTCTCAAATATCACCATTTTCTCTAACCAGCCGCACAGGGCGTCGCGGATCCTAATGAGAACGCGTATCTAAGACATATTTGCAGTATGCTATTTGTTGCATTGCCGCGACGTTTGAGCTGTTTAACCTTTCTTCTTTATAGATCTCGACCGAATTGAACAAGACGCCGCTCTTGGCAATAGTCCCCTTTTCTTTGGTGGTAAGTCAGATCTTTCTCACATTGCCGATGAATTTCGATGGTTGGGATTTCAGAATGGGGCCTGCCCACTCAATTCCAAGCTTCCGATGCTTTTTTGCGCAAATGGGCCGACGCACAAAAGCTGGCTTATAGCAAAGATGCTGGCTGGATCGTGAGTCTTTCAATTTCTTTTTCCTTCATAAACTTCTGATGTTGATTGGCCCAATTAGTTTTGGAACTTTAAGATCGAGATATCTTCGTTGGCGGGAGATACGGCTAGGCAATGGTATGTGGCCCACCTCTACAGTATCTCTCTTTCTATTCCGTGTATTTACTCCTCACGTAGGTCATACCTAGAAGGTGTGAGGCGCGGCTATCTCACCAAGGACCCCTCGAAGCTCCTGGATCCGCACGTGTGCGACCAATACATCAGGAACGTGAACACAACAGCATCTCCATTGGCTTAACTAAATCGACGAGAAGTACTTTGAAATTTATTTATGGGCACTCTCGAGGGAAAAATCATCACAAGGTCATCGTACTCATCATCCCGTTCAATTCGCGATCAAGTCACCATGCGTTTTGGTCACGTTCCATGTCCAACTGCCACAAACATGCATCGTATTGCTTTTCGCTTTCGGATCTCGACATCGCTGGCGATTGAGTACTGAGATGCTAATGCGTTCCCGCAGTCCCTTCCAGAAGACAGTCCAAGGACAGAGCAGGTCGTATAGGACCAAATATGTACGTCTCTGTGTCTCAGTTGCCCTAATTTTGCTGTGTCGCCTATCATCATCTGCCGAATCATGCTGCATTTGGGGCTGAAGCTATTTCTGCACGAATGGCTGTTTGCTCTGCAACACTTTGGGCAGCCTTCCGAGCTGCATGCCGGCAGATACTGTATCCATCAGGAAAAACCCTTTGGCTTTAAGGCTTCTCAGGATAAGCAGATTTTCCCAGGATTATATAAGGCTACCAAAGGCTACCAAAGGCACCTCAGAGTATTCTAGGAATTATCAGAGCATCTAGAATATATTCTATGTCAAGTGTATCTACCATATAGTTTGGTATGCATAAGAATTTGTCCAGTTATTAATGAAAAATGATTTGCAGCTATTCAAAACATTAGAGGGTATTAAATCAGAGGTATCATCAGGAAAGCGTGGAATTAGCATACAGCTTTGACGTATGCTAGTTAGAGGAATAACAGAACATTTAAGTGACTGAGTCTTTTTGACTATATACATACCTGAGACCTCGTGAGGTATTGATGGTAAGGGAGAATACCATTCAACATATGCTAAAGGCTCCTTAGGCCAAGCATCAGGAGATGTAGTTGCCAGTGGTCCATCGTTCAAAACAGTAGGAAGGCGGAAAATGACTCGTACTCGCCCAACTTTAGTTCCTAGTAGCCTACAAGTTAGTAGTCTGATTTCATCCATTTAAGTCAAAGATGCACCTTCCAGCCCAGTTGATTGGGCATCAGATGAATGCAGAACGATCACAGTGTCAAAGCGACCTAGTGGCAGCTCTTTGGAGCAAGGAATAGCTTTAACAATGTCACCATCCTCAACATTATCCTGAAGACTAGGAGGGTGGAATTTAAACTGAGAAAAGACGTCCAGTTGAGAAAAAGGCAAAGGATAGTAATTAGAGGCCCTTTGTGATGTGGGATTTGTTATTAAGTCATTGAGATACTCTTTGAGATGCTGAGAAAAGAGCGGAGCACAATGCTTGGCTTGAATAGCAGCCAAGGATCTAGATGGGTATGCTGGATGTTTGGCGATTGAAATAGGAGGCCTATGAGATAAGGAAAGACGTGGAGGCCTTGAAGTATTGCGATTGTCAATCCAGTCAATGTAGTTATCAAAGAAAGAGATCTTTTCTTGTCTAGAAAGCCATTTGGTCATCTGAGAGAACTCCTCACGATGATTAGAGGCACGCCATCCTTTTTTAGCATAGTCAATGTGGAGGCGCTCGAACATTTCGGTATTATAGTTGTCCGTAGTTCCATAGAGTTCAATAGATTCGACATAGTGTAGGAGAGAGTGAAACTTGGGTATATTCAAGTCGTCACGTAGGCCAGGCTGAATAAAAAATCCTTTGTTTTGCTGAAAGACATCCAAGGCATCTTTCAAATACTGGAGTGTGAAGCTGTCGTGAGTTTTGTATTGCGCCAAGTAGATAAAATCCAAGATAGACTTGAAGGCTAGCAAGCCAGACTTGGGTATCTTGCCCACGAGACAACCAAGGAGAATGCGGGCCATTTGCTTTCTTTCTGGGCCAGAAATTTGGCCTAAAGCAGATATACCGTTTTTGAAATGACGAACACCATAGGCAGGAGGAAGGCAACGTATGCGCTCGTCAAGCTCTTCAGGATTCATAATACGCTGGCACCAGTAGACGATGTGCTTGAAAACCCCTTGATAGAGTTGGTGGAGTACGTCCGGAGTAATAGATCGATGTATATCAGTGAGAGGAAATCCTGTCCAAAAGGGCTGGTAAACGCTACCGGACACCTCCAACGCCATGCAAGTTTTGTAGAAATCAGATTTTTTTGTGGAGGTAGATTTTGCATCTTCGATAACCTGAGACGTCCAGGCCTGCGACCGACGTTCGTCCAGTGTTGCACTTTGTAAGTTATCTGCAGGGCACCTACACTTGGGACAGGTACCGTATTTGCTACAGGCAACTAGGCATTGCTCTGGGTAATCTGCCACGTAGCACGACAGAATAGGATGCACTTTGCGAACTTCTCCATTTCCTCCACACATTTCAACGCCTTCTTTCCCAGCTTTGATTAGAGGTTGAAGGACGAGACGCATGGATTCATGGAATAGTCGCTGGTTACGAGATCCTTGCTCCTTTTTTGTCAGGCCTTTCCGGCTAATTTTGTCCACGGAAAGGTAGGCAATGAGGACGCAAGCATGGCAGGAAGGTTTACGACGAATCTCCCTGGGAATATTGCCAATCGTTAAATAGACCGGATATGCAGACTTGTTGCCAGAGAATTGAGTCAACTGTGTTTTATCACTGGCGATGATAACTGGTGCAAGAGTGGCCCCAAGAGGTAAACGACTCTAACCAGAAACATAAGTCAGTTTGAGATGAGTTATAAAGTATTAGATTATCGTACCTGAATAGCATGCCACCATTTACCTGTCCACATCTCTGAATATATACGATTATCCCTATTAGAATTGGAGAAAATCTTTCTAGGAGCATAGACGATGTGCTCAGAAAGAGCAGGATCTCCCCAGAGACTGCGTATTGCTTCAACCGGAGATCGATAGCGGATGGTGAATTTTTGTCCTGGACGATCCTTGAAAACGAAGCTTTTTGAGTTCCATTTTCCAGCTTTTTCAGGAATTGAGTCAACGGTCTGATGAAGGCTTCGAATATTGTGATACGACAAGCCTAGTTTCTCTTTTACCTGCCATAAAACTCAGCTCAATAATTGTTTTTGTTAATAATAACGATAAAACAACTCACCCCAGGAATGGCCATGAATCGATCAAATGAGCTATGCCCAATTCCATCTCGTACCACCCACTGAGCTATCCGCCAGTCCAACAATGATGCGAAAGGTGCATAGGGATTGCTTTCTCCATCCACATCCATATCGTCATCCTCTTCATCTATATTGAACAATTTGTGCCATCTGTTATGAAGGTCCTCATCCATGCGGATCTTTTGTCCAGCAGTGGGATCAACATCCTCAATACGTTCATCATCGTCCTCATCCAAAGCCCTGTGAAAGTATGCCTGATTCCTACGATAGGATGTGGTCGATGGTCCTGGCCCAGCCTCTCCGATATCAGGTTCATTGTTGGAAGCAGATGGTACATCGATGAAATGGAAGAAATCATTGCTTTCATCCCAGTCATCCAGAGCTGAGGCAGGATTTGTTTCTGTACGATGTTCTGGACAACTGTCAGTACAATTATAGAGTCAATCCATTTATCGAAACTCACCTTCTCCGTCATCTTCCCATAGTCCCTCTATGTTGGAGTTTGTTGGGATTTCATCATCGTCACTAGGAATATCGAGGTCTTCAATCAGTTCTGTTAGCTTTCCTTTCTTCCACCAGGAGCAAGATCTGGCAGATGACAGATGTGAACGTAGCCCTTGACTGGTTTTGAAAAACTTTGAGCATGCTGGGCAGCAGTTGTCGTCCTCCATGGAGCAGGAATAGATTAGCAGTGTTGTTGAGGAGTTCTGGCTCAAGCGCTCAGAGAACGTTCATATGACAGTTGACACAATGATAGCTTCCATTTATAATGAGGACAGTACATTTAAGTCATCCACCAGACAGGTCTTCCAAAACGCGAGAATGTAACTGTTACTGTCTTAGTAACTAGGATTTGAATGGATGGCAGCGGAGGAGGCATAATTGAACTATCCCTCTGCACAGGGATAGGCTGTCCCACAAGACGTCGTCGACTGTAAGCTGGAAAGCACATAGCATAAGTCTATCCTGTCGGTGATGAAACAATTTAGATTACTCACTGAATACAGATTGTCTCCTTCTGTGGTGTGGCCTTGGTTTTCGACGTGTTAGTCTATGACTGGCATGTGAAGGTCCATTCATCTTTGATAGTAGCGTCAGTAATGAAAGAACAATATTGATGATATTAGTCTCACTTGAAATGGCAAGTAAGGAGGGGCAAGGAAGCAGCAAGGACAGTGTAGTGTTGACAGCAGATGAAAGCAAAGCAAGAGGGAAAAATGAACATTGGAGGGAGACGGTCGAAGTGCAAAATCCGGGGTTAGAGAAGCGCATTCCCTGGTGAGAACTTGTCCAGTGATGGGACAAGTTCTCACCAGGGAAGAATAATATAAAGGTTCGACAAAGGTGGTCCAGAAGTCTGCACCCAATCCGCAGCCATCGAACGACAGTGAGTCTCCTTACTCTGGTCCAAGACCCATTTTGCTGACTTTTCTTAGCCTAAGATGGTCCGACCACTGAGAAGGACAGAAACGTACATAGATGTCCGTGGAAGGTTGTTCAGAAGAACTCACTCAATCCACAGCCAGGGAACGACGGTGAGTTACCTTGCTCTTGACAAAAGCCCTTTTTGCTGACTCTTCTTAGCCTAAGATGGTTCGCCCACTGAGAAGGACTGAGACATACATCGATGCGCGGCCACCTCAGTCACCTCAGCCACCTCAGCCACCTCAGCCACCTCAGATTACCTCCCAGCAGGTGCCACAAGAGATTGTCCGCTTTGAACCACCGCGCCCTAATCTTATTCGCGGAATTATAAAAAAGACCTCACCATTGGGACCACGACCCACCATGTTACTCGTCAAGCGACCAGTAAAACATTTGGTCCCATACTTCAAGCCCAAATCGAAGGTCAATCTGAGGAAAAAGGCCATCCAGGCCATGGCGAAAACAAGAGGAGACGATTGAGATGGAGAAACTTGGCAGAGTGGTAGCTTAAATCCATATTATGAAATAGATTTTGATTGTGCCAACTATCTGAATTCCTTGAGTGATACAGACACTAAAAGAAATATGGAACACAGTATTCAATTCAAAAGCAAATTGCTGAGATGTTTGCAATACAGTAGTCTAGGTGGCAAAACGATCATGATTGAAGACAAACTTCATTGACCTCCCATAATCCAACCTACTCTCCCTCTCCCTCTCCCCCTTCTTCTTCTATGGAAACATATTCCAGAACCTCAAGGTATCGAGACCATAAAGGTCCGCCAGCGACTCTCCCCCTCCACTCCCATGCGTTGACGGTTTGCAGCTCTTACTGCCTTTTGTCCCACACCTGACAGTGCTGAACATTGCCTCAGGCATGAAGGGGACAAAAGGCTTGTCAACACCCAGTTTGCCCTGTCCGACGTGGCCCACTCAAGGACGGGGCGAGCCTGGTCCAAATTGGCCTGCGGTTGTCGGAGCTCAGTGTCAGCAACAATTGCATTGGCGTCTGCAATGAGTTCAATGGTGAATGTCGGAGAGGAGGGTGGGAGAGGTAAGTCGACTTGGAGCGATTGACGAGAACAAAGGAACGAAGGGAGGACTCGAGATCGTCGAAGGCAGGATTAGGAGTGAAAGGCTGGAGGGCAGCAGCGGAGTCGATGAAATGAACGAGGTCTGGGGCGTCCTCATATGTCCGAGGGCTGAGCTGCTTGATTTGCTCAAGAACAAGATGTTGGCACTTGTTCTTGTTCTTGTTCTGATCGTATTTGTTGACAAGGATGAAAAGATATGCCTTCTCGTTGCTGGCTGAAACAACGAAGACAACAACATCGATTTCCTCCTGGTGAGTGAAGAGAGCAGTCGTTTTGAGACTGTCGCTGTTGAGGCTGGGAGCGTGAGGGCGCACAGTTGTCGGCGAGGTGCAGCTTGATCATCTGTTCGGCGTACTCATTCTCGGCAACGATATCATCGAGGTCTGCAATGGTGTCGCGAAGAAAAGTCGAATCGTCATCGACGTCGTAGAAGCGCATTGACAAAGGTGGACTTTCCAGAATTCAAGTCACCTGTGACAGGGACCTTGGAAGATGTGTCCTCGACGCGAAGTCGAAGCCGAAGCTTGTAGATGTGGCCCAATGACCACCCAATGCCCTCGGCCAGTAGGTTAGCAATGGATGACCTTTCTAGCTGCGAAACCACGGAAGTCCGAAGAGGGAATCAGACGCTGAGAATCGTTCTCTTTTTTGGCAGCAGCTTGATGCTTCTCTCCGTTCATGACGAAAGCAGTGTTGTTGAAAGCGGAGGATATGGGAGATGCAACGCGGCTCGAAAAGTAAGACTGAGCCATCGCAATGTGATGTTGTTGATTGGGATATGAATGTGAATCGAAGGAGCATGGCAGAGTCAACGGTGGTGGCAGTCGCACTCAGACCAGACGAGCATGTCGCAGCCGACTGGGTCCAGATGGGAAGAGCCGGATGGCCAACAGGGGTGCTAGCGCTGGTGTCAAGTGGTGAGTTGACTTTTGAGGGAACGACGGTCTCCAGGAGGACACCAGGTCCGACACCCAGACGATTGCGGAATAGTGATCGAAAGGTTCGGAAGAGCCACCTCTATCCTCACCCCACCCTCGCCCTCCTGTACCAGACTGGCTCGTGTGGTCGTTGATGTCAGAGGTTGATGAGAGTGGAGTGGATACCCATCGCTCGTTGACAATCTTCGTCTGGAAGTTCAAGATCGTTCCAAAGCCCAAATCCCTGCCCTTCCCACACTGGTAATAATACTCCCAGCGCGACCAAATGTGTTCATACCAGCAATAGATATCCCTGTTCAGATGCAAGCCCTTCTGCGCCTTCGACACGTACTCCCCACTGTAGAAGATGATCGTGTGGTTCTGATTGTCCGACTTGCCGTCCCGGAGAATAGGGTTCCCGGGGAGTTCAATCCTGAATTTAGGCCGTCGCCTTCCGGTCTCCGGTATGAACTCGCTATGACCATCGATGAGTGATGAGAATATCCGCGGGTCACCACCCTCCTTTCTCGGTGGCTCCTCCTCGAGGTACGTGATCTGCAGATCCGAATACGCACACAACAGGAACTCGGCATTCTCATGCTCCTCCTTGTTGAACTTGGAGTACCGCTGCATCGAAAGGACAAACTTGAACTTCCGGCGTGCAATCCTTTCAAGCTCCCGCTCCAAGTTATCCGTATTCCCGCTGAAAAGGCAACCACCCTAGGGTTCTCCACATGATGTAGAAGCTCGATCGCTTTGGAATAGTTCATCGTGCCCAAAACTGTCCTATACAATGTCTGTGCCCTGAGTGAGGCCCAGATCCGGGTACGCAGTGTGAATTCCGGAGCAGCGCTTTTGAATCCGATAAAGTAGAAGGGAAGATCGTCCGTCTTGGATTGGCCCTTCTCATCATTGCCGTTGCCGAAAGGATTCGGCCCATTGAACATGGCCGACTCCTCCGCGAGGATCTTGGTGTCCTTGACGAAGTTATCCCACTCGATTGGGTGCAACTGCTTGAGGTACTCGAGGAGCGTGACACGCGTGTTCTGATCTTCTTCACGGATGATCTCCCGCAGCGAAAGCAAAGTCTATACCGCTCAGTCAGTTTCATGCACCACATCCAGGAGACAAGCAACACACCTTCTCGCTGTAATGAGGCGTCAGCACCGTAAACGTCGGCATAGCATCCACAGGTAGAGGGGTCGGAATCTCTGTTGTAAGACTCTGCGCGAAGAACGAAATCCTGCGCTCCGCCTCACTCCCAGCAGGAAAAAACTCGCCCTTGAACCCCTTATCACCTTGGGAGATGAAGAACGGCGGCGCGCGTAACGATCGACGTCCACCTGCACCAGTGTCTACCTGGTGGTACAGCAGCTTCTGTACATGGTCGATTGAAAGGAGATGTTCCCGATACATGGAAATAATGACAGCGTTCCAGATTTGTGATACCAGGACCTGGCAAGAGACAATTCAACATCCCATACATATGAAGACGATGATGAAGAGCACACATACCTTGGGTTTATACTTCACCTCCATATCCCCTGTCGCAAGTAGCTTTGCGTATATCCTTTTCGGCAGCCTGGTATACATATCCTTCCACGGCGTCCATATCGACAGGCCCAAGCTAAACGACCTCGCAATACTAATCACCGTATTCCAAATGATATACCACAAGAACGTGTCCAGGAAGAACAGCACGAGGTCCACGACATACATGATCGTCAATGTGAAGGCTGCCTGATTCGTACACAGTGCATTACCGAAGAACTTGTCGTTGCAGCCCTGAATCTTCATCCCCACCATCACACGGATTGGATCCTTGAATGAGAGGGTGAGGTAAAAGTACGATTCCGTGAACTTGCACCCGAAAACGAGGAACCATAGCATGATCGACCCGATGCGGTTTGGCTTGTCGAGGGATGGGTAGGGTGCCATGAACGTTTGGCTGGCGAGGTACTTCCGTGACTTGCCCGCTACACGATCGCCAAACATGCGACCAGATGGCATGACCGCAAACAGGAGCGTTGCCGCAACTGATATGAAGAACTGAACAATGCCGAGGATGAGTGCCAGAGAACCGCCCCCACCACTCGAGCTGTGCTCCGCAATGGCGACGTAGAATGTGGGACCGCAAGTGAGACCGAGTGCGATGAAAAGGAAGACCAATCGACGTGTGAGATGTGATGAGTTATTCCAGGTTGTCGGGATATATGAGAATTCCGCAAGGGTGGCGAGAGTCATGATCACCGTTGCTACCGCCCCTCCCAGCGCCGTTGCGCTCCATGTCATGGCAGCGGAGTTCTTGCCACGGATGGCATACACCGTCGGCGAGTTGTACGCAGTGTAGAAGTAGTAGACAGCGATGTGAATAACCCAAATGCGGTTGAAGTTGACGAGGAGATGCCCGAATGAGCGCTTTTCGTAGTAAGTCTTGAAGAAGCCCCGGTTCCAGTCAATCATATGGAACTTCATGAATCGTTTGGAGGGTGGTATGTCCACGAGGCGCGTCTGCACGGGATGAGCGAGTGATGAAAGACCACAGAAAACTACTCACCTTGTCCGTCAACACGATCCGTGCAATCCCCTCAGGATACCAAAATAGTTGGTTAACATCGTCATATCCAATGACATCCTGATGATCCCGCTCCCTCCTGACGAACTTGCCATCCACAACCTCGTAGCCCTGATCTCGAATGAAGCGGTAGAGGGGCTTGGTAACGGTCCGAAGATATAAGCCTTCCGGCACGGGATCGACACGCTGCTGGCACTCGGGCGAGCGATAGTAGTCGTCCGCGCACTTGAAGATGAAGCACAGGCACTCGGGGACGAACCGGACCTGCGCGGCCTCACCCCAGCACAGGAGGTACAGCGCGATCTGGCGCAGCCGATCATACTGCGACATGTTGTGCATCGCCAGCCGCCACCGCTCCAGCGCAGTGTTGAGTGTTTTCTCGTGCGGCCGCTTCTCCGTCTTCGTGTCCTTGCCGCGCTTGGTCTTCAGACGGTTGAGGCCCGGGTTCTGCACTTGGCCAATGGCGTCATCGAGGTCGAGTTGGGCCGCAAAATACCACTTGCGGTAATTGGCGTTGTGCCCACCGATGTAGTCGGCGTGGAGGGTTAAGAGAGCTTGGTTCAGCGACATGCGCGACGCACGGCTATCCAGGAGCTGCATGAGAAAGTCGAACTGCGAAGAGGTGTTAGGTGAAAACTCCCACGCCATGACTGAAACTGTCACTCACCATGTTCCGCATTGAATCCCATTGAAAGCCAAACTTCTGAGTGAGGTCGAGAAAGATATCCGCAATCTCCTCCTTGGAGAGAGAGATCTGCCGTTCAGAGCTCCAAGCTGGGTAGGCTTCCCGGGCGCCGGCCGGTCCTCCGTAGTCCATAAACGTGGGTGTCGACGAGTCGGATTGTGGCACACGGCCCTGCCCTGGGGGAGAGCGAGTTGAGGAAACTGAGCTGCGGAATGGCGTTGACGAAGGTCGAGCGGTCCGATTGCGAGATTGCAAGGTGGGAACTCAGCCCAGTGATGGGATCAGTTCCCAGGCATCGTCGCCACCTCTGCGCGGAAGATCTCGAAGCCCTAGGCAGCGGAAGATCTCAAAGTCCTAGGCGGCGTACTCCCCGTTTTCGTTTGAAAGCCTCAACTTCTACTCCATGTCTTATACTCTGGACTCCGAAGAATTGAAAATCTTGGTTGCCTTCTTTCGAACCGGAGGGGAAACCAACGAACTCCTGTGGCGCCTCGTGGATCGGCTTGAAGCTGCGAGCCTACGACACTTCCACCAGGAAGTATTTTTGTTTAACGAAAGCGACGACTTTGGCCAACGTACAGATTTCGAAGCCCCTCCAGGCTGGGGAAATCAAATGAATTTGACTTCATTCGGAGACGACTTTCAATTACCTGGTGCTGCTGCTTGTTATCAGAGTCAGGGGTCGTCATATGATCCTCAGTGGGCGGTGAGTTCTTTTTCTCTTGATTGTGTTAAGGGCGCTAATGTCTGTCCATCCTCAGAACAACTGGACTGACCACGACACAGTCAGCTCGATAGATTGGCACAAAATCAACAACTACGTTGCGGAGTCCAACGAAGGCACTTCGTGGACGATGATTCAGTCACCTCCCTCCGATTTCCCTGTCATACGAATGGATACAACTGAGACCTCTTTCCTCAGTCCTCCTTCGAGTCCTATTATTCATAGTCCCCTACCACCCTCTCTTTCTTCTCCCTTCCAGCCAACATCGTCATCAGAGACAACATTGCAACAGGGACACAGAGACATCACTGCAACCAGACGACACAGGGAGAGAGGGAGAGGGAGGAGAGGCAACTCTGGAGGAGGACAGGGTCACGGAGGAAGACAGGTTGGAGGTAGAGGACGAGGACGAGGGAGAGGGGGAGGGGCCTGGGGAGCAGTCTATGCCAACGCAAATAACGGAGCCCCTGGACCTAACGCCGCTGGGGCCCTGCCACCGCCTGCTCAGCTGCTGCCACCGTGTCCTAGGGGAGGAATTCGTTGGTTGTCCAGCGTTCAAAGGGCTCACCATAGCATCAATCTCAGAACCTCCGAGCTCATAAATTCAATTTCTGCTCCTCAAGTTCTTGACTCCATTCTTCCCTCCTCCAGCAGCGGCGGTCATTCAATAGCTCATGCTGTTTCTCAGTTCAATGGTCAAAATCAAACGTCTTCGCTGGGAGAGATCATCCGAGGGAACAATCAAATAGCTGGAGATGCTTTTCGAGACAACTCTCTGTCATCCATTGCTCAACGTTGCTCAGCGTCAGAAGCCTTGGAGGCCGGTACCCAATTTGTATCTATGGTGAACCAAATTCAGTTCGCTGCAAAATATGCAAGGTGTGTAATGTCTATCTCAAGGAAGGCTGAGCTTCGATAACTTTCTATTGCAGTCTCAAATACACTCTAGGGGGTATTTCTCCCAAGAACCATCTTTATGAAAGCTTAAGATCTGAGGGTTACAATCGTAAGAGTATAGATAGGTGGTTATCACAAGGATCCTTACTGGCAAACATGGCCGGTGCCGGTGAGTATAAGTATCTTGATCACTGGCATCTTCACTGAACGCACTACGTAGGTTCACTATATATTCTTATGCTCGTCGCTGCCTCTGATCAAAAGAAGCAGCTGGTAACTCTGACAGTAGATATGGTTAGAGAATTGTGTATGTTAATACGATTTCCCACCAATGGTATGTGATAAACATTCTTAGCCATTCTTAGCTTAGTACTAACTAATAAAAAGACACAGTCTTTGGTCATAGACTTCGACGTTCTTTCCCTCTTCTCTTTTCAACGATGTTCTCCAGAGATTTGTTACTTTCTCTACGACTGCCAGAAAGCATTCAATGCTGGAATTTAGAGTCCTCTGATATTTTTTTCGACGGTATCGTCTCAAAGTGAGTTTTTTGGTGGTAATGAGATTACATTTATTAAATTTCTTTTGGTTAGTGCCTTTGTTTCATCGACCAATCCACGTTGTAAGACGGCATGGAGAGCCTGCAATGAACCTCTAGATTTTCACAATCCACATCCCTTGTACCTTATCAATCGTTCATTGCTTGATGGCGGAACTTTGGGTTCAGGAAATATCTCTCCTCCTCCTTCACCCCTTTCAGATATCATGGATCTGGATAATGACGACTCTCCATCGTCGTTGCTTATTTCACCAAGTACTACGAACTCCACTCACTCTGAGGAAGGAGTATTCATCATCGATACTAAATTCGATCCCACCTTGGAGTCTAATGCTAAATTCCCAGCACCGCATTTAAGAACTTCGTGCATCCAAGAAGGTGTTACTGAGGAGGAAAGAAAGGAGCAGGTGAAGAGAGCATCGTTTAAGTGGACTGAAATAGAAAGGGATAGAGCTTTACGCGCCAAGGAGGCTACAAATTTGGAGGATCTGAAAGAAAAGGTACGTCTGTGAGAATTTGAGTATTCCTATTGATACTGAATATTTTTCTAGCTTCAGCATCAACTCCTGTCAGGAAAACGTAGAACATTCAACAATTATATTAAGATAACTAGTGAGAATATATCTGGGTACGTCATCTTATTCTATAAAGCTTTTCACTTGCTATATCTGAAATAAATGCAGAAGAAATGTTAGGCTGGACGATAAAAACGGAGATCTTATTGCATTGATTTGTACATCAATGCCGGACAACCTACGAGATCGATTAATGAATGACTTGGAGGCTGTATTTCCGGACACGCTACATTACACGGACACAAGAGAAGAAGGCTACAATAACAAGTTTCCTGCAATCCATTTTGATTGGTATAACCGTTACAGTACCAACGTAAGCTCTATGTATCATTCTGAATTCATATTATGCTGAAATTTGTCAATTAGGGGAAAAATGCACCTTCTGATGTCGACATTGAATACCTTACCAAGGACCAGCAAAAGAGACCCAGTACCTCACAGTTTATACCGCGAATGTCCAAGGAGCTTCAGGACAATTTGGAGGTCTATCGTCAGCTTGAAGTTACATTTCAAAGAGTCTTTGAATGGATACGTTTACAGGTATGTTTCTTTTTGGCTAAGGCAATCCTTATCTAACATGTTTAATCTACATCCCAGGTTGAAACTCTTCTACCAGACCAATCTGAAATACTCAGCCAGTCTGTCGACGTGCTCCCCTACAACCAAAGCTCAATTGTCTATCCTTTTGGTGGCATTGTGCTGAATTTTAATGTTTGTACCAGATTCCATCGTGATGAGATTGACCAAGATATCTGCCTGGTCATGGTATTTTCATCTTGTGAAGGAGGAGACTTGGTATTATACGAACCCGGTCTGGTGCTCGGTCTCAAAACCGGTGATTTCATTGTTTTCACTTCACGTAAAACTAGTCACTTTAATCTTCATTTTAAAGGAAAGCGCGCTTCCATGGTTTTACATACCGATAGGCATCTTAAAACTTGGTCAGAAAATTTTAACTATTGGGGCCACCATAGAGACTTCCAACGATAAATGTTTACCTCCATCGTATATATAAATATTTGGCTACATAATAAATTTGTTTACTTTGACGATTTTTGTTACTTCTGGCTTTCACTTCATCTACACCTGCAAACTGCTCTTTCATTCTCTCTATGGCACCACGTACATCCAACAGACTCAAAGGCACTGATCCTTCTCCTGCTCCTCTCCCTTCCAAAGGTCGTAAAGCTGGAAAATCTGGAACTTCCAAAGCCTCTGGTGTTGCCACGTCGCAGGCTAAACGTTTCTCCAAGTCCAAAAGCCCTGCAGAAGGTGCAACATCGTCTTCCAGTGGCCCTTCTGCTCTTACAGCAGAAGAGCTCAAGATGTTTAAAGAGCTCCAGAAGCGTGCTAAAGCAACTGCAGCTACACAGCAAGAACAAGAAGATGCTGGTACGTCTTAATATTCTTGCGAGTCAAGATTAGCTAGCTAGCTGACATTCTTCTGTAGCTCTCAGAAAGCGTAATGCAGATATGCTAGCAGAAGAACGATCTTCTGAGGAAGACGATGATGGTGAGCCCATCATACCTCGTCGACCTTCAAAGCGTTCCAAGACCTCTGTCATCCTGGATGATGATGAAATGGCTATCGCTGCTGGTATGCCAGAGATGGTGGGAGACATTTCTACCTCTCATATTCCTGACGAGGAAGAGGAACGTCAGGAAGTGAATGATGCACAGGAAGATGATGAGGAAGAGGAGGAGGAAATGGAGAATTCTTTGCACGATAATGGAGTACGTCATTTTCTATTCCTTGCTCTACATACTAAGGTTTTTTTAATTTAGCTCGTAGTTTCTGACAAGGAAGAAGCCAAGGCTCCTATTATAAAACGTGATCGTTCCAAGACACCACACATTCCATCTACTCCTAAATTAACCAGGATAACAACTAAAGTCACCGAGCAAGCCTTTACGCCACGCTCACTTCGTCTTGCTGTAGCTTCAAAAAATCAAATGAGAACTCGAGTTGCTCTCAGTGAGCCTTTTCCAGATTCCAAGGGAGATGGGAGAGATCGTTTCATCTGGGATACTATCAAGGAGGCAGCCGTGGTAGATGCATCTGGAATAGAACCCAAGCTGACATTCATTCTGGATGACGTGAAGGAAAATGAGATAAAGCGCTCATACATGTCAACATTTGTAAGAAACTATCTATATGACGATTACCTACTGACTCTTGTTATGTTTCTAGGTTTGGTATGCTAGAGGAAATTTACTCAATAGCGTCATTACAAAAGCACGTCAGCAAGTTGTTGGTCATTATAACCTGGCATCGTACGATCCAGAGGAACTTGTCAAGGTCATCAAGTGGCTGACCGATGGTGCAGTCTTCATGTATGGAGAACTTGACGTTAAGGTCTTTTATGCTTTATTTGACTATTTTATTAAACTAATCGACATTTGCCAGGAAAAGACCTTTAATGAAAATCAACCATTCGGAAACAATATCATCAGCGACATTATTCGTACGCAGTGGTTTGCTAAACGTGGCAAGGCTGACAATGGCGCTACTCGTGATATGATCAAGAAAGCACTAGTTCCAGATGCACCGCTTGTACTAACCGTCACCGCTGTGAGTGTATCTGCAGCTCTATACCTTCAGTACTAACAATATATTCCAGTTGGAGCATGCATTGAAGGAATGGAGTACAGGAATATATTGTGCCATCAGCTTTTCAGATGAGTTAGTTCGACCAAGGTAAGAAGTTTCTGTTATATGAATACATTATTAATAAATAATAATGTCTAGGTTTGCTCATCACATGGGATCCTGGAAGACTCTTTCCACTCGTTGCCCTACTTGGGCATCACAACATCAGATCAATATGCTGCAGGGGATTTTGTGCGTATTTGTATTTTAATTACATTGATTTTCAATTTTCTGATTTTTGGTATCAGGCAGCGTAGCAATTTAAGCTATATGCTGAATACTGACAATGGTGATAGTGATCTCAAGCTGGTTGACTTTGCGGCGCTAGAGGCGAAAGCTATTGCTCAAAAATCCTAAAATTTTATCGTAGCCTAACCAATTTGAATTTTGATTTATATTCTCTCAAATGCCCTGTGAGACTCTGTGAGACTCTGCCTGCTTTGCCCTGTGAGGCTTTGGGAGACTCTGCCTGCTTTGCTCTGTGAGATCTGTGAGACTCTGCCTGCTTTGAGTCTCTCAAAAAGACATAAATCTCAAAGAAATATTGCCATTCCTCAAGCATCTCAGAAGTCTCTGAGATACTCTCAGAAAATATGTAGCGCCGCACTTGTACTTTGGAGATTCTCAAGGCCATGTTTGTCTTTTGCATCTCTGAGATCTCTCAGAGATCCACAGGATGTTCTAAGATGTCTTAAAGTATCTTGGGGCACAAGTGGTTTTTCCTGATGCTCTTCTCACCTTTGCTCAAATGTTCCCCGTCTCATGAAGCTCCTAGCTATCGGGGAAGGGATCGTTCAACTAGCGCCGCTGTTTGGATTATAAAGGCGAAGATCCCTCGCCTCAACACTGATCAATCACAGGTTGGGCACATCTAGAAATGAACGGGTTCACTGGGTTCGCCATCTTCTCTATTGCTGTCGTAACAGTTCTAGCATCGCCTCTCCAATCCCGCCAAAGCATTATACCGCTCAGTGCTGCTCAAATTGCGGCGTTCAAACCGTTCTCTTTCTTTGCTAGCGCTGCTTATTGTCCTGCCGCTTTGTTGCTCAGCTGGTCCTGCGGTGGTATGCATTCCACTTGCTCTCAGTATTGCTTTAATGACTTTACTGCTACAGCCAATTGTAATGCCAATCCTGGCTTTATCCCAATTGCTTCGGGGGGAAACGGCTCGTCAGTGCAGTTCTGTACGCATAGTTATCACTGGAGTTTTGGCTGCCCACTCAACGGCACTTCGTTTGCACTAGGGTACGTGGGATTCTCACCCACTTGGAACAGCGTCATTGTCGGTCACCAGGGAACAGATCCTTCAAAGATGTCGGTTGTCCAGCATTTCCGTCCTTGACATTCTTATCATCTGCCGCCTCCAGAGAAGCTCTCCTCACGGACTCCAATGCCATCCTAGGAAAGCTTGACTCTTCTCTTTTTCCAGGCCTCAGCTCCTCGGTTAAAGTTCATCAAGGTTTTGCGAATGAACACGCAAAGTATTTATGCTGGATAAGACTATCTTCTTCGGGTTTTGATTGATCGATGCTCTAATTCAGGACTGCCACACTAATTCTTACGGCCGTTAGCAATGCTCTGTCTACCCACGGTTCGTCGCGTGTTACAATCGTCGGGCACTCCCTTGGTATGTCATCGCATTTGTCTCCGACCACTATAATAACTGGTGCGCATAAGGCGCTGCAATTGCGTTACTCGACGGAGTATATCTTCCCTTGCACTTAGCTGGTGTGAATTTTACTACTATTGGTTATGGGCTACCCAGGGTAAATTTCATCCACATGATGTCGCTCATCACTTACCAGCTCCTTCCCATATTTAGGTTGGAAACCAAGCCTTCGCTGATTATGTCGATGCACATGTTGCCGTTACCCATATCAACAACACATCAGGAAACCTCCGATCGTCTTGGTCATCTGGAAACACCTGGAGTGCCTGGAATGCCTGGGTCCAAGACCGAAAAGACAATAAAGGAAGCAAAGACGAGTCTCAAGAGCAAGGCGTCTCATAGTGAGTAGTGGTACGTACTATACGGTACTATAGCATCATGAACTATAGTCAACATGTCAAAAAGCTATTTCATTTGCATGATGATCAATATACTTGTTGACATAAAAGGACATGAAAGCGTCGAGGGAGAGTGAAAAATGAAAATCGGGGGGAATAGAAGTATTACCAAACACAGGAACTAAGTGAGCGAGGCGAAAAATAGTATCCACATGAACAATGGAGAGATCTCGTTGGCCAGCAATATTGCCATCAGGCTCTACTACCCACATGCCCGTGTCGGGATCAGGAGCATCATTCACTGGAGAAAACCACTCCACAAGGGCACACGGATAGCTGGTCCCACGATATCTGAATGAGAAGAACATCTTCACGCGTAAAACCACCAATCCTGCCATTCCTGGAACCCCTCTGTCCTTCTCTGCAAATACGCAGTCGTACCGTGCGCCCTGTCGTCTCCATGACGGCGTGGACCGAATGTGCTCACGCCGCATGCCGCCGATTCCTGAGGGGTCACTTGGTGCGTGGTATGTTGCGACAGCCGAGTGGAAGACAGAGACATGTGTAGAGCCAGATATCACGGGACAATGATCAAGGGGAACATCATCTGCAGCTGGTGCTTCAGGATTATCAGAGTGGATTTGGTCGAAGAGAAAACGGCGAAGGAGGGTTTGAAAATCGAAATGGGGTTGGTTCAAATGGCTCGCTAGGCCAGCCACATCACTAGGATAGCCGCGTTCTAGATGTTCATGTTTAGCTGCTGTCTCAGGTAAAAGTTTTTAGAGGACATACGAGGAGTTTTAGACAGGCGAACGATTCCCATGACTTTGGGCCCATCCACGATGTCGTCTTCATCATCAGTGTCCCCACCATCCTCAATTCCAGGTGGGTTGTCTGGTGACTCTAACAAGTTGTAAGCCGCGTCAAGAATAGAACCAGAGAGCATCCCTCGAGCCCCAAATGTGGCGCGCGCAGCACCAAGTTTATCAAGCCGCTGGTTGGTGAGGAGCATTTGGCCCAATGCTTCGAACCGACTTGAACGACGCCACGGCTCTTTTACAGCCTTGATGTGCTTGGATTCCGTGATTGATGAACATAAACCATTTGGAGCGCCGTATTCTTCGATTAGGTACCGATAGTGATGCATAGAATGCTGGCGAGGAAGTGGAAAGCCCTTTCGGACACCAGTCATTTTGAAGATCATGCGATGTTCACCGAATCTGCGTACAGAGTCGTCGATGGCATCCAGTGTATTCTCATCAATGACGGACCGGCGGACAAGGTAACAGAAGTCGAGGAATGCCGAGAGACACTTGAGTACTTCCGACGGAACATGTCCAACAAGGGCCGGCAAGTAAATCTAAACAAGCGTTAACAGTTTTAATATTGCAGTGAGAGGACAATACTGACCTTCATCAATGCCTTTGAATCGTCACCTGTCCACTGCTTGAATCGCCGCCCCTGTGGAAAACGGCGGAGTGCCGGAAATGATGGTGCCGCTGTGAGACTAGACAGTCATAAGTACTCATAGAAAATTTCATATTCAGAGGAGTGTTCCGTACCGCCGATCGATATCATCCATAATAGCCTGTGCACGTGTTTCACCATGTGTGATTACAAGGTATTGGCCCACCCATGCGACCAGGTGATCCTTGAAAGTGCCCTTGATAATTTGATGCAGGAGATCCGGTGCAAGGAGCTCATGGATATCGGCACGAGGGAAGTCGTTGGTAAAGGGCTAGGAAGTTTCTCAGTCACGGAACTCCGGGAGGCGGTTCACAGCACTTACGACAACATCAGCTACAATGCCGTATGCATCCCACAAGATTTGCGGCTCATATGTATCCACCATCGTATCCGTCCAGATCCGCGAGCGAGGATGAGACGGTGCAGAGTCATCATCCGGCAACCAAGTACATCTGTACGACGTGAGTATCAAGATCGAAAACGCAAACAAGAGGGCTTACTTTGCACACCAACCCTGGACAATACAGGACAGCATTGCCTGTTCTGGATAATCCGCAATATAGGGCCCGAGCCCATAGATAACACGTCGAAAGTGCCCGTCAGGACAGCGTGTAACTTCAGGTGTTGTCATGGCTGGGAGGAGGTCATCCAGGATGGCTCGCAGAGAGGAGTGGTATAGTTGCCGGCGAAAACGAAGGAAGTCGAGATCTCCGTCATACTTTCGTTCACCTGAGGAAGACAACAAGAAGTTCAACGTTGAATCCTCATGATGAAATTATTCACATACCTTTAGGGATCGCAAGAAAAGCAACAGGGATAACCGACTCACGATGTGCACGACGGACATTGTTGTGGATATTACCAGGTGAAATGTACATCGGATAATACTCATTGTGGCCAGTAGCAACTGAAACTGTTGTCTTGTCACTACCTAAGATGACGGGAACAAAGGTTGCGCCAGCATTCGATGGGTCCTCTGCCATGATTTGATTCTGAGAGAACGAGATAAGTGAGAGCTTAAATGCTATGAGGATCAAACATACTGCTTGTCGCCATGCCCAGTTTCCTGACATAAAGTTCTTAAATTGGCGCTTTCCATCGTGAAACTCTTTTATTGGCATATAGTCAATTTCGCCGTCGAAATTTGGATTCGCAAGGAAGTTTTTCATCACTGCACGAGGGCTGCGAAACCAAACTTCATATTCGGCAAGCATCCAACTGGGAGGAGGCCCATCGGTAGGCAGTGGACCGGAGTATTTCACTGAAAAAGACATCCATGGCGCGTCACCAAAGGGGATTTCATCGATAAGCTTATACAAGTCCGAATGAGATGCAAAGGGTGAGTCCCCGCCTGCCTTCAGAGCATGTGCAGCCCACAACTGCATCAGCTCATCAATCTTGCCACCAGAGACTTGAGCCTTCCGAAAGAGAAAGTCGGCGATCTCAAATTCGATCCGATCTTCGAAGGGGCCGAAATTGGTGGTGTCGATGATTTTTGGTGGTGGCGGCATATTCGGAGGAAGGTAGGCACCTGTCTCATCGCACGGACTGCCTGCATGTAGCATGTAAGACACAGGCTCAAAAGATCATACCAATATCTTACCGTTCAGGTCTGGATGATGGAGAGTCTCATAAGGGCGCTGACCAGCAGTCTCTGGAGGATCTGTAGCACCCGAATTGTCATCCTGGATTCCAGGGGAAAGGGGAGGAGGCGGGGGAGACGGAGGCTGGCTGGGAGATGGTGTTCGTGGTGGGGCGCGATGCTCCCGATTGAAATGTTGTGTTCGAGCACTGAGATTAACAAACGTTCGTTTGCAGCCACTCGCCGTACACCGAAGCCGTGCCCAGATTTTATTGAGAGTTGGACCCATTGATACAGGTGGCGAGAGAGAGAAAGCAGCCAAGTCCAGGCGTTGCAACACACTCGATCCGATCATCCATTGAAATTTTCAGGCCGGAACGTTCGGCATATACTTGTACCGCCTTCTGCTCCCCCTTCGAATCGACCACTCCCACTACAGAAGTCGTTCATTATGCCTCCCAAAGGCTCAAAACGAGGCCCAGATGGCAAGTGGTTCCTCCCAGCCACTCCAACTGGTACTCCCACAGCTCCTCCCGCTCCAACTCCCGCTCTTGCTCCAGTACCACCCGGAATGACTGAGCCTCTGGCAGCTCCTAGATTTATCCAGACGCGCATCGAGAATGCCGTGACCCACCCTGGAAAACCTGATGCACCTGCAACTCGGCGAACTCCAGCTCAAATAGAAGCTGAACGTGCGGCGATTCAGCAGCAGATCATCGCAGCTGAGGAAGAGCAGAAAGCAAAAATTGCAAAAATTGCTGCTCTACAGAGAGCGCTCGAGGAGGCGCGTCATGAAGAGGGCCAACGTGCACGTCAGCGCCCTCAAGCAAAGGTGATGGTTACAAATGACCCTCTCTTAGATGGCGCGAATAGTGTTGATTCGGATGACGAGGCTGAACAGATGCTGAAGGAGGTAATGCAGGTTGCCCATGGCGAGACTTCTGCCGAGATGAACGATGTTGTGATGAACTCTGATCGCGGATCCACCCCGCCTGTTACCGAAAACGAAGATTATCCTGTGGGATCTCTGCCAAAATACAAGTTCCATGGGTTAGCATCGGACTCAGGTGATGAAGACCTTACACCCACAAGAGCTGTATCGGAGGGGGATACTGAGCCCGAGGTTCCAAGGGAAGACCTCGATGCACCAAAAGAAAAGGCGCCAGTGATGTCCAAAAAGATCGAAAAGCTGCCTAAGGGGCCGAAAAAGGTTAGTAACTTATCTTGGCTCGAAAATTGCAAAGCTTACCTTCTGCATCAGCCAAATAAGCAAAAGATCCGCGCCTTAGAGATTCGTCGAGAGATTGAACAGACAATGCAGCTTGAGGGAGGCGGTGGAAGAACACAGGCTAATACGAGCATGGAAGATCCTGGAGAGGATCGAAAGCGCAAAAAGGATGCTCGAGAGTTTGAACCTGATGGGTGTGTCCTTGTTCACTGTCCAACGAGTCGAATATCACTGATAAGTTTCATAGTAAAAACAAAAAGAAGATGAAAGGTACTGACAATGATCTTCCCGCGAGTGGCCTCCGAAACGACTGGCGCGAGCTCGCAAAAAAGCAAAGTCCGAGTGTTGGGAAAGTCGTTCAAGAACGACGCTTAGTCCCTCGTGCTCCCAGCCCGGATCAAGACACTGCACCCTCGAAAGGGCTTGTGGCAGACATGGACGAGCGAAAGACTGGACCCGGTCCTCTCGTGGCTGGACGAAAGACTACGGTGGCAAGTCGCTCATAATCCCAATGTTTCTGATCTCACCCAATCAGTTGGTTTAGATGTCTGTCAAAATCGAGCACGGCGCACCTTCTCGTAGCATCGAAATTACGGAAAAATCAAAGTCAAGAAAAGCAGTCAATGCGAACCTGGGTTTATCGCCAAGTCAGTTAAGAGTTTGGACAAGGCAATTGCTCCCAACCCTCTACACATACCTCGGAAGTCGTGATTATTCCTGGGAGATGGGGACCGATGAGAAATTCTTGCAGGATCTAGGGTTGATCTGGGATGCTTTCTTTCCAAGTGTCGACGTCGAGATGGCACCTGCCAGCGCAGTCTACAGAGTGGTGGGTCCATGTTGACACGAAATTTTGGACATCGCTGATCACGTGGCACCTTGCCACGTCTTTTTCTCAGGCTTCTCAACGTGCATACGAATGGCGAAGCAGTATCGGCGACGTGGCCCTCAGAGCCGTTCGAATCTTTTGGGAGCTTCCCGATAACTCAGGCCTCTATGACACTGCAGAAGAGCGTGCCGAATATGTAAGGAAAAGCACTAGTAATGACGTGAACACTGTCAAGGTTGCTTTCCTATACCTGGATCCTGTGGTCAGTCACCGTTATTACTCAAATGCTTTCCCGCATTCGTTTGACTGATCAGCTACACGGTAGAAAAAATATGGCGCTTTCCGCACACTCCACATCCTCTACGTCCTTGGCTACTACTTCCAGACTGAGAGAAAATCGAAATTTGAGTTTGGGAAAGCATACGGAGGTCTTGCGCTAGCTGCTGCCGGGGTACGTCGCTTTGTCCCAGTGAAATATGTCAATAATATCATTGACCCTACGTATTTTAGGTTGAACGTGCTCTTCTCTTGTGGGAATCTGGAGTTGAACGCACAGAGAGCATCACGCCCTTCTCACACATTCATTGCGGCCAAGCGACGAAAAGATTTGCTACGGCGGCACACGCACTGAGTGAACGCGCCTGGGAAAAGATTCATACCGCAGCTATCAGCGCATATCAAAACTTGGCAAAGTCACGGGCAGACGACAACTTCGACGTGGATGTTGAAGACGGGGACGGAAAGTACGATGCGATTGAAATCAACGATTCATCAGACTAGGTGAGATATGACTCGAGTTGATGGAAGCCATTGCTGATGTTCGCTATCTTTCGCTGCATTGTTTGCCAGCCATGTCTGTAGTCCCTCGAAGCCCAGGTGTTCATCTGTCCTATTAGCAGCCACTGCCGTCACAAATATATATTATTTGTTTCCTCATCTTCGTGTCTTGATTTGAGTCTGAAAACACATCTTGTCCTGCCTGAATTTTGAACTTGAAATGCACTGGGAATCTCGACTGGATTGTTGTCTTAAAATTGTCTTAAACGTGCTTAATTAAGACAGGGGACCTCCTTTTCCAAGACGAGTGGTCTGGGCGCCTGGGCCGTCTTAATGGTCTTTTTTAAGACGATCAAGACGATCGGAGGTTTCCTGATGCAGGTGCTGTGCCAAATCTTCAATGAACTCGTGCTCCTTCTTGACACCGATGATCTGCATCTACAATAGAAAAGATGTTGTTCCGATTCTTCCGGGTGCGTAACATCTGGACTCTCTTCCGTAGGATGCCCATCGCGAATATATTCCACAAGGTCGATTCTTGGGTTATCATCATCCTTCCGGTGAAGTCCACATACAAGAGTCGGGCACATGGGTCTCCTGTCCAGGTAGTCAACCAGCTGTGGAGCGTGTCAAAGCTGACAGCCACCGTATTGTCGCAGGCCAAGATAATACCAGTGGTCAGTGTATAGTGGGTCATGTTCCAAACATCTTCGAAGGTAGCATCGATGATCACGACGGCCCATACGATGGGGTTTCAATGGGTTGTTGATTGATCATGTGACGATGGTGGTTCAGTATTCACTTTGTGGCATTGTGCCTTGTTCATGACTCTGACGCGTGCGCCGATATACCCTGTATTTTGCGGAAAATGCAGTAAGTCTTTAATCCCGAGTTTAGAGAAGTGAGCCGAGTCAGATCGTGCGGACGTTTTCCAAATTGCTGGTGAGTGTTGCCTTACTGTTGGTTGTGTGCCTTCTCGCCTTCCGTTTTTGTAAAGTCGGCTGGGGCATCAGACGACACATGAGTTGACTATGCTGCCTTGAGATGGCGCGCATATGCACGCCGATGGGAAACCTAATTGACTGACAGATAAAAGCGAAACGTGACGCCTTTCCATCGCAGCGAAACACAATCTCATGCGGGGGACCGCGTAGTGATCATGTTTACCATGTGCCCAATTCTACCCACACGACGCATGATCACCTCAACATTCTTGGCCATAAAACTACAAACATATGTCTCCCTTGGCCACCAAAAGGCTTTGGCTATAAAGGATTTACGGACAATAAGGTAATCTTCACCAGCGTGCTTTCGTTGACGTCCACTTGACCATGGTGCCGGCAATCGCTCATGTTGTCCTCGCTGCTCTCCTCGGTGCTTTCGCTGTCAATGCAGCTCCTGCTCTCGAAACAAGACAGAGCATCACGACTCTCACTGCCGCCCAGGTAACCGCATTCAAGCCCTACTCTTACTATGCAGGCGCGGCATACTGCAAACCTGCTAACACATTGGCATGGAATTGCGGTTGTACGTTAAGCCTACTACACTGTAGTACTCTCAAAATGTGTTGATCTAACGTGTCTCAAAAGCAAAATGCAGCTTCAATTCGGGTTTCAAGCCCGTCGCGTCTGGCGGTGACGGCGCTGTTACACAGTACTGGTATGTCGGCTACGATCCGGCACTTAAGGTAGGGATGCGTCGCACCATTAATGTTTGACCTGCTAACCTGAAACCTCTTCCACCAGACGGTCATTGTTGCTTATCAGGGAACAGATGCCTCAAAAATGTACGGTTCCTCCCTGAGGAGATTTCTTCTGCTCATCCTCTACTAGCCTTCCTGTCGTTACGGATGCGGACTTTTTCCTTGATGAACTGAAATCCGGTCTCTTCCCCGGGGTGTCTACTTCGGTGAAGACGCATAACGGGTTCGGAGAGGCTCAAGCACGGTACTTATTCATAGGGGAGATGTGCACCCAAAACTGACTGATCTTGACCTAGCTCTGCAGCTGCCGTCCTCTCTGCTGTGAAGACGGCTATGTCAAGGCATGGTGCAACTAAAGTTACGATCGTTGGACATTCTTTGGGTAAGCGTTCTGGACATCTCATCGTCGGCAGCACCTCATTAACATACTTACATCAAAACAGGAGGTGCTATTGCACTGATCAGCTCAGTATATCTTCCTTTGCATCTCCCAGCTGGCACTGTCTTCAAGACAGTAACCTATGGCATGCCACGAGTGAGTCCTTTACCAATCTAGATCAGTGTGCGTCCTAAACACCATTAGGTTGGTAATCAAGCATTTGTCGACTATGTCAATGCCCGGCGTGACGTTTCTCGCATTGTCAACCAGTCAGTAAATCTTGATCTATCCTCTTCCTCTCCGTGCTCATAGATCAATCCATCTGCAGGGATGATATTGTCCCGATTGTTCCTGGTAAGATTCGACATTCAACTCTGTTCCTCCTAATACTCAGCTCGATGTTGTGGAAACAGGTCGTTTCCTCGGCTTTGGCCACACTAATGGTGAAAAGCACATCCTCAACTCGAACGCTTGGGTCAACTGCCCAGGTCAGTGTGCTTCTCTGTGTGATCCCAAAGCATGAAAACACAAACTTAAAATGTTGGAACACAGGACAAGATAACACGAATTCCCAGTGCACCATTGGCTATGTCCCGAACATTGCCTCTGGTGATGTCAATGATCATGGAGGTACTTACCCAACTCCTTATCCTTTGCTTCTCCGAAGCTGACTTGGTGGATGTCAAAGGTCCTTATGACGGAGTCAGCATGGGCTGCTAACTTGTAGCTAGTAAGTAACGAAGTAAATTATCTACGCGAAGGATGTAGTAAATGTATGATGTATATACGTTATCTGGCTCTCAGGAAGAATGCCGCTTCGAATTCCAGGAGGAAGGCACCAGTAACAATGGCATTTACACGTGAGAAGACGCTGACAATGAATTGTAAGGAACTGTATTATTTGAGACCATACGCTATCGCAGTCCATGCAAGCAACGGATCTGAACTTCCACCAAATTTTCATAATCAATGTATCTTGGGGCGCCTCGAAATCAAGGCTGAAAACTGGCCGGTTACACCAGGGATGTTGACTTGATCGACCGCTCGACGTATCCCCACAAGCCTCCAGGAATCTTCACGTTTGAACTATGTGTCGAAATGCTTGCAAGGATGAAGCAGAAGATGTACGTGTAGATCTGCCTTCCTTCAGCTCAGCGTCGGTGGACAAGGATAAGTGTACAAACCATGTATGTCTTGTGATCATAACGCGGATTTCCATGATGCATGATACGATAACCCAAAAATACATGCAGGGCCGTTATTGTGGTGGGTGCCGCTGCAATTACGTCGCCCAGCCAAAGCGCGTACAGGGCGGCCGGCATGAGAAGGAACGTAAGGATCCACCTGCTCGTGATATCGCCAAAAGCGAGTGGCAAGGTCTTCCTCCCAACAGCTGCGTCTCCCTTTATATCCCGCAAGTCCGCAATGTGCGTAAGAAGGCCCGCCCACACCGCAACAGCAAAAACATGGCTCTCGCTCTTCGTCGTCACAGGCGCAAAGATCTTCCATGAACCGTTGAGAAGCGACCATGTCCCAATGGTGATTGCGATGCAATTCTTGCCCAACCAATGGTTTCCGGCAGACGTCAGGCTCAGGAATGCCGTGGTAATCACCCAACAAATCGTCTCTGGGAGCAGGATGGGCTCGTACACCGCGACGCCGAGAAAAGCTGCTAAAGCTAGGACCCAACGTAACTTCGCGCCTTCAATGGTGACTATGCCCGACGGGATCGGCCTATCTGGCTTGTTGACGCGGTCTTCTTCAAGACCAGTAATTTGGTTGGAGATGTTGAAGAAGTAGACGTAGGGGATGAGCCATGAGAAGAGGAGAGTGTAAGAGGGCACAAGCAAAGGGAAAGACAAATTCGAACTTCTCATCGCGCCGACTGTGAATATGGATGCTGGAACGATGGTGGCTGACAAGTCCCTCCACGAGAACCCAAGGAAGATGTAGAACTCGCGCAAAATCCAGGCGACGGTGAGTTTCATACTGCTCATGACGAGGCTTGTCGACAAAATGTCTGCCTAGCGGGTGAGCCAATTGTACATGTCGTTTTCTAATTCGCGAACCAATTCGCCCCCTTTCTTCGAAAAATTCAAACGCTTCCTTCAAAGCAAGGGTCACTTACTTTGGCGTGACAGGCTTAGGGATACCGACATCATGCAAGCTGTCCATGCTGTCCAGTTTGAGTTTCACTCCGAAGAACAAAGGAGGAGGGTATGAAAAGGATATTAGGGTACAGATAAGGATCGTAGATGCTCGTTGAGTAGTCGCCATAATAATAACGAACATCCCAGTGACGTCCGCATAGATTCCTTGGGTCAAGCACAAATCAAGCATGAGAGTATTGGAATTTGGCAGTATGATCGAAGTCTCCGAGAAAGCTGTGCAGCCCCCACGTGCCCCCGCTTTCCGATCAGGGCTTCGGCCGCGGCCCGACGCTGGCTGCAGGTCCCTCAGGTCCCTCATGCCAAATCTGCGGCTTATTGACTTGACTCGCACTGCGAGCTACTTATAGTGCCGTTATGCAAGTGTCCTGGTCACTCATATCTCTGCCATCAGCACAGCAGCAGGTTCAACATTTGCTTGAGGCTGATAGTTGACCAACGTGCTCTTAATAGCCGCCAGAAAAACACTTACGACTCACGAGCATGCAGCCTGCTAAATGGATATACTGTTTACTTGGGTCTTAAGCCATAGTGCAGTAGTCTGCAACAGTTATGCTGCAGCCAACTGATATCGGATCTATGTGGTTCTTGGCGATGAGCACATATGGTGAGTTTACTATTTAATTCATTCCTACATAGTTGGACTTCTGACGGCCGCCTCTACTCGCCTTCTCTATTCAACTTATGGTCCGGGTACTTAATACTGGTAGGTCACTCATGAAAGAAATCCACAAGTGCGACAACGTGATCTTCTGACATTCGCAGTCGTTCAACAACAATCAGCTGAGGTACCGGTAACACCATCGTCAAGACGAGGCCCCCACTGGCGATGATCTTCTTCGCATGCTTTAAAAATTTGGTTGCACATGGCGAACATCATCCTATGATTCGACGATCTGCTTTCGGAGCCCGCTTTTGATGTTGGCATCCGCCAAGCCAATATTATTGGCATGTCCGAGTCGGTAACGAGACGCGCAGATTTTATCCGGGACTCATTGCCAAGTACCCACTTATGTTCGAAGCTCCTTCAACACTATAAATACCGCTACGCTTTGAAATGAGTAACCTGGAATCCATCCAGGATCCTTCACCATGGTAGCCTTGGGACTCATCCTGTGTGCTTTGTTCGGCTCAGTTTTCGTTCAAGCAGCACCTCCCTTGGTTGCCCGGCAAAGCATCTCGACACTTACAGCTGCCCAGGTTGCTGCGTTCAAGCGATATTCTTATTATGCAAGCACCGCCGCCTGCGCGCCTGCGAAGACTCTTGCGTGGAACTGCGGAGGTAACGGCTGGATATTTTCTAATGTATATCTTTGAACTCACCATCGTTTAGCGAATTGCAATGCTAATCCTACGTTCAAACCTGTCGCATCGGGTGGCGATGGTGCTGCTACTCAGTACTGGTATGTCGGATATGACCCAAATCTCAAGGTGCGTCAGCATCATGGATATTACTGACTACGTTCTGAAATACTCTTGATGATAGACTGTCATTGTTGGCTACCAGGTAATAAATGTCTGCGACCATGAATCTATTCTTGTGTATTGATAATTTTTGAACAGGGAACAGACGCGTCGAAGATGTTTGACATCCCTTGAACCCCAGCCTTCAATTGACTAATATATTCACTTAGACTCCCGATTATCACAGACGCCAACTTCTTCCTGATGCCTCTTAGAACTGCGCTCTTCCCCGGAGTCAGTAGCTCTCTCCAAACCCACGATGGTTTCGGCGATGCTCAGGCCAGGTGTATATTCTTTCGTGACTCGAGACAGCATAGAAACTGAGAATGACGCAAATCCGCAGATCCGCACCGAATGTTCTCGCAGCAGTGAAGACTGCCATGACCATGTATGGTGCCACGAAGGTCACAATTGTTGGGCATTCTCTGGGTACGAGGGCTTCACTTCCCATTGGACTTCTGTCACCTCATGGTTGAATGTTTTGCAGGTGGAGCGATCGCT
The DNA here is from genome assembly GCA_013433165.1 of Hypsizygus marmoreus. NCBI lineage: Eukaryota > Fungi > Basidiomycota > Agaricomycetes > Agaricales > Lyophyllaceae > Hypsizygus > Hypsizygus marmoreus. The sequence goes on along the minus strand of CM024089.1, from coordinate 667,946 downwards.
CTTATTACTTCGGTCTACCTCCCTCTACACCTTCCTGCTGGAACAACCTTCCGAACGATTACATACGGCATGCCAAGGGTATGTCGCATGAGTTCTTAGTCTATCGTTTGGTCAGTTTGAAACCATGGATGCACTAGGTTGGGAATCAGGCTTTCGCTGACTACGTTGACACTCATGCCGATGTAACACACATAAACAACCAGTGGGTCGCGTTCAAATGGTCAAAGATCGTCACTTAAGATTTCGATTCTAGAGATGACATCGTTCCCATCGTTCCTGGTAAGGATCAGACTGTCAGAAGACAACCTTACGCCAACAATTTAACCCTCTATAGGACGCTTCCTCGGTTTCCATCATCCCAAGGGTGAGAAGCACATTGTCAACTCTGGCGCTTGGATCGACTGCCCAGGTCAGTGTAGCATGCTACCGCACAAATAACCGGGTTTGATGTTCAATGGTTCTCTAGGACAAGACAATACTAACGGGGAATGCACCATCGGATATGTCCCGAACCTCCTCGCTGGGGATCCTGGCGATCATAGTGGTACGTTTTATTGGTGCTTCTCTTTTGTGGCCGTGTGCTAAAATTCTGTCAAGGACCATATGATGGTGTCAGTATGGGATGCTAAAGGAATGAAGCACGTGTACACCTCGCCAAACGACTCAACAATTCATGTTATCATGCGATATCGTGTAGGTTGACATTGACGACTTTGCCTGCATGTATTTGTCGAGGCTGGTATTGAACTTCCGATATATTCCCTTCACATCTCACTACTGTGTATTGAGCGTGTCTAGAATTGTTTTGATATCTGTGAAATATTGAAAAGCAATGAAAGCAAATTACTATGGCGTACAACAACGTCGCAAAGGCGGAGTATCAGATCATAGATGAAGACAGCATTCATAGAGTATTCCCTAGTCATTCAATGAGGCGCGCTCTTGTTTAAGCAATCGTAATTTTCTTGGGTGCCAGCTCTGCAGCAACCTTGGGGAATGACACTGTCAAGAGACCGTTCTCCATGGAAGCCTTTATCTCCTCCTCCTGTGAATCCGATGTCAGTATCGTCGGAAGGAGTGCTAGATCGTAAATAGCATACCTTGACACCCAAGGGAAGTTGCAATGTTCTGGAAATCTTGCCGAACCGTCGCTCCCTAACTGCATACCCATCCTTCTCGTGTTTTGTTGACTGCTTGCTCTCAGCAGAAACGGTGAGGCGGCCATTGTGCACATCGATGGATACATCCTCCTTCTTGAGCCCGGGAAGCTCGAAGGTGGCTGTCACTGTGTTTTTCTCGGCATCCTCGTGAAGGTCCATTCTGCGGGTACAAATTAGTTCCAGTCTTCAACAAGGTTTCGAAATATACATACCTTGGTTTCAAGGACCGAATGGCGCCATCATTATTCTCGAGGCCTCGGCGAGATACAGCCTTGTTTCCGACGCGAGCAAAGGCTTCATCAAGGAAGCGGTCGAAGTCGTAGAAGGGCTCGTAGAAAAAGACATTCGACATCGTGGTGAGGTGGAACTAGGTGTGATTAGATGCTTGGCTTGAAGTCGAGTTGGAAAAGTAGCGTTATGTTGGGACTGTAGCACCATTGTGCATGCCCTTTAAATACTCCAGAGGATCCTGGGCGCGAATATTCTGGAATCCTTAGTGGACACACTAGAGTCTGTTCAAGCTGTTCGTCGAAATTTCTCGAAGTTTCTGTTTCCCATTGGGGTAAACCTGAGCAAAGAAATGTAGGTCAGCAGTTAATGTGGCCTCCTCTGTAGTGCGGTAACTTGTAGAACATTCTGGGCATTTTGCAGTGGAAAACTTCTGGGGATTGGGCATTGGGACGCGTCGTCCGAATCGGAAGAGTCAGCTCGGCGCGTCAGAAACTGATCACGTGCTTCGGTATCTCAGTGGAGACTCCCACCAATTACCATCACTGACTGTTCAAAAGTCCACTGTCATGTACTAAGTATCGTCTTTGAATATCTTCGAAAGGACCTACCCAATCCTCTCTGCCTGACGCTAAAAGTCTAGGATTTGTTGTCCAACAGAAACTGAATCGATCGACTAGTGCGTTTTACTTATGCGACGAGAACGTTGTGCTTGTCTGTACTTGTCCTCAGTTGCGTCGAGTTCCCAACTCTCGGGGAGTTTCGAGCTATCGTTGGATCTTGTGCTCAAGGCGGAGTCCTAGCTGGAAAAGACGAAATTGTACCCCCCCTTCCAATAGGCGCGGCCGGTACTAGCGGATCCACATCGAAGTTCCGAGGCCCACCAGCCACACTGGACGTCGTTATCGAGCATTCCACGTGCGATGAAGTTGCGAGTCCTTTCAGCACCTGTTCTGAGGGCTCACGCGCAACGCTGATGCGGGTAAACATTCGAGAGTCAGGTGGACGCCTTTATTCTGACCGCCACACCGCAATTCGCGAATCCAACATCACAATTCGATAAATGCCGATGGCAAGGATCTTCACACCACATGGCTGCTCAACTTGAGTGCATATGGGATGGGCATCCTTGCATTGATTAATTTTCCCTCTCATGGATCTATTTTTGAACTGACATCGCTAAGGTATATCGCGGTGACCGAGCTACTGTGTCGCCAACGCATTCCAAATGTCTTCTCCCCATTTGCAATGATAATTCTCGGCGAGTCGCCCACAGCCGCATGCTCGAATGGCCACGGAATTGCTATAAATCCAGCTTTAAATAAAAAATATTGAGACCAGAATCCAACTCCAGGATCCTTCGCGATGGTGGCGTCAGGGCTCTTCTTGTCTGCTCTCTTCGGCTCAGTCGCTGTCTCCGCAGCACCTTCATTGGTTGCCCGACAGAGCATCTCGACCTTGACGGCGGCTCAGGTTACAGCGTACAAGCCATACACCCGCTATGCGAGCTCAGCGTACTGCAAACCCGCCAACACACTTGCTTGGAACTGCGGAAGTGAGTTGCATGGATTCTAATGATACTCTTGTGAGCTTGATATGGTGCGATCAGCGAACTGCAATGCCAATCCCACGTTCAAGCCTGTTGCTTCTGGTGGTGATGGTTCATCGACGCAGTTCTGGTATGTTGGATATGACCCCACCCTTAAGGTATGCCGACTTTCCATCATTTCCGTCCGAATTTAACAAAAATCCCGGTTTAGACAGTCATTGTCGGATACCAGGTAAATCGCGGGTACTCACCCGAGGCACTGATTGTTTCTTATCTTTTCTTTCTACCTAGGGAACAGATGCTTCGAAGATGTGAGCATGGAGTTATTGATTCGATGACGATTTTGCTAATGATGCTATTATTCCTACCTAGTCTCCCAGTCGTCACCGACGCCGACTTCTTCCTTATGCCTCTTAGCTCTTCCCTTTTCCCTGGTATCAGCAGCTCTATTCAAGTCCATAACGGCTTCGGAGATGCTCAAGCCAAGTGAATCACTCTTTCGAATTAATGAACATGGTGGTTGCTCAATTCTGCATACAGATCTGCCGCCGCTGTTCTCGCAGCAGTGAGGTCTGCTCTTTCCAACAACAGTGCATCCAAAGTGACTGTCGTGGGTCATTCCCTAGGTGAGAAGATTTCATTGGCAGTACTTCGGGCTTCAGCTGAACTTCAAATAACTTGTAGGCGGTGCGATCGCACTTATCACCTCGGTATACCTGCCCTTGTATCTTCCCGGCGTCACTTTCAAAACTGTCACATATGGCATGCCCAGAGTATGCTTCCTCCAACATGTCCACCATAGTTCTACTTAACAAACAACTTCTGTGTAGGTTGGAAATCAGGCCTTCGCAGATTACCTCGATTCACATGCTGATGTGTCCCATATCAATAATCAGTACGTCGCAATCTTCGACTCTAGCAGCGCGACTCATTGGTTTTTGGTCTCGTAGAGACGACATCGTTCCCATTGTTCCTGGTATGCTTTATGTCCCAGAACGACTGCACGCGACCTTAAACACCCTCCAGGTCGCTTCCTCGGGTTTGCTCACCCCAAAGGCAAGAAACACATCGTTGACTCCAACGCATGGATCGACTGCCCAGGTTTGTACTCGGTACACCCTTCCTTCACCTTCAACACTGATTTTGAGAGGAACTCTCCGTACTTTCCAGGACAAGATAATACGAACTCCCAATGCACTATCGGATATGTCCCCAACATCTTCTCTGGCGATACTGGTGACCATAGTGGTGAGGACTTCGCGTTCTGTAAGTCTGTATCAGGCTAATAGGACTATCAAGGTCCCTACGATGGCATCAACATGGGATGTTAAGGAAGGAAAATGCGAGGAATCTGTACATCATTGTATCCTATACAATACCAGCCTGTGGCTATTAGGAATAAAATTTTTTGACCAATTGATCTCTATATCAAACCTAATTCGCGTCGTCACTCATTGGGGAGTGCGTCGTATGTTTAGGTCCGTTTATGAAGATGATGGAGAGAGATGCTTTTGACGGGCAGATCGTGTCAGGGCTGGGTCGAGAGCTGCCTGAATGAGTGTATGTGCGCTACGAAGGTATTACAAGGTCCATATTCGAAACTCAAGCTATGATATTTAGTTCTCGCAGGCGTGCCTTCGCAAATTCGTCTTTGTAAGTATGCCAGATCCTGATAATCAAGAAATGCGCATCAGGGAAGCGGCAAAGATTATCAAGCAAGTGAAGCACAAACCGCGTCAGCTCCTCTATGTAGAGATGCTGTACTCGCATAACCTCCTCTAATGTTGGCTTCTCGCACCTCTCAACGGGGATCGGTTTCCCAACTAAATACATGTAAAAAAAAGTGCAGCAACGATGCAATTGGGAAGGTGGGATACGCACTAACTGCGACGATTTGCCGCCGGTAGGGCATAAGGCCCAGGTTGTCTGTCGAATACTGGATGTCAGATCCAGGTCGAGAACCTCGGGGGAGAGTGGAACTGACAATTTAGTAGACCTCTACCGTGGAACAGAGGTAGTGTAAAGCCGAAGACAGATTGGAATTTTCGCTGTAGCGCGTATACCGTCGTCCCCTTCTCGTTGGGCATTTGTTCGTAAATCTGTACGCAAACAAAAATATTGCTCTAATTTTAGGAATGTGCAGAGGATGGTGTAAAACTGACGTCATTTTCGCCAAACGAGAAAACGGGCACTAGATCGGCTCTTGAGAGAACGGCAGAAACGTAAGTCAGCCAACAGAACGTCAGATAGCAAGAAAGTCATCAAACCCATGCTGGATAGCCAATTTAATGAATCCCAATCTATAAGGACAATATTTGAGCGCGGTCGTATAGTAAAGAACACTTCACTCACCGCCGCCTTAACGTCAAATCAGCAGTTCCAGGACGCGCACTCAGACTCTCCGCAGCTCCTCCCACAACAATGATAATCGCCGACCCAGCGCCAGCCTTGAGGATATTTGAACAGGATTGCTTGCTGACACTACACACTCCCAGCGCAAGTAGGATATCCCGGTAGAAAGGCACGTTAAAGTTAGTCGTGAGAGTCAATAAATGTGGTTTGATTCCAGGGAAAGCAGTAGAAAATCCCGTCGCTATTGAAAAAAATTTAGCAGCCAGTCAAGGGCATTAAAGACGACTGACCGTCAGTGGCGAAGGTCGCCAGAGCACCCCTTTGCTTGAGAGATTGGTGTGATGCAATGCAGCATATAAATAGAAAGCTTACATTCCAATGATACCTATCGGCAGAGTTCATCAGGAGTTAGCAAGCTTCAAACATAACCATACCATGTGGGTGATAACCAAACACGTATGGTCGGTCAGCAGGAAGATCAGCTTCCTAGCAGCACAGAAACAGTTCTGGTCAACAGATGACAAACAGGAACTAAAAGCGGAGGCAGGCAACCTTCAAAAATCTGTTCTTCTAATGTCAAGAATGATGTCGGTACCGTCAAAACATAACATGACTTACGACGCAGGATAGTATTCTGCAAAATACTTCCAATATCTCAATGATCGGAACCATGAGCTCATCCTCCCCCCATTTTCCGGGCTATTGTCAAAACAGCGTGCCCATATCAAATATATCGTAAGGAAGGGCCAGAGCGGTGGAATTGAACTAAGCGCCAAGACGCGTCAATTGAAAGAAAAAAATGTGAGAACGTAACGCCGGATATGACGGTGAGACCAAAGCACGCACCAGAGCAGGAGAAAGGCAACAGTCGTAATAACGATCATCACAGACCACACCGCAACAGCCAGCATCTGCAGCCTCCGCCTCCTGGGTATCTTTGCTGGGACGAAACTGGCACGATACATGGCGAAGTGTAAGCTGGGCGCGCCGGAGATGGTGTAGAGATACGAACTTGACGTTTGCATGAAGGGTAGCCACAGGGTTTGGTATTGGTGTTGTCGTGAGTTTGGAGAGGCGGTCTCTCAATGACGATGCAGAAAGGGATCTTGAAGCCGAAGTCAGCGTTTTTGATAGCTGTGGCTGCATAGTGGGGATGAAAAGAAAAAACGAGCACGAAGTTCGAGGAAGACAGGAGATAATGAAAGACAGTCACTGGCCAAGGGGGAAGGTTAATTAAAGCATTTATGATGCCCCTAACTCCATTCATTTCATTTCTTTGGTCATGTATGGCAATAGCTTTGGCTTCACGCGCGAATTCTCTAAAGATTCATTCATGACATTGATATGTAGACTAGAAGGTACGGTTCACATGTTGTGGACTATATGAAAGAAACAGCGGTTGGACAAGAATACAAGAGACGAAAAAAACAATCCGATTTTAACCCCCTCACTCTCAAGCATACAGATCGTCATCTGCTGTATCTTCAGTGAAGCCAGCATTCCCTGAAGCCGTGCCCGCGGCAGCAGGAACTTCACCTTCAGGGAACTTGAAGTTGTTGCCAAACCCGCGAGATTGTTGCATGTTCTGATAAGGTGAATGATGCATCAGCCTATGATAAGCAAGAAAAACGTAAACAGACAGACCTGTGAGAACATCTCGTAACGCCTGATATCCTGGTCCGATACCGAGCGACGAGCATACTTCATAGCCTCCTCAAAGTGCTCCCTGCATTGTCGTAAAAATGATCAGAATATGTTAAAAACGGAAATTAAGAAATAGCACACTTTGTGATTTGGGGGACCGGATCCTCTTCGATGTCCTCCTCCATCTTGGTGTCATCACCGCCCTCGCCAGCCTCTTCTCTCTCCCGCTTCTCTCTTGCCAACTTGATATCAGAATCGATAGACTCACGGATGGCCAACTTCGCGGCCCGCTGGCAAATCTCAGTAAGATCGGCACCAGAGAAGCCGTGCGTGTTCTTTGCCAAGAAGTCGAGATTGACCTCGGGCGCAACAGGCGACTTTTTAAGAGCAGCCTTGAGGATAGACAGACGCGAAGGCTCGTCAGGCAAGGGAATATAGATGAGCTGATCGAGACGGCCGGGACGGAGAAGCGCAGAGTCAATCTGGTCGGGCCTATTCGTCGCACCGATGATGAACACGTTCTTCTTGGTGTTCATGCCGTCCATTTCCGTCAAGATCTGGTTAAGGACACGGTCACCTGCTCCTCCACCATCGCCACCACCTCCACCACGAGCTTTTGCGATGGAATCCAACTCGTCGAAGAACATGACACAGGGCGCGGCAGCACGAGCCTTGTCGAAGACATCGCGAACATTTGCCTCGGACTCACCGAACCACATGGTGAGAAGTTCAGGTCCCTAAGCGAGGGTTATTAAGTTTGTGACTTTCTAATAGGGTATTCTGGCTTACCTTGATACTGATGAAGTTGGCATTGCACTCATTGGCGATCGCCTTAGCGAGCAATGTCTTACCCGTACCGGGAGGGCCATAGAACAAAACACCCTTCGAGGGCGACATACCATACTTGAGGAACTTCTCGGGATGGTCGACGGGGTACTGGACAGTTTCCTGGAGCTCCTGCTTGACCTTTTCGAGACCACCAATGTCGTCCCATGTGACAGTGGGTACCTCGACAACGGTCTCGCGGAGAGCAGAGGGGTTGGATGTTCCGAGTGCGAAACGGAAGTTGTCCATGGTAACGCCGAGCGAGTCGAGAACTTCCGCATCGATGGTGTCTTCTTCCAGATCAATGAGGTCCATCTTTTCGCGAATCTGCTGCATAGCAGCTTCGGAACAGAGAGCAGCGACATCGGAGCCGACGTATCCGTGCGTATCAGCGGCGATCTGATGGGGAAAAAGTCAATCTCAGTTCAACAGCCTCTTGAGATCATTTAGGACATACCTGCTCCAGATCAACATCGTCAGTAAGCTTCATGTTCTTGGTGTGGATGCGCAGGATTTCGAGACGACCGGTGGGGTCGGGGATTCCAATGTCAACTTCGCGATCGAAGCGACCGAATCGCCGGAGGGCGGGATCTATAGAGTTCGGTCTGTTGGTTGCGGCCATGACGACAACGTTGGAACGAGCTTTGAGGCCGTCCATCAGTGTGAGCAGTTGTGACACGACGCGACGTTCGACTTCTCCGTTAGTCTGGAGACATGAGTTAGCAATAATTGCTTGACAATGTACTCGCGGAACGTACCTTGTCACGCTTTGGTGCAATGGAATCAATTTCATCAATGAAGATGATAGCAGGCGAGTTCTTTTCTGCCTCCTCGAACGCCTTGCGGAGATTGCTTTCACTCTCGCCAGCCATCTTGCTCATAATCTCGGGGCCGTTGATGAGGAAGAAGAAGGCGCCCGTTTCGTTTGCCACCGCACGGGCCATGAGGGTTTTACCAGTACCGGGGGGACCGAACATGAGGATACCACGCGGGGGCTTGATACCAATCGATTTGAATAATTGTGGGTGACGCAATGGCAGTTCAACGAGTTCGCGAATCTGGGCCATCTGTTTTCTGCATCCACCAATGTCATCGTATCCAACGTCAGCCAAATTCTGTTCCTCGTCTTCTCTCTTGACGGGGTCACCCTCTGAAAACGGCAGGTGTAAGTATCAATCTCATGGCGCACGATAAGGATAGGACGAACCAGTGTGGATGACAGTATCCTGCGCCACTATACAGAATTCGGCAGGGTCGGTTTCGATAACCTTAAACTCCACTGTCCGCATGCCTCCGCGAACAAGGAAGGTGTCGCCCTTTCGGACAGGTCGATAGGCTAAGGACACACACCGTCAGTCTTTCCGAAAATCTATTATTCTTCGACGCACCTTCAAGGAAGTAGGGCTTGAGGTAAACATCGAAGATGTTTCCGCTCAGACCCTCGATAGAGTCGTCGAAAGGCAGGATATGCACTCGCTTCCCGTATTTGATATCTAGACATTGGTGGACGTTGACGAGGTCGCCGAGCTTTACTCGCAGGTTGTTGCGCGCGACTTTATTGATTTGAATCCGGCCTTCCTCGACATCGTCTGAGCTCAAGCAGATGAGTACGGTATCACGCCTCTTCTTTCCCCTGCAGAAAAAAAGTAATCAGAAAACGGTCTTGAAAGCTCTTTAGGGAATGCAGCATACCGGACGATTATCGTGTCGCCCCGGAAGAGCGATAGCAGTTCCATTGTGGCGGGGTTGAGGGTCGCGACTGAAGTTAATCGTCAGTCTCCAGTAGAGTGCCAGTTACGAGAAATCTCACCAGAGTTATCATCTGCTGTTGCTTCGTCAACAATGAGACGATTTGGTCTGAAAAAGACAATTCCGATTAAGTTGCGCCTCGAATCATAGCCGAGCTTTAAGCTTACGATTTCTTGGGCCTGAGGATGGCCGTTGAGATGTCATTAGGACCTGGTTGGGGAGGCGCTCCACTAGGATCGGCCATGGCGTTTATGTTGAAGAAAAGAGAACAATAGTGAGGTGCTGTTCCAGGGGCTTATGAAGGATGAAGAGCAAGGGACGCGCGTTCAGGACGTGGGTCTGACAAACACAGCCAAATTATTTTTCACACGTGGCGCGTTCCGTTCGTGACATTTTCCCGTTCCTTCTTCCACTTTCCAGCTCACTCTTCGGGCTTTGTCAACCTCGGACTCATGTAATAACCTTCGGTATACTATCCATCACATCTCTTCATCGTCTAGGTCAAGTTCTTCCACCGGGAAATCTCCAACTTTCACTTTATCAGGACGAACGAAAGCGCCGTACTTCGGTCTACATGTGAAGTACCGTTCACCTTGCACCCTAGAGCGAGTCAGTGCAGGGCTTAGTTGCATTAAGAAGGAAACATACGATCCGTCATTCTTTCCTAGAGGTTCGTCATATTCAATACCTACCCATGCACCGCTGCCGAAGTTCGTCGGACCGATAAATCGCACCGCTCCGCGTTTGCTGAGGCCCGCTTCTGATGACTCCACCTCGCATCGTGCACCGACCGAGATGTCAGCGGGCACCTCCGGCTGCGCTACCTTTTCCTGGTCCTTCGGCGCGAACCGACCCATTTGGTGTCTCTGTTTGTATGCGAGGACTGTGTCTGTTTGAAAGAATCAAGAGAAGGACTGTGGTATTACTAGGTGAAGTACCTTGGCGTGCCGCATATTCCTGTTCTGTCAATTCAAACTTTTCAACTTGCGAAACATCCGTCATCTGGCCTGTGAAAGAGACCGCGGGATTCGTGTCATCGACCTGTTGAGTTGCAATGAGCTCAAATCACCTGTGGTGCTAGATTATATACAGACCTTGAGGACTTGCCAGTCCCTCAAGCTATAATATCCCAGTTGCTTTGAATCATCTGACAATGTAGCGATCACATGGGGATCGCTTTCAGAGTTAAGCAGACTGATTACTTGGTTGTCAACTGGGATCCCTGTGATGAGCTCAAGATTTGCCTGGGTTGTCCTGTTAGCACCGGAGGTGATCGAGTTGAATCGTCTACACACCTTGAGTTTCGCGACCGTTGTGTGCAATTCTAACCTACGCTCAGAGCGCGTGTCTGGGGAGACAACGAACACATGGACGATGCCCGACATAACTCTAGAATAAGGAAGTGGCCCCAATGATTGGGAGAAGTTGAACTTGACAGAAACCATCGAGATCTCTAGCCACGTGGTTATCTGTACATCTTATCTTATCGCATGACCCAAAGTCAATTTGCACGCAAACTACGCTGGGATATGGTGATGCGCCAGTAGCTGTTAGTATCATTACTGGACAGTCAATCAAAATTGAGGGGTAAGGGAAAACACATCTATGACATCCAAGAAATTTATCCAATAGTCAATGCTTCAAATATAGGAATTTAATGTAAGTATGGTACGCAATGAATAGCCTCGACAAATCAAACGACTGCGAACGACGCATAAATCTTCCTAAGGCTTTGTGCAGGCGATGGTTCCATGCACACGGGACATTTCCTCCTCTTCAAGGCAGCATCCGTGATGCACCTACAAATAAACGAGTCAGGTAGATCTTCAGCGATTTCTTGGAAGTTCGCACCTTTCACAGAACAAGTGCCCACATACGGTCACCGTCGTCCCTTTGGGGAACTGGCGACATATGGGACAAATCAAAGTGGCAGTACCTGATGGCGATCTAATGGTTTCCTTGGTATTGCACGAAGACTCAGGTATCCTCTTTGCAGGCCAACCAGCGTAGACGGCGCCAGATTCGGCAATCTCCCCCGACGTGAGTAGTGAATGTTCGCAGAGCATGCTGCTGTCTTCCATGGAGGCACCAGAAAGCAGTCGTGATCCCGCACGCATAGCACATCTAGTACAGGACGATGAGTGATGTGACAGCTCCGAGAACAGACGAAATAACGGACCCATTGCCGATTGTTAGCTTATTGAGAGCGAACCTTCCTCGGGAGTTGATATGAGCCACAACAGAACATTCGTCGAGGTTGACATCATCGCCAAGCTAAACAGAACAACGGTGTGAATACGACCAACCAGATAGAAAGAATTACTTACCTCCACGAGATCAGGTTCCGTCATCAATCCAGTCCTCCCTCCCGCATAAATCGCGCAATTCTTTCCTATCTTTGCACCCAGCGCACGGAGGTACCACACAATGTATACTGATCCGGTGAGCGGTGCCAACACCCCTCCAATCCCATAACCCTTGTACACAAGCCGCGAAAGCGTGAGGTGCAGCTGCCAACGTTGGCAATAACTGCTTTGGTCCCAGTCATACCGTCCCTCTCGTCGTCGACCGATGATGACCCACTTGGTGAGGATCACCCACGCCATGGATACGACAGCCTGCAGCGTGAGTACCATAACAAAGCATGCGGCGATGAGGCCGTAGAGTAGTCCCAGACGGTACCAATGTGGTCGAAATAAGTGGAGATGTCGAAGGTGTATGTGAATGTGTCTGAGGACTTGTGCAGCCGCGACCGCGCTGATTGACCAGAAGGTGGCCGACAGAGACGCGACGACGAAGTTGGTAAGAACAATAAGGAAATAAGGGAAGACGAAGTAGTTCGCCTCGCGCAAATAGAAAGCTCTGCCAAAAGGAGAGATCGTCGAAGCATTTTGGTGTGCGGCGGTAGGTGATGTGCTCAAACAGATTGCTTCTCCGTTTTCTGTCAAAGGTTAGTTACAGGTGTATCGCAGTCTTCAGCGCTGCTACATACCACTACCCATCCAGGTCGATCCATCTGGGTAGCTCGTGTTGCGTTTACACAACGACCCAGATCCCATCACTGTGCGTTTCCCAATCCGCGTTCCAGGAAGTAGTACCACTCGATCAGCAATCATCGCTGAGTTAGAAACAAAATGAACGAATGTTCGCTTTGAGACGAGTTGTATACGCACCTCCATCACCAATGCAAATCTTTGAGGTTCCAAGTCTGTCAGTAGTGAAGATTTCCGAGCGTGATCCAAAGACAACATCGTCTCCGATCTCTAGCATTTCGGGGTCGAGACAATAAAAGCCTGAGCCCGGCCAGTACACTCGCTTACCAACCTTCGCCCCCATCGCTCGGAAGACTATCTGAGATCAATGCCTCATCAGCTGCTAGACAGTAACGTAAGGAGCTGCGCAACTCACTGATACAGTCTCATAGTGCGAACCCAATATTAAAAATGCCTGTTTCAGGGCCTGCTGTGATAAGAGGATGGAATTGATGTACCGGCGAAGGATAGACAGCTGGGAAGAGTCCGCCGCAGAGCATTCTGTGGTAAGCCCAAAGGCGCGCTTGACCATGATTCCCAACACAAGATGCAGGAGCGGTGTTAGAGTAGCACGAACGACACGCGACAAAGCATGAAAAAGGACACGGTTTGGAGATGCGAACCAGTATATCACTGACTCCATTGCGTTCAAATCATCATGGGCGAGAATGGTTTGGTCCAGCATCAGCCATATCATGGCGAACCATGGCATATCTAATGCGTCAAGTCAACATGCTAATATAGATGGATAAAGGACATAGAGACGCACAGGAGACGAAATAAACGAAAGCAATAATCGGCCATGCCACGAGCGCTTGAAGCCACCAACGGGGCTGAGAAATCATGGTGCGATTGTAAGCAGCATACCGTCGTGGCACGGGTTGGTCGTACGAAGATGCATGAGGGCCGAATACAGCTCCATCTGCGATAACTGTCCCGGGGGATATCACTGTAAAAGTGTTGACAACGGCCCTCCTCCCGATTGTTATAGGATCGAGGCGAAATTGTCCATCCCGCTCGACACAGAATCCGCGTATTTGCGAATTGTCGATACGGCAACCATCCTCGAATGTGAGCAAATCATATTCCCCAAGTTTCGCGCTCTTGTCGATATGGACGTTTCTACCGATCCGTGCTCCGAGCATTCGATAGTACAGGATTTCGAGGGATGGGTGCATCGCGAAGACGCCACGACCAGCCGATCTTGAAGAGGATTCCAATTCACTGGTCCACCGACATAATTGAATACTTACCTCAGACTCTGGTTTACAATCCACCACCGTAGATAGTATGTCGACCACCTTCAAAACAATAGGTCACCTCTGGCACAGTGAGAGATGGAACACCTTACATTCGGTGTGTCCCTATCCTGTACTTTCCAATGACAACCCATTTGAACACGATAGCAGCGAGTGGGCAGATTATTCGAGAGCATCCCCTCGCTGCACAGATCGCAAGAATCAAAGCCACTACTCTCTGCCAATAGCTGTGGTCCACAGCTCGAGCAAGGTACGACAGCACGAAAAGAAGCAACGTCCCTAATCATATATCGTGAAAATCCACGCCAAGGTAGGTAATATATACGCACAAGTGAGGGCCGACTTGAGTGGGTAGAACAGCATGAGTGGCAGGGCTTGGACAATCAAATTGAGCGGGTTTGTTTGGTCTCGAGAGAAGGTCTGTTCAAAGTCCTCGAGGTCAACATCAGGATCGTAATCATGAGCCAGCGTGGTTTCCGAAGATAATGGAGAATCCTGGAGTTTCTCATCCAAATCGAAAAATGATTTAGATGCGAGAGGGTTACTCGGCAGAGTCAACGGGGGTTTCGCTTCCTCAACCAAAGACACAATCCCAGCTATCGTGCTACGTCTGAAAAGCGCTGCGATCCCGACACTCGCACCAGTTTCCTTGCGAAGATTGTATGAGAGCTTGCCGAGGAGTAGAGAATTTCCACCAAGAAGGAAAAAATCGGAGTTACGGTTGATTTTTCTGGGTTCTGCTACCACAAGGTCCGCGACGATGTTACGAACGAGTCTTTCGGTGTCAGACAACGGTGATGCGTTCTCGTGGGAAACTTCCTCCTCGAGCAAACTAAAGTCAACTTGACCTTGATTTCTGCTCAAGGGATGATCCAGAATATGGAGTTCTGGGATACAATAGCCTGGAAAAGCAGCAGAAATTGTGGCTCTGACGGTGTCATCATCAAGCTCTGATGTGCCATGGACATAGATGAAAGCTTCTGGTAAGCCCGCATCATTGAGACGGGCTGCGAACTCCTGGATTCCATGAGTTCTCTCTATAATGCGCTCGATGGCAGAAAGATCAACAGTTACTCGTGAACAAGGAATGGGAACTGATAGGGAAGCCATATTGGAGGGGACCTCGGCCTCGAAATGACGAGCCAACATGGGCACATTATCTGTCAGTTGCTCAATTCCCAAGCGAGATGCCAGTTTAATGCGCAAAACTTTGCCGGCACTGCGAAGATGTCGTTCACATGTAAAACAGTAAAGAAAGATGTATATGATCACCTATTCTTAGGGAGTTCATCCATATACACCACGGCGAAGGGCCATTTCGAGGGATGTAAATAATCTCTGAGAGTGTCAAAGTCAGTGGCAGTGGTCGCAACACAACTGAAGACATACTTGAGCAAAGTCTGCAATTGAAGAAGGCCTATGCGAGGTCGGTCTGGGACAGGGACTATGACAACTCCGATCGTCTCCTGCAGAACGTCATGGTCGATGCCAAAGGCCAACGTGCTCTGACCAAGGGCGAAGTTGAAGTCAGTCTGGTTGAAGGGATCAAAAACGAAACTTACTTGGACGTGGTCCTTGGCAGCATTCATGATCGCTTCCTCGATTTCAAACGGCGAGATCACCTCCCCGCCTTTGTTAATGATCTCTTTCGAACGACCGGTAATGTAAAGGTACCTGTCGAGAGTATCGATGTCAGCTTTGAAGATCCCAGGTAAGACGTTCACGACGAGAGATAATCACCCATCAGCATCCATAAAGCCAACATCACCCGAGTCGAACCATCCTTCACTAGAGAATGCGGACGTATCCAGAGGAACATCGATATCGGGCGACACCTCATATCCCTCAAATGTAGGAAGGCCGCGCACAGATACTGCACCGGTTTTCCCAATGGGTAGCTCCTCTTCTATATTCGAGGGGTTGCGGATAGATAGTTGCGGACCGCATGCAATACCAGAACAACCGGGCCGATCGAGTTGGTAGTCTTGAGGAGGCGACGCGATAGGCATGCATCTGGTGAGAAATTAAACATCAACACTTCGATGGTTACTAGGAAAGGTTACACACTCGGTCATCCCATACGAAGGAAGTATGACAGCGCCGTTGAAGGTATTCTTGATCTCGACAGCAAGCGAAGGCAATAAACCGCCGGCCGCGTTGCATATCATGCGGATGCGAATACCGTGCAAAAGCTTCTCATCATTCGGCTTGGAAGAGATTATAGCATGGTGAATTGTGGGTGCCGCGTAGTACCTAAATTTAAAATGTTGATACCATTTTTAATATGATGACCCATGAGAAACATGACAGACCAAGTTGCGTGTAATTCTGATGCGAGGCTCCAGAAAGCAATCGGGTCACATTGGGAGCACATGATGGTACTCCCACCAGATAGTATCGGAGCCAAGAGGTTTCGCACTATACCTCCGACATGAAATAGAGGCATCATATTGACTGCAGTGCCTGTTAGCATCATATATCGGATGAACGAAGAGTTGACGCACAATTTACATCGGTCGTCTGAAGTCCCCAAGAATCTACGACGGACCATGTCCCGACAATCAATGATAGTAACGAGTAAGGTACGACCTTCTTTTTCCCACTCGTACCAGATGTGTGTAAAACGAGCGACCGATCGGAAAGCCTGTGAAGCTTTGAAGGTGGCGAAGTAGATACGACGGGTCCTTCCATCAACTTCATGTCAAACAACCCAGCAGGACCAGTGGTGCGATGCTCAGCATAGATAATTTCGCAGCCCAGCTCGTCGCGAAGCTCAGCGAGCTTCAGCCGACATTCGGTGTCTTTCGTCGTGAGCACGGCCTTGACATTCAGTCTCCGGGCGTCATCCATCAGCTCGGCGGCCGTGCAGTTTGCGTTCACTGGTGCGCAAGTGTGATAGCTCGCAAGCGCGGTAAGAGCGAGCGCATTCTCTGGTCCAGTTTCCAGAACGAGCATGACACGGTCGTTTGGGCCAAGCTGTTTACCAGGTGAATGGGGGAGGGAGAAGTGGGATACAAAGGAATGTAGTTCGTCATGGCGTAGAGATGGTCGCGAAGGATCAGGGGAGTGGATGGCTGGCTCTGCTGTTGTACAAAGGCAGTCGAGGAGAGTTTCGACTCCAGAACCTCGAATACTTTTGGTCAGAAGTTCTCCCAAGTGGGCACCTGTTCGGCCTGGTGCTATGGAGGAACGTAGAAATGAGAGTGGAATGGCCATGACGCGAAAGCTAACAAGACAGTTGTCCTTGGTCGTCGAAAATGAGGGTGATCTCCAAAAGGTGAAGGTGGTTAACAAACAGTGAGCGTGGTGTCCAAAGGTAAGGAGGGGACGAATGTCCTAAGGAGGGAAACTGGACGGGGTCCGCAAGAAGATCAGCTGTCTATATAGCAGATTTCTTGATATCGCCTCTGAGTACACATCTGGGAAACGAGTGCCTAATTCTAATGGGGTGCTGTTACGGGTCAGAACTTCTGAGCGGGATCGAAGTCAAGCGCCGATTGACAGGAATGACAATGACATCACCGGCGACTTGAGCAGAGCGAGTTCGCAGAAAGATGGTATAGGCCTTGTATAGACCTTCCGCTGATTGTGTCGGTAGCGATATCCGTCTTTGGTATAGTTGACTGTATTGAAATGCTGCCTGGGGGGACAAGATCTGTTATTGACTAATTTTTTTTTACGAGAATCGGCGATCCCACGATATTCATAGTTTGTTAGAGAACAGAATCTAGTGTGTCGTGCGGTCTGCCACGATGATAGCGAGGACATGCTTCTCGCCAAGAGGAGACTTGCGCAAGGTGTAGAGTCGTCCTCGGATCACAGCTCTTTCGGAACCCCGTGAGCTGTTTCAGGCCACAATTGAGTCATTTAACGAAGAGAATAGCTATTAGCGATGAAGAGAACAGTGCATAGTGAGTTGCGAGCCCTTGTGGTAGTGAGATCATAGAATGTGTTTGCCAAGCAAATGAGGCGGAACCGTTGCCACGCGCCGCTTGTTAGGGTCCCAGGTCGCGACCAAATATCCACTTTGGGTAGAGATTGTTCTCATCCTCGACTCGTTCTCAGTTCTGCGCCCAAACGCATGATTATTCTTGCTTTCAGCTTTCACCCCTACAATGTTCAGCTTTGTGACTGACACTAAGAAGACGTACGGTATGGCGCATAGTGTTGTGGAGTATTGTACTTAATCATCTAATCAAACCTTTCAGAACACTGGACCGGCGGGTCCACAAATTTAGCCGCAACTTGCTACCCTTTGAACTAAGTGCAGTCGACCCGGCGCTATCTGACCCCTGCTGCCTTTTCGCTCCGTTTCTCCAATAGATCATCCTCCATTAATCCGCGAAGAACGTTTGGGGGACATCGGTCTTGTTTTTCCCCGACTGTACGTGACGACCTCGGCGATTTCAAACAATCAGCTGTGGCATCCGTTGCGTATGTCTGAACGTCGTACGCTTTCACCCCTCACGAGCTATACCTCACGAGCTATGATATTGGCAGACGGACTCGGTAAGCTGGTTTAGTTGCACCGTTCCCCGATTGTTTCTGCAGGTGAATTAAATTTGTTAGCAAAACCTGACCGTCTACCAACGAGTCTGTAAACATTAATTCGACCCTCATTCGTCACGAGCTGTGGCGACTTCCTGGCAAACGAACAAGTGTCAACCATTACGATAACGACACTGATGCTTTCTGGTCGTCTTTGCCCCTGACCTAACATGGGCTTTTCGGAACGTGCTCAAAATCTTAACTGGCTAGTTCTCGAGCTATCTTTATCTGTGTTTCACGGAGAGAGGTGTTCAGACTCTCGTTGGTGAATGGCAACAGACAGCACATACGATCATCGGAGAGAAGTCTTTCATTATTGGTTTCAGTCATTCGTTATGCCAATGGGCTCGCCATGTGCATTGTTCGTACACGACCATTTTCTTGCGCTGACGTTGACTTTGTGCATTCGGTTTGCGCTCGGGCCCCAGAGTGCGGGACGTACACGTTTAGTCCAGGCGTTTTCTAATTGGCGGGCCCGAAATCTATGGTCGTGCTGCGCTTCCGCAACAAGCTAGTCTGGCGACCGCCGCCCATATCATTAATCATATACAAAATCCTCTGTCTGCTGTTGTCCATGACTTCTCCGCGGTGGCCAAGGGAACTTAAAAGTAAAGATTATCATTTTGTATGGGCACGAGTCCCAGGCTACATTGCCAGTACTAGTACTGTTGTAGTACTTTATCTCTTCCTCCAGAATCGATTCACCGGTTGCTTTTGTGCTGATAGAGTTTTCTTACATACTGTTCATGGGTGAGTAAGTATCAACTGAAGGACCTATCGTCGGACAAGATCAAGCCACCAAATGGTGGTGGCCGTCGCGCGACCAAATCTGGTGACGATTTCAGCGTTTTTGCTCGGGCCGGAACCATTTTCTCAACAGTTCATCATCACAAGAGCTCATTCTGGCATCCATGATTTCATCTTTACAGGCAGAGCTCTTTTCCAGGCACTTTCAAATCCAGAGGCGCTCAGATGTCGCTGCCCATACTGCCAAACATGGATAGAATCACCGGACCCAGAACAAATCTGAGTTCACGAGGCATCGGACGTCGTCAATGGAAACAGAAGGTTGACCGCCCCTGACCTAGAGGCGTGTCGTCCCACCAGCACTTTACTACTTGGAACACTCACCAGCTTATGCTGAGCAGGTAAAGCATAAGAGCCTGGGGCAGCGTTAGTCTGAGTCTCTAGCACAAGAGTTTCTTTTGTCCTGAGCGTCTTGCGTCTTGCACTTGGATGTTCCACGCGGGGTCCTATCGATCTCTAACAGTGCACATCTGCATCTGGGCCCAGTGGTTTCCTCTCCTTCTCATATTATCGATCGCCCACGGCTCGCAGGCTCAGTCGATTAATACTCATAGTAATAAGCGCAACATCACCATCCCAAGCACCTCGGCACAGATCGTATACACTCCTTTCGTCTGCAATGCCTCCACCGTGCTCACAAACCCGCGATGCGACGGTGCATGGTGAGCTTCTCCCTCTCCATCCGGGCCTTAAGTTAGTCCACAGTACTCAAACTCAGTACCATCTCACCAAGGCAAATCATCGATCTCCACAAGCAAACTTTCGTCTCCACCAATGGGCCGGCTCCCGCATCCGCCAACATCATACCGCAGATGTTCCTGCGATTTCGAGGTAAGCCCTCCCCATCGCCTCTCCTCTCCATCCCGGCGCTTCCGCGAAATGTTCTTGGCCCACTAACGCATGATTTCCGACCTCTTAAACTACTTAGCATCCGCATTGTACCTCTCAACCTCCGCCCTCTCAAACTCCACCACCAATATCACCGTATCTAACAACGGAATCACGACCGCGGCCGTGTTCAACTCGTCTGTGGGAGTTATAGCGGTCATAAACCTTCCCGAAGCCGAGACGACCACGGTAGCTATTACCTACATCCCGGACACTGACGCGCCGTTCCCGTCCCGGCTCGACATCGGCTCGCTGGTGCTGACCGTCTCAGATAACCCGTAAGTCGCGTACTTACCCCAATTTTGTTATCCGTCGATGCTCACAATACCCGATATCAACGCGTACCCAACCAATCAGCGCAACGTCGATCTTTCTCCCCTCCATGACTCTCCCCTCGTCATCCGCCCCACCTACATTCGCGCCACATCCCACAAACACGAACACGCCATCCCAATCCGCAGAACCCCAACCCCAATCCGCGTCGAATCGTACGAAAATCGCCGAGGCGGTCGGCATCACGATCGGGCTTGGCCTGGGACTCACGGCGTTCTCGGTGCTGGGATACGTGTGTTGGCGGCGCAGGCGGCGGCGGCGACCGCCTGGGGAGGGCGACAGTGAGTCTTCCGGCACGTCTGGCGTACCGCCACCGTCTCGGAGGAATGGGACCGGGAATGAGAGGACGAGGAGAGCGAGGAAGTTGTGGTCCTGATCCTTCGTTCTTTGGGGACACGGCCGCGGCTCAATCTGGATACCGTATGGCTTCGTTCGTTAATGTTCACATCTTTCATCACAGCTGTTGCGGCCGTTCTTTGGGAGGATTATTGTAGAGTACTTGTTAGGGTCTTATGTTTGTGTAATGTGTATTCTTATCTGATATCTGCTCACCAGCCCTTCGTCGCTCCTTCCTCGCACTGTATGCCACGCCGAAACCAATAATATGTATACTGTATTGGCTATATGTGCGATCAAAACGATCTTAAGCATCATAAGTTGGACATCTACAGGCTGTTCGATTGTTCGGATGTCGAGGGACGATCCTCGAGGATCACATCACCGAGAATGGCGAAACGCGCACTCGATATAGATAGACAGTCGATCCAGCTGTCGATTTTTATTAATGTTTAATGTCGATAAAATGAACATTCAAGGGGGCATAAGAAGCATAGGGGGGAGCACATCATATAAGTAAAACGTAGCGAAAAGTGTCATTCTCGAGCCGATTGCAAGTGCAAGTGCAAGTAGTATCAGGCGCCCACTCCTCAAAGAAGCATACATAAAAATGTCCAAATGTCACGTCAAATTGCAACCACCAAAGCGAGGAAAAAGGGGAAGAAAAGTAATGGTGGTGGAAGCACAGAATAAAAAGAAGATAAGGTAAAGACACACAGACACACATACCACAAGGACACGCCGTACAATAAAGACCTTGGTATAGAAGAACATGCCCGAACAAGGATGTACTAAAAACAAGGGGTGGGGTGGGCATGTCAACGTCACGGTGTGGAAATGTGGAAATGGATAAGGGAGGAAAAAGTACACGCGCGCGAAGGTGTGGTGGCGGTGATATCGGTATATCTGGTATAATATGTATACGGACCGAGACAAGGGAGGCGGAGTAGAGGGGTAGGAGAGGGAGAGGAAGAGGAAGAGAGGAAGAGGCAGTACGAGGAACGCTGTACACAAATAGACGGCAATATTTTTCAATGTCATGCAGGTGGGGCATGAAGGGTAACAAAAAGGAGGATGCGGCAGTCCAAGAAAAAAAGTATAAGGAAAAAATAAATAAATAAGCCATGGAGGCGGGGACACAAGAATTGCTGACGGCACAACCAACAAAATCAGCCGTTAGCCAGCCAACGACCCAGTCCTCCTCACCACCTCACAACCTAAATTCCACCATACGCATCATCATCATTAATAACCGGGCGCGTACTCCTACCCGCAGCCACAGCTGGTGCACCCGCGACCAAAGCCGGGGGCGCATGGTCCTGATAACGGGGCTGATACTCCGCCGTCTGATACGGGTGGTAAATCTGCGGCGAGCGCGAGTCTGAGCTTCCAGGCGAGTGCTGGTCAGTCGAGTACGCATACGAAGCGTACGCTTCCGGGTTATACGCCGCCTGTGGCTGTGGCTGCGAGCTGTACGCTCCGCCGTGTGCAATCTCGCTGCTGCTCTCGTCCTCCCTGGCGATGTTATTGTCGGTGTACGCCTGGCCATACGTGTATGGCTGGCGCTCCTGGATTGCACCGGCGGTATAAGGATAAGCGCCCTGGCCCGCCAAGTTGGAGCCACTGCTGAGGGACGGTGCGATGCTCTGGTGGGCTTGCTGCGACATGCTGGGGGGCACGGGGTCGAAGGTGCTGGCGCGATAGCCGCCGTGGCCATCCCGGAACTCAGATTCCATCATGTTGGGGACCTGATGAATTCATCCTGGTTGAAATCGGCATCAGAGATGCGGTTGCGGCGCCAACGGCGCTGGATAAGGGAGAAAAAATTAGTGCTGTGCGAGTTGTAGCTTGGTGGAAGAGTGGCGTACTAGGAAGAATGCGACGATGATTCCAATGACGGCAATGACGGCAATACCACCCGCGACGCTACCAACGATTGCTCCGGTGCTAATACCGCTGGACGGGGATGCAGTTGGACTGGCGCTGATAGTTATTGCGGCATTATCGATGATGGTGGTAGAGAACTTCGCCAAGGAACTGGTCTGAGTTCGGGTGACGGCAGGTCCAGTAATGGTCGTAACGGGCTGGAACTTGACAGTCAATATAGGGAGGGAAAAAGAAGGCAAGAGGCACTGACGGGAGCTGTCGCTGTCGTTCCCGAACTCGTTGACGTCGGAGATGAAGTAGACTCAGACGAGGATTCAGACGAGGACGAATCAGACGCGCTGGTGTTAGTGTTTGTGTTGGTGTCGGTATTGGTATTGGTATTGGTGTTGGTGTCGGCGGTGGTGGTGGTGGTGTCACTTGGAGATGGATTGGGAGTCGGAGTTGGAGATGCAGGAGGCGAAGTACGACTCGAACTTTTACTGGTGCTGCTCGGAGATGGGGGTGGGGGTGAGGGTGAGGGACTGGAGGATGGGCCTGAAAAGTACAAGGTCAGTAGCTGATCACTTCTAGACACTCAGAAACAACGCACTGGTTGAGGGAGTAAGCGAGGGAGTAGTAGTAGGCTTTTCTTCCGTTGGAGGAGTAACAGCCGGCGTAGGGATTTCCTGGCGGGCCTTATGAATGTGGTGAGCAGGGGTGCGCTTGTTGTGAAGAGTCATTATCGTCTAAAGTTCCTTCTAAAGGCGTTGATTGTATAAAAGAGGGTGATGGATTCAAATGAGTGTGGGGTTGCTGTTTGAGAGCTGGAGAGCCTGCAGAGGTCGCTGTGGACAGCGACGACGACGATCAGGGCAGCAACGGTGGGGAGAAATGCAAAACGATCCTGGGAATTTTACATGATAGTGAGACAAATGGGGATCACGTGGCACGTGGGGTAAGATGAGATCAAGACTCGACGCGAACTTGAAAACGCGGCGTCAGTTTACCCCCTGGTTTCATCTATTCTCCTCGAGTCTGAGTCAGGCTAGTTTGGTTCGGGATTGGCGGTCCTCCTCATACCGCATAGATCCGTACATTTGGAAGAGTCGCTATTAAAGTCTGGGCGAGATTTCATGGGAATATTTACTTCCTGCGAGGCTCTGGACCTCTGGACCTCTGAACCGATTATTCTGCAACAAGAAATACCCCAGACCGCTTCTGCGCTGCGGAAAAAAAAGGGCGTGTCTGAACCGCAATTCACTGTCGTCTACCCTGAGGTGAACTCTAGTTCAATGCTCAAATGGTGCTGGTACGCTGATGCATTCCTTGTCTCACGCTTCATTATTGAACTTGCCAGCTGACGCCAATATTTACCAGTGGCCAAAGCTCACGATTCGTTAGGATTCACGACACGATTCTAATGAGGATTCAGGCGTCATCTGAAGCCATGAATCATGCATGAATCCCGCCCGAATCAAATTCAACTTTGACCGCTTGTCCGAGGGAAAAATCATGAATGATGCAAGCATGCTTATTCGCTCAGGATGAATGAACGTCGAAATCAGCATATGAAATACAGATTCAGGATCTCGATGCGCCTCTGACGGCGCTTCGACGATTCGGAGAGGATTCAGCTAGCGCTTTCGCTCTTGAGTAGGGCTGCCAACCGCAATTACGGGTTTCAGGAACGGGACTTTGGCTGTCCGCCTCGCTATAAGAGTGCTACTGCGACTTTTAGCGCTTCCTCGATCGCCATTCCCCGGGTGGACTTGCTGATCCTGCTCGTGGTTGAAAGTGGGGAACGGAATACGGTGTTGGTGAAACCGTACGCGCCGGGTCATCACGTTTCGCGACAAATCGAGGTCGTCTGCAAGGACCAAACCTCCCCCGTCTGATTCACGATGCCGAAGGGCCTCTGGAGGACGATTCGGAGAGGATTCAGCTTTCGCACGATTCACACACATCTTGAATTCATCCCGAATCGACAACACCTTGAATCCTTCTGGATTGTCCGTTTTGGCTGTCGCTGTTGTTGCTGTCATAAAGAGGACTTGCTTGCTCTTTGTTAACGCCTTTGAGGGACGATTAACTTATTCTCTTGCTTGGAATGTCGACACACACTCGTCCGAAGAAGCGGCCCACAAATCCATCTCCAAGTCCTCACTTTGTTTTGATGATTCTCGTCTCATCGCCAACGACATTTGTATATCTAGGTCTCACAGTCGAAGCCAACGGATTCCTTGTTTACTATGTTTACTACGGTGATATCTACCTTGGCTACAGAATAGCTAAGGACGCTCGTAAAGATACGCCTCGGTAGACCTATCGAATGGCACTAAAGTTAAGGGCTTGCGTGGGGTAGCACCGTCATTGGATTCAAAAGCTCGTGGATGCACCTAGAAAGGCGTTCGCAGGTAATTGGGTAAACTCTGCATCGCCAAGTGGCCCCGAACTACTTCCTCCATGCCTTAATTTTGGTGTCCCCTCACCAAATAGGACATACTGAACTTTCCTCACCATAAAGCTTCTCTGATCCCGTCGCCAAAACACCCTCACAACTCTCGCAGAGTCCAAGAGCCCCCTGTATCGGATTGCATTTGCTGAGTTGGTCGGCACAATTACAGGCTTCGCTGATGCACGCCCTAGCATCGTTTGCACCGCAAACGCTAGCAGTGACGAACTCTATTACATCGCCGCTCACGCTTGTGATAGCTTCTATGGGTTCCAGATCTAGCTCTCCCCCGCAAACTCTCCGGGACGAATGGCGTCGTCCAGTGCGACCTTCACGGCCCTGACAATGGCATACCATTGATTCTCCCTTGGTGCGAAGTATCTGGCTCGGTGCTGAGCGACGGCATCTGGACAGAGCCACTACCCAACAAATGAATGGGCTGCAGCTGCGCAACAGATAGAATGAGAATATGCTTCCCAGATATTGTCAGTGGGTTCCCACAATTTTCTGGTTCAGGGGTCTCCTCACGGTCTTCAGGCGATCTACGGTTTAGCGGATTCTCGTGTATTTTGCAGAATAGGTCCGCAATGCCCTGACAATACACCCTCTCGAGAATACACTGAGAATCTGCATCTAGTGAATCTGAGCTGGGGTCAGGCCTATAGCTTATTTGAATACCAGAAAAGACATCGCGTTCGACGTCCAATAGGGATTTTATTGGTGTTCTAGATACTCGTAAATGGTATGTACGTTGAAGGTATAAGGTATAAAGATCCGCATGTCTGCCTGGCGTGTCTCGCCGATCTCACCACAACCTTCAGCTTGAATAATCCTCCCTTTGATCGGTTATTTCCCTTGCTGACCCCGATGATCCTGTCTTGATGAATGCTTGGCGAGGGCGTGAAGTTGACGGCTTACAACATATGCCTTAGGTGGAGATAGTAGCGTTCGGGCTCTGCTGTGGCGCCGGAGGGAATGTCGTAGAGTCCTACACGCAATGTTGTCATCATTGGCCAGAATACCGGACAACAGTATGGAGGAGCTACACCGCTGCACAACAGGACCGCACACGCGTTCGCGAACACGGAGGCCCCGAACTGCGTTCGGCGCGGACCAGGCCACCAACCCCACGCGCTCCATGCTCTGTAGTGCAATTGGCGTCAGTCTGATCATAACTTTGCATGGGGTGCGCATCCGCGAGTTCAAGCGATTGGGGCGGGAGTGGCGTCAGAACTGGAGACACCTTTGCTATAGCCGACCTCAGCTCGCAATGAGCGGTAGGTCTTGTGGATTTTGTTTCTCATGCTATTAGGTGGTATTCAGAGCACTTGAGCTACACTGCGCCTCAAAGCTTGTCCCCACTTTTCGCGGATGTTTACTCGAGCCATGGGACCTGCTGCATAACTCACATAGAGCTCTTGGCGAAATCTACTCAAGCCGTGCATCATTCTATGCGAGTAACGGCTTACATTTACCATTTCCTTCCCCGTACACATACCGGTGGCAATTGCCATCGCGAACCAAGAATGCCCATTTGTCGCCGCCCGCGCCTTGACTTCCGTAGATCTCGGTTGCACCCATCCTGGAACTTAGTGCTGACTCCCTCGAAGCTAGAATACGACTGGAGCCTGACAGGTTGCTTTCAAATCAAGTAAAGA
Source organism: Hypsizygus marmoreus (assembly GCA_013433165.1). Classification (NCBI taxonomy): domain Eukaryota; kingdom Fungi; phylum Basidiomycota; class Agaricomycetes; order Agaricales; family Lyophyllaceae; genus Hypsizygus; species Hypsizygus marmoreus. The sequence goes on along the minus strand of CM024089.1, from coordinate 641,260 downwards.
TGATGAGGCGGATTTGAAAACCAAGGCGAGTGAAAACTACACCGTTCTGATAGGTCGCAGGACAGCTTCTCGGGTGCGAGTTATTTGTGGACCCCGATTAGACGAAGAGAATTGTATCATACGCACCATCCAGAATGCAAGGCGATACATACAAGGCTTGAAACCAATTCCACGTTCTGCCTGTAGCATCGCATAGAACACCAGAACCAGTACTGGAAATAAAAAGAAAGCCGGACGACGATCCTTCCCCTTGGCACCGCGTAGCCTACCGCAAAATTCTACATAAGCACCAAGCACGTTCCATTTTTAGCTCAGATAATTAATTAAGACGCAATGGCGGGTGTGTGTCCTTTGTCGGGTGTGGCATGCAGTGCGTGATCCGTTGCGTGTCCGGCAAACCAACAAAAAGCGAGAGAGGGGTAAAGGGTACAACGAGAGGAGTCAGAAATTTCGAGTGATGCCGGTTGGCGTACATGTAGAGTATGCAGACAAAACAGAAGCAGGGGAAAAGGTGGCTCGTCGACATGTTTATAGACGCACACAGCGGATTCTTTTGGTGAGGACTTGAGAAGGGAATGCAGGTGGTGCCGCGTGGAGGGATCTCTATGCGGGTCGGCGTAAGAGTACACAATACCGACATTCTGAGAGACAGCAGGCACAACGGTTCGAAGAACTACCAATGGTACCCCCGGGAGTAGCGGGAGATTCAAGACATCTTCATGAAATTTCTCTTGGCTATCCTGCATTATGCCAGTGAACCGAGAAAAGCACGACTGTCCAGTTCGGGCCCGCCACTAGAAGATGCTGACACTAAGCATCTCGAGGCTAATTCGAATGCAGGAAGTAAGCTTGACCAGCGCAAATTGACCGTGGACGGACAATCCACATGTTGCATCCCTCATTGGAACTGAAACCAAAGGGCGAGAGCTTCTATCCGATGATCGCATGCCCTGTTTGGGACCGTCTGACCGCTGGCGACTTGGTCTATTAGACCTGAGTCCAATAGACTTTTGGACCTTTGTATATGTTGTGCAACACCTTCCAGAGGCGCATCACTAGTCATTAGGGCCAAATATGCAAATACCAAATTTACGCCTCCTCTATCCACATATCATTCTTGTAAAGATTTTTGCACTATTGTACTGAGTACCCTGTGTGAACTGTGCAAGTCCACGAAATACTGAAGTCCAGAATCCAGCGAAAACTTTCTCAAAAATGTCATCTGAATTGTATCGGAGATCCAAATAGATCGTCCTGATCTTGTGACATGATCCGGCAGCAATTCGGCAGAGGGGTGAATTCCTGGAATTCGGGTCTCAAAAAAAAAAACATCCACTACTATGCATTCTGCTCAAGACGAGTGGTTATTCATATACACGGCACCAAGACTTAAAGCTTACAACCTATCCGTAGAGTGTTGAATTTTAACGACTGGACTACCATGCTGTCTGGGTTATGTAAGGACTTGATCCCAATTTAAATGCCGCCGCTAGCGCGATTTTCGGTGACCTTACCCGAAGTCCTGATGGGGGTGATCTGGACTCAGGCCCAATAGACCAAGCCGCCAGCGGTCGGACTTTCTGCCCTGTTTATCGCCATCCACGAACAAGACTCTGGACTTTTCCAATGAAACAAAGAGAAGGACTTTAAAGTTTAGAGTCAAGTTGCCGTTTACAGACCGGCCTTAATGACGCAATCATCATTCAGCCTACTGTGATTCTGAAGGAGCAAAAGCACCAATTCGTCAAACCATCAGAAACCCTGAATATTCAAAGTCACGGTGACTGCATTGAGGAAAAACACAGCAGATATCTACCGGCGTGCGGTATTCATTATCAGGCCAGGGGAAAAGACAGGAGGAGTCCAATATCAATGGCTGAGGTTATATTCTGCGTTAGGTTCAATTTGCAGCACGTTGCAGCTTTCATGATGGAGTAGGCCTTCTGATAACTTGAAGTTTGATCAGTGTAGATAGTCATGTTCTTCTATGCGTGCACATACCATTCCTTACTCAGTATCGATCACATAGTGAGGTGCCCGTATGAGCAGGAGCCGAACGCTATGAACTATTACGAGTTTGACGACGAAGAGTTGAGAAAGAAAGGTGATCCAATCGATAGGGACAAATTTCATTTGGCGATTGTTTGTACGCGGCCTCTGATCCAAACAAGGCCAACCCGAAATTTTGGTTCCGGTCGACTGTAATGACGATTGTGCTTGGCAAATACCCGGCTTCTGGCATTTGAGGATCATACGGGCTCAAGACGCGACATTCAGTATTCTCCTCATCTGGATTTTCTTCACTCCATGGCGCCTGAAACTCGATGGCGATTTGACATAGTGCGTTCCAATTGTGGTCGGATAACGACTACACTGTTCTGGGTAGGACATGAAGCGTGAAGCTTGAAGAAGTATGGCCTCGGAACCAGCTTCTGAGGAACCTACTTCGCACCAATGGCATCAGATAGGACACGCTGTTGAATCCATCAACAGAAGGTCTACCATATTGGTTCGCGGAGTCTGATGTCACCGGAGACGACATGGCCATCCCTATCAACTGCCCGACCCGTGTCCCGCACAGCTCGTAACAGGGACCAATTGGAATTAATCAATCGTTTCCAAGATGTGCATACAGAGACTGTCTCAATGAATTCATATTTTTACACCAGCTGCTATATAGGTAGCCGACCCTCTGGTGGATTTTACTTGGTTCTTGTTTGCCTTTTGGACACCCAGGACCACCGTCTCAATAGCTTTCACCAGCGCTATGTCCATACCACTCTCTTTCCTACGTCCTTTCTTAGCGCCGCCCCAGGCTGGTACTCACTTGGGAGGACATCTGGCCGAACAGATCCAACGGTCTGGAGTAGACACCCTTCTCGATTGCCTGTGCATGACAACAGAGCCAGCCATCTACTCCCCCGACCCTTCGCGACCACCTTTGCGCCATGATAAACTACATTCCTTCATATCTCGCTTCTCCCTCCCCCATACACCTGGTAAACAGCTTGGCCCAAACGACCGCGTCATGCTCGTTCTCGAAACTGGACCGGAGAATGCGCTCGCCCTTATCGCGCTCGTGAGCTACCACACATGCGCACCAGTGAACGCAAACTGCACGGCAGCCGAGCTGATGGATGACGCCCGGAGACTGAACGTTAAGGCCGTGCTCACGACGAAGGACGTCGAGTGTCGGCTGAAGCTCGCAGAGCTTCGCGACGAGTTGGGCTGCGAAATTATCTACGCCGAGCGTCGCACCACCGGTCCCGCTGGGTTGTTTGACATGGCGTTGATGGAAGAAGGTCCCGACATATCTACTTCGCCACCTTCAAAGCTTCACAGGCTTTCTGATCGGTCACTCGTTTTGCACACATCTGGTACGAGTGGCAAAAAGAAGGTCGTACCACACTCGTTACTATCATTGATTGTCGGGACATGGTCCGTCGTAGATTCTTGGGGACTTCAGACGACCGATGTAAACTGTGCGTAAACTCTTTGTTCATCCTATATTTGATGCTAACAGGCACTGCAGTCAATATGATGCCTCTATTTCATGTTGGAGGTATAGTGCGAAACCTCTTGGCTCCGATACTTTCTGGTGGGAGTACCATCATGTGCTCCCAATGTGACCCGATTGCTTTTTGGAGTCTTGCATCAGAATTACACGCAACTTGGTCGGTCATGTTTCTCAGAGAGTATTAACGTTCATATTGATGTTCTAAATTTAGGTACTACGCTGCACCCACAATTCACCATGCAATCATCTCTGCGAAGCCAGATAACGATAAAGTTTTGCACAATATTCGCATCCGACTCATTTGTAATGCGGCCGGCGGTCTACTACCTTCGCTTGCTGTCCAGATCAAGGACACCTTCAATGATGCCGTCATACTTCCTTCGTATGGCATGACCGAGTGTGTAGCCTTTCCGAGTAACCGCGAGAGTGTTGACGTTTAATTTCTCACCAGATGCATGCCTATCGCGTCGCCTCCTCAAGACTACCAGCTCGACCGGCCCGGTTGTTCTGGTGTTGCATGCGGTCCACAACTCTCCATCCGCAACCCCTCGAACATAGAAGAGGAGCTACCCATTGGGAAAACCGGTGCAGTATCTGTGCGCGGCCTTCCTACATTCGAGGGATATGAAGTTTCACCCGATATCGATGTTCCTCTGGATGCGTCCGCATTCTCCAGTGAAGGATGGTTCGACTCGGGTGATGTTGGCTTTATGGATGCTGATGGGTGATTATCTCTCATCGTGAACGTCTTACGTGGGATCGTCAAAGCTGACTTCGACATTCTCGACAGGTACCTTTACATTACCGGTCGTTCGAAAGAGATCATCAACAAGGGCGGGGAGGTGATCTCGCCGTTTGAAATCGAGGAAGCGATCATGAATGCCGCCAAGGATCACGTTAAAGTAAGTTTCGTTCTTCATCCCTTCCGTAAACTCTCTCGAACCTTCTTCCATGATCAGAGCACGTTGGCCTTTGCGATCGAACATGACGTTCTCCAAGAAACGATCGGAGTCGTCATAGTCCCTGTCCCAGACCGACCCCGTATAGGCCTTCTTCAATTACAGACACTGCTCAAGTATGTCTTCAGTTGTGTTACGAACCTGGCCACTGACTTTGACACTCTCAGAGATTATCTACATCCCTCGAAATGGCCCTTCGCCATGGTGTATATGGATGAGCTACCAAAAAATAGGTAAGTATATTCCGCTTGTTTTCTATTCTCATTTGTTGAGAACACCATCGCAGTGCTGGCAAGGTTTTACGCATTAAACTGGCATCTCGCTTCGGGATTGGGCAACTGACAGATAATGTGCCCCTTTTGGATCGTCATTTCGAGGCCGAGGTCCCCTCCAAAATGGTTTCTTTATCAGTCCCCATTCCTTGTTCACGAGTCATTGTCGATCTTTCCGCCATCGAACGCATTCTAGAGACAGTCCAAGGAATTCGCGAATTTGCAGTTCATCTGAACAAAGCTGGCTCACCAGAAGCTTTCATATCTATCCATGGGTCGTCGGAGCTTGATGCTGACTGCATCAGGGCGAAGATATCTGCTGTTCTTCCAGGATATTCCATCCCCGATCTCCATGTTTTGGATCAGCCATTGAGGAGAACTCGAGGTCAAGTTGACTTCGGTGCGCTCGAGGAAGAATCTTCTCGCGAGCATGCGTTACCGTTGTCTGACACCGAGAGACTCGTTCGTGACATCGTCGCGAACCTTCTGGCGGCAGAACCTAGAAAAATCAACCGTAACTCTGACTTTTTCCTCCTTGGGGGAAATTCCTTACTTCTCGGAAAGCTTTCGTACAATCTTCGCAAGGAAACTGGTGCCAGTGTCGGGATCGCAGCGCTTTTCAGATGCAGCACGATCGCAGGAATCGTTTCGTTGGTCGAGGATGCCAAGGCCCCGTTGATCAGGCCGAATACTACTTCGGCGGCCACGTCCTATTTCGATTTGGATGAGAAGCTCAAGGATTCTCCATCGCCATCGGAGACGACACTGGGTTATAGTTATGATCAAGATATCGATATCGAGGATTTTGAACAGACCATTTCTCGAGACCAAACACACCCTCTCAATCTCATTGTCCAAGCTTTGCCACTCATGTTGTTCTACCCGCTCAAGTCGGCCCTTACTTGTGCGTATTCGACAACCCGGATTGATATCCGCCTAGTGACTCATGTTTAATAGGGACGTTACTTCTCTTTGTGTTGTCATATCTTGCTCCAATCGTCGACGCCAGCTATTGGCAGCGAGTCGCGGCTTTGATTCTTTCGATTTGTGCGGCAAGGGGATGCACTCGAATTATCTGCCCACTCGCTGCCATTGCATTTAAGTGGCTTGTCATTGGAAAGTACAGGATAGGGACACATCGAATGTAAGTCCCGCGATCTCTCACTGTGCCGGCCTTTAACCTGTCCATGCAAAGGTGGTCCGCATATTATTTACGGTGGTGGATTGTAAACCAGAGTCTGAGGTAAGTATTCAATTATGTCGGTGGACCAGTGAATTGAAGCCTCTTCAAGATCGGCTGGCCGAGGCGTTTTCGCGATGCACCCTTCCCTCGAAATCCTGTACTATCGAATGCTCGGAGCACGCATCGGTAAAAATGTCCATATCGACAGGAGCGCGACACTTGGGGAATACGACCTGCTCACGTTCGAGGATGGTTGCCGTATCGACAATTCGAAAGTACGCGGATTCTGTGTCGAGCGGGACGGACAGTTCCGCCTGGACCCTATAACAATCGGGAGGAAGGCGGTCGTCAACACTTTTACAGTGATATCTCCCGGGACAGTTATCGCAGATGGAGCTGTATTCGGCCCTCATGCATCATCACACGACCAACCCGTGCCGCGACGATATGCTGCATACAACCGCACGCTGATTTCTCCACCGCGATGGTGGCTTCAAGCGCTCGTGGCTTGGCCAATTATTGTCATCGTTTTTTTCATCTCGTGTTCGTCGTGGCTTTTAAGCATGGGGGGCAACATGCTAATCCTTTTGTTAGACATTCCATGGTTTGCAATGATATGGCTGATGCTGGACCAAACCATTCTCGAGAATGATGGGCTGAATGCGTTGGAATCCGTGATATACTGGTTCGCATCGCCAAACCGCATTGTGTTTCATGCCCTGTCACGCGTCGTACGTGCTACCTTCACACCGCTCCTTCAGCTTTTATTGGGAATCATGGTCAAGCGTGCCTTTGGGCTCAATTTGGAATGCTCTACCTCGAACGCTTCTCAGCTATATATTCTTCGCCGCTACATCAACTCCATTCTTTTATCGCAACAGGCCTTGAAACAGGCATTTTTAATCTTGGGAACTCATTATGAGACTGTATCGGTAAGTGTCGCAATTCCATCAACTCTCGTGATCAGTTGTCTGACCACGGATCCACCTCAGATGGTCTTTCGAGCGATGGGTGCCAAGGTTGGTAAACGGGTCTACTGGCCGGGCTCAGGCTTCTATTGTCTCGACCCCGAAATGCTAGAGATCGGAGACGATGTTGTCTTTGGATCACGCTCGGAAATCTTCACTACTGACAGACTTGGAACCTCAAAGATTTGCATTGGTGATGGAGGTGCGTCTACAACTCGCCTCAAAGCGAACGTTCGCTCATTCTGTTCCTAACTCAGCGATGATTGCTGATCGAGTGGTACTACTTCCTGGAACGCGGATTGGGGAACGCACAGTGATGGGATCTGGGTCGCTCTCTAAACGCAACACGACCTACCCAGATGGATCGACCTGGATGGGCAGTGGTATGTTGAACGTTCACCCGTTGCAAAGTCTTTTTAACCCATTTCCGAAGAAAACGGAGAAGCAATCTGTTTGAGCACATCACCTAATGCCAAAAATTCCAGCGGTTCGACGATCTCGCCCTTCGGCAGAGCCTTCTATTTACGCCAGGCGAACTACTTCGTATTCCCTTACTTCCTCATCGTTCTAATCAACTTCATTGTCGCGTCTCTGTCAGCGGCCTTCTGGTCCATCAGTGCTGTCGCAGCTGCACAAGTGCTCCGACACATTGACATCCATGTTCGACATCTCCATTTATTCCGACCACATTGGTACCGTCTCGGACTACTCTACGGCCTCATCGTCGCATGTTTTGTCGTCGTACTCACGCTGCAGGCTCTTATATCCATGGCGTGGGTGATCTTCACCAAGTGGGTCATCATTGGTCGGCGACGAGAGGGACAGTATGATTGGGACAAGAGTAGTTACTGCCAACGCTGGCAGCTGCATCTTACGCTTTCGCGGCTTGTGAACAAGGGCTATGGGATTGGAGGGGTGCTCGCCCCGCTCACCGGATCTGTGTACCTTGTGTGGTACCTCCGCGCGCTGGGTGCGAAGATCGGAAAGAACTGTGCGATATATGCTGGGGGGAGGACTGGCTTGATGACGGAACCTGATCTGGTTGAGGTGGGCCTTTTATTTGTATGATTGCGGGGTGTACTCACCTAATGCATCTAGCTCGGGGATGATGTCAACCTCGACGAATGTTCTGTTGTGGCGCATATTAACTCTCGAGGAAGGTTCTCTCTCAATAAGCTGACAATCGGCAACGGGTAATTTTTTGTTTCGTAATTTTTGGCAGCTTTCATTTTACTCACCGCCCTTGGCTAGGTGCGCTATGCGTGCAGGATCACGACTCCTCTCTGGTGCCTCCATGGAAGACGGCAGTATGCTCTGCGAACATTCACTGCTCACGTCTGGAGAGATTGCCGAATCTGGTGCCGTTTATGTCGGATGGCCTGCAAAGAGGATGTCTGAGTTTCCATGCGAGAACGATGGGCCTGTTATGAGGACAAAGTCAGATTCGGCTACCCTGATTTGTCCTGTGTGTCGTCAGTTCCCGAAAGGGACGACGGTGACGACGTGTGGGCACTTGTTCTGTGACAGGTGAGTACTTTCACTGCAAATGTGTGTGGATCAAATTGACTTAGGTTGTTCGTACCAGGTGCATTTCGGATGCCACCTCGAAGAGCATGAAATGCCCCGTGTGTGTGGAGCCCTTGTCCGCACAAAGCCTCAGGAAGGTATATGCATCGTTTGCGGTTGTCTAATTATTGGCAGTATCATCTTGAACACAGACCATAGACTAGACTCCTTTCCCCCCTTCATGGGTAGTATACGGGTGTGCTCTGACTAGACTTTCTCACATTTTTCTGAGACTTCCACCTGCCAATCAATTTCTTGAATCCAGTCTTTTCATTAGCTCTTGTAGGGTGTTCGGGGTGTATACACTTCCGCAAGATGTTGTGAAGAGGACTGTGTAGGCCCACGTGCCCAGGCTTTTACGATTCGGCCACACGTTGCCCCTAGGTTGCTGGAGCGGCGCCTAAGAGCATGAAGGCCGCATACAGCACCGTGACAATGTCGTCAACGCTCCTTCCCTTCTCACCAATAAAATCCCAATCACCAAAAAGCACGTTTCATTTTTCATATACAAGACCGGGGGGTATACTGTGTCGGGATTCGGCGTGTAGGATGTAGGATGTACGTATATACAAACGAGGGACCTGGAATCTGCGAGCATTTGAACAAACAAAAAGAAGAAACGAGCGAGCGAGCGAAGGAGAGGGATGGAAAAGCACGACGAGGAAGCCAGGTCAGAGAGAGAGATGTCAGAGAGAGAGATAGCAGGGTGGGTGGGATATGTATGTACACGGGGCGCCTGTATGTATGGGGGGATGTATGTGGGTGGGTGATGTCGGGTGTGTGTGGAGTGAGGCTTTTCTGTAACGGGGTGGCGGGCAGGGAAGGGGGGACAAGAAACTCTAGGCGGTGGTACTGGTACATATATACACAGGTGACAGAACGAAACCAAAACAGAACAGACAGAGAACCAGAGGAAAAAGGAGGTCCGTCGATATGTCCATAGATACACAGAGCGGATTTTGTGTTTGTTTTGTTTTTGGGGGAAGGGATGGGAGGAAGGGCGATGAAGATGGCGGGGAGTCTATGGCGTGCGCTTCTGGGTCGGTGTACGAGTACACGGGGAGGAAGGACGGGAGGTCCTGAGTCTGGGAAAGGTCGGCGGGAACCGGGCGGTGGTTGGATAGTGCAGGGAGGAGGCAAGAAGTAGAAAGTGAAACTCCAGGCAAGACGTGAAGAATGAAGGAGAAGAAAGAGAAGAAGTAAAAAGGATACAAAGAAAGCATAGCAAACGACGATAAAAGCAAAGAATATCACACAAAGAAAAGAAGAAAAAAAGTCTCTCTAAACTTCCCATTCCATGTAAAAAAGATTCACACCCTCTAACCAACACCATCACCACCACCACCACCACCCCCTCAAAATGCCCCAGCCACCACACCACCACTATCAAAAAACAAGGTCCCACTCCTCCCTACCGGTTCGGCGCATTCGAAGGCACACTCCCCATCGACACCATCGGCGGCAACGGCGGTGGCCCCACACTCCCCGCGCCTCCCTGCCCCGGCCCACCACCTCCTACCCCCCTCGTCATACTCCCAATATTCAACACCCCCCTCCCCGCGAGGCCACTCCCACTCCTCGGTCTCCCCCCTCCTCCCCCGACCACACCCGCCGCGGCACCACCCCATCCAAACCCATACCCCAGCGGCGCACTATCGCTCCTTGCGCGGTTCAGCCGCTTCGACGTCCCGGGCCCGCCGAGCGTGTTGCTGCTGTTGACGGTGCTGGTGCCTGGGGAGGAGAGCGATGACATGTCGCCGGTGTGGTTGTGGGCGTGGTTGGCGGCGGCGGCGGATGAGATGTTGATGCTTATCTCATGATCGTCCGCCGACATGCGTTGGCGTTTGTTACTGTTACCACTTCCCACTCCACCACCCCCGCCGCCGCCACGTTCATCATCAAACACATCCATCGAAACAGATCCACCAGGTGATGGTGGAGACGTGTCAGCACCGCGGAGGTACGATGACATGTGCTGGTACGAATGCTGGCGGGACAGCGGCTGTGGCTGCTGTTGGTGTTGGTGCTGCTGCTGCATGTGGTGTGGGTGGTGCTGTACGTGGTGTGGGTGCTGTTGGTGATGGTGGAACTCGGACGTCGTGGGGCTGTCGCTCGGGCTATGCATCTGGTTGCTCATGTTCATGTTCAGAGGTGGCGGGAAGCGAGACGACGCCGTGCCGTTGGTGTTTGGGCTGGTTGCCGAGGTGACGTAGATGTTAGGGCTGTCTGCGTCAAGCAGGTCTTGAGGGAACGGCGGAACTGCAGAGCGATCAGCGTGACAGACGGGAGAAAGAAGAGATACACACTCATACCAGGGAATCTGCTCCCTACGATATCCCAAAGCCTTTTCACCACACCCACCAGCTTCTCCGACTTGTTCCTCTCCAACGTAAGCTGATCCCACACCCGTCGGTTTTCCTCTCGCATCGCACCTAGCTGGGCAGCCACCTGTTGATGAATGTCATGTCGTCAGTTGTTGTTCCAGGGAGGAGAATGGACATGGGTAGAGGGGGGTTAGATCAAGCCATAGAAGCATGTGGAGGAACAGCCACACGAGAAGGCAATTGCAAAAATGTCTCGGAGGGTGCAAAACCACACCACCTCGGATTGGCAAAGTACATATGTCCACGAAACACGGTTCCATGTTGGTTCCGTGCATGAAAACCACACAGGAGAACACATTCCAAAAAGGAACAGGAACACAGGAGGGGATGTCTGGGTGCCATAGATCGGCACAAGAAGCAATCCAAAAAATGCAAAGACAGGCAGAAAGAGAGAAACCGTGTTGCTGTCATGGCCGACCTGCTCAGGCAGCAGGGTACATGACCACACACGACACACCATCAGGGGGAAAAAAGGACAACTCGTCACGTTACAAACCTGCTCCCAACTGGGTGCCCGCCGCAGAACAGCGCTACAAGCTGTCAAGTCCTCCACAACACTCGCTTGATCCATTAAAAAAAAGTACAAAGGAGATCGTACACACCTCGCCGGGCAACTCGACTCTATGTTTCACCGCGGGATCGGGCTCGAGGGCCTTGCGCTTGATCTCATCGAGAAGGTCGGGGCGGCCACGGAGGAACTTGTGGTGCGAGAACTCCCATGTCTGCGCGTCGGTCGACGTTCGCTGGGCTCGTGGGGTCTGAGTGCGAATACGAGTACGAGTGCAGCAAATCAGCGTTGTGTGCGAGAGAGGGTTGAGTAGCACTCACCCTGTTGATCTTGTGGAACCCGTACATGTTCAACTGGCGCACAAAGCTCGAGAACTGTATGGGATGTTAATGTACGTAAATCCCACGAGAATAAGCGAATACCCACGTTGTTGTGCTTGAAATGCGAGCCGAGGATGCTGCGACTGAACTCCCCAACATTGGAGACGACGAAAGACGTGCCGAGCTCGGTCCACGCGATGTAGTGGGCCGATTTTGGATCACTGATCATCCTGGGAATGGGAAGATGGAGTTAGCATAGTGTCAACGAGCATATGAGACGAGCGAAAAGAATGAAGAAAGATGAGATGGCGAATGAATCACAGACAAAGTCCTTAAGACTTGAACCTGAACTCGACGAGCCATCGCCGGCGAAAGAGCCTGTCTGACATTGACTCAAATGACAGGCATCAAGGGGTGCACTCGCCCAATGCACACCAGAGAAGACTGTAAAAAAAGAGATGGCGACGACGCCTCAACATCGGCGGGGTCTTCAAAACTGACCGCGAAGTCCTTGGCTGCGAACTTTGACTCTTTTAGTCAAACCACCGCAAAGAATGTGATGGGTCTGAGTCGACCAGTGCATTTCAGTAGGAACCGTAGATGAAGGCATCGACCAACGAAAAAACACCGCCAAGATCACGACCTGGTCCTTTAGACTTGAACGTGAAGTTGGGGAGCCATTGCTGGCGAAGCGACCGGGGTCGGTGCTCGAAACACGCCCCACAGTACTGCAATTCGCGGGCTCAGGTCGTGAATCGAGCCATGCGCTGGTAAAAGAGTGGGTCCGAGATTGACTAGTGCGATCCCATATGACAGGACAGGCATCGAGGGCACGCTCGACCAATGCCCTCTAAAAGGATCAAGACGGAAGAAATAGCAAATATGCCTGAGTATCGGCGAGAGATCCGCCAAAATCACCACCAATTCTCCCGTCCACAGCAACGGACTCTTTGAAGACGAGTCGAGCCATAGCAAGGAATAAAAAAGCGGGTCTGAGACCCTCATATCACGGACATGCAGGGACACGCTAACTCCACACAATAAAACAAGACTCACTGATACAACTTGGTGACAAAATTGTTCGTCGCCATCGGTTTGCCGAGAATATTCATGCTCCCGCCCATGCCCATGCCCATCCCCTGCATCTGGCCCGCCCCCGCCGACTGAGTCGACGCATCCTCACCTCCACTGTTGCTCCCGCTCCCATCGACCGGACTCCCACCATACCCCGCCGCCATGTCATCGTACGGCTGCGACGCGAGCTCCATCGCCGCATCGCGCGCCTCGTCGTACATGCTCTCCTCGACGAGCGTGGCCGCCGACGGCGGATTCGATGTGAAGCTGCGTTTGCGGGGTAGCTGGGAGGAGGACGAGGTGACGGACGAGGCACGGGAGGGGCCTGGGGTGCGTCTGTTGTCGTAGTGCTCGTGCTCGTAGTGCTGGGGGGACGTGTCAAATGTGAATGGGGGTTGGATGTGGTGTGGGTTGAAGGGATTCGCCGAGGGACTGATGGGTGTGGATGGGGACAGCGCTGAAGAGGCGCCGGGAGACGGGTTTATCGGCGATGGGTTGGCCGGCGAGGTGACGGTCAACGACGAGATGTTGAGGGAAAGTGACCCGCCTCGGCCGAGGTGGTGCTGGTCAGACGCCATGAATGGCGGGTAGTCCGACTGTTGGGGCATCAGCTGTTGGTGAGGCCATTGCTGACGAGGGGTATAGTCGTTGCTGATTGGGTAGTTGGAGTTGTCGAGGTGCGACATGGTGGTCGCAATGATCAACTCTCGACTCCCAAATTTACTGATCACTTTCTATTAGCCGATCCAGATCTCACACTACAACAACCTCGACTCTCCTCCTCCGTCACACACCCTCGTCTCTGTCACGACCACGTCCCCATCGCTGTCCCCCACGTCCCCCACGCCATATGTCTGCCCACTCTCAGTCCACGCCTGACACGTAACATCACGCCTCATGGTCTCCCATCCACACACCCCGCTCGCCTATTCCCCTCTTTTCCACCTTCCGCACTTTCCCGCTTCACTCAGAACCCTGCCAAGGCACACCCATCCCCTGTCCCAGCGCTCTCCGTGTATGTACCAGTACAATATTTATTTCTATGCATGTTCGTACCGTACATGCCAATCAATACGAGACTGTCCGGCATCCTCCAGGCTTCTGGCAGCCTGACATCCCATCCACGCCTTCCTTCCTCTGCGCAACATGCTTTCCTCAGGGACACGCTCGCCATGATCCCCGAACGCAACACGTACATCGGTCGTGGTCTAGAGGCGGCATTCCCCGTGCTCACCCCGGGTGACGCAGAACGTGGACTCTTGCGGTGGGTACGGCGATTGACGAGCACCCTCCCTTCCACATTCGCGTCATCCTCCCGCGGGCGTTACGTCCAACAGCGCCCAGTAAATATAGATTCAGCGTCAGGGGCGCGGGTCTATCGGACGTTCAGGCAAATCTCTCCTCAAAATCCAAACACGATCCGCAATATGGAAAGGGGGGTTCAAAATATGCATATGGCCATGCAATTTACTTCCATGTCAAAGTCGAACGACATACATAAGAACCCAGATTCCAGCCAACCCTTGCAAGCACGAAATTCCAAAAACAGGCCAAAAACACACACGATTTGACGCGCACCACATTGTCCCCTCCCCGTCGACCCTGCACCGAGAAGACGTTTCCGCGAGGGCACCTATGCACTGACGGCACTAAACCGCCGTTGGAATGCGTCAGGATTTGCTCCTCGGGGGTGGAATGACGGACGATTTATGACCTATATAGTAACAACTTATCGAGGTTGATGCTCGACGCCGCGGTATTCTGCAAGGTGCGACTTAGCGTTGAGACTGGGAGGACGTTGAAAGTTTGATTGAATGAACACATACATAAATGTGTACTTGACTTGGAACGACGCATCCTGCGATTCCGATGATGGCTACTCAGCCGCATTTAACGTTCCCTGTAAGAAATGGACTTGACGCTGTCCGAGAAGGGGGTTTTGGTAATGAGTACGGTATACAGTCCAGAGACTTCTCATCCAGCGATAAGAGAAGATTGAGGTATACTGGGGTTCGAATAAATCGCCGGGCCCAGGGTGTATTGGATAAAACGGCGCATCGCGCATGAGGGGCTGACACTCGGTCTTCACTGCCAATTGCTATATGTACAGTGAGGACGAGTACCTACAATGCAGGTGTGCGTTAGCTTCACGCGGGGAATACATAAGTCTAGCAAGATCTGCGAACACAAGCTTCGTATACGTAGCTCGCAGTTCCCTCGAGCCCGTCGTGAGTATCAAGAGGTATCAAGTCGAAATTGAAATACTATCTCAAGATGTCCCAGCTCGACAAACAGGTGTGGGTGATCTGAGGTATGCACGGGCGTTTACGTCCAAACGACGCCCAGTAGATATAGATTTGACATTCTCACCCGCTCGGGGCTATCGGACGTTGCGAGGATCTTTGGTAATTTCCTTCCATCCACCGACGTACTTTCGAATCTGGTTTTATTGGAAGAGCCTGAATAAGTCTGCGTTGCACGGTACGTATCTTACGGATGTCAAAAGTCAAAAAGATTCCTACTCATGTGCACGCGCTGATCCTCTCCAAAAGCAGGTCAAAGAAACACATGAACGAGTGCCATCACGCTGCGCGTCCCCATCGACCCTGCACGAAGAAGACATTTGCGCATATGGACGTCGGGCGCTAGTACGCGCTTATTTCCACACCTCGATGGCCAGGCGGAATGAAAGTTATTGGTCCTCGGAGAGCTGGAGGAAGGGGTGCAATCAGCGAATGTAGGACGGGAAAGTGGTAAGTTGATCGCGTTTGATTATCTTTGATCTCGACGTTGACACTGCCGTTCACCGATAAGTAGAAGGATTGAAGAAAATATGACAAGAGACGCGAGCGCAACACGTCATGGTAAGTCCTCTCTACCATGCACGAAATCTACTTGGTAACAATATTATAGATCATCCTCACTTGAAACGACACCATTTGCTGCAGCATCAAGATCACAACCACCAACGCAATCGCAATCGATAACAACGGCAATCGCAACGAAGAGATCGACGTTGGAACTATACGAATACGTGCAAGAGGTAAGAAATCGTTATTATTTCATTAAACATCGCATTTATTAACAACTACGAACAGCTACTATCTATCTACTTTACGTCCTCTTATCCCCCTTTCGCTCCCGTTGCCTCTGTCAAACGCGCCCACAAGACCAAACGAATAGACGCCACAACCTCCACGCTTACGACACGCTCAAATCGCTGGATACGACGCTGGAACGGTCCTCGATGGAGGCGGGAAGGTTGGAAGGTGAGGAGGAGGACGTGTTTCCCCAGTCCCGCTACTCGAAGCATGCACCAACAGCGCGCACGACCTCTTCCCCACCGCTTTGTCCACCTCACACACACTACACACACACCACACACACCACTCACTGTGCCCATCCTCCTCGACACCGAAACGACCGCGATCCAACGACCATCCCGTCATTCTACCCATTCGTAACACCCGCCGCACGTCCTCTCCACACAAGAAACCGTGCGCAAGACCCTCTTCTCCCCGACGAAACGCGTCATACCACCTAGGACACACCCTCTTCAACCAACGACGAACGTCTGCAATCCTCCAACGAACGTTCTCGTGCTGTGGTAGCCGCGCACGAGTGCTGGGATGCAGCACACCGCACCAGGGTTACGAGCGGGCACGGGGAAGGACATCGTTGCGAACGATGTGGGCGTCTGGCTCACCAGGGGAGAGACCGCGTTGGGTATCTTGATGCACTCGCGCTCTTACCTCCTTTCTGGCACCAGGACGACGAGCACACCACGGAACGGCGAGAGTTTGGGTGGGGAGGTCGAGCTGCCTGTGCCGTCCCTCGTCGTCCCCACGGCCTCGTCGTCGACACTCACAATACGCTACCCCTACGTATCTACTGTATCGACGTGCCTACAACCCCCCTGATCACTTCCTCTCAATCACTGCAAGGTGGTCGAACTCAGCAACATCCCGCCACCGAACCACGACGGCGTCCCGCCCTGCTTTTCACGACGCACCACGACGATCTTGCGTGCGCGTTCGTTTGAGGAGAACCTGTAGAAACGGGTTAGGTATGTCGAGTATATTATGTTCGTTGATCAGGGACTTACCATCTTTTGGACAGACGGCAGAAGGACCGCAGACAACGGAGGGAGCAGCAGATGGATTTCGGTCCATCTGCTTTATTGTATCCCACCTACCTCGCGTCAGCGCTTTGTTCTCGAGACGGCAGAGGACGTACGCTCACCGACGACCCCCAGGACCTTTTTCCTTTCGTGTTCACGTTGCTGGATTTCGGACGAGCACCGCAGGATGCTGAAGACGATCGGCCGTGAGCGACTGTAGCGGATTAGGAATGCGCGGCTCACCTCTTCCCACGCGCACGACGGACAATGAGATGGCTACGAAGGGACGGTCAGAAAGTGGCAGGAGATGTTAGGGATGGATGGGGAGACGAACCAGTGACGAAGGGGCGGGGGGAGATCAGTGAGCAGAAGAGGAACGAGAGGAGGAGGAAGGGACGGACGATCGAGCCTACCCGACTCCCTGATGCAAACCTCAGTGGGCGATCGGTCCATCTGCCTTACTGTAGATGGACTTGATCAGTACTGTACCGATCTGTATGGTGGCAACCGGTGGGGGGTGCGTTACGTGCCAAGCCGACCTGGCGTTAGCAACCCGTGTTCAATTTTGCGTTACGCAGGTAAAATAGGCAACCAGAACCTCAATTTTGGTACTATTTTGAGTAGTTTTTCCACCTAAAAAAGTATGAGGAATGTTGCAACCGCCAATATGAGCGAAATTCGAGCAAAAAAAAGGTTTTTGGGGTTAGAATTCAGCCAATTCTGAGGATTCCTGAGTCCCCGCCAGAGCGTGACGTCCTGAGCGTTAGCACCCCTGCGTTACGCGTTACGGTTGGCACCATACAGATCGGTACAGTATTTTGTTCTCGGACGGCACGTGAAGGACGTGCACTTACCGCTGCTCCTACCGATCGGTGGACAACGCTGCCTCTAACCACCACCACGACTGGAGGGGAAACGATCAGCGTACCGCCGGATGTGCAAGTCATATAGGGAGACACGAACCGACTATGCGGCGCACGATCGTGCTCGGGAGTGGGGGAAGGAGAGCGGGCAGAGGAGAAGTGCGAGAGTATGAGACGGGGGAGGAGGAGAGGAGAGGAGGGAATGAACGGAGGAGGGGAATGTCGAAACAGTAAGCCCACCACCCCTTTTTATACCTACGCGCTCGGCTAACGGAAGATCTATCCAGATCTCCGCTCATCCTCACCCTATCTTCCGCAAAACTTCGCGTCCCCACGGCTTGCCAAGAGGTCCGAATTTCGCGATTGACCGGATATTTGGGAAGACGTCTAGTATGCAGGGTGGCGCATGGATTGGCGAGTGGGACGCAACGGAGTTGTAATGGCTGGGTCGGCTGGTGTGGAGGCGGACGGGATCGTTTCTGCTTTGACTAGATGTATTGGATAGAGAATGGGTAGGAGGAGGGAATGAGAACCTAAGGAGACAGAGGCCAGACCACAGAGACGAAAGACCGGGAAAGTACATGTCCCTCCTCCGTTCCTGTTTCTGTCTTCGCGTTACTAACTGAAATTGTTTTCCCAGCCGTAAATGTCCCGCTTCCGAATATCAGTAATCACGTCCAATTTCCCTACAGCTACTGGGCGCTAACTACGGGCATGATACCACCGACGGTTACACCTTCGATGGAACACTCGCGCACCACCCTGTATGCCGTCTCGCCGTCTCTGCCCAAACAATCCAACGACATCCTAGACAAGCACCTTTCCACCTGTCGCTCAAGTGCTCTCGGGTGAGGAGACGAGGCCAAGAGGGAGGGTCGGGCAATGAAGGAGACAATGGGGCAGGGAAGGTACAACGGAGGCGAGGGTACAGAGAAATGTACGTACCTTCGTTCCTGTTTCAAGCTAACATTTCCACGCACTAAACGAATTGTTTTCCCAGCCGAATTTTCACACATCAATCCCGGAAATTCGGAACGACAGGAAAATTTCGACAGAACTTTCCGTTGCGCCACCCACTCCTCGCGCGCCGCTCGTTTGTTTCCAACGTACGTATCTTCTCCGTCCCTGTTTCTAACCCAACTAACAAAAAATGTTCTTCCAGTCGTGCTTTCGCTCCCGAACATCAAACCGTATCCTAACTACCGATACGATACCACCTACAGTTACTATCTCCACCTGGATTTCGACCCTACGCAACGCGCCATCCATTCTTCCACCGCCTCTCCTCACGACCAACTACGAGGACCAAAGACACCCACCCACCGACTCAGGATACTGGGCAATCTATGGGGAAGTCTAAGCTATGAAGGAGAAGGTGGGAACAGGAAAGTAGAACAGAGACGAGCATGCTGGAAAACGTATGTATTCTCTGTTCCTGTTTCACGCCGATGTTCCTACGTGCTAAACGAACCATTTTCCCAGGCGAAAATTTCTCGCATCAAGTGAGTAATTCGGAAGAACGGTACGGGCGAAACGTCCTTGCGCCACCCCACCCCGATCTTCTGACGGCCCTTCTCTTCGCCCACCTTTCCGACCAGTGCCCGAACGATGGTTTCGCTGTTCAAGTCCACGATTCCCGAACGACACACCATTCACATCTTGCAACCAAACCTCATGCATGCTCAATGGCGGATGTCCAGGACTCGTTGATGCGTCGTTTACGCGATATGTGAGCGAGGACGATGCGTGATCCTCATGGCTCTCGATGAGCCGAGCCATTTCCCTTCCTCTATCCCTGACCTTCACATAGGACTGACCGGCCTCTTCTCTGTCTACGTCATCAGGAACTTCTCCATGCCGGAAACTCCGTGTGCCTCAACATCAGCTGCCGAATCTTGCACCGATCTGCGTAAGTTTCCCTCTAACGTATGACCCTGCTCAAGCGTCTATGCATTTTTTGGCATGGCTGGGATGTCCCGCCAGAATCCGAGGTGGACACTACTATGGTGGGGGCCGCGTCCTGGTAGTCGCCGGCATCCAAGTATATCTATCTTTTCTTCTCTACCCCACACGGCTGATCATGAATGTATTCTGACTTTGGGTGCCGTTCGGGATCTATTTTCGGGTAGCATTTCTGGACGAGTAGAGGTGATTGAGTATTCGTAGATTGCATTCAGGGCATGTACATAACTATTTTGAATGAATAGATATCATTTTAAAATGCTCGGCGATGTGGCAATGGCGAGCGAGTCCCTCGGTGCGTCATTTGACTCGATCATGATCGTTTGTGATCGATAACGCTCATGTTGTCGAAGTGCGCCTTTCCACCCCGCATCGTCCTTCTCCATACAGATCCAATACTGTAGTATATGTGTTGCATTTAGTGAGTCCAGGTATCTACATGATATCACAACCTTCAGATGGCTATGAGATGTTCACGAGAGACTAGATGACTTTCGGAAACTTGAAGAGCTCAACCAGCAACTCGATTAGCGGAATTTCACCTGCAATACATCATATTGAAGGAACTGAAACTCGTCAATAGCAGCGGATCACCGAGGTAGCACGGCAACGGTGAGACGAGTCGCGATCAGAATACCGATTTCTCAGCAAAGCAAAATAGAACTCATTTGACCAGTGGTGCACCGTGATCTCATTCAATTGACGTCCTCCGTAATCCAGAGCAATCGAAGCCCAGCATGTTACCGGATTCACTTTTCTGTGTGGGTCGAGAATTGCATTTCGGAATCCATAGATCAGACGTGAATTTTCTAATGACGATCGTGCTTGAAGCGTGCCAGTTGACTTGTTTCTTTCAGGCATTCAGAGTCGCAAGGAGAAGGAGATCACTGGGAAGGTAGCGAAGAGAACACGACCATGGATTTGCCACAGATACTGGGAGAGGTATTCATTCAATGCTAATTTTTGAAAGGTGTCTAATTCAAACACCAAGGTTGTAGCTCTCGCGGCGCAAATTCACGCAGATACTTGGAAATGCGTGTTTCTTGAATTCACATTTTGTATTCATTTTGTCAGTACTGTTTCTGGTCAACCTTGCTTGCTTCAAATGAAACCGAAACCGCACGAATAGATCATGATGGTTTGTAATTTGCGGGATACCAGTAGTTGGTATGATATCTTGTCTGGATACTTTGCCTATGATGTCAGTGCCATTCAGCTGTGTCCCGTTTCACAATTATAAAATATATTATCCAGCCTACCAACTTCGCGTCCTATGGGCCAGCTTCCGCATGCTTGGCAGGTTCCTCGGAATGCACAATATTGTGGAATCATGCCAACATTAGGTAAAATGTACAAGCTAATTTTCTGGTATCATGACGAACAATGGGACCACTGACCTGGGGCAGAAACTGATTGCTTCTGCAGCGCTCTTCGTGATTGAGAATTCTGGTTGCAATATGGGAGATTTCATCCTGTTCGGATGCAGGCATCAGATCAGGGTAGAACTGGCAGTCTCCAGGAACCCCGATCGGCTGCAAAATAAATCGACCGAATTCCAGAAGTTGTGAATATTGACATCACGGAAACCTGTATGTTTGCGACCCTGCAAAAATACAGTTCTCCGTGATAGCATTACTCACACACCTGGCTCTGGTGGTCAGTAAAGGTCAGTTTGGATTTCCACAATTTCATTTGAGGCATGAAACTCGAAGGGCTGGTGACGAATAGCATCAGAATCCCCCTTGAATGGTTTGCTTGCAAGAACATGTGAAAGGTTTGTTGAGTGTTTCCGAGTCAGGCTTGCAAGCTTCGAGGTTGCAAGTCTGTGTGAATGCTCAGGGCTCAGAATTTAGGTTAGCACTTGGAAGAACAACCCTGAAACAAACTGAACAGGTGAGTGGAATTAGAATTTACGTGAGGTCGGTGAGAATTGCACGGAATTCTCAGAGTGATCGGATGTGCGATCATTTCTCAAAAAATTCTGATGAGTGTTATCTCCGCTCTGTCAACGTATAAAGACTCACCCAAATTCTCCTCTCGCACCCATCTCTCCCACCACGATGGCTGTCGTGATGCCGATTTCTCTGCACGGTCTGGTCAACATTGTCATTGTCACCAACTATAGTATGCATCCAGGGCTCACGAGAGGTATGTTATGTTTGTTTGATATATCTTTTTCAGTGACTGAGTCCACGGTTGTTAAGATTTCATTTCGCGGTCAAGAGGCGCGACTGAAGATGATCGATGGCGGTAAATTTACCAAACTAGGCAAGTTTTGGTTTATTTATTCCTGAGGGCATCGTCGTCTGATGGCCAATTTCCCTGTTCAGCGCGCTCGATCACTGTTTCTCTCTCGACCACAACTACATCCTCAACGCGAAATTCATGGCCCAGCTTGGCCATTTACGGCTATCTATGACAATGCATGCCGTCCGCATCTTTCAAAACGTGCCTTCCACTCAGACGGCATCCAGTAGCATAAACATAAGGTTATCACGGTAACAAGTAAGTCGTTCTTATTTTTGCTATCCGTTCTATGACCTGATCCAGCCTATTCATTTCTAGCTTCGGTGCCGCTCCTCTCAGCTACCATACTTATATGTGTATACTGCTGCTGCTATGTGCCGATGGACATGAGACGCTTGACACTACATGCGACATCACGTCCGCATCAAGTTCACCCGATTTAGCAAGAGATCACTAGCAAGTGGGAGATTGTTAACAAATGGCTATGCAGGGTGTTTTTGGGGGCTCGTAAGACATGTGCCTGGGAACCATTCACTGCGTACGTAGTTCTCTCTGTTCTTTGACTATTGTTTACTGAATGTCTCTGCAGGCTGCAGTTAATCATTGTATCCTTGTCCTGCAATTCCTCCCACGCATGCTCTTCAACCTTGCGATTCATGCATTCACATGTTGGGGAAATCATAGGCAAGAATATGGACGATGTGTTCTCGGTGTCTGCGAGTATCCGACGCAGACAACGTTACACAATGTCTGATGTCGACTTGCAGCTGCACGTCATATGTCAGAACCATGTTACGGCCTCATTCACCCCCCTGCACTGGGGTATGTGCCCGCTGTCCGGAACAATGTATATAGTGTAGTTGCTGGGTTCCGCGGCATGAGACATGCCGTCCGCGGATACTAAGATCATGTTCGCGAACTTCTTCAATGTTCTCGACTTGCTGTCTTAGCAGTCCACCCTTTTTGTTTGTGTTGGAACTTTCTTGTCTCGGAATGACTGATAGACTTTGTAAGTTGTTTCTTCGATATTCTTATGTTTCCTGAGCTCACATATGCATCAGTATATTATGCCGCCCCTACGTTTCACGTCCCCAGAGTGCAGAAGACACAGTGATTTTTCGGAAATTTCATTTTTGAGCTTCCGGGAAACGCTGTCATGGCGTCATGCTTTTGTTGCACCGAACGTACACCTGAGATGACCCTGCACTATACGTCGATGTCGCAGCTACATAAAACCTGTCCTAGCTGCGGCGAAAGCTCGGAAATTATATTTTTCGACTTCCCGCAATTGGTGTCGCAATGCTCGGTAAGTTGTGGTTTCTGTAGTAGATTTTTGTTCATGATGCTTACATTCTGTGGGTCCTTTGCAGTCATCGTGACGATGTATTCGTCGTGAGCAGCGCGAAGCGCTGCTTGTCTCCCTCGTCGTATGTCGACGTCGAAATATACATCGTACACAACCACACCCAACGCTCCTTGTTGTAGCATGACCACCACTAGTACTAACGCAACATATGGACGGCATAAATTCAGTAATTTGGGTTTTGGATGTCCGGGGAACGGGGTCGCGAGGATAGGTAAGTTCGCGTTTATCTACATGTATGATCTTCATTATGCTAATGTCCTTCGTCGTTCTCGTAGCCGTCGTAACGTTGAGCAGCGCAAAGTGCTGCTTGTCCTGTCGACTGATGCGTACCCCTACACACGATGGCCCATGCTGCACCACTGCCATGACGGCTCATATGACGATATATGGACGGCGCAAATTCGGTAATTTGATTTTTGGACATCCGGGAAACGTGGTCACGAGGATAGGTAAGGTCTCATTTATCTACATGTATGGTCTTCAGAATGCTAATGTCCTTCGTCGTTCTCGTAGCCGTCATTGTGAGCAGCGCTTCGCGCTGCTTGTCTGCTTTGGCATCATGTCGGCTTGAAGCATACACCTACACCCAGTGGCCCATGCTGCACCATGCCACGACGACCCATACGACGATATATGGACGGCGTAAATTCGGTGATTTGATTTTTGGACGTCCGGGGAAATGGGGTCACGATGCTAGGTAAGTCTTCCATTGTGTTCACATTCGCTGATCACATGCTAATGTCCTGCATTGCTCTCGCAGCCGCCATTACGTCAGATCTATCGTGAGCAGCGCGACGCGCTGCTCGTCTCCCTCTCCTGTTCGCCCCTCATGACGCCGTCGGCGATGATGTGTCGAACGTTTGATCATTACTGATCATCGTGGAGGTGTGTTGTCTTCTATGTTCATGTTTGCCTTGCTTATGCGCTACCACTTGCAGATGTAGCACGAAGTGCTGCTCGCTGTCTGGCCACTGATCTTCATGTTTCCGTGACCTCACTCGTACAAGGTATGTTTCGTCATCTAGTTGTGCATGAATACCTTCTAACATTTATCTACTTGCAGTACTATACTACTCCGTTGCATGAAGGTGTCCCGTGTGACGAATATTTTTATCTTGATGGTAAGAGTAACATTCCTTCGTGACCGCTATGTCTGAACTGATCTTGACCTTGTCTTGTAGATATTCTGCCGGCACCCACCTCTGCGCACATGAGGCCGCGTGGCGTCTCTCGCTCTCGTCACGCAAACGCCGTCCATTCAGTTCACGAACAACGACCCACCATATACATACTGCACATAATGTGAGTATTTCGTTTTACTATTTCGTGAGTGGATTGCTTATCTTTTGTTCGGTGTATTAGTGTGCAAGTCCGGCGAACAGCGAGAAACGGCGACACGGCACTGCATATAACATTGTCAGAATATTGGTAAGTCTCGGCTTCTTCATTTTTTCGACAGAATGCTGACCTCGCATTATTTAGAGAACTACCGTTTCACTGTCCTACCGATGCGCCCCACCCCCTCGTGACGGCGTGCGCTGAGTCTCACCCATAGGCACTATGGCGCCGTCGCGGGGGTACGGTACAGAGGGAGGTCGCGTTCCGGCATTGATACTTGATGTACACCTCGTAGATAGATTCGAGACTGGGGGCGACGGGTCACGTCCGTCGTTGCGTGATTTGAGAGCCGTACTCAAACCGATGCAGTCTCCCCAGCGGGGAGGTGAAACTATGATCTTGAGAGGTCCATTTTTTTGATTTTTGAACGCAAGTCCATTTTCTTGGCACTTTCTATTGGCTCGCTTACACTTAGCGAGCTGATGGACAAGACAATTGTATTCTTGGCTATGTACATGAAAATACAGCACGACACACGTCGCGTCGAAGCACGATGGTACAAAAATAAAAAGGAGATTGTACACACCTCGCCGGGCAACTCCACCCTATGCTTCACCGCGGGATCAGGCTCGAGGGCCTTGCGCTTGATCTCATCGAGGAGGTCGGGATGGCCGATGACAGCATCCAGAAACACGCTCGCTGCAAATAATAAAGCTAGACTCACTGGTACAGCTGGTGACGAAATTGTTCATCGCCATCGGTTTCCCAAGGATATTCATACTCCCGCCCATTCCCATCCCCATCCCCTGCATCTGCCCCGCCCCCGCCGACTGAGTGGACGCATCCTCGCCTCCACTGTTGCTCCCGCTCCATCGACCGGACTCCCACCATACCCCGCCGGCATGTCATCGTACGGCTGCGACGCGAGCTCCATCGCCGCATCGCGCGCCTCGTCGTACATGCTCTCCTCGACGAGCGTGACCACGGCGGGTTCGATGTGAAGCTGCGTTTTCGGGGTAGCTGGGAGGAGGACGATGTGATGGACGAGGCACGGGAGGGGCCTGGCGTGCGTCTGTTGTCGTAGTGCTCGTGCTCGTAGTGCTGGGGGACGTGTCAAATGCGAATGGGGGTTGGATGTGGTGAGGGTTGAAGGGATTCGCCGAGGGACTGATGGGCGTGGACGGGGACAGCGTGAAGAGGCGCCGGGAGACGGGTTTATCGGCGATGGGTTGGCCGGCGAGGTGACGGTCAACGACGAGATGTTGAGTGAAAGTGACCCGCCTCGGCCGAGGTGGTGCTGGTCAGACGCCCATGAACGGCGGGTAGTCCGACTGTTGGGGCATCAGCTGCTGGTGAGGCCATTGCTGACGAGGTGCGTAGTCGTGGTGATTGGGTAGTTTGAGTTGTCGAGGTGCGACATGGTGGTCGCAGTGATCACCCTCCACTCCAAATTACTGATCACTTTCTATTAGCCGATCCAGATCTCACACCAACACAACCTCTGTTCCTCCTCCACTCTCCTCCTCCGTCACACGCTTCGTCTCTGTCACGACCACGTCCCATCGCTGTCCCCCAACGTCCTCCACGCCATCTGTCTCCCACTCCCAGTCCACACCTGACACGTAACATCACGCCTCATGGTCTCTCCCATCCGCACACCCCGCTCGCCTATCCCCTCTTTTCCACCTTCCGCACTTTCCCGCTTCACTCAGAACCCTGCCAAGGCATGCCCATCCCCTGTCCCAGCGCTCCCCATGTATGTACCTGTACAATATTATTTCTATGCATGTTCGTACTGTACATGCCAATCAATACGAGACTGTCCGGCCGGCATCCTCCAGGCTCTGGCAGCCTGACATCCCGTCCACGCCTTCCTTCCTCTGCGCAACATGCTTTCCTTCAGGGCCACGCTCGCCATGATCCCCGAACACAACACGTACATCGGTCGTGGTCTAGCCCGTGCTCACCCCGGGTCCTGCATCCCAAAGTAATCCTCAGACGACGCAGAACGTGGATCTTGCGATGGGTACGGCGATTGACCAGCACCCTCCCTTCCACATTCGAGTCATCCTCCCGCGGGCGTTACATACGTCCAACAGCGCCCACCAAATATAGATTCAGCGTCAGGGGCGCGGGTCTATCGGACGTTCAAGCAAATCCCTCCTCAAATCCAAACACGATCCGCAATATGGAAAGGGGGTTCAAAATATGCATATGGCCATGCAATCACTGAGCTATACATGTACAGCAAGTCCATATATATCAAACTCGAAAAGATTTACTGTACATAAGAACCCAGATTCCAGCCAACCCAAGCACGAAACTTGAATTCCAAAAACAGGCCAAAAACACACACGATTTGACGCGCACCACATTGTCCCCTCCCCGTCGACCCTGCATCGAGAAGACGTTTCCGCGAAAGCACTTACGCACTGACGGCGCTAAAACGCTTGAATGTGTCAGGATTTGCTCCTCGGGGGTGGAATGACGCACGATTTATGACCCAGTAACAACTCGTCGAGGTTGATACAGCAGGCTCGACGCCCGGTCCTTCTGCAAGGTGCGAATTGGCGTTAAGAGTGGGAGGACGTTGAAAGTTTGATTGAATGAACCACATATATAAATGTGTACTTGACTGGAACGACGCATCCTGCGATTCCGACTCTGATGGCTACTCGATGTCCGACGTTCCTTGTAAGTTAAGAGGCGGACTTGACGCTGTCCGAGAAGGGGGGTGTTGGTAACGAGTACGGTACGCAGTCCAGAGACTTCTCATCCAGTGATAAGATTGAGGTATACTGGAATTCGAATAAATCGCTGGGCCCGGGGTGTATTGGATAAAACGGCGTTGAGGCTGAGCCTTGACACTCGGTCTTCACCGCCAATTGCTATATATATGTACAGTGAGGACGAGTACCTATAATGCAGGTGTGCGTTAGCTTCACGCGGGGAATACGTAGTAAGTCCAGAACGTAGATCTGCAAACACAAGCTTCGTATATGTAGCTCGCAGTTCCGAGCTCGTCGTGAGTAAGTATCAAGAGGTATCAAGTCGAAATTGATATACTATCTCAAGATGTCCGAGCTCGACAAACAGGTGTGGGTGATCTGAGGTATGCACGGGCGTTTACGTCCAACGACGCCCAGTAAATATAGATTTGACATTCTCACCCGCTCGGGGCTATCGGACGTTGTGAGGATCTTTGGTATGTAATTTCCTTCCATCCACCGACGTACTTTCGAATCTGGTTTTATTGGAAGAGCCTGCAATAAGTCTGCGTTGCACGGTACGTATCTTACGGATGTCAAAAGTCAAAAAGATTCCTACTCATGTGCACGCGCTGATCCTCTCCAAAAGCAGGTCAAAGAAACACATGAACGAGTGCCATCACGCTGCGCGTCCCCATCGACCCTGCACGAAGAAGACATTTGCGCATATGGACGTCGGGCGCTAGTACGCGCTTATTTCCACACCTCGATGGCCAGGCGGAATGAAAGTTATTGGTCCTCGGAGAGCTGGAGGAAGGGGTGCAATCAGCGAATGTAGGACGGGAAAGTGGTAAGTTGATCGCGTTTGATTATCTTTGATCTCGACGTTGACACTGCCGTTCACCGATAAGTAGAAGGATTGAAGAAAATATGACAAGAGACGCGAGCGCAACACGTCATGGTAAGTCCTCTCTACCATGCACGAAATCTACTTGGTAACAATATTATAGATCATCCTCACTTGAAACGACACCATTTGCTGCAGCATCAAGATCACAACCACCAACGCAATCGCAATCGATAACAACGGCAATCGCAACGAAGAGATCGACGTTGGAACTATACGAATACGTGCAAGAGGTAAGAAATCGTTATTATTTCATTAAACATCGCATTTATTAACAACTACGAACAGCTACTATCTATCTACTTTACGTCCTCTTATCCCCCTTTCGCTCCCGTTGCCTCTGTCAAACGCGCCCACAAGACCAAACGAATAGACGCCACAACCTCCACGCTTACGACACGCTCAAATCGCTGGATACGACGCTGGAACGGTCCTCGATGGAGGCGGGAAGGTTGGAAGGTGAGGAGGAGGACGTGTTTCCCCAGTCCCGCTACTCGAAGCATGCACCAACAGCGCGCACGACCTCTTCCCCACCGCTTTGTCCACCTCACACACACCACACACACACCACACACACCACTCACTGTGCCCATCCTCCTCGACACCGAAACGACCGCGATCCAACGACCATCCCGTCATTCTACCCATTCGTAACACCCGCCGCACGTCCTCTCCACACAAGAAACCGTGCGCAAGACCCTCTTCTCCCCGACGAAACGCGTCATACCACCTAGGACACACCCTCTTCAACCAACGACGAACGTCTGCAATCCTCCAACGAACGTTCTCGTGCTGTGGTAGCCGCGCACGAGTGCTGGGATGCAGCACACCGCACCAGGGTTACGAGCGGGCACGGGGAAGGACATCGTTGCGAACGATGTGGGCGTCTGGCTCACCAGGGGAGAGACCGCGTTGGGTATCTTGATGCACTCGCGCTCTTACCTCCTTTCTGGCACCAGGACGACGAGCACACCACGGAACGGCGAGAGTTTGGGTGGGGAGGTCGAGCTGCCTGTGCCGTCCCTCGTCGTCCCCACGGCCTCGTCGTCGACACTCACAATACGCTACCCCTACGTATCTACTGTATCGACGTGCCTACAACCCCCCTGATCACTTCCTCTCAATCACTGCAAGGTGGTCGAACTCAGCAACATCCCGCCACCGAACCACGACGGCGTCCCGCCCTGCTTTTCACGACGCACCACGACGATCTTGCGTGCGCGTTCGTTTGAGGAGAACCTGTAGAAACGGGTTAGGTATGTCGAGTATATTATGTTCGTTGATCAGGGACTTACCATCTTTTGGACAGACGGCAGAAGGACCGCAGACAACGGAGGGAGCAGCAGATGGATTTCGGTCCATCTGCTTTATTGTATCCCACCTACCTCGCGTCAGCGCTTTGTTCTCGAGACGGCAGAGGACGTACGCTCACCGACGACCCCCAGGACCTTTTTCCTTTCGTGTTCACGTTGCTGGATTTCGGACGAGCACCGCAGGATGCTGAAGACGATCGGCCGTGAGCGACTGTAGCGGATTAGGAATGCGCGGCTCACCTCTTCCCACGCGCACGACGGACAATGAGATGGCTACGAAGGGACGGTCAGAAAGTGGCAGGAGATGTTAGGGATGGATGGGGAGACGAACCAGTGACGAAGGGGCGGGGGGAGATCAGTGAGCAGAAGAGGAACGAGAGGAGGAGGAAGGGACGGACGATCGAGCCTACCCGACTCCCTGATGCAAACCTCAGTGGGCGATCGGTCCATCTGCCTTACTGTAGATGGACTTGATCAGTACTGTACCGATCTGTATGGTGGCAACCGGTGGGGGGTGCGTTACGTGCCAAGCCGACCTGGCGTTAGCAACCCGTGTTCAATTTTGCGTTACGCAGGTAAAATAGGCAACCAGAACCTCAATTTTGGTACTATTTTGAGTAGTTTTTCCACCTAAAAAAGTATGAGGAATGTTGCAACCGCCAATATGAGCGAAATTCGAGCAAAAAAAAGGTTTTGGGGTTAGAATTCAGCCAATTCTGAGGATTCCTGAGTCCCCGCCAGAGCGTGACGTCCTGAGCGTTAGCACCCCTGCGTTACGCGTTACGGTTGGCACCATACAGATCGGTACAGTATTTTGTTCTCGGACGGCACGTGAAGGACGTGCACTTACCGCTGCTCCTACCGATCGGTGGACAACGCTGCCTCTAACCACCACCACGACTGGAGGGGAAACGATCAGCGTACCGCCGGATGTGCAAGTCATATAGGGAGACACGAACCGACTATGCGGCGCACGATCGTGCTCGGGAGTGGGGGAAGGAGAGCGGGCAGAGGAGAAGTGCGAGAGTATGAGACGGGGGAGGAGGAGAGGAGAGGAGGGAATGAACGGAGGAGGGGAATGTCGAAACAGTAAGCCCACCACCCCTTTTTATACCTACGCGCTCGGCTAACGGAAGATCTATCCAGATCTCCGCTCATCCTCACCCTATCTTCCGCAAAACTTCGCGTCCCCACGGCTTGCCAAGAGGTCCGAATTTCGCGATTGACCGGATATTTGGGAAGACGTCTAGTATGCAGGGTGGCGCATGGATTGGCGAGTGGGACGCAACGGAGTTGTAATGGCTGGGTCGGCTGGTGTGGAGGCGGACGGGATCGTTTCTGCTTTGACTAGATGTATTGGATAGAGAATGGGTAGGAGGAGGGAATGAGAACCTAAGGAGACAGAGGCCAGACCACAGAGACGAAAGACCGGGAAAGTACATGTCCCTCCTCCGTTCCTGTTTCTGTCTTCGCGTTACTAACTGAAATTGTTTTCCCAGCCGTAAATGTCCCGCTTCCGAATATCAGTAATCACGTCCAATTTCCCTACAGCTACTGGGCGCTAACTACGGGCATGATACCACCGACGGTTACACCTTCGATGGAACACTCGCGCACCACCCTGTATGCCGTCTCGCCGTCTCTGCCCAAACAATCCAACGACATCCTAGACAAGCACCTTTCCACCTGTCGCTCAAGTGCTCTCGGGTGAGGAGACGAGGCCAAGAGGGAGGGTCGGGCAATGAAGGAGACAATGGGGCAGGGAAGGTACAACGGAGGCGAGGGTACAGAGAAATGTACGTACCTTCGTTCCTGTTTCAAGCTAACATTTCCACGCACTAAACGAATTGTTTTCCCAGCCGAATTTTCACACATCAATCCCGGAAATTCGGAACGACAGGAAAATTTCGACAGAACTTTCCGTTGCGCCACCCACTCCTCGCGCGCCGCTCGTTTGTTTCCAACGTACGTATCTTCTCCGTCCCTGTTTCTAACCCAACTAACAAAAAATGTTCTTCCAGTCGTGCTTTCGCTCCCGAACATCAAACCGTATCCTAACTACCGATACGATACCACCTACAGTTACTATCTCCACCTGGATTTCGACCCTACGCAACGCGCCATCCATTCTTCCACCGCCTCTCCTCACGACCAACTACGAGGACCAAAGACACCCACCCACCGACTCAGGATACTGGGCAATCTATGGGGAAGTCTAAGCTATGAAGGAGAAGGTGGGAACAGGAAAGTAGAACAGAGACGAGCATGCTGGAAAACGTATGTATTCTCTGTTCCTGTTTCACGCCGATGTTCCTACGTGCTAAACGAACCATTTTCCCAGGCGAAAATTTCTCGCATCAAGTGAGTAATTCGGAAGAACGGTACGGGCGAAACGTCCTTGCGCCACCCCACCCCGATCTTCTGACGGCCCTTCTCTTCGCCCACCTTTCCGACCAGTGCCCGAACGATGGTTTCGCTGTTCAAGTCCACGATTCCCGAACGACACACCATTCACATCTTGCAACCAAACCTCATGCATGCTCAATGGCGGATGTCCAGGACTCGTTGATGCGTCGTTTACGCGATATGTGAGCGAGGACGATGCGTGATCCTCATGGCTCTCGATGAGCCGAGCCATTTCCCTTCCTCTATCCCTGACCTTCGCATAGGACTGACCGGCCTCTTCTCTGTCTACGTCATCAGGAACTTCTCCATGCCGGAAACTCCGTGTGCCTCAACATCAGCTGCCGAATCTTGCACCGATCTGCGTAAGTTTCCCTCTAACGTATGACCCTGCTCAAGCGTCTATGCATTTTTTGGCATGGCTGGGATGTCCCGCCAGAATCCGAGGTGGACACTACTATGGTGGGGGCCGCGTCCTGGTAGTCGCCGGCATCCAAGTATATCTATCTTTTCTTCTCTACCCCACACGGCTGATCATGAATGTATTCTGACTTTGGGTGCCGTTCGGGATCTATTTTCGGGTAGCATTTCTGGACGAGTAGAGGTGATTGAGTATTCGTAGATTGCATTCAGGGCATGTACATAACTATTTTGAATGAATAGATATCATTTTAAAATGCTCGGCGATGTGGCAATGGCGAGCGAGTCCCTCGGTGCGTCATTTGACTCGATCATGATCGTTTGTGATCGATAACGCTCATGTTGTCGAAGTGCGCCTTTCCACCCCGCATCGTCCTTCTCCATACAGATCCAATACTGTAGTATATGTGTTGCA
This sequence comes from Hypsizygus marmoreus, assembly GCA_013433165.1. Taxonomy (NCBI): domain Eukaryota; kingdom Fungi; phylum Basidiomycota; class Agaricomycetes; order Agaricales; family Lyophyllaceae; genus Hypsizygus; species Hypsizygus marmoreus. Next base: position 608,447 of record CM024089.1, on the reverse strand, counting down.
TTTAGTGAGTCCAGGTATCTACATGATATCACAACCTTCAGATGGCTATGAGATGTTCACGAGAGACTAGATGACTTTCGGAAACTTGAAGAGCTCAACCAGCAACTCGATTAGCGGAATTTCACCTGCAATACATCATATTGAAGGAACTGAAACTCGTCAATAGCAGCGGATCACCGAGGTAGCATGGCAACGGTGAGACGAGTCGCGATCAGAATACCGATTTCTCAGCAAAGCAAAATAGAACTCATTTGACCAGTGGTGCACCGTGATCTCATTCAATTGACGTCCTCCGTAATCCAGAGCAATCGAAGCCCAGCATGTTACCGGATTCACTTTTCTGTGTGGGTCGAGAATTGCATTTCGGAATCCATAGATCAGACGTGAATTTTCTAATGACGATCGTGCTTGAAGCGTGCCAGTTGACTTGTTTCTTTCAGGCATTCAGAGTCGCAAGGAGAAGGAGATCACTGGGAAGGTAGCGAAGAGAACACGACCATGGATTTGCCACAGATACTGGGAGAGGTATTCATTCAATGCTAATTTTTGAAAGGTGTCTAATTCAAACACCAAGGTTGTAGCTCTCGCGGCGCAAATTCACGCAGATACTTGGAAATGCGTGTTTCTTGAATTCACATTTGTATTCATTTTGTCAGTACTGTTTCTGGTCAACCTTGCTTGCTTCAAATGAAACCGAAACCGCACGAATAGATCATGATGGTTTGTAATTTGCGGGATACCAGTAGTTGGTATGATATCTTGTCTGGATACTTTGCCTATGATGTCAGTGCCATTCAGCTGTGTCCCGTTTCACAATTATAAAATATATTATCCAGCCTACCAACTTCGCGTCCTATGGGCCAGCTTCCGCATGCTTGGCAGGTTCCTCGGAATGCACAATATTGTGGAATCATGCCAACATTAGGTAAAATGTACAAGCTAATTTTCTGGTATCATGACGAACAATGGGACCACTGACCTGGGGCAGAAACTGATTGCTTCTGCAGCGCTCTTCGTGATTGAGAATTCTGGTTGCAATATGGGAGATTTCATCCTGTTCGGATGCAGGCATCAGATCAGGGTAGAACTGGCAGTCTCCAGGAACCCCGATCGGCTGCAAAATAAATCGACCGAATTCCAGAAGTTGTGAATATTGACATCACGGAAACCTGTATGTTTGCGACCCTGCAAAAATACAGTTCTCCGTGATAGCATTACTCACACACCTGGCTCTGGTGGTCAGTAAAGGTCAGTTTGGATTTCCACAATTTCATTTGAGGCATGAAACTCGAAGGGCTGGTGACGAATAGCATCAGAATCCCCCTTGAATGGTTTGCTTGCAAGAACATGTGAAAGGTTTGTTGAGTGTTTCCGAGTCAGGCTTGCAAGCTTCGAGGTTGCAAGTCTGTGTGAATGCTCAGGGCTCAGAATTTAGGTTAGCGCTTGGAAGAACAACCCTGAAACAAACTGAACAGGTGAGTGGAATTAGAATTTACGTGAGGTCGGTGAGAATTGCACGGAATTCTCAGAGTGATCGGATGTGCGATCATTTCTCAAAAAATTCTGATGAGTGTTATCTCCGCTCTGTCAACGTATAAAGACTCACCCAAATTCTCCTCTCGCACCCATCTCTCCCCACCACGATGGCTGTCGTGATGCCGATTTCTCTGCACGGTCTGGTCAACATTGTCATTGTCACCAACTATAGTATGCATCCAGGGCTCACGAGAGGTATGTTATGTTTGTTTGATATATCTTTTTCAGTGACTGAGTCCACGGTTGTTAAGATTTCATTTCGCGGTCAAGAGGCGCGACTGAAGATGATCGATGGCGGTAAATTTACCAAACTAGGCAAGTTTTGGTTTATTTATTCCTGAGGGCATCGTCGTCTGATGGCCAATTTCCCTGTTCAGCGCGCTCGATCACTGTTTCTCTCTCGACCACAACTACATCCTCAACGCGAAATTCATGGCCCAGCTTGGCCATTTACGGCTATCTATGACAATGCATGCCGTCCGCATCTTTCAAAACGTGCCTTCCACTCAGACGGCATCCAGTAGCATAAACATAAGGTTATCACGGTAACAAGTAAGTCGTTCTTATTTTTGCTATCCGTTCTATGACCTGATCCAGCCTATTCATTTCTAGCTTCGGTGCCGCTCCTCTCAGCTACCATACTTATATGTGTATACTGCTGCTGCTATGTGCCGATGGACATGAGACGCTTGACACTACATGCGACATCACGTCCGCATCAAGTTCACCCGATTTAGCAAGAGATCACTAGCAAGTGGGAGATTGTTAACAAATGGCTATGCAGGGTGTTTTTGGGGGCTCGTAAGACATGTGCCTGGGAACCATTCACTGCGTACGTAGTTCTCTCTGTTCTTTGACTATTGTTTACTGAATGTCTCTGCAGGCTGCAGTTAATCATTGTATCCTTGTCCCTGCAATTCCTCCCCACGCATGCTCTTCAACCTTGCGATTCATGCATTCACATGTTGGGGAAATCATAGGCAAGAATATGGACGATGTGTTCTCGGTGTCTGCGAGTATCCGACGCAGACAACGTTACACAATGTCTGATGTCGACTTGCAGCTGCACGTCATATGTCAGAACCATGTTACGGCCTCATTCACCCCCCCTGCACTGGGGTATGTGCCCGCTGTCCGGAACAATGTATATAGTGTAGTTGCTGGGTTCCGCGGCATGAGACATGCCGTCCGCGGATACTAAGATCATGTTCGCGAACTTCTTCAATGTTCTCGACTTGCTGTCTTAGCAGTCCACCCTTTTTGTTTGTGTTGGAACTTTCTTGTCTCGGAATGACTGATAGACTTTGTAAGTTGTTTCTTCGATATTCTTATGTTTCCTGAGCTCACATATGCATCAGTATATTATGCCGCCCCTACGTTTCACGTCCCCAGAGTGCAGAAGACACAGTGATTTTTCGGAAATTTCATTTTTGAGCTTCCGGGAAACGCTGTCATGGCGTCATGCTTTTGTTGCACCGAACGTACACCTGAGATGACCCCTGCACTATACGTCGATGTCGCAGCTACATAAAACCTGTCCTAGCTGCGGCGAAAGCTCGGAAATTATATTTTTCGACTTCCCGCAATTGGTGTCGCAATGCTCGGTAAGTTGTGGTTTCTGTAGTAGATTTTTGTTCATGATGCTTACATTCTGTGGGTCCTTTGCAGTCATCGTGACGATGTATTCGTCGTGAGCAGCGCGAAGCGCTGCTTGTCTCCCTCGTCGTATGTCGACGTCGAAATATACATCGTACACAACCACACCCAACGCTCCTTGTTGTAGCATGACCACCACTAGTACTAACGCAACATATGGACGGCATAAATTCAGTAATTTGGGTTTTGGATGTCCGGGGAACGGGGTCGCGAGGATAGGTAAGTTCGCGTTTATCTACATGTATGATCTTCATTATGCTAATGTCCTTCGTCGTTCTCGTAGCCGTCGTAACGTTGAGCAGCGCAAAGTGCTGCTTGTCCTGTCGACTGATGCGTACCCCTACACACGATGGCCCATGCTGCACCACTGCCATGACGGCTCATATGACGATATATGGACGGCGCAAATTCGGTAATTTGATTTTTGGACATCCGGGAAACGTGGTCACGAGGATAGGTAAGGTCTCATTTATCTACATGTATGGTCTTCAGAATGCTAATGTCCTTCGTCGTTCTCGTAGCCGTCATTGTGAGCAGCGCTTCGCGCTGCTTGTCTGCTTTGGCATCATGTCGGCTTGAAGCATACACCTACACCCAGTGGCCCATGCTGCACCATGCCACGACGACCCATACGACGATATATGGACGGCGTAAATTCGGTGATTTGATTTTTGGACGTCCGGGAAATGGGGTCACGATGCTAGGTAAGTCTTCCATTGTGTTCACATTCGCTGATCACAATGCTAATGTCCTGCATTGCTCTCGCAGCCGCCATTACGTCAGATCTATCGTGAGCAGCGCGACGCGCTGCTCGTCTCCCTCTCCTGTTCGCCCCTCATGACGCCGTCGGCGATGATGTGTCGAACGTTTGATCATGTACTGATCATCGTGGAGGTGTGTGTTGTCTTCTATGTTCATGTTTGCCTTTGCTTATGCGCTACCACTTGCAGATGTAGCACGAAGTGCTGCTCGCTGTCTGGCCACTGATCTTCATGTTTCCGTGACCTCACTCGTACAAGGTATGTTTCGTCATCTAGTTGTGCATGAATACCTTCTAACATTTATCTACTTGCAGTACTATACTACTCCGTTGCATGAAGGTGTCCCGTGTGACGAATATTTTTATCTTGATGGTAAGAGTAACATTCCTTCGTGACCGCTATGTCTGAACTGATCTTGACCTTGTCTTGTAGATATTCTGCCGGCACCCACCTCTGCGCACATGAGGCCGCGTGGCGTCTCTCGCTCTCGTCACGCAAACGCCGTCCATTCAGTTCACGAACAACGACCCACCATATACATACTGCACATAATGTGAGTATTTCGTTTTACTATTTCGTGAGTGGATTGCTTATCTTTTGTTCGGTGTATTAGTGTGCAAGTCCGGCGAACAGCGAGAAACGGCGACACGGCACTGCATATAACATTGTCAGAATATTGGTAAGTCTCGGCTTCTTCATTTTTTCGACAGAATGCTGACCTCGCATTATTTAGAGAACTACCGTTTCACTGTCCTACCGATGCGCCCCACCCCCTCGTGACGGCGTGCGCTGAGTCTCACCCATAGGCACTATGGCGCCGTCGCGGGGGTACGGGTACAGAGGGAGGTCGCGTTCCGGCATTGATACTTGATGTACACCTCGTAGATAGATTCGAGACTGGGGGCGACGGGTCACGTCCGTCGTTGGCGTGATTTGAGAGCCGTACTCAAACCGATGCAGTCTCCCCAGCGGGGAGGTGAAACTATGATCTTGAGAGGTCCATTTTTTTGATTTTTGAACGCAAGTCCATTTTCTTGGCACTTTCTATTGGCTCGCTTACACTTAGCGAGCTGATGGACAAGACAATTGTATTCTTGGCTATGTACATGAAAATACAGCACGACACACGTCGCGTCGAAGCACGATGGTACAAAAATAAAAAAGGAGATTGTACACACCTCGCCGGGCAACTCCACCCTATGCTTCACCGCGGGATCAGGCTCGAGGGCCTTGCGCTTGATCTCATCGAGGAGGTCGGGATGGCCGATGACAGCATCCAGAAACACGCTCGCTGCAAATAATAAAGCTAGACTCACTGGTACAGCTTGGTGATGAAATTGTTCATCGCCATCGGTTTCCCAAGGATATTCATACTCCCGCCCATTCCCATCCCCATCCCCTGCATCTGCCCCGCCCCCGCCGACTGAGTGGACGCATCCTCGCCTCCACTGTTGCTCCCGCTCCCATCGACCGGACTCCCACCATACCCCGCCGGCATGTCATCGTACGGCTGCGACGCGAGCTCCATCGCCGCATCGCGCGCCTCGTCGTACATGCTCTCCTCGACGAGCGTGACCGACGGCGGGTTCGATGTGAAGCTGCGTTTTCGGGGTAGCTGGGAGGAGGACGATGTGATGGACGAGGCACGGGAGGGGCCTGGCGTGCGTCTGTTGTCGTAGTGCTCGTGCTCGTAGTGCTGGGGGGACGTGTCAAATGCGAATGGGGGTTGGATGTGGTGAGGGTTGAAGGGATTCGCCGAGGGACTGATGGGCGTGGACGGGGACAGCGCTGAAGAGGCGCCGGGAGACGGGTTTATCGGCGATGGGTTGGCCGGCGAGGTGACGGTCAACGACGAGATGTTGAGTGAAAGTGACCCGCCTCGGCCGAGGTGGTGCTGGTCAGACGCCATGAACGGCGGGTAGTCCGACTGTTGGGGCATCAGCTGCTGGTGAGGCCATTGCTGACGAGGTGCGTAGTCGTTGGTGATTGGGTAGTTTGAGTTGTCGAGGTGCGACATGGTGGTCGCAGTGATCAACCCTCCACTCCAAATTTACTGATCACTTTCTATTAGCCGATCCAGATCTCACACCAACACAACCTCTGTTCCTCCTCCACTCTCCTCCTCCGTCACACGCTCTCGTCTCTGTCACGACCACGTCCCCATCGCTGTCCCCCAACGTCCTCCACGCCATCTGTCTGCCCACTCCCAGTCCACACCTGACACGTAACATCACGCCTCATGGTCTCTCCCCATCCGCACACCCCGCTCGCCTATCCCCCTCTTTTCCACCTTCCGCACTTTCCCGCTTCACTCAGAACCCTGCCAAGGCATGCCCATCCCCTGTCCCAGCGCTCCCCATGTATGTACCTGTACAATATTTATTTCTATGCATGTTCGTACTGTACATGCCAATCAATACGAGACTGTCCCGGCCGGCATCCTCCAGGCTTCTGGCAGCCTGACATCCCGTCCACGCCTTCCTTCCTCTGCGCAACATGCTTTCCTTCAGGGCCACGCTCGCCATGATCCCCGAACACAACACGTACATCGGTCGTGGTCTAGCCCGTGCTCACCCCGGGTCCTGCATCCCAAAGTAATCCTCAGACGACGCAGAACGTGGAATCTTGCGATGGGTACGGCGATTGACCAGCACCCTCCCTTCCACATTCGAGTCATCCTCCCGCGGGCGTTACATACGTCCAACAGCGCCCACCAAATATAGATTCAGCGTCAGGGGCGCGGGTCTATCGGACGTTCAAGCAAATCCCTCCTCAAAATCCAAACACGATCCGCAATATGGAAAGGGGGTTCAAAATATGCATATGGCCATGCAATCACTGAGCTATACATGTACAGCAAGTCCATATATATCAAACTCGAAAAGATTTACTGTACATAAGAACCCAGATTCCAGCCAACCCAAGCACGAAACTTGAATTCCAAAAACAGGCCAAAAACACACACGATTTGACGCGCACCACATTGTCCCCTCCCCGTCGACCCTGCATCGAGAAGACGTTTCCGCGAAAGCACTTACGCACTGACGGCGCTAAAACGCTTGAATGTGTCAGGATTTGCTCCTCGGGGGTGGAATGACGCACGATTTATGACCCAGTAACAACTCGTCGAGGTTGATACAGCAGGCTCGACGCCCCGGTCCTTCTGCAAGGTGCGAATTGGCGTTAAGAGTGGGAGGACGTTGAAAGTTTGATTGAATGAACCACATATATAAATGTGTACTTGACTGGAACGACGCATCCTGCGATTCCGACTCTGATGGCTACTCGATGTCCGACGTTCCTTGTAAGTTAAGAGGCGGACTTGACGCTGTCCGAGAAGGGGGGTGTTGGTAACGAGTACGGTACGCAGTCCAGAGACTTCTCATCCAGTGATAAGATTGAGGTATACTGGAATTCGAATAAATCGCTGGGCCCGGGGTGTATTGGATAAAACGGCGTTGAGGCTGAGCCTTGACACTCGGTCTTCACCGCCAATTGCTATATATATGTACAGTGAGGACGAGTACCTATAATGCAGGTGTGCGTTAGCTTCACGCGGGGAATACGTAGTAAGTCCAGAACGTAGATCTGCAAACACAAGCTTCGTATATGTAGCTCGCAGTTCCGAGCTCGTCGTGAGTAAGTATCAAGAGGTATCAAGTCGAAATTGATATACTATCTCAAGATGTCCGAGCTCGACAAACAGGTGTGGGTGATCTGAGGTATGCACGGGCGTTTACGTCCAACGACGCCCAGTAAATATAGATTTGACATTCTCACCCGCTCGGGGCTATCGGACGTTGTGAGGATCTTTGGTATGTAATTTCCTTCCATCCACCGACGTACTTTCGAATCTGGTTTTATTGGAAGAGCCTGCAATAAGTCTGCGTTGCACGGTACGTATCTTACGGATGTCAAAAGTCAAAAAGATTCCTACTCATGTGCACGCGCTGATCCTCTCCAAAAGCAGGTCAAAGAAACACATGAACGAGTGCCATCACGCTGCGCGTCCCCATCGACCCTGCACGAAGAAGACATTTGCGCATATGGACGTCGGGCGCTAGTACGCGCTTATTTCCACACCTCGATGGCCAGGCGGAATGAAAGTTATTGGTCCTCGGAGAGCTGGAGGAAGGGGTGCAATCAGCGAATGTAGGACGGGAAAGTGGTAAGTTGATCGCGTTTGATTATCTTTGATCTCGACGTTGACACTGCCGTTCACCGATAAGTAGAAGGATTGAAGAAAATATGACAAGAGACGCGAGCGCAACACGTCATGGTAAGTCCTCTCTACCATGCACGAAATCTACTTGGTAACAATATTATAGATCATCCTCACTTGAAACGACACCATTTGCTGCAGCATCAAGATCACAACCACCAACGCAATCGCAATCGATAACAACGGCAATCGCAACGAAGAGATCGACGTTGGAACTATACGAATACGTGCAAGAGGTAAGAAATCGTTATTATTTCATTAAACATCGCATTTATTAACAACTACGAACAGCTACTATCTATCTACTTTACGTCCTCTTATCCCCCTTTCGCTCCCGTTGCCTCTGTCAAACGCGCCCACAAGACCAAACGAATAGACGCCACAACCTCCACGCTTACGACACGCTCAAATCGCTGGATACGACGCTGGAACGGTCCTCGATGGAGGCGGGAAGGTTGGAAGGTGAGGAGGAGGACGTGTTTCCCCAGTCCCGCTACTCGAAGCATGCACCAACAGCGCGCACGACCTCTTCCCCACCGCTTTGTCCACCTCACACACACCACACACACACCACACACACCACTCACTGTGCCCATCCTCCTCGACACCGAAACGACCGCGATCCAACGACCATCCCGTCATTCTACCCATTCGTAACACCCGCCGCACGTCCTCTCCACACAAGAAACCGTGCGCAAGACCCTCTTCTCCCCGACGAAACGCGTCATACCACCTAGGACACACCCTCTTCAACCAACGACGAACGTCTGCAATCCTCCAACGAACGTTCTCGTGCTGTGGTAGCCGCGCACGAGTGCTGGGATGCAGCACACCGCACCAGGGTTACGAGCGGGCACGGGGAAGGACATCGTTGCGAACGATGTGGGCGTCTGGCTCACCAGGGGAGAGACCGCGTTGGGTATCTTGATGCACTCGCGCTCTTACCTCCTTTCTGGCACCAGGACGACGAGCACACCACGGAACGGCGAGAGTTTGGGTGGGGAGGTCGAGCTGCCTGTGCCGTCCCTCGTCGTCCCCACGGCCTCGTCGTCGACACTCACAATACGCTACCCCTACGTATCTACTGTATCGACGTGCCTACAACCCCCCTGATCACTTCCTCTCAATCACTGCAAGGTGGTCGAACTCAGCAACATCCCGCCACCGAACCACGACGGCGTCCCGCCCTGCTTTTCACGACGCACCACGACGATCTTGCGTGCGCGTTCGTTTGAGGAGAACCTGTAGAAACGGGTTAGGTATGTCGAGTATATTATGTTCGTTGATCAGGGACTTACCATCTTTTGGACAGACGGCAGAAGGACCGCAGACAACGGAGGGAGCAGCAGATGGATTTCGGTCCATCTGCTTTATTGTATCCCACCTACCTCGCGTCAGCGCTTTGTTCTCGAGACGGCAGAGGACGTACGCTCACCGACGACCCCCAGGACCTTTTTCCTTTCGTGTTCACGTTGCTGGATTTCGGACGAGCACCGCAGGATGCTGAAGACGATCGGCCGTGAGCGACTGTAGCGGATTAGGAATGCGCGGCTCACCTCTTCCCACGCGCACGACGGACAATGAGATGGCTACGAAGGGACGGTCAGAAAGTGGCAGGAGATGTTAGGGATGGATGGGGAGACGAACCAGTGACGAAGGGGCGGGGGGAGATCAGTGAGCAGAAGAGGAACGAGAGGAGGAGGAAGGGACGGACGATCGAGCCTACCCGACTCCCTGATGCAAACCTCAGTGGGCGATCGGTCCATCTGCCTTACTGTAGATGGACTTGATCAGTACTGTACCGATCTGTATGGTGGCAACCGGTGGGGGGTGCGTTACGTGCCAAGCCGACCTGGCGTTAGCAACCCGTGTTCAATTTTGCGTTACGCAGGTAAAATAGGCAACCAGAACCTCAATTTTGGTACTATTTTGAGTAGTTTTTCCACCTAAAAAAGTATGAGGAATGTTGCAACCGCCAATATGAGCGAAATTCGAGCAAAAAAAAGGTTTTTGGGGTTAGAATTCAGCCAATTCTGAGGATTCCTGAGTCCCCGCCAGAGCGTGACGTCCTGAGCGTTAGCACCCCTGCGTTACGCGTTACGGTTGGCACCATACAGATCGGTACAGTATTTTGTTCTCGGACGGCACGTGAAGGACGTGCACTTACCGCTGCTCCTACCGATCGGTGGACAACGCTGCCTCTAACCACCACCACGACTGGAGGGGAAACGATCAGCGTACCGCCGGATGTGCAAGTCATATAGGGAGACACGAACCGACTATGCGGCGCACGATCGTGCTCGGGAGTGGGGGAAGGAGAGCGGGCAGAGGAGAAGTGCGAGAGTATGAGACGGGGGAGGAGGAGAGGAGAGGAGGGAATGAACGGAGGAGGGGAATGTCGAAACAGTAAGCCCACCACCCCTTTTTATACCTACGCGCTCGGCTAACGGAAGATCTATCCAGATCTCCGCTCATCCTCACCCTATCTTCCGCAAAACTTCGCGTCCCCACGGCTTGCCAAGAGGTCCGAATTTCGCGATTGACCGGATATTTGGGAAGACGTCTAGTATGCAGGGTGGCGCATGGATTGGCGAGTGGGACGCAACGGAGTTGTAATGGCTGGGTCGGCTGGTGTGGAGGCGGACGGGATCGTTTCTGCTTTGACTAGATGTATTGGATAGAGAATGGGTAGGAGGAGGGAATGAGAACCTAAGGAGACAGAGGCCAGACCACAGAGACGAAAGACCGGGAAAGTACATGTCCCTCCTCCGTTCCTGTTTCTGTCTTCGCGTTACTAACTGAAATTGTTTTCCCAGCCGTAAATGTCCCGCTTCCGAATATCAGTAATCACGTCCAATTTCCCTACAGCTACTGGGCGCTAACTACGGGCATGATACCACCGACGGTTACACCTTCGATGGAACACTCGCGCACCACCCTGTATGCCGTCTCGCCGTCTCTGCCCAAACAATCCAACGACATCCTAGACAAGCACCTTTCCACCTGTCGCTCAAGTGCTCTCGGGTGAGGAGACGAGGCCAAGAGGGAGGGTCGGGCAATGAAGGAGACAATGGGGCAGGGAAGGTACAACGGAGGCGAGGGTACAGAGAAATGTACGTACCTTCGTTCCTGTTTCAAGCTAACATTTCCACGCACTAAACGAATTGTTTTCCCAGCCGAATTTTCACACATCAATCCCGGAAATTCGGAACGACAGGAAAATTTCGACAGAACTTTCCGTTGCGCCACCCACTCCTCGCGCGCCGCTCGTTTGTTTCCAACGTACGTATCTTCTCCGTCCCTGTTTCTAACCCAACTAACAAAAAATGTTCTTCCAGTCGTGCTTTCGCTCCCGAACATCAAACCGTATCCTAACTACCGATACGATACCACCTACAGTTACTATCTCCACCTGGATTTCGACCCTACGCAACGCGCCATCCATTCTTCCACCGCCTCTCCTCACGACCAACTACGAGGACCAAAGACACCCACCCACCGACTCAGGATACTGGGCAATCTATGGGGAAGTCTAAGCTATGAAGGAGAAGGTGGGAACAGGAAAGTAGAACAGAGACGAGCATGCTGGAAAACGTATGTATTCTCTGTTCCTGTTTCACGCCGATGTTCCTACGTGCTAAACGAACCATTTTCCCAGGCGAAAATTTCTCGCATCAAGTGAGTAATTCGGAAGAACGGTACGGGCGAAACGTCCTTGCGCCACCCCACCCCGATCTTCTGACGGCCCTTCTCTTCGCCCACCTTTCCGACCAGTGCCCGAACGATGGTTTCGCTGTTCAAGTCCACGATTCCCGAACGACACACCATTCACATCTTGCAACCAAACCTCATGCATGCTCAATGGCGGATGTCCAGGACTCGTTGATGCGTCGTTTACGCGATATGTGAGCGAGGACGATGCGTGATCCTCATGGCTCTCGATGAGCCGAGCCATTTCCCTTCCTCTATCCCTGACCTTCGCATAGGACTGACCGGCCTCTTCTCTGTCTACGTCATCAGGAACTTCTCCATGCCGGAAACTCCGTGTGCCTCAACATCAGCTGCCGAATCTTGCACCGATCTGCGTAAGTTTCCCTCTAACGTATGACCCTGCTCAAGCGTCTATGCATTTTTTGGCATGGCTGGGATGTCCCGCCAGAATCCGAGGTGGACACTACTATGGTGGGGGCCGCGTCCTGGTAGTCGCCGGCATCCAAGTATATCTATCTTTTCTTCTCTACCCCACACGGCTGATCATGAATGTATTCTGACTTTGGGTGCCGTTCGGGATCTATTTTCGGGTAGCATTTCTGGACGAGTAGAGGTGATTGAGTATTCGTAGATTGCATTCAGGGCATGTACATAACTATTTTGAATGAATAGATATCATTTTAAAATGCTCGGCGATGTGGCAATGGCGAGCGAGTCCCTCGGTGCGTCATTTGACTCGATCATGATCGTTTGTGATCGATAACGCTCATGTTGTCGAAGTGCGCCTTTCCACCCCGCATCGTCCTTCTCCATACAGATCCAATACTGTAGTATATGTGTTGCATTTAGTGAGTCCAGGTATCTACATGATATCACAACCTTCAGATGGCTATGAGATGTTCACGAGAGACTAGATGACTTTCGGAAACTTGAAGAGCTCAACCAGCAACTCGATTAGCGGAATTTCACCTGCAATACATCATATTGAAGGAACTGAAACTCGTCAATAGCAGCGGATCACCGAGGTAGCACGGCAACGGTGAGACGAGTCGCGATCAGAATACCGATTTCTCAGCAAAGCAAAATAGAACTCATTTGACCAGTGGTGCACCGTGATCTCATTCAATTGACGTCCTCCGTAATCCAGAGCAATCGAAGCCCAGCATGTTACCGGATTCACTTTTCTGTGTGGGTCGAGAATTGCATTTCGGAATCCATAGATCAGACGTGAATTTTCTAATGACGATCGTGCTTGAAGCGTGCCAGTTGACTTGTTTCTTTCAGGCATTCAGAGTCGCAAGGAGAAGGAGATCACTGGGAAGGTAGCGAAGAGAACACGACCATGGATTTGCCACAGATACTGGGAGAGGTATTCATTCAATGCTAATTTTTGAAAGGTGTCTAATTCAAACACCAAGGTTGTAGCTCTCGCGGCGCAAATTCACGCAGATACTTGGAAATGCGTGTTTCTTGAATTCACATTTTGTATTCATTTTGTCAGTACTGTTTCTGGTCAACCTTGCTTGCTTCAAATGAAACCGAAACCGCACGAATAGATCATGATGGTTTGTAATTTGCGGGATACCAGTAGTTGGTATGATATCTTGTCTGGATACTTTGCCTATGATGTCAGTGCCATTCAGCTGTGTCCCGTTTCACAATTATAAAATATATTATCCAGCCTACCAACTTCGCGTCCTATGGGCCAGCTTCCGCATGCTTGGCAGGTTCCTCGGAATGCACAATATTGTGGAATCATGCCAACATTAGGTAAAATGTACAAGCTAATTTTCTGGTATCATGACGAACAATGGGACCACTGACCTGGGGCAGAAACTGATTGCTTCTGCAGCGCTCTTCGTGATTGAGAATTCTGGTTGCAATATGGGAGATTTCATCCTGTTCGGATGCAGGCATCAGATCAGGGTAGAACTGGCAGTCTCCAGGAACCCCGATCGGCTGCAAAATAAATCGACCGAATTCCAGAAGTTGTGAATATTGACATCACGGAAACCTGTATGTTTGCGACCCTGCAAAAATACAGTTCTCCGTGATAGCATTACTCACACACCTGGCTCTGGTGGTCAGTAAAGGTCAGTTTGGATTTCCACAATTTCATTTGAGGCATGAAACTCGAAGGGCTGGTGACGAATAGCATCAGAATCCCCCTTGAATGGTTTGCTTGCAAGAACATGTGAAAGGTTTGTTGAGTGTTTCCGAGTCAGGCTTGCAAGCTTCGAGGTTGCAAGTCTGTGTGAATGCTCAGGGCTCAGAATTTAGGTTAGCGCTTGGAAGAACAACCCTGAAACAAACTGAACAGGTGAGTGGAATTAGAATTTACGTGAGGTCGGTGAGAATTGCACGGAATTCTCAGAGTGATCGGATGTGCGATCATTTCTCAAAAAATTCTGATGAGTGTTATCTCCGCTCTGTCAACGTATAAAGACTCACCCAAATTCTCCTCTCGCACCCATCTCTCCCCACCACGATGGCTGTCGTGATGCCGATTTCTCTGCACGGTCTGGTCAACATTGTCATTGTCACCAACTATAGTATGCATCCAGGGCTCACGAGAGGTATGTTATGTTTGTTTGATATATCTTTTTCAGTGACTGAGTCCACGGTTGTTAAGATTTCATTTCGCGGTCAAGAGGCGCGACTGAAGATGATCGATGGCGGTAAATTTACCAAACTAGGCAAGTTTTGGTTTATTTATTCCTGAGGGCATCGTCGTCTGATGGCCAATTTCCCTGTTCAGCGCGCTCGATCACTGTTTCTCTCTCGACCACAACTACATCCTCAACGCGAAATTCATGGCCCAGCTTGGCCATTTACGGCTATCTATGACAATGCATGCCGTCCGCATCTTTCAAAACGTGCCTTCCACTCAGACGGCATCCAGTAGCATAAACATAAGGTTATCACGGTAACAAGTAAGTCGTTCTTATTTTTGCTATCCGTTCTATGACCTGATCCAGCCTATTCATTTCTAGCTTCGGTGCCGCTCCTCTCAGCTACCATACTTATATGTGTATACTGCTGCTGCTATGTGCCGATGGACATGAGACGCTTGACACTACATGCGACATCACGTCCGCATCAAGTTCACCCGATTTAGCAAGAGATCACTAGCAAGTGGGAGATTGTTAACAAATGGCTATGCAGGGTGTTTTTGGGGGCTCGTAAGACATGTGCCTGGGAACCATTCACTGCGTACGTAGTTCTCTCTGTTCTTTGACTATTGTTTACTGAATGTCTCTGCAGGCTGCAGTTAATCATTGTATCCTTGTCCCTGCAATTCCTCCCCACGCATGCTCTTCAACCTTGCGATTCATGCATTCACATGTTGGGGAAATCATAGGCAAGAATATGGACGATGTGTTCTCGGTGTCTGCGAGTATCCGACGCAGACAACGTTACACAATGTCTGATGTCGACTTGCAGCTGCACGTCATATGTCAGAACCATGTTACGGCCTCATTCACCCCCCCTGCACTGGGGTATGTGCCCGCTGTCCGGAACAATGTATATAGTGTAGTTGCTGGGTTCCGCGGCATGAGACATGCCGTCCGCGGATACTAAGATCATGTTCGCGAACTTCTTCAATGTTCGCGAACTTCTTCAATGTTCTCGACTTGCTGTCTTAGCAGTCCACCCTTTTTGTTTGTGTTGGAACTTTCTTGTCTCGGAATGACTGATAGACTTTGTAAGTTGTTTCTTCGATATTCTTATGTTTCCTGAGCTCACATATGCATCAGTATATTATGCCGCCCCTACGTTTCACGTCCCCAGAGTGCAGAAGACACAGTGATTTTTCGGAAATTTCATTTTTGAGCTTCCGGGAAACGCTGTCATGGCGTCATGCTTTTGTTGCACCGAATGTACACCTGAGATGACCCCTGCACTATACGTCGATGTCGCAGCTACATAAAACCTGTCCTAGCTGCGGCGAAAGCTCGGAAATTATATTTTTCGACTTCCCGCAATTGGTGTCGCAATGCTCGGTAAGTTGTGGTTTCTGTAGTAGATTTTTGTTCATGATGCTTACATTCTGTGGGTCCTTTGCAGTCATCGTGACGATGTATTCGTCGTGAGCAGCGCGAAGCGCTGCTTGTCTCCCTCGTCGTATGTCGACGTCGAAATATACATCGTACACAACCACACCCAACGCTCCTTGTTGTAGCATGACCACCACTAGTACTAACGCAACATATGGACGGCATAAATTCAGTAATTTGGGTTTTGGATGTCCGGGGAACGGGGTCGCGAGGATAGGTAAGTTCGCGTTTATCTACATGTATGATCTTCATTATGCTAATGTCCTTCGTCGTTCTCGTAGCCGTCGTAACGTTGAGCAGCGCAAAGTGCTGCTTGTCCTGTCGACTGATGCGTACCCCTACACACGATGGCCCATGCTGCACCACTGCCATGACGGCTCATATGACGATATATGGACGGCGCAAATTCGGTAATTTGATTTTTGGACATCCGGGAAACGTGGTCACGAGGATAGGTAAGGTCTCATTTATCTACATGTATGGTCTTCAGAATGCTAATGTCCTTCGTCGTTCTCGTAGCCGTCATTGTGAGCAGCGCTTCGCGCTGCTTGTCTGCTTTGGCATCATGTCGGCTTGAAGCATACACCTACACCCAGTGGCCCATGCTGCACCATGCCACGACGACCCATACGACGATATATGGACGGCGTAAATTCGGTGATTTGATTTTTGGACGTCCGGGAAATGGGGTCACGATGCTAGGTAAGTCTTCCATTGTGTTCACATTCGCTGATCACAATGCTAATGTCCTGCATTGCTCTCGCAGCCGCCATTACGTCAGATCTATCGTGAGCAGCGCGACGCGCTGCTCGTCTCCCTCTCCTGTTCGCCCCTCATGACGCCGTCGGCGATGATGTGTCGAACGTTTGATCATGTACTGATCATCGTGGAGGTGTGTGTTGTCTTCTATGTTCATGTTTGCCTTTGCTTATGCGCTACCACTTGCAGATGTAGCACGAAGTGCTGCTCGCTGTCTGGCCACTGATCTTCATGTTTCCGTGACCTCACTCGTACAAGGTATGTTTCGTCATCTAGTTGTGCATGAATACCTTCTAACATTTATCTACTTGCAGTACTATACTACTCCGTTGCATGAAGGTGTCCCGTGTGACGAATATTTTTATCTTGATGGTAAGAGTAACATTCCTTCGTGACCGCTATGTCTGAACTGATCTTGACCTTGTCTTGTAGATATTCTGCCGGCACCCACCTCTGCGCACATGAGGCCGCGTGGCGTCTCTCGCTCTCGTCACGCAAACGCCGTCCATTCAGTTCACGAACAACGACCCACCATATACATACTGCACATAATGTGAGTATTTCGTTTTACTATTTCGTGAGTGGATTGCTTATCTTTTGTTCGGTGTATTAGTGTGCAAGTCCGGCGAACAGCGAGAAACGGCGACACGGCACTGCATATAACATTGTCAGAATATTGGTAAGTCTCGGCTTCTTCATTTTTTCGACAGAATGCTGACCTCGCATTATTTAGAGAACTACCGTTTCACTGTCCTACCGATGCGCCCCACCCCCTCGTGACGGCGTGCGCTGAGTCTCACCCATAGGCACTATGGCGCCGTCGCGGGGGTACGGGTACAGAGGGAGGTCGCGTTCCGGCATTGATACTTGATGTACACCTCGTAGATAGATTCGAGACTGGGGGCGACGGGTCACGTCCGTCGTTGGCGTGATTTGAGAGCCGTACTCAAACCGATGCAGTCTCCCCAGCGGGGAGGTGAAACTATGATCTTGAGAGGTCCATTTTTTTGATTTTTGAACGCAAGTCCATTTTCTTGGCACTTTCTATTGGCTCGCTTACACTTAGCGAGCTGATGGACAAGACAATTGTATTCTTGGCTATGTACATGAAAATACAGCACGACACACGTCGCGTCGAAGCACGATGGTACAAAAATAAAAAAGGAGATTGTACACACCTCGCCGGGCAACTCCACCCTATGCTTCACCGCGGGATCAGGCTCGAGGGCCTTGCGCTTGATCTCATCGAGGAGGTCGGGATGGCCGATGACAGCATCCAGAAACACGCTCGCTGCAAATAATAAAGCTAGACTCACTGGTACAGCTTGGTGACGAAATTGTTCATCGCCATCGGTTTCCCAAGGATATTCATACTCCCACCCATTCCCATCCCCATCCCCTGCATCTGCCCCGCCCCCGCCGACTGAGTGGACGCATCCTCGCCTCCACTGTTGCTCCCGCTCCCATCGACCGGACTCCCACCATACCCCGCCGGCATGTCATCGTACGGCTGCGACGCGAGCTCCATCGCCGCATCGCGCGCCTCGTCGTACATGCTCTCCTCGACGAGCGTGACCGACGGCGGGTTCGATGTGAAGCTGCGTTTTCGGGGTAGCTGGGAGGAGGACGATGTGACGGACGAGGCACGGGAGGGGCCTGGCGTGCGTCTGTTGTCGTAGTGCTCGTGCTCGTAGTGCTGGGGGGACGTGTCAAATGCGAATGGGGGTTGGATGTGGTGAGGGTTGAAGGGATTCGCCGAGGGACTGATGGGCGTGGACGGGGACAGCGCTGAAGAGGCGCCGGGAGACGGGTTTATCGGCGATGGGTTGGCCGGCGAGGTGACGGTCAACGACAAGATGTTGAGAGAAAGTGACCCGCCTCGGCCGAGGTGGTGCTGGTCAGACGCCATGAACGGCGGGTAGTCCGACTGTTGGGGCATCAGCTGCTGGTGAGGCCATTGCTGACGAGGTGCGTAGTCGTTGGTGATTGGGTAGTTTGAGTTGTCGAGGTGCGACATGGTGGTCGCAGTGATCAACCCTCCACTCCAAATTTACTGATCACTTTCTATTAGCCGATCCAGATCTCACACTACAACAACCTCTGTTCCTCCTCCGTCACACACCCTCGTCTCTGTCACGACCACGTCCCCATCGCTGTCCCCCACGTCCCCCACGCCATCTGTCTGCCCACTCCCAGTCCACACCTGACACGTAACATCACGCCTCATGGTCTCCCATCCGCACACCCCGCTCGCCTATTCCCCTCTTTTCCACCTTCCGCACTTTCCCGCTTCACTGAGAACAGAACCCTGCCAAGGCACAACCATCCCCTGTCCCAGCGCTCTCCGTGTATATCCCAGTACAATATTTATTTCTATGCATGTTCGTATACATACCGTACATGCCAATCAATACGAGACTGTCCGGCATCCTCCAGGCTTCTGGCAGCCTGACATCCCGTCCACGCCTTCTTTCCTCTGCGCAACATGCTTTCGTCAGGGACACGCTCGCCATGATCCCCGAACACAACACGTACATCGGTCGTGGTCTAGAGGCGGCATCCCCCGTGCTCACCCCGGGTATCAGCCTCGCACGACGCAGAACGTGGACTCTTGCGGTGGGTACGGCGATTGACGTGCACCCTCCCTTCCACATTCGAGTCATCCTCCCGCGGGCATTACATACGTCCAACAGCGCCCAGTAAATATAGATTCAGCGTCAGGGGCGCGGGTCTATCGGACGTTCAGGCAAATCCCTCCTCAAAATCCAAACACGATCCGCAATATGGAAAGGGGGTTCAAAATATGCATATGGCCATGCAATTACTGAGCTATACATGTACAGCAAGTCCATGTCAAGCTCGAAAGATTTACTGTAAGAACCCAGATTCCAGCACGAAATTCCAAAAACAGGCGAAAAACACACACGATTTGACGCGCACCACATTGTCCCTCGCCGTCGACCCTGCACCGAGAAGACGTTTCCGCGAGGGCACTTACGCACTGACGGCGCTAAAACATTTGAGTGCGACAAGATTTGTTCCTCGGGGGTGGAATGACGGACGATTTATAAAATAAAATAGCAACAACTCGTCGAGGTTGATATAGCATGCTCGACGCCGCGGTATTCTGCAAGGTGCGAATTGGAGTTAAGAGTGGGAGAACGTTCAAAGTTTGATTGAATGAGCACATATATAAATGTGTACTTGACTTGGAACGACGCATCCTGCGATTCCGATGATGGCTACTCAGTACTCAACGTTCAACGTTCTCTGTAAGAAACGGACTTGACGCTGTCCGAGAAGGGGTTTTGGTAACGAGTACGGTACACAGGCCCAGAGACTTCTCATCCAGTGATAAGATTGGGGTTCGAATAAATCGCCGGGCCCAGGGTGTATTGGATAAAACGGCGCCGTACCGCGCATGAGGGGCTGACACTCGGTCTTCACCGCCAATTGCTATATGTACGAGTACAGTGAGGACGAGTACCTATAATGCAGGTGTGCGTTAGCTTCACGCGGGGAATACATAGTAAGTCCAGCACGTAGATCTGCGAACACAAGCTTCGTATACGTAGCTCGCAGTTCCGAGCTCGTCGTGAGTAGTATCAAGAGGTATCAAGTCGAAATTGAAATGTATCTGAGCTCAACAAACAGGTGTGGGTGATCTGAGGTATGGCAACCAGGGTCCAGTAGGCGACGATGCAGCAGCTCCTTTCCTTTCGAATTCCTCCGTTATAAAAAGGGAATTGGGCATGGATGGATGGATAAAAAATATTGAACACTAGATTCTATGGTTGGACACTCTGGGGATTGAACCCAGGACCTCACGCATGGGATTTTTTGGTACAAAGTATACAAAGCAAGCGTGCGCGCTACCGCTGCGCCAAGAGCCCAGTACAGGTGTAGTTCATTGCGCATAACAAAAGGTATATTGGATGCGTATCGGGTGTGGTTTTGGGGGATGATATGGCTGTAAGTTAAGTACTTGGGGAAAGGGTGTCAACGGAATGGGATAGAACGGGAAAAGAAATCTCGCTGGACACTGAGTGTGGTTGGCTATCGGTAGTCGATCTGCTATTGAAACAGGGCGTCGGAACAAAATGGCGGACACTAACCACTGGTATTCCATGTTCTAAGTAGGAGATAAAAAATGGGAGCCCGGTGCGAAATGTGACTAGACGTATCAGGCTGTTCCATCTTGCAGCCATCTGCACCGACGCGTCTCGTTTGGTGGAAGACGATGGGCTCAGATGCACTGCAGAGCTATATAGGTGCGCTTTGTGGGTGTTGTTTTGAGATCGGCTGGACGCGTGTACGAGCTACAGTCTGGTAGTTGAACGCGTTGTTGTCGAGATATGGTGGCCATGTGATGCCGCATTTGGAATGAACGGCATTGTACTTGTTTGGCAAGAGCTTTCCCCACATTGCCAAATTGAGTTGTGATCGTGATTTCGCCAAGATATTTCCATCACACCTGGTGTTGTTGAAGACCGATCTCACCTTGCCGCAATCGAGGTCTTCAGCGAGCATGAGGATGTTAGAGCTATATAAAAAAAGCTTACTGTATTGGTATGTGCATAGGAGGTTGCCCGGAGAAGGCCGTCTCGATGCTTTAATGGCTCAACCAGAACTTCATGATAAGCGATCGTCCCTCGAGAGAGACCCCACTGCCTTCGGTGTGATATTGAAAACAGATCATAGGAGAGAAAAAGAATAACCTATTTGTCTTGAGCTGCTTCGATCGGCGGAAGGAACAGATTGGTTCAGGCCACTCACCTTCGTCATTCGCTGGTCGAATACTTTCTACCTGGTCCTCTCCCAAAGAAATAATGGTTCCAAAGACATTCATTGTCCTCAGCACCGTTCTCTTCTGCGCTATCTCACTATCTCCAGAACAGCTGCCATCCCACCATTTGTCGAGTTTGCTAGTACGTCCCCGGTGATTCCTGTCGTCCCTCTGCACAGCGCTTACCCTGGTATTCTGTATCCCAGTTCGAATACCGCCACGCCCAAAACGTGAGTGGGCTCCTATCCCGCAAGACTCTAGCTCACGAAGCCACGTCTTCAATCGCCCTCTAGTTTGTTCCCCTTCTTCACCTTCAGCACGTGCCCGGATCGTCACTACAAGGCACTGCACCTCGAAAAGAAACGAGAAAGGCGGCATTATCTGGTCCATCGAGGACAAGAAATTAAATGAGGACACTGGCGAGGCCAAGTGGTCCCTTGTTCAGACCTGTTCGGTGGATGGTGGGTGTCAAGTTAGGGTGGATGGGACTGTGAGGTGTATAGAGCCACAGAACAGGCTGCCGTGGTGGTCGCGCTCCATATATGATACAGTGATTAGGATGATCTGACCTTGTGATATTATTCGATGTCACACAAGGGAAAAAACTATGGTTTTTAGACAAGATCGGTTCAGTGCATCAAATCAATTTGACCTTATCAAATACACTTTTAACTCAGCTACGTTCCCATCCTTCTTACGATGCCTTCTTTGCCCTCCCCCACACGACGTCCCGCACCGCCTCCCCAGGATCACACTTCCTCAGCTTGTCATAATCGTACCACACCAGCGCCTCGTGCGAATGCGCCACGAACGCGCGCTGCGTGAGCGAGTATGCTGATGCCGTGACCCGGAACGTTGCTGGGTCCTCATGGTGTGGCTTGGATTCGTGTTCGGGTGCGTGGTGCGGTGGTTGGGGTCGGTATGCGATTAATAGCTGTTTTGTTGCACTTTGAGGAGGCGGAAGAAGGAAACGAGGGTCAGGAAGTAGACGTACGGTATCAGGGTAAGTCACGGGTCGTCTAAATTGCACTTCGATGGACTTGAGGATGAGCGAGATGCCTTTTCCTTTGATCATGTTTTGGGCCTTTTCAGGCCCGTCGAGTTCTTGACCGAGGGACACCATCCATTGAATACGGCTCTACATATGAAACGGAGTCAATTCAAACCCTCCACACGTGCAATGAGTACTCACAGATTCGAAGAACCGCACTGCACGTCCAGCATAAGATTAGGTTGGGAACGAGAGAAGGGCAGACATACCGTATCGGACGTTGTTTACGTGTCTAGTCATGTTATTAGATTCGAAACTATAACCATCGTAACTATGTAGATCATAGAACTCACTGGAATGAATCCTGATCCCCCCACACGATCCTCTGCTCCCAAAACGAGGCCGGGTCGAATCCCGCCTCCGTGAGCTTGTGTCGCGCCTCCTCTAATGGCTCTACGTCGACTGCATCGTGACTGGGATGGGGGTGCGGCGACTCTGGTCCCTTGGTTCCAGGCGGGATGTGGAATGGCGAAGAAGGGTCTCTGAAGGATGCTTGGAGGGCCTGGAAGATGGTCAGCGGGAGAATGGAAATAAACGGAGAACACGGACACTGATCGTTTTGTGCCGTGCATGGCACCTGATCGTGTGGGCGCCTGTGCCAATGCTGGATGTGGGGAAACGGCGCAAGGAATGGGCGATCATGATGCTTCTTCTACTGCTTCTGGGACCGGGCGGTCGGTCCTCGGGAGACGAGAGTCAGCGGTGTCCTTAAATAACGGTTGCATGTCGGGTCGGAAACTGAACCAACCGGGCGTGCCGAGGGAGATTGGGGGTGCTGCAAAATAGAGACAAATCAGAGGGTCCGATGGAGTCGGGTTTATCCCTCTTTCGTTGACCTCGACAACTTGAATGACAACTGGCAGTCAAACCTTCCCATTTAACTTTCCTGGCATCGACACATCCTATTCTGCTTTGCGCCAGGCCCCTGGACGTTCTTAGTGTAGTGGACCGGCCGAAAATTTCCTCGATATATCCCCTGTAACGGCTGGGCTTCCCCTGTGAGTGAAAAACATACGGAAAACATGAAAATAAACACACCATATGACAGAAAAACATTCCGTATAATAAACTTGGATGTGCTCAGTGCTCACCGCCAGGGACTCGGTGGCCTGTTTAGCGTATAGTTGGGATCCCTTCACACCCCATAGCTCCTCCTTCACATCTGCGTGCTTTACCTAGCGTAGCCGCCGCGAATATGCAGATGTCCGCTTCCGTGACTGGCCGGCAACACGTCATCTTCTCGATGCACTCGGGCTTTCTCTCCTCGATGTCCTTTATGTCAAGGATCTTGAGTTACTAGAGTAATTATAAGCGGTCGATGGAGGATGAATTACTGATCGGGGGACAAGGTTTCGAGCTTGTCGATTGGTATTCTTCTCCAGACTCCCATCCGCATGGCGAGGATTTGTTCCGTCTTCGGCTTGTATATGGCCCATGTGGATGCCGCTGCTCGGTGTGGTTTGTCACTCTGGATAAATGGGTGCAAGAGGAGTGGGAGTTTGAATCGAGGAAGGCGTACATTTAGGCCTCGGGACCCTCAGTCGATTTATTTACAAGAGTTTGATGAGTTTCTTTTTCATTGTGGGACTGCAAGTTTTGGTGCAATAAGCTGAAATTTCCAGTTATCATCGACAAGGTGTGTCCTAAATTATGACAGTCGTTGACGATTCTAACTATCCTTATGAAGTGTATCGTTACATGCCACATCTGGCGCCACTTCAGATTCGTGGTACATCTTGAGCTTTACTGCTGTACATGGTGGTAAACTTCTGGATCACATTATTCTTTTGCCTCGGCCTTACGGTATTTCTTAACTTCGGCTGAGAGGCTATGCGACCGGCCTCAAATCCCAATATCCGGCCGGACCCCTATAGACGCATCCGAGGATCCTTTGTGTCCTGCCTTTGGACTTCAACGATATTCGCAGACTTTTCCCAGGGTCCCGTAATTTTAAATGTCGATGGCTTACTCCTTCCTCGCAACCAATTTTCCCTCGACCTCGACCTCGTATTACAGCACTTCCTTTTCAGTTTTCTCGGTCGCGAGGAATGGAAAACGATACCAAATTGGATGTACGCTGATCCCTCGAGGTACTTCTGTATTGACACACCACGAAGCTGTCATGTGGCAGGACGCTGGCCCTGGTTTGAACTCTCCTCGTCCTCTCACTCCTACGGAAGTTCTCTACGTAAAAGTCGTTTTTTTTGCCTCCGCCCGCTGTTCGAGATATGTCGAATTCTCTGCATTTGTCGCGCTCGAAGCTCAGTCGCAAACGCGGTCACATGATGCTTCGCCGGACTCAGCTCTGCAATTGCTCAATGCTCAATATTGGACCTGCCGTCTTGCTTTTGGTCTTATACTCTGCTCGAAACATATGCAATATACCCTAGTGCTTCAGCGGGCATGAAATTTCGACTTTTTGGCGATTCAATGCCCTTGGAAGTGCATGGTACGCCGGGAACAACGAAAGAGGCTGACACTCCTCTGGCTCGATCGCCGAACCAAAGCCCGCCAAACATCCAGTCAGCCTATAAGAACCTCGCCCAGCCTACTAAACCCCCCATTCCTTTCTTTCTTCTTACCTTCATCTTCACGATCCTGGTGATCGCTTTTCAAACTTTTATTTCTTCAACCACACTCCTATACTTTCACACCTTCACTTCACCTACACCCTATCCTTCTTACACTCATTCATCCTTATATTAACAAACGCCTTTTCATCACCCATTCTAATCTTTAACCATGGCTGTTCTCAACAATCGCTTCACCGCCCTCGCCGCCCTTTGCGCTCTCGCCGCCCTTACGCTCGCGCCCATTCCTGCCGATGGTGCTATGATCCCAATCGAGCTCCCCGACGTTCCGAAGGTTGGGTCTCCCACCGTGGCGGGCTCTGGTGCACCAGGCCCCGAGTCTGCACCGTCTTCCAATGACAAGCCAGCCGCCGCCTCTCATGATGACCCAGCCAGCCACGAAGAACCGGCGAGCTCCGATAAACCGGCCCATTCTGACAAGTCAGCCGCTCCTGCCTCCGATAAGCCCAAGGCGGTTCGTTTTTTGCTCCCTATATGCGCTTTCTTAGTGGCTGACATATTGCTTCTTCCTTATCCAGAGAAGGTTCCTGTCCCCTGGCAATGATGTCTTCAATCTGGCTAGCAGATATCATCGCTTCGGAAGGGCATTGCCCGACAACGCTGAAGACGTAGTGGAGGTGAAACTCCCTGGAATCGCCAACACTAATATCAAGCCTGGACGGTCCATTTCCCAGGATGTTAACCTCAAAGGCTCTCTTGTCAACGCTGACTTGAAGGTCGAGCCGAGATCTGCTCAGCGCCCTTTCCGCACCCGCCGATCCTCGATAGTTATCCCCGGCAAGCATGGCGCATCATACCATGTCTCGTCTTCTCATCGGTCTTCAAGATCTAGAATGCATGTTGGGTTGAAGCGGGAAGAGGTTGGCATCCCAGGAACCGTCGATGTCATGGTGCGTTAATTGTTAATTGGGTGGTGTGTTCACAATTGAGGCTGACCGTCTTTCCCCCAGAGTGCTGTTTCTGGAGATGCCCCGGAACGCCTTGCATCTCTCTTTGCAGACATCGACCACGGTGATATTATCCTCAACGCTTCGAATGATAACGCCACAACGGTGAACCTCGTCAATGTTACTTCGGCCGTTGTGGCATCCGCTTCTGATTCCCATCCCGTAACACTCCAAGTTCCTAAGGACGGTATCGCTCTCTGCGTTACCTATAAAGTCAAGGGCTCGGACGCACAGCCGATGGCTTTGGAAAAGTGCACGGACGGAAAACCCGATCAGGATGCCTCACAGAGTACGATTCGGGATGTCAGGGCGAGCCAAACTTTTGCATACTATCCAGGACCTGGGATCTTGCAACCTTTCTGGTTCAGCGGCGCCGATGATGGCAAGCAAGATTCGACCAGTGGTGAGAACGCAGGCACGGCGAGTATAGATGCAAGAGATGGTTCGGCTATGAACGTTACGCTTGTGTTTGTCCCCACTACTGCTCAAGCTGCGGATGCGGTCGAGTCTTCGAGTATCATAACCTCCACTTTGACGACTACGACTACGATGACTGTTGCGGCTGCTGATGCTACCCCGGCGCCGACTACTTCTACGGATAGCTCGATTACGGCTTCAGTGACATCTACTGCTGGCCCTGCGCCACTCAACGTCGAAGTCGTCGGACCGGATGGCTCATCCTCGGCCTCCGTTACCTCTACGTCTGATTCGACTTCTCCCACTACGTCGGCCAATGCTCAGGATGTTGCTGCCTCTATTGCCGCATCTACTTCACCCACCGAGACCCCTACTGCCACTCCCACCGCTGCCGCCCTGGCTGACTCTACGGCGACAACGTCGGTGATCGATTCCTCTGCGCCGTCGATGACCCCGGTTAGCACTGAGCCTTACCAGTATATGTTCAGATCTGAGCGTGTATTGTAAAGTAGATTGGGTAGATAGTGGTTTTGAATACCATGCCATGATACCGAACGCACTTGAACTTGAGAAACTCAGGACATGCTTAGCTTCATTCAGTAGAATGTGGATCGGAGCCAGGTAATCGGCCCGGATCTATTTTTTTTTACATAACGTCCCGATCATTACTGTCCGCGAACACTTTCCACCAGGACGAGTCAGAAACCCCGAGGGCAAGCGTTCATCTTTCTAACTGCATAGCCAGCTGACAGCATTATGGCCTCCGCTGCAGCAGAACGAGTGCTCAGCATCCAATCCCATGTCGTGTATGGCTATGTTGGAGGAAAGGCCGCAGTGTTCCCTCTCCAATGCCTTGGCTTCGATGTTGACGTGAGTTCTCTCTTTTCCTCGAGAGATACCGACAATTTCAACTATGGTCCATCTACCAGGTAGTTAACACAGTCCATTTCTCCAATCATGCCGGTGTGTACCAGCTGGGCTTGATCTCATGCACATCCCCCGAGTCTGATGTCCGATAGGGTATGGAAGGGCTGGCGGCACGAAAGCAGGTGCTGCTGAGCTCAATGCGATATTCGAGAGCATGGACTGGAACGAACTGATGGCACCCACGAGGCTTCTCACTGGTCGGTCTTGTTATCTCGTTCCCAAATCATAATCCTAATCATCCCCATTATATTTAATGCGATGCAGGCTACGTCCCTGGTGCAGAAGGTCTTTCCGCCGTTGCTGGGCTCGCACGTAAACTGAAGGAGGAGCGGCCTGAGATTATATACCTCCTCGATCGTGCGTCGTGTTCTCGAATGTGCACACATGGATATTCGTATTGACTTGTGATTTTGATTTTATCTTTGCGTGTGTACAGCCGTGATGGGCGATGCGGGCCGTCTTTACGTCGCTGCGGACGTTATACCCATATACCGCGAGATGCTCCCGCTCGCGACACTCATCGCACCGAACTGGTTCGAGGTGGAGTGCGTACCTATCTCATTCCCACACGTTCTATTCTGACCGACGTACGATGTGTCCATAGAACCCTGACACAGATCCAACTGAAAGACCTCCCGTCGCTCCAGCAGGCGCTGAAAGTCCTGCACGAAAAGTACCGCGTGCCCAACGTCGTGATCACGTCTATCCCGCTCCAGCAATGGCTGTACGACGTCCTACCACCGGGTATCCAGCCGCCTGCGGATGAGGAGCATCTCCTTTGCATCACTTCGGCTTCTCCCTCCTCTTCCTCCTCCGCATCTGCAGCCTCATCGGATATATCGACAGTCCATGCACTGTCTGTCCCCCTGATCCAGGGATATTTTTCTGGTGTCGGTGACCTCTTCTCTGCCCTTCTCCTGGCTCATTTCGATCCTATTGCGGCGACTATTGGTGATGCTGCAGCTGCCGCACACGAAGATCCAGCCTCTTCCCTATTTGCACCCTCATCCGCACCGTCACCTGCACCGTCACCATCACCACCCCCCAGCCCACCACTTCCAGCCTCCGAAGAAACACCTGCACCCCAAACACCACCTGAGCCCCAACCTGAACCTCAACCGGAGACACAAACTCAGCTACAGCTAAACCACCACCACCACCACCGCGCCCACCAAACCCCCGTCTCCCTCGCCGCAGCACACGCCCTCGCCAAAACGCACCACGTCCTCCTCCTCACTGATGCGCATGCGCGCACGCTACCGGAGCCGGAGCGGCTTCCCACGGACGATGAGGAGGATACGGCGGAACCGCTGAGGCGGACGCGGAGGATGAAGGGAAGGGAGTTGAGGCTTGTGCAGAGTTTGGATGTGTTGAGGGGCCAGGGTGTGAGGGTGAGGGCGTTGAATGCGTGGAGTGGATTTTGGGCGTAGTGGGAGAGGGAGGAAGTGTCGAGTACGGCCCCGTGGTGCAGATGATGAGGATTTGGATTGGTGTTGGAATTGTGCATGTGCATGTGCATATGAATGGAACTCTGAAAAGCATCTGTATTGATCTCTTAATCTTGAATTTGTTTAGATGTTTGTACGCGTGGCAGATGTACCCATAATTTCACTCGCTGTAAAGAGATGGGTTGTTGTAGCATGGAATGAATAACCTGATAATTGTATACCTCATGCCATCAAAGCCACATCGCGAAGAGAAGAAAACAGCTTATTAGATTCAATTCTGTCCATCATCTCCCGCCAGCGCTCTACCCACACATTACTACATCATGCAAAGACATGATCACACCTAGTCCGTCCTCCCAAGCTTATCCAGTGCCCTCTCCCCCTGCTCAAACCACTCTTCCCTCGATATCCAGAACTCCTCCCTATTTTTCATGATATCAGCCAACACCGCACCTCCAAGGAACACCATATGTTTGCGGCGCGGCGGGTCTTCGATCTTGATCTTGAATTTCTGTTCGGTGGGTCAGTGTATTCAGCCTGGGAGGAAGCAATGAAGAAAGGAAGGAAAAACGCACATTCAACCGTGTCGGATCCCCGTTGAGCACTCGTGTGAGGTACAGCTGCTTCATCTCCTTCTCGAGGCGGCTCGGTAGGCCGGGGTACATGCTCGACCCACCGGAGAGCACGATGTGTTTGTAGAGCTCACTGCGCACGTCCACGGCTGCGGCTTGGATCGTTTGGAAGAGCATTTCTGTTGGGGTTTTTCAGGGTTAGTTTCGATCAAGGACTAGTGGGAGGAAAGGAAGGTGAATAGGGAAGGAGATTGGGAGGCATACGCACCTGCTATGCCGGGCTGTTCGACGTCGACTAGGTGGGGTTGAAACATGCATTCGGGGGCTTCGAAACGTTCGGATCCGACTTTGATCGTCCGGCCATCTGGGAGCTGTGAAGAGAATGAAGTGACTGCGGATCGGTGAGTACCCAGGTGAAGGCTTACAGTGTATGATTCCACCAGCACCGTTGTCTCCTCTGCGAGGCGTGTGTCCATGTCGAGGTCGTAACTGGATTCGTAGTCTATTTTGCGAAAGATCGGGGTAGAAAGGGATGTACATACCTGACGTAGCATAGTTTCTCCTTGATTTCGCGCACGGTTTCGAAATCGGCTGTCCGATTGAATGCGTACCCGCGCATCAGGAGCAGCTTGATCAGGTATCGCGTCACGTCCCGTCCAGCAATGTCCAGGCGGCGAGTGAGGTGCGGGAGGGAGAATCCATCGTACACTGGCACGATATGTGTTACACCGTCCCCAGAATCAACAACCACCCCGGTCGTCAGGCCTATAACACCAATCGTTAAGTTCAAACGAGATCGAGTCCACAACGCATGATCTACGCACCCTGTGCATACAAAGTCAACACGGCCTGAATCGCCACATACACTCCTCCGAACCCATACTCCTCAAACATAACCTGGCACATCCTGATCCTGTTCGCGCGTGGGTTCATCGGGGGCTCCGTCAACAGCACCTTGCGTCCCCGCGGGTCGACCTTGAGCTTCTCATCAAACGTGTAGTCCCACAAGTGCTTCATGTCTTCCCAATTGCGCACGATACCATGCTCCATTGGCTGCGTCACCTGCAGGTAGTTGCGGTTCTCGGCAGCCTCGTCACCGACCATGATGTCTTTGATAGTGGCAGACCCGACGCGCTCTTCGGCGCGCAGGATGGGCCGCCCGACGATGGAGGGAAATACTGGCGATGATATTGGACGACGCGTGAAAGGTTAGGAATGGTGAGAGCGTACCATGTTCGGGGAAGTTGGAGCCTGCGTATCCGACCTTGACGAACTGCGGGGAGGTTAATCGAGTTTTATTGGGTTTGTAGTATAGGATTGTGAACCTACACCCGTTCCATTATCGACTACTAGTGGAGGCCCTGGATCCATTTGCGATGAATAAGGGTGGCGTATATAGATCAAGTAGTATTAAGATTCAAAATACGATTGTCCTTGAATAGTATTTGACATTGTATGCCAAGGGCTTCATAACTAACAAGCTCATCCAACCTTGCCGATGCTTAAAATCCTCAGCTATCCTCAGACAACCCTTACATAGGCCTATCGGCCGGATTGCCATTCATGTGATTGAAGAATTGATATTTATCATCGTCTTACCGTCCTCTGCTCTGAATTTTGTACCTAGCCATTGGCTGGCGCGTACCTGAATATCTGCTCTTCGACAGTTTTTTTCTACGAATCACTACGTGTGCCTTCTGTTCACATCGGACTTGCAGGATACTTGCCTCGGATGACCTGCACCCCGAAACGCCAACTCCACCCTTTCTAATAGGTTTTAATTCATGGGACGCGTCCGTTCCTGCCGACAAGATACATAAGATCGGAGTACTACAGTATGGATTTTATGCCCAAACAATATCCTCTGGGTCAATTCGCTCTCGTTCCATCTCTGCTAGGCTGTCCAGTTTGACTCGCGACTATTCCCACTACGAAGAAAATCTGGATACTGTTTTCTCATAGAGGGACCTTCACCTGGACCGAGCCCATCGTCCGGAATGAACCACTGCCCAAAGTCTCTCTCGAAATTGATATCCCCTTCTGGCCTGAACATCGTATCGTTGAACTCGTCCAACGAGCTCCCAACGCTCTGTATGAAATGTGTCGAGAATATGTTGTCTATGTCCGCGTTCATCGTCCCTGACTGCCCAACGGACGTCGTGTTCATCACCGGCGATCCAACACCCTCAGTGGACGATGATGATGGTGTTGTGTTCTGTTCTCCCACACTACCCTCCGATCCGCCGTGGTTCTCAGGCGCGGGAGTGGCCGGACTATCAGGCGCCTGGTCGGTGCTATTGCTGACGTTGTGCGAACTCTCCTGCTCGATTTTCGCTTGATACGCTGCGACAATCCGTTCCTACACGTAGGTTTGAAAAACTCGATCCATGAACATGCATGTAGTTACGACGGATCCTGGCGAGATCGGTTTTTTCTTTGTTTTGGAATACACACCTTTTCCTGTTCAGTTAAAGCCAAGAAATCCTTGTCAATTCCCAACTCCTGCTTGATTTGCGTCAAGACCGCAATTGGCATGCCCATGAGGTGATAGTTGATATCATGAGGATTCATATTAACAACGGGAGGTTATGGATGTTGTGGGTCGGTGTAAGGGGAAAGACGCCCAAGAACCTCGCATTGACGTACACATTTGATTGCACATAGTAGATAATCACACACACAGTTCTCCATCCAAAGCCTATGATTTAGGAACAAATTGTACATGCAGCAAGAGCACAACCGCGAGAGGTAAGGAAGGAGAGGACAGATATAAAGAAAAAAGAAAGCAGAAGGAAAAAAAAACAAGCAGGCAAAGAACTGTAGAGGAGAGTAAAAATATCAAAACAAAACAGCTCAGGAGATATAAAGGTGGCAGTCAAATACGACAAACATATATGCAACGAGTGAAGACGATCAAATAAATCGGATGGAGGAAATGAGAACGAGAGAAGAACAATGATAATCTAACAGCAAGACATACAAAAACACCAACCCCTTTCCTCCCGATGTCGACGCCAACGAACCAACTTTTGTTATAACAGATAAGAGACAGTCAAAAACCATCCGTGAGAAATGGCAGGCGAAACCGTCCAGCAATGAAGTGGGGAGGAAAGGAGGGCTAGCAGCACGAGGCACGATTGACTCGAGCAGAGAGTCCCACCAAAAAAGGCTTCATCACAGTGTCCAACCAAATAATCACCACATGGGCAACACCGATACCGATCCCCTGCGGCCGAAAAAAGAGCAGAGCCAAGGACTCCGGCTCTCAAACTGGCTCACTTCATGGCATCTAGTCCAGCCACATCGTCCGGATTGAACCACTGTCCAAAGTCCCTCTCAAAGTTAATATCCCCATCCGGCCTGAACATAGTATCGCTGAACTCATCCAACGAGCTCGCAACGCTCTGTATGAAATCCGTCGAGAATATGTTTCCCATGTCCGCGCCCACCATCCCTGGTTGTCCCAGGGACGACGTGTTCATCGGCGGCGGGCCGCCCAGGATAGACGACGGCGACGGAGCCATATTCTGCCCTCCAACACCCCCACCCGGTCCACCCCCACCCTGTCCCTGCTGGCTACCAGGTACAGGCGTGGGTGGGCCTGTCCCATTCGCATTGGGCGTCTGACCAGCGTTGCTATTGACATTGGGTGGAGGGTTCCGTGGAGACCCGTGTGTCGTTGGCATATTGGGATTGAGGTTTTGATTCTTCCCGCTGTTGGGACCGCCTGGTCCTCCAGGTCCATTCTGGTCTTTCGGAGGACCATTCATCGCTGGCGAGGGTGGCGGCATCATGGTCTTTGGACCCATGCGGTTCGGGCCGACGCCGGGGTTGAATCCTGGGCCGCCACCTGGTCCTGGACCAAGCCCGCCTCCGAGATTGAAGGATAATGGATCGGAAGAGGGCGGCGAGCCTGCGTTGCCTGCCATGCCTCCTGGCTGTTGGGGTCCCTTGGGGAGCATCCCCTGTTGTTGCCTGAAGTGCTGTTCTCGTGCTTGCATTTGCTGGTTCTAAATGTAAAAAAAAAAATCTCAAGCCCTGGACACGGTAGATCAGAGCCTGAAAACGCACCTGCATGTGCTGTGTCATCGAATTTGGATGACCCATCTGCGGATTCATAGCCCCTCCCATATGTGGTATACCCATCGGTTGCTGGCCTCCCCCACCCATGTTCATGCCAAGATTCATGCCAGTACCCATCTGCGCCTGACCAGGATGCTGCCCTCCATTCATCCCCATCGGCCGCATCATCATCATCCCCTGTCCCGGCGGGGCTACCATCATCGGCTGTGGGCCGCCTGGCTGATGTGGATGCTGTTGCTGGGGAAGTGAGTAGTTCATAGGCGGGACGGCCGGTTGTTCCATGGGAGAGCGGCGCAAGCGCTTGCGTTCCGGTGGTGAGGAATCATTGCGTGGTAGATTGTCGTGCTGAGGATACGATGAGCATTGAGGTCAAAGAAAGAAGGAGAAGGTGGGCAAATAGAAACCGTAAGTTTAGAATCGAAATAATGGATCGAAAACCGAAATTAAGCCGGTCAACTCACGTCCTCGCCTGGTGATGTACTATTCCGTTTCGCTCGTTGCTGTTGCTGTGGTTGTTGCTGATTCCGCTGAGGTTGATTCCGTTATTGATTCGGGGGCTGCATCATTTGGTTGGACGGACCAGCTGCCGCATTATCTGGAGGTCCACCAGGCTGCTTCGGGCCCATCTTCGTCCGGTATGCACCTAAGATCCGTTGCTGAGAAAGAAACACATCTCAAAGTCAATAGATAGACGACGGTGAGATGT
Source organism: Hypsizygus marmoreus (assembly GCA_013433165.1). Taxonomy (NCBI): domain Eukaryota; kingdom Fungi; phylum Basidiomycota; class Agaricomycetes; order Agaricales; family Lyophyllaceae; genus Hypsizygus; species Hypsizygus marmoreus. The sequence continues at coordinate 574,216 of CM024089.1, read as the reverse complement.
GAAATACGTACCTTCTCCTGGTTCGTCAGGTTGGGTAAATCCTTGTCGATCCCCAACTCCTGCTTGATTTGCGTAAGCAGGTTATTCGGCACGTTCATGAGCTGATTATTAATATCAGTCATTCCAACACCCATCATTTGTCCACCAGGAGGTTGTCGTGGTGCCAATGAAGGACTTGGATTCGGATGCATCATCCCACCTTGGCCTTGGCCAGGCGTGGCAGTCCGGCTGGGCGGTCGCCCACCTTGCTGGTACGGATGCGGGGGATTACCCTGCTGTCCTTGCTGTGGATTCATCGGATTCATGCCCTGATTTGGCGGGAGCATACCGCCACGGTTCATGTGTGATAGGTGGGGAGACGGTCCACCGAGCTGCCCCATGGGTGGTTGGGGATGCTGCTGCTGCTGAGAATGTTGTGGAGGTTGTGGGCCAGGTGGGTTTTGCGGCGAACCACCCATATTGGGCGATTGGAAAGGGCCGTTAGGGCCGCGCTGTTGTTGTTGTTGCTGTGGTGGCTGCTGCTGCGGGGGTATACCTCCACCGATTTGAGGACGTTGACCTGGAAGCAGTGTCTGGAAGTTTGAAGGTTGCACTGAGGGTATGGCTCCTGGAGGAGGAGGTCCGGGCTGGCCGGGAATTCCGTTAGGTTGAGGGCCTCCGCCAGGCATGGAGAAGGCATTGGGCCCGCCCGGCTGCATAGATCCCTGTTGGGGGCCTACACCGTTGGGCATGGGACCATTCGGCATGAACCCCATTCCGGGGCGGGGAGCGATGCCGTTCGCCATTCGGCCCAGTTGTTGCGGGGGCTGTGGGTGCATCGATGGCTGCGGAGGTTGTCCCGTAAGTTGTGGCTGTAGTCGTTGATTAGCCTGTCGTTGCATTAACTGTTGTGCTTGGTGCTATGTGAATAGTTAAGATTCCATCTTAACCGAGATAACGGACAACTCGCACCTGAGTATACAGAAGTGCGTCGTCGGAGCCGTTTCCGCTGGCTTTCGCAGTAAATAGCACCCAAAAGACACTCCACCACCTAAAATACCCGCATCGATTGAGAATGGCCAATAGTTTGGAGCCTAGATAAGAAACCTACTCGAACAGCAAACCTTGCCTTGCGTTGATCGGGGGAGTTGGGTCCGGGGCAATGTCTGCCTCGACCATGAGCTCACGAGCGGTCTTTCGAAAGCCTCGCTTGAAGCAGTAGTCGTAGATGTAGATGTTGAACCTGTATAGAAATAGTTAGAATGCATGCAGACCACGATGACAGCTGTGACGGACATCTTGTCGCCTTCCCATGACAGCGGAGGCGTCGAGGAGTCAGACTGAGGAGGAGGCGGCTGGGCAGAGCCCTGTTGAGGAACGGTGGCCATGAGGAGAGTGTCCAGCGAGGGCGCAACGAGCCTGAGTAGGCCTATGAGGCGCGTGGGTGAGAGATTTTGTGTGAGAAATTAGGTTCCGGGGAGTGAAGTGCAATAGACAAGACAACGGAAGATATACACGAGGAATTGATAGATAGTACAGTGGGAAACAGCGAGGAGAGGGTGCTGGAGGATGACAACGACGACGACGGAAAGAGCTGGACGTCGGGGGATGCAAGCAAGACAGAGCGGGTGCTATACAGCCCATTTGAAATTCATCGCCGACCCAATCTTCGCCACTTGCCGACTCCAATCATCATTCATCCCGCAACTCCGAGGCGAGCAATACAACCCATATGGGCCAAATTATTTAGGCTACAATACTGTGGTGCACCACAGACTACACACAACCCCACCTCCCCATCCTAATGGCGTCGCACAACCGCCAGCTGCAGGTCCCAGCCCCCCACAATATATTTCATCTCCACCAGCCGCCGCATCTCCCTCCATCCCCCACCACTGTTCACTTCTTCCGCGTCCTTCAAGTCCGTGACGACATAGATAAAGTCCGCTGGGGACAGAAGCGATCGAAGAAGTGAGCCAATTAAAAATGCGATTAGCGCCACCACGAGGACCGTCGACAATGGATATTGTCTCCTCGCCCCTCCTACGTGGAGGCTATTAAATGTCGTTGTAGCTGCGCCGATGTCCCCCAGCCCCCCAGGCAGCTTCTGCGGAGGCGTAGTTGTCGACGCAGGCTCGGCAGCTCGGCTTGCTATTGTATCTGTATTAGTTGGAGTTGTATCGGTAATAGATTTCGTGTCATTCGTCGCAGTCGTGCCAGCCATTGTGAAACGCGCAAGTGGGTTGGTATAAGCATGTAGGAATCCGAAAAGACCCCCGGAAGCCGCGTGGGGGACACGAGGGGTGGATAGTGTGGGTTGAGGTAGCACCTGCTGGTCAGTGGGCTGCAGCGATGCAGCACGAGTCCATCGTTATTATCTCATATCGAAGCACAAAAAAAAGAAACTTGCCGTGGTTGGCGTCTCTTCAGTGGTTGAAGAGATAACACTATCCTCCGTGACCTGCTCTGATGTATCAGGTGCCGTGGAGCTTGTCAATGCAGGGTCCAGCAAATCGTCTGCAATAGCCACAGGAACTTTAAGCTCATCAGGTAATGGCTCCGCTTCACTCGGTATCCTAAGAAAAAGTCACGAATGTCAGGACAAATCGTTAAAAGGCAACATACAAAATGAAAATGAAGAAAACATACCGCGACAGCACACTCATCTTCGAAACCCTATCGTCCAACAACTCATCCCTCCCCACACTCGTCAATGATTCTTTCTCCCCAACAACCAGCACGTCCTTCCCATCCACCCTGACTTTCACCTTCTTCCCCGACCCTCTTATGCTCCCAGACACGCCCTCCTTCCTCGGTCTCACTTCCACCTCGACAACTGCACCACCATCCCGTAGGTCCAATAGCCACCGAGGAACAGGTGGCGCACTGTGCGTCTCGCCCGTCAGAGGGTCCCGCACCGTAGATATGTCATATTGCGCCGTGGGGAGAGTCAATCGCAACAGGTGGCGTGTAGGGCTGCCGGCCTCGCTGAGCCCTGAGGAGTGCAGAGGGGACGAAGGCATCGTATGGATCGTATACGCTAACGGCAGCACGCTATCGGATGTCTCAATAACTGCTGTGGTTGTCGTCGTTGTCGTTGATGCAGGGGTAGGCACGACGGTGTCGAATGCCGCCATACGGATACATTCTTCCCTGCCAGGAACAACCCCAACCTGACATTCCTTCCGTATCTTCGATCTGAGGAGTACATCGTACCCGTCCGGATAAAGCTTCGAATCTACCACGAGCTCCGCGACGACTAAGTCTGTTGACGGCCTCACCTCGCCCTTGAGCGTGAACGCAGATGTCGAGGATCTTCCTCTCCCAATTGACGATGTAGATACGGCAAACGTGCTGGCGGGTGGGGGTGGGCTCGTAGACGATATTGTGCGCTGACGGAGCGCAGGTGCATTAGGAACAGGAGGAGAGGGTATAGAAGAGGGGACGGGAGGCGAGGAGGACAATGCCCTAGGTGGAACGCTGGGCATAATCGTTGCATCGCTCTGCACAGAGGTGCTACTTGCCGAGCTATCCCGCTGCAACAGCTCCCTCGATGAAGACGACTCCACAACACCCCTGGACGGGCTAGTCCCCAGCGTCATCGTACTCGGCCGGGGCGTCATTTGATCCCCACCATCCAATGCCTTTGACGGCGCAGGCGATGCCGAGGGCGACGACGGTTGCGGCACTGTTACCAAAATCGTCACAACATACACCCTCCCCTCCTCTCTATACCTCGTTCCCACCAACACCCTATTCTCGTCCCTCCTCCTCAACCTCCACGCCACTCCCGCCAGCGCCAGATGCTCATCTACCTTCCTATCCGTCACCACCAGCCCCGGGGCCGGTAGCCTCGTCAACGGATGAGGCGCCACCATCCCTTTCATAAATGCCTCGACGGCCAGCACCGCACGCGCCGGCAGCGTCGCATTGATCATCCCATTCACTGCCGCCGGTATAGCACCCGCATAGTCCACGGCCACCAGCCGCGTGCATCTTGTCGACGGGATCGCATAGTTCTCCTTCGTGTATGGGTCCAGCGTCTCAAGTATCCACGCATCGACATAGACCCGACCCACCGGCAGCGCATACGAATTATAACGCCCCGCATCGAACACCCCGACAGATTCTGGTGCGAAGGACGCAGACACACAAAAGACGGCATTCCTCACGCCATTACTCTGCTCTGCCACCTCGCCCGAACTCGTATTCCTCCTCGAAACAACTGGCGGTGCAAACGCCCTGGCCATCACGGACGCAACATAGAACCCACGATCACGCCATGGGAACCCAGTCTTCGAAACAAGGAACGACGTCTTTGCCTCCCCGCCGAATGACTCAAGGACACACGACGAATCGTACCTTTCATCCCACTTCCGCCTGCACTCGGGCTCCGTCACGACTGCTGCGAGCTCCTCCGCTGATACACCCTGGACGACTTTGGAAGCCTTATGCACAGGTATGACAGGGCAAATCTCCGAGGCGAGCTTCCGATGCACGGGCAAGCCCTTCTCCCCGGCAAGCTCCCACCCAGTCGAAGGGAATAGAGAATGCGTTTCTTGCGTCCACGCGAGTGCCTCCAGAGCATACTGCATCGGCAGCTTCGACGAAGAAGGCACAACCGTGCTTCCAGATGCTGTGGGAGATATCGCTGCAACAGCCTGCTGAGTCGTCGTCGTCGCCTGGTCGACTGCATAGTTGAAAAACCTCGTCAACGGGCTCGATATCCGGGGGGCCGACGCCCACGCGCTTATTCCACCACTCCCACTTGCACCAGCACCATTCCCATTGCTCCCGCCGGCAGCATCAGTCCCAGCCCCGCCCTCAGAATCCGCATCCCACTCCGCCCTTCGCCGCCTTATAACACTCATCACGGGCGGCTGGTCCAACGGTATCCGCGGGGGCTTCACCCGTTTCTGTTTCGCGAGCATCTTGATCTCGTGGTCGGGCAACTCCTCGATGTCCACAGTGACCTTAGCGCCGTTCACCATGACCAGCCCCTTCTCCTTCCCGGGTGCGCGGCGCACGATCACAAGGAGACGGTCGTCATCGACGAACATCGCGTCGTGCGTCAAGGAGAGCCACAGCCCGCCTCCTTCCGCTGAGAGCCGGTGTCGCCTGAGACACGAGATGCTCTGTGGCGGGGGATCTACGACGATGTCAAGGGAGTGTGCCCACGTGTCGATGTCGCACCGGATTTCACATTCAATCACCGGAGAAGGGGATATAACGTCCTCGTCCTGCTGTGGCTGCTCACCAGGCCCTGAAACAGCACTCCGTCGACTGGCCGCTGCCTCGTACTCGACCCTAAAGCTCAACCGCTCGTGATCATACCGGATCTCGTTCGCCTTGGCACCCGCCAGCCTCGTAATGACAGGTGGGCCTCCGCACTTGATGGCAAATTCACCAATACCAGCGAGGGCGTTGATCATCTGCGTTGGGATGGAGGTCTTGTTCGTCCATCCCTTCGGATCGGACTGTTCCAAGAGCGTCAGGAGCGTAGTAGTAGGCGATAGGGCCTCGATCGCCCAGCCTTGGAGGTCGACCTGAGTGCGGATGACATTGGGCTCTACAGGAGGGATGTTCGGGAAGAGGTGTGGGTCGTCGGCGGAGAAGGAGAACACGTGGATCGTGGTAGGAGATTTGTATACTGTCTTGAGCACGACGGAGTCGCGGCCGCTGCGAAAGAGGGGAAAGGTTAGTGGTGGTGGATTGAGAAGGGTTCATAGAGGTGGTGGAAGGAGGGAGGTGCTTACTTAACAGGCCACGCGGGTCTTGTCTTATAATGCCAAAGTTCTGTCAGCTCGTTGACGTCCTCTAGTAAGACAGCGTCCTCGTGTTGCTTGTCCCAGTACATCTTGGCTCCCGGTGATACGACCGCTCCATATAGATCCCAGAGGCCGACACCGACAAATGTCGCTTCTGCTCGATAAACCACAAGAGTAGGATCAATGGAGTCAAGTTGAGTGATAGAGACCCCGCGAGCTTCCGTAGCTACAGACGATAAACAACAGGCGATCAGCGACAAGAATTGGTATAACGACAGCAAATACAAACTTCGTCTCCACTTGGCTTCTGGTTCCTGCAACAATGACGAGAAGTAGATGTAATTCCGTCGTACTCTTGAAAGCACGGACTTATCAGCTGCAGGTGTACGTTCCGCTGTTGGGCGAACAAGGGTTTGGAGTGACTGAGAAGTCGAGGCAGCGCTGCTATTAACCGTGCCCAATGATGAAGAAGTTTTGAAACTAAGGTCAACGGCACTTGATACGTCCTGGAGAATCTGTTCAGATATGAAATATGACGAAGGATCGCGGTCTTCGACATCCTGAATCGATTGGGGCAACCCATTCAGTCGAAGTCCACTCGAAGGCCTAGATACCTCGATCACCACTCGGACTTTCAAGACAGAATGGTCGTCGATGAGTGCAGCGTGTGAAAGTCGCAAGATAATTTGGTCTGGAGGAATGGAGGATGACTGAGACGAAGAGGCCGAGGAACTGCTGCGGATGGCATGAGCAGACCAAGGCAGCTGCTCCACTTCCTCAGAAGATGCTTTCGTGGTGACTCGAACATCCCAGCCCTCAGAAGCAGGTAGGACACATTCAATAGAGCGTGTTAGGCGGCGCTGCTCGCGAAGGGCGTGGACTTCATCCATGCCTTGTGCATGTTCAGGTGGCACATGCTCCTCATCCTCCGGAATAATAGCATAGTCAATAGTAAGAGCCTCCCGGTCAATCTGGAATCTAATCCGTTCGATGCTGACACCATAACCGTATCCTGTAAGTTTCGGCACATGAGAACCGCGTTTGAGAACGGTTTTGAATAATCCTAAAGTCATGGTGGAGAGTTGTTGTGTTAATGCCGATGAGGATCCGAAATTCCACAAGGATTTCAGATCGTGTTGCCAAAAACAGGTTATCCGTATCTTGCCCGATAGCGAATTCTTCTTCTTGGGTTGCTCGCCGGGGCCAGTGGAAGCTGGCTGCGGTTGGATGTATTGGATACACCATGCGAACACTACACAGAGATCAGGACCGGTTCAAAAGAGGTCGAGCGTCCTTACGAGCTACGTGAGAGCGGACATATGGGGGCGAGGGTCGCAAATATGCTGGTTCATCTGGTGAACGTGGCAGAGAAGTGGTGATGTCGATGACTGTCGTGGGGTCATGAAATGAGCGCGATATCGTGACGGCATCTCGTGGACTGTGAGACATGTTAAACATAGAAGATATGAAGTATAAGCAATCAATACGTACTTTGCTGGCCACCCCAATGTAAAATTCGTCTTCGATATCCGTGTGGTGTGGTCAAACATTTCAAGTAAATGTGCCTCTTCAACTGCAGGATCCCACTCCTGTCTCAGTTCCGGCGTCGTCAAAACAGCCGTCCATGGTTCCAATGATACAAAATCATCGCCTGTCGGTACGTCCAGCACAAGTCTGAATATGTCTTGTCCTGGTTTGCTCGAATTGCGGTGAACGATGACATCAGCGAGCTCGGGAAGTGCAGTTCCTCGCGCCTTTCCCTTCTTGCTAGGTGATCCATCGGCAGCAGTTTGCATTCGTTTCCATTCTGATGTAGGTGAGGTAAGGAGTTGACGAAAGTGAGTCTCTGCGTCATTCAGCGCGGTCGACCATGATTGTCGCAGTCTGGCAAGACAGTTTAGTCTATTGAATGACTTACTGGAACCGAACTTACCTCGAACCATCGGACATACTGTGATGGTCAGAACTCAAGATAGAGTGTAGAAAGGGCGTGGTCCAGTATGGGAAAGAGGCGCGATCATTTGGGGGTAGATCGGGGTGGCGTGACCTGTACACGTTCCCTCCCATCACCAAAATTTCTATGCAAGATTCATTATTGAAAACGTTGTTGAAAATAGATCCTAGCTCCTTTCTAACACACGAGGAACACTTTGATACTTGGACTTTAAATCCCAAGTCAAGTATCTCCGAAATGAGGTCCTTGAAATATATTTATCACCATACCATGGACTACGTTCGTCGCATACTTAGATGTCATGTACGTAGTACGAATCCCGCTGGTTCCTCATCGGCACCGCCGCGGGTCATTATCCCATCCTATCCTATCCTTAAGCTTGTTTGTCAAGGTACTACCAGTCCCCCTAAGTGAAAAAAGTGTTATTCCTGCCAGACCCAAGAGTGCGAAAGTCTACATAATGTACAGGCTCCTAGAACCACCCTCTCGTATCGCTCGGAGGGGTTCTCGAGACGCAGTGTTTTATCTGAGAAATTTTATCTTATCTTCATCTGTATTATTAAGCAACGACCAAACAAACAAACCTAAGAACCCGACCTCGCGATAGAGAGGCTGGCAAATGACAGAATCGGTGATCTCGGCGTTCCCTCGTAAACCCAACCTAGGGTTCAGTAAAATCATTTTCCCGCAAGCATCCGTAAGCATTGATTTCGAATATTTTCATTTTTTTGTTTCACGGCTAGGCTAGATGGACTTGGTGAACTTCAAAATGCCCACAACAACTGGTCTTAGCATTATCATTGGTTCAGAGTGAATGTAGTAAGGTGGACAATGAAAGTGACACCGAATTTCTTCCATATTCCGGCGAAGGCACGACACTGATCTCGCGGAGATAAGTAGTGCATTAGCTCACGTTCGCGAGGTAGGTAGAGTCTCGAGGGTGCGTGATGGGTGATCCAGGTGCGAGGTCCGCGTTCACGCGTGCAGTCCGGGTCGTTGCAGGTGCGCGGTGTTTCGTGTTTGCAACTTATCATCCCGGTCCAACAGATATGCTTTCGCTAATGATGGAAAATACTTTGGCCACTGGCCGGGCGAAGCACGAGAAGCGAGGGATGAATTCCTGTCGATATCGCGTGAAGATGACAATCTGAATATCAAATAGGAACATACCATTTCTTCCATAAAACTACCGTGTACCTAAGAACGGCGCTGCCCCAACACGATGTTGCCCTCAACGGCCTCAATTAACCACGCATCCATCTGGCAACATGGGCTCGGCGGCGGAGCGAGTCGATGCGTGAGAAGTTCTTGCTGTTATGTATCTCATCACTGAAGGTTCCCATGACTCATGATCAGAGCTGAACTCGAAAAACTGAGCCTAAAGAGGGTGCTGAATGAACGTGAAGTTGTGACTGCAAGATGGGAGGGAGATAAGATCATTGCGGGGCGAATGGCGAAACCAAAAAAATGAAAATATTCGAAATCAATGCTTACGGATGCTTGCGGGAAAATGATTTTACTGAACCCTAGGTTGGGTTTACGAGGGAACGCCGAGATCACCGATTCTGTCATTTGCCAGCCTCTCTATCGCGAGGTCGGGTTCTTAGGTTTGTTTGTTTGGTCGTTGCTTAATAATACAGATGAAGATAAGATAAAATTTCTCAGATAAAACACTGCGTCTCGAGAACCCCTCCGAGCGATACGAGAGGGTGGTTCTAGGAGCCTGCATAATGTATGACTTTTTCACTTACTGTAGTTCAAAATGACTTGTGCTGTATACGATGTCCACCGATAACCCCAAGTATTTATAGTCTCAGCATTGGAAGGAGAATCTGTGTGCATCAGATCTTATTTCCATCATACAACTTGGATGCAGCTTGACGTGAATGCCACTGGTCGTAGATGGAAATTCCAACACCAAACATCAAAGAGACAGCGCTCGGCGCTGTTGGTTTACCAGAGAAGTACAGTACTGCCATTGTCCGGTCCCTGTAGCTTAAGTAATAAAATAGGCCCATACATATTCATTTTGTCCAGAAACCGGAGTATAGTTACACTCGAGTTTCCGACACCAGTTTGACTTTTCCACCTTGTTTCCGGCCGCGCATGAGAGGCGAGTTTCGTTGCTTCCCGTTTTCGGCCCCGCCAGACCCGACCAGAGTTGTAGTGCACCCGCATCCAATATTGAATCTCAAGGGTTCAGAGGTTCTCGCTAGCCACTGAAGTTTGCAAGGACCTCGCAAAGGCAGAGCAAGACGGCGCCGACATCCTTCGCCCCTTCCTTAAGCATGTCACGTTTACGGCACTTGACCCTTGCGCCATGAGCGCACGGAGCCTTCCCACCAACATGTCAAGACAATGAGAGAAACCTTCAATGAATTTCAACCACAAAGACACACCTTGGGCCATTCATAGTAATTCCCCGGTTGCACGGGCCCTCTAACACACATCCCTTTAACGGGGTCTTCCTTGGCCCACAACGAGTGTGGGTGTTGTATGCAGACAAAGCCGGGTTCGCAGTCACTGTCGACAGCTGGCCTGCAAGCCCCATGTTTGGCTGGGTCGAAAGGGCCGAATCTGGCATCGGGGGGATTAGGATCAAGGGTGGGTGGGCGTTGAGCAGATGGCGCATGGGATTTGACCGCGGGAGCTTCTTATGCAAGGCTCGCGGGTGTGGTCAAGAGAGTGGCGAAGACAGCAAGTGTTGGGAAACGCATGAGTCGTGATTAGAACAGTGTTGAGACCAGCTCGTTGTCCCAGTTGTTAGAGGGAAGAAAGACCAGCTTCTGGGGAAACTGGAATCAATGCTTGTCCACCTTATAAACAATTTCAGGGTAAAACGTTCGATAGGAGTCGGTCAGGGCTTCCGCCGGTCATGATCCCCGTGGTGCTTTAGAGGATATCGTCGCGAACATTGACCATGCGGTGAGATGAGACGATTAAAACGTTAAGACCCATCACCAGAGAATTCCAGATATGAGACGGTCAGGCCTCAGGCCTCAGGTACGGACATCCTAAGCCCACGCAGGTCCAAGCACAGAATTCACAAGGGCGACTGGGAGACTAGTCACTAGATAGACCAGACACAGTGCACAAGTTGGCAAGAAGCTTGACAATGCCTGCCGAGCAAGTTATATGTATTTCTTCCGGCCCCTCTTGGGCCCCTCGCATTAATTCTCCATCTTCGGGAGTAGGAAGCCTGGTTTTGGAATCGTGAGCTTCTACATTCTGCGCATGAGGGAAACCGGCTACTAGCAAGGCAGTAGTTCACTTACGTTTACATGTGACGGTAGTAGTCGAATAATCCTCAGTCATCATCGATCATAACCATCTCGTCCTTGACCACACAGTCGAGGCACAGATTGATCAAGGAGAAAATAGCCAGCGCTAACGTTCACATGTTCCAATCGAAAAGCTCTTCAACAAAAGCAAAAAATTGTGATGGCAACAAGGATCAAGCAACATGTGACTGTCGTGACGAGCAAGCCTCTTTCTTTCTTTCACCCATCTCCCGTGCCCAATACCACGTCCTTCGGGACTCCACGTTCTTTATCTCACCCGTTCTTTACGCAAAAAACAATGGGAGCTCATAACCAGCAACACAGACGCGTCGCTGAGCGCCTGAATCGTCGTCTGGTGGATGATGTCGACGACGAAGAGTTCTTGAAGCTTATTGCCCGCTTCAGCCCGACTCAGGTCTACACAGAGACGGAGACCGGTATCTTGCCTCCAACTACTACTCGTGAGTCCAATTCTATGTTACCAAGAGTCTGAGAGGCGCACTATTTCCCCAACTCGGAAATTAGTGAACTTGTCGTTTAATGACAGACGGGTTAGTGAGAAAAGCAAGCTCTCATGAGTTTGCCTTTCGGTCGTCTACTTTGCCTTTAATCTGCCACAGACAGACCGGTTATAAGCCTAGTTCCACACAAGTCACATTGTTATTTGCTATTTACTGAATATTTCTTCTAGCTTTACCTGATACAAGCACTCCTCCAACGCCCACTCCAACTCCAGTTACGCCCACCCCTTCTCCATCAACATCGCCCAACCCCAGCCCCGATACCAACATAAACACGAACACGGACACGAGCACCAACATCGTCATTAACACTGACACTAACATCGACACCAATACCAACACCAACACCAATACTGACACGAGCACGACCCCACCGGCGCCTAGCAACACCGAGACTACCCCTCCTGCGACTTCTACGACTGCGGGTAGCCCTTCGGTAGGAGTATGACCCTCAAAACTAATTTCTCAACGCTAATCTGACTCAATCTCAGCTTACCTCCCCTCCGGTCGTACCCAGCAATACCAGTCGCAGCGTTAGTGCAGCCCCGAATACCCTGACAAAGACCAACGTCGCGATTGCACCCAGCTCTTCCTCAACCCCTGAGTCCGGCTCTGGCACCAACGTCGGCGGAATCGTCGGTGGGATAGCAGCTGGTCTCATCGGTCTCGTTGTGGTGATATTCATCGTCAGATTCCTCATGGTAAGCTTTGTGTACACTGAAATATTGTCTGTCATTCCTTACACCCGTGTACAGCGCCGGCGTGCCCGCAAGAACGAGGAGAGTGGCGGGTTCAATTCCAGCGACTTCCGCCGGTCTGCGGTGCTCATGAACGACCCACCCACGCACGAGGACACTATCGAGCATGGATACAACCCTCGTCCCCCCACCATGATTGAGCGTCGCCTTGCTTCCCCTGCCCCTACTTTCGGCACTCAGTACGGTGCTCCCGGACCTTACGGCGACCACGTTGGTGGAATGGAATACGGCAACATGGATCAATACGGACAGTTCCAGTCGTTCACCCCCGGACAAATTATGAACAACATGTCGGCCCCGCCTACTGCCAACTCGGCTAACCCGCTCTACGGAGGTTACGGACAATCCCCCTTCTCGCCTGTTTCGTCTGTTGCTCCATATGGCTCTGGCTATGAAGATCAGCCGGGTGCATCTCCCTACCTCACCAGGCAGCCGTCTCAGCTCACTCGCCAGTCCTCTCTGAACGGCTCATATCCTAATGACGGCCAAGCACAGTACGCCAACTACCCTGGCTCGCAGCAAGTGACATCCCAAGGAGACTACATCGACCTTGACCGCTCCAGCGTAACACCCTTCCAAGCTGCCCAATATGCCGAGATTTCGAAGAAGCTCAACACGGAAGTGCCCATCGGTCTTGACACCCCTGCTGTCACCCAGTTTGTCCAAGGTTCCGGAGCCAACGCACCTCCCGTCCCCATCATCTCGCCGTTCGCTGACCCCGCCCCTCCGGCTCAACAACGCCGCTCCATGGACTCCGTCTCGAACGATTTACAGAACTTCCCGGCCCCGCCGTCCCCCGCCCACTCCTCGCGCTCCCGCATCGACTCAACTCCGCCGACGCTCCCTGAAATCCATGTCGAGTCCCGTGTAACCTCGTACGACCTTTCTGACGGCAGCCCCATGGGATCGGCGTTCCCCAGCGGTGTCAGTGTTGCCGGGAAAGGGTTTGCACCCGCCCCGAGCCCGTTGGCGAACCAGTTCCCTGCTACGCCGAGCCCACTTGCGTCCAGCTTTGATATCCAGTCTCCACCCGCGGCTGTGAGTAGCTTCCCTGCTGCTGCTCCTGCTGCCCCCGTTGCGGAAAAGAAGGAGACGGAGCAGAAGAAGCGCCCCGAGACGGTGTATGATGACGATGATGCGTACGGTGGGTTTTAAGTTGGTTGTAGGAACTTGATGTGAACTTCAAGGACGATGGTTTTTTTTATGATCGGTGTTCTCGTGGGATTGTACAATGTCTTTTCATCTCGCTTTGTTGAAAGGGGATGTTGGATCTGGGATCCGGCTTCTCCTCTCTGTTCTACTTCTACTCAAGGAAGGGGAAGCTGGAATCTCTCCCTGCCTGGCCTTGTTTCTCATTCATCACTCCTCTTCCTCGACCTCAAACTTGCAAATTTGTCACCGCTTGGTTTGGATATGGTCTGCACTCCCGCCTTCTCTCTCCTCAGTGTTCTTGTTCTTCGCGCCGAGGATTCATTCACTGTGTTTATTGCCTTCACTTATTGCTTTGCTTATTTCTTCAAATCTTCCAATGTGCTATGCACAAGACCTCACACAGGATCTTATCTTGATTACATGCTTCATGCGCACTACAAGGCTTTCACTAGCCAATATACCCTCTTCATTCTTACCCCATCCATCTTCAGAATGATAATTGCATTTGTGTGTTTTGTTTTCTGGTAAACCTGCCAGGGCATTGTGTGACGACGTACTTAGCACATATACATGGCCTGTGCAAGCTGGATGAAAAGGTGTTTGCAAGTAGCTACTCATTCCGTTGATTCTCGTTCTGCCTTAAGTGGATGGGTCATGGGCCTGGGCCCGTGAGTCGTGACGACGATCGATCAATTCAACCCCGCGAACTCAGTGCCGTAGCACGGGGCTTGACGGCACCACATGAATTCGAAGTCGACCATGACATGCGAATGACATGAGAAAACATTTACGGAGAATGTATTGTCATGGGAAGGAAGCGCCTCCGGTAACTCCATTGCTTTTCACCCAGCTCCCACCCATTCTATCAGGGCCTGCCGCTACTCGGGTGCGATATCAAGGAGAAAGGGCAAAGCTGGCGCCGGTTGGTGAGTGGGGCTGAATTGCCCACATCTTCAATCTGAACAACCATCACTTCTCCCCGCCAGGTAGAGTATGGAGGATGTCCCCCCGGTATTGGGACTACAGATTATTAGCGAGGCGCGCTATGCTATCGTTGCGGTTTTTTGTCTTCAGATCTACGAATGGGTCACGTCGTAAGTGTATCTTTTCCTTTTGCGCCCATGCTTTGGCGGATCTGATCAGTGGACATCAGCGCGGAGAAGGAGATTAGGCTGGTATGTGTATTTCGCTGCTATCCACTTGCTACGTCGGGATCTTCCTACTTACATATGCACCACTTAGATACACAAGGCGCGCTGGACCTCGATCAAGACTGCATACCTCTTATGCCGATACTATCCTCTCCTCCTGTGGCCCCTCGTTTTATTCGCTTATGTGGGCAATCACTCCTGGGACATGTGCAACCTCCTCACGACACCCGTCCATATCATTCTCGCGCCTCTTGTGAGCATTTCATTTATGATCTCCTCTGTTACGACCTGAAGCTCATTCTTACACGCGTTCCCAGCAAATATTTCCGCAAGGTAATGCACACTCCCTCAGAATGGACTAATTTACCAACCTGCGATTGCAAGGCGTGATGCTGATGCGAGCCTACGCCTTCTCCGGTCGAGACAAACGCGTCCTCTTCCTCTTGTGCTCCTGTTACGTTGGTCTCGTCGGAGTCGATATATGGGTGTTTTGCACTGACATCACCATGTTGCCCAAGACGATATACATCCTTCTGGGTGGAACGGGTTGTTATCCTGATTACGGCAAGGGATTCATGGGATTTAGGCTAGGCGTGCGTTTTACATATATATCGCGCAATCATTCTAGGCCTCTAATTTTGCCTTTTAGTATTCTATGGTGCGCAATTTACAACAGATGTGATGATTGCGAGGCATTGACGTACTTGTGCTACCCGGATAGTTGGCAGCGACGCTCATGGATCTCGTATCCCTGGCCGTAGTCCTGGTGGTTGGCCAACTCTCATCCCATCGTTTAAACTGTCGGCTCACATTCAGTCTGAAGATCTGCATCCGCACAAGGACTAGAGAAATATCACTGGGACGATATTTCGTGAATCAAGGTTATACGCTCGCATTGCCAGGTTTACCTGGTGTTCTGATTTACCTATTAAATTTTTAGGATTAGTTGCCTTTGGTCTGGTTTCCGGCCTGAACATCGCCACTGCGGTCATATTTTTCAAGTCAGTTGAAGTGGACCAGCCTTACACTTCAATACTGATGAAGATTGTTGCTTTTCAAAAGGCCCAATAGCTCACACAGCGGCATCGGGCTTCCTTTCACCCTTGTCGTGTCGAATCTCATTGTAAGCGCCCCCATCCACTTTATGAACTCATTGTTTCTGACGTCTCTATCCGATATCCAGGCTTGTCGAATGTAAGACGCTCATGGTAGCAGAATTTTCAGACTGTGCACTGACTGGAGCTATTTTTTTGTTCTATCTTGGAAGAATACTGGAGCTTCGACGAAAGGTCACACCGAGCGATTCCGAGATAGCACAACGAAACTCCCGCATTGTCCGAGACGCTTTTGCCCAAGCAGACTCGGATGCTTGGCTCATGCCGGATGAGAAAGACAAAAGATGGCATCTGAGGGAGAGGGAGAGGGGTGTGCCATGACGCCGTAGAAGCCGTTCGCTGTAGTCTACCTTACTGTGTATTAATATGTACTGTACTTCTGTCCCTGGTTCCTGTGCAATAAAGGACGACGCAGACTAATGGTATAACGCAATGCCTACTCAAGTTCTTCGCTCTTCAAAATCTCCAAATCTGCCGGAATAGCTGTCTCCACCGTAGAAAAAATAACGAACGAATCATCGAGAAAAACACATAGGCTGAAGGAATAGGCTAGGCGATAAGGCGGCTGGATTTTAAACCACTCAAGTTTCGAATGCAGAATTCACTGGTCTTCGGGTCGAATGTAAACCATCCGAAGAAGTCGTCCGTGACGGCCTTGACTGTGAAACCTTCAAGCGTGAGCGATGTCAATGCGGGCATAGCCTGGAACATGTCCTTCGGCGAGAAGTCACCCTGGTTCCAGGCGCCGATGTCGGCCTTACCTCGGGCAGGATCACTTGAATCGGTAAACCTGAGGAGGTGGAAGTGCGGTAATAATTCGAGCGGCTGGTAAATATTGAAAGGCGTCTCTGGGCTCGATCGAAAGCAGAGGATTTCAGCGTCCAGCACTTCCAGTCTCTTCGGCACTTCATGGGGGGTCCATAGTTCCTCACCGGCATGCAGACCATAGCACTTGTACAGTTAGATCTTATATTCAATTTGAAAGCGGTTTCGAAATAGTGTGGGGAGGGGGGAGGGAAAGCAGCTGGGGTGACAAAAGCACAAAACATGATGCTGCAAGAAATGGGCGGAGTGTAGCGAACGGTAAGGGAAAGGGGTATAAACGCAATTCGGGGTCGTTAGCCCGCCGGGTATACGATATGGTATAAATGTGAACATGGATGCAAGGGAATAAATAGTAGAAATACTAACAACCATGCCACCATACACATGGTACACTTGTTGTTTTCACTTATGTGCATCACACCAATATATAGATGCTAGGAGAGAGGCTATGGCAGGCAAAAAAAGTGAGTGAATGGGTGAATGAGTAGCGACAAATGACGTACGAGAAACAGCTTTGACGAACCCAACGATCAAAGCTATGTAAAGAATGTTGGCAGCCCGGCCCAGGGTGGAAGCGGAAAGAAGTGATGAGAACCAGCCCCATCCCGCAGTGAAGGAGGGGAAGAAGAGAACGGGAAGGAAAGATGTACCACCACATCAATGACCACACGACTGCAACGTCTTGAGACCGCGACATGGAAACGCACTCTTCGTCCTGCGCTCGGAGTCTTCGCCCACCAACAGGCTAAACTCCAACGTTCAAAGTCAATCACATCCCGCCATACGCATCCGCCGGATCGTATACCGTATATGTCGACACTGGCCTCTGCGGGGCATTCCCAGAGCTAGCACTGGTAGCAGCCGAAGCACCCGCACCCGTCGCACGGATATCATCCTCCTGCACACTCAACACAACCGGCTTCACCTTTACATCGCGTTGCATATCCGCATACCGCGGCTCGTCCCGGTACGCGGGCGGAGCGCCCCCTGATTGTGTCGGTTGGCGGTTCAGGTACACCGCGCCGTTGCTAATTGTTGCGTGGGAATCCGACGAGGAGGAGGAAGATGCGGATGAGGTAAAGTGGGTCTGAGCGGTCATTGCGGCGGACATAGACGAAGGAGCGGGGGAGTTTGCATGTGCGGCCGTGCGGGCAGCTGTTAGGGCAGCTGCAGCTGAAGAGGTGGATGTCGCGGTGGGCGAGAACGGGTTCGGGAGGTCATTGGATGGGGGAGGTGAGCTGCGTTGGGCTGGAGCTGAAATGACTTCGCCTGGAGTGTACGAGTAGTACTGCCTCTGGTTCTGGTCCTGGGTAGGGTATTGTGACTGCTGCCGTTGCTGATATTGCGATTGCTGCTGCTGGGGATACTGCGAATTATCACCTCCGTAATTTCGGTTCCCATAGTCGGCATACGACGCATGCTGACCGTACACCGCGCCACTGAGATTTCCCCCATACTGCTCCAGCCCACCACCAAACCTATCGCGGCTCATCTGCCCATCAGCACCATACTGACCCACGTTATACTGTGCAGCAGCAGCACTGTACTGGGAGTAGGGATCGGCACTGTACTGCGCCTGCTCTCCATACGGGTACGATGCGGGGGGTACAGGCACACTGGGGGCAGAGGACTGCATCCGGCGCTCGATCATGGAAGGCGGGCGGGGATGCTGGTTATTGTCTTTGGGCGGGACGGGTGGGTCATCGAGTATGATAGCCGAGCGCCGGAACTTGCTTGCGTTGAAGGCAGCGGCATCCGCGGCCTTTTGACGATAACGGCGCTGTGTTATTGATTGAGATTTGGACTTCCGATGTTGATTAGGATGGTGAACATACGACGAAGAAAAAGACAACAAAGGCAACAACAGCTACGCTGACCAGACCACCACCGATCCCTCCGACGATGGCGCCAGTGTTGACGGATCCTGAGGGGGCGGAGGAGCGTGTCGAGCTTGGCGAGGAAGATGTGTGAGAGGTCGTCAAGGCGCGAGTGTTCGTGCGGGGAGGAGTAGATGTAGTTGATGAGGTAGTGATTGACGAGGTAGTGGTCAGTGGGGGTTTCACTACCGTCGTCGACTAAGATATTTTAATGATCAGATGTGATGTATTAAACATTCTGCTGGTCATACCGAGGAGGTTGTGGCCACAAGGGGGATCGTTGAACGAGAGGTGGTCGCGGATGTAGTAACCGGGACAGGCTTGGGCGCGACTGGGGTGGGCGTGGCTATCGGCGTCGTTACTATAGGACGTACAACAGTAGGGATGATAGGGACGATAGGTTTAATCGTCGGGCGGACAATTGTGGTTTCTGAGGATGGGGGTGAGTTAAGGGGCGAAATAACAAGTGAGAATTTTTACGCACGAACAACGGTCCTCACAACGGTCCTGGTGAGAATGTCGTCTGCCGCTGCCGCCTGTCGAGCAGCAAGGCCTCGATGGAAGTGGACGACAGCACGACCTTGGTTTTGGTGGTTCATGATTAAATAAAACTGGAATGGGAGCGCTGGTGGAATCTACGTGTCTGGGGACGTGCAAGAACGAGAGAGATATGGAAAGAATGTGGGGAAACTGAGTACCGCAAAGGGAGCTGTGGAACGGTGGGGTATAGCACAGGAAGAGAGAGGAACAAGAGACTTTTCTGGTCGAGAACTGAATTTCTTTCCCGCGGAAGGAGGCCGCCAAGCAAACAACAATGTGCCTCGCGGTTGCTCGACAACGATAATTGATCGCGTTGTTCCGACCAGCAACAGCCAGCAACCCGCCCCATCCCGCCGTGAAATTCGGTAGGTAGCGTTATGCTTAGTCGACTATACACACACTGCACGGGGGTTAGGCTATAATCGATTCAATTGTCGTGTAACAAGAGGAACACGGAATACTTTCACTCACTGTTGAGGCACAGTGTGTTGTCGTCCCTCTTCCTACAGAACAAGTGATACTGATCTATACGGCCGCCGTAATTGACCCTAATTGACCTCCATATGAGGTTCGGCATCTGTAGTCTCCTCGAGATTCTCTGGGAAGGCACAGTAAGGTGCCTTCGGGCGCAAGTGGACTCTCCTGGCTTGCTCCTGGCTGGCTGCATCCCACCAAGCCGGCAGCCTTAGCCCTTCTGCCATCCTGGGAACCGTCCTACATTTTTTCTCTCTACATATATCTGAATGGATTCATGAAAAGATGTCGGCGTTCATCTGATTTGACAAACATGTACTGAGCCCTTGGCAGGAAATATTATTGCGGCTGTAAGTACCGTATATGATACAGCAGTCTGTCCCCCCCAAGAAATAAATCATGTTCAACTCACTCATTCAACAAGCACAATTGTCGCCAGCAACCCAAAATGATCGCTCACCCATAGCTCTTGTTGTTCATCTTCGTTATCCCCCCCCTTGCCAGTACTGTCGACCTTCAAACCTACACCCACCCTCTCCATTTCCGCCACATTCACACCACCAACGAACAGCACCTTGTCTAATCTCCGGGGTGGAAATCCGCATGGTGGCTGGTACCCCCACGTGTGGCCTTCGTCTTCCCCATAATTGCTGTCCTCCGTGCCTCGATCACCCTCCGCCTCACCCTCCTCTTTGTCCTTACCGTTCCCATCTCCCACTACACTTCCGTCCGCAGCCACATCATGCAATTTCCTCAAATCCTGCCAAGCGTCCCGCAACCCTACGGTCGCAGGTAGCTCTGGCTCTCCAGCCGAAATATCATTCATATCTCCAGCCACGAGGCCGGCATGCACGCCCTCGCATGTGAGGAACTGTGCGATGGACGCGAGCTGAAGTGGCCGTGCTCTGGTTCCATGCCCTGCGAGGGATTCGAGATGGGTGTTGGCGACGCGAAAGATTCGGGGTTTGGGAGCGGATGACAATAGAATGTCCACGTAGAGTGCGTCGCGGTTCATGACCGTTTCTGGCAAGCGCGTTCTGAACACTGTTGTGACGTGTGGCGCAAGTGATTTAGGGACGAGCGTTACGGTGCCGTAGCGCGCGCCCTTTGGCCAGGATGCTTCGGAGATGTCTGTTAAGGTGTACGTTTCGCGTATAGTTTTGTGTGCTGCGAGGGCAGAGAAACACGCGGGATGAAGCTCTTGGATGAGTATTATTGGTAAAGGTGCGGTAGAATTATTGAGCAGCGGTGACTCCGACTCCGAGAATAGGTGCGCAAGAAGAGATTGGAGACGTAGCATTGGCAATGGGGATACGAAGTCTATGTTCCATGATAGTATTCTCAAATTGGATATGGCTTTGAGAGGTGAAGGGGACGTGTTGATAATTTTAGTCCAGCTTCTGGACTCTTTGGAGAATTCGTACAAAGATTGGACAACGGGGGATTGGTGTGGGGCCTTAGGCAGATGCATCACCGTTGGCCTGCCGGTAAGGCGTTGGAATATGGATCGCATGATATCGATCCAGGTGTCTGAAACCCTCCTTGGGAGTACTTTTACAATTGACGATATCTAGGAAAGTCCAGTCTAGGCATCAGGCGAATAGGATAAGTATAACGCGGCTGAAAGGACCTGAGTTGGAGGACGAAAGCAGTGTCAAGGTTTGTCAAGCGTAGAATCAGTGTAGCGACCGAAGCGTTAGATTGCGGATGAGAAATTAGTCTAGCCTGTCTCTCTCGCTAAAGTCTTTGAGATTTGAGGGGTTTCCATAGGTTTGAATCAGTGGATTTCTTTCAATGTCGTTTACTCACAATTTTGCAAAGTCGGATGCAAGAGAAGACAAGTTGGAGAGAGGCAAGCCAACCCTAACCCCAGAGGCTCTCGTGGAATCTCGGGTGAAAATTCCCACGGTTTTATTCCCGACCCACTGGCACATCGTCTCCTCCTCCGACCTCAAAACAAAACACCGCAATGGCGTCCAGAATCGCACTCAGCTCTCTGCGGGCAGCTGGTTAGTATACACAAGCTCCTCATATTTTTCTGTCATTTGATGTACTAAAAAATTCTAAATAGCCCGTCCCCGAGCTGTCGCTGCTCTTCCGATGTATGTGTACGTCGATCTCTCCGTATATCTGCCACCGAGTTCATCTCTAACTGCGGGTTTTTTATTCTTCTCGCAATAGCCGTTCGATGGCAAGCTCCTCGAATCCACCACCACCCTCGGAACGCGCCTCGGAACTCATCGAGAAATTGCCTTCGTCACCCGGCCTGATCACGAAGACCGGCACTGCCATCCTGGGTACAGGCCTTGTCGCGACTGCCATCTCGCAGGAGCTGTACGTCGTCAACGAGGAGTCCATTATCCTCATCGCTTCCATCATGTTCTTCACATACTTCGGCAAGGTATGAGATACATTTGCTTGGACACGGAGACGCAGAAATATTGATGGGGTTTTGTTTTGTGTGCCGTAGATCATCCGGGAGCCGTACCGTGACTGGGCGGAGAGCAGCATTTCACGCATCAAGAAGGTGCTTGATGGTGCTCGTGCCGAACACACCCAGGCCGTGCAGCAGCGCATCGACTCCGTTGCCCAAATGAAGGACGTTGTCTCCCTGACAGAGGGTCTCTTCGCCGTTTCCAAGGTACGTCTTCTGCCTCCATTCTCTAACCACGCGCTGGCATCGTTCATCTCCGTTATTTTTTCTTTTCTCATGTGCGTGTTCGTAGGAGACCGCCAAGCTCGAAGCCGAGACCTTCGTGCAGCAGCAAAAAGTCGCCGTCACCGCCGAGGTCAAGTCTGTCCTCGACAGCTGGGTGCGCTACGAGCAGCAGTTGAAGGAGAGCGAGCAGGCGGACCTCACCAAGAATGTCATCGAGAAAGTGCTCGCTGGTCTTAAGGATGAGAAGACCCAGAAGGACATCATTCTCGCTGCCGTGACTGAGGTTGAACGTGAGTTAGTTCTATCGTGAAACGGAGATCGGTTGCTTATGTTTCTGGATCGATATAGAACTCGTGAAGAGCAAAGCTATCTAGATTGGTTTTGTTCTTTACGGATGGCGCATGAATAGAAGTGTTCTGAAGATTTAATGATCAAAATACTCGTCCATTGGTGCTGTGGAAGACATTGATCTTCTCCTTGTTTGAGAGATATCATGATGAGGACCTTGAGATGCTTGCTCGTGCTGACAATTTAAAGGTCATCAAAGCCGCCGCGCAGTTGACAAAGCATGTTGCTAAAGACACTGTTCACGGCTAGGTCATCGACGCCGCGAACGATCATATAAAAGCCAAGACGCAGAAGGACACTCCTGCGAGTGTGGGCGCATCTGCCGCTATCAACAAAGCGTATTTGAATGAATCCGAGCATCCCAAGCGTCCCACATGTTAACTCTGCCATGATAACACTATATATGATAACAGCACTGGCCCGTCCAATCTACTTTTGTCAAGTACGTGCTTGGATGTCGTTCAAGCATGTTTTTCTCTTATTCTTTCAACTGTCCAGCTCCGTCGTCAGCAAGAAGAATCGTCTCGTAGAAAATGGAAACCTGGAGAAGGCGTTGCCAAATAGACCCAATCAACTCAAACTTCAGAATTTGAACCGTGATTCGACCATCACCAAACTTTCTTTGCTTTTAACGGGTGACATCCGAGTTGCCGTTGGCTTCCAGTACTGAA
Organism: Hypsizygus marmoreus; assembly: GCA_013433165.1. Taxonomy (NCBI): domain Eukaryota; kingdom Fungi; phylum Basidiomycota; class Agaricomycetes; order Agaricales; family Lyophyllaceae; genus Hypsizygus; species Hypsizygus marmoreus. The sequence goes on along the minus strand of CM024089.1, from coordinate 551,143 downwards.
TTGGCTATACCTCCGAACGTTTCGCTATTGTCAAATCGGCCCCACAAGCGCGCCCACTCCGTTCTGGTGGCACACTAGCCTATGCTTCCATTTCCCGAAAACCTGGTTTCGCCATTTTGAATCATCTGCGAGTGCAATGGTTCAATGTTTATCCCGTACCTCGTAGCGCTTGCTCTTTTTTTTTGTGCGTAGTTTTTCTTGGCGAGTTGTAGGTCCCCATCTTTTCTCTCCCGCACATCGGTGGTCCGGCAACTAATATCAATCGCGAATTCAGCATGTGCTTTCATTCCCGAGATGACTGATGGCACAAAGCGCCTTTGCTTTCCGCTATATGGCTAGCTCAGTACAACCCCTGAGGTCCCTTCTCTCAGTCTTCCAGGCCATGTGGACAGTCCAAAAACGAGGTTCCTCTCGGATGAGGCATCCTATCACGCAGACCCTCTCGGCACCTGTCCCGGGTTCAGACGCCCGACGCGGGGCTCAGAGATCGCGGGAGGCTGCGTCGTTTTCATCCGTTTCAATGCATCGGCTACAAGGCGTATCTACAAGTCGTCATACTTGAGTCTCGGAAGAATTATGACGCTCGCGCCTGACCGTCGGGCGTGTCTTTCTCCATCGACACGCTCGGAATCTCCGTCCATACAAACGGAATTGAAACTAGTCCTTTCGAAGGACGTGAGAAACTTCCGCACTTGATTATTCGATGGCCTATCAGATTATGGTATCGTCCTTGTTATGTTATCTGTCCATCTACGCCCACAGATGTAAACGTTATCTCGCGCCACATAAGACCAGGATTTACGACCATATTCGGAGAGTGTGGGCTGAGTGGCTGCAGTGGCCTGGTATAATTGGGTGGGGAGGTCTCTATATTTCTTCTTTGTCTGTCTCTTCTGTCGTCAATCCGCAGAGAAGATGGATTATCTGTCTTGGACCACTGCTGCCCCCGCTGCTTACTCGCTATTGGCTTACTGTGTATTTGAGGGAACTCGGCGCTTGTTTTTCGACCGCCTGTCTCAGTTCCCTGGCCCGAATCTCGCGGCGTTGACTCTGTGGTATAAGGCGTATTTTGACATTATCTTAGACGGTGGCTGGGCTGAGCATCTCGATTACTTGCATGATGAATATGGTACGATACTTTACTTGCACTACAATACCAGAGGCCCATTGATCCCCTCTCTAGGCCCAATTGTTAGGGTAGGGCCCGGCGAGGTGAGCATCGTGATGGGACTTCGGGTCAGTAGCTCATGTGTTCCTTCAGCTTCACTTCAGCGACCCCCGATCCTACAACGAAATCTATGGCATGGGCTCGAAGTTCACCAAGCAATCGCACCTATACAGCTGCTTTGCCACGGACCTCTCGGTCTTTGCGCTAATCGATCCGCACGAGGCAACTCAGAGGCGAAACCTCATCGGCCCATTTTTCTCCCGGCGAGCGATCTTGAACCTCGAGAACGTAGTTCAGGCCCAAGTTTGTCTCTTCTCGTTCTATATGTGTTTTTCCTCGCTGTTCATCTGTTTCCCAGGTCGACAACCTTATTTCTCGTCTCCTCACCTACGAGTCCACCAAAGATCCCGCGAATCTGGATCTCGCGTTTCGCTCAACCAGCTTGGACGTAATAACATCCTACTGCTTCGGCATAAAAGCTGACCCCTCCGGCTCCAAAGACTTCCAGAATGACGTCCTCCTCGCGATGGACGCAACCCTTCCCATGATCTGGATATTCAAGTACTTCCCCCAGATCAAATACTTCCTGCTCAGCGTTCCCGAATGGACCGCCGCGTACCTGAAGCCTGGGACTACAGGCATCCTTGACCAGCGTCGGCAGATGGGTGCGCAGATCGATGGGCTGCTCGCTGACCGGTCGAGCCTCGAGAACCTTGAGCACGAGACGATCTATCATCACTTGCTTAACCCTCAGCCTGAGAATGTGCGGATGCCACCTATTTCAAGGTCGTGGCTTCTGGATGAGGGGCTGTATATGCGTTTTGCGGGGAGCGATACAGTTGGCAATGTGTGCACTGTTGGAGTCTATCATATACTCGCGGATCCGCGGGTCCACTCGACACTTGTTAATGAACTGGAAGATGCGTGGGCGGATAGGGATTCTGCATTCGGTCTTGAGGCGCTGGAGAAACTGCCATATCTCGTTAGTATTTCTTGCGTCCTTCTTCAATCGCCAACCTGATGATAATATTTTTAGACCGCAGTACTCAAGGAATCTTTGAGAATGGCCCATGGGGTTGTGACTCCCTTGCCTCGCATCGTCGGACCCACTGATACGGAGATATACGGCGCAGTGATCCCTGCCGGCGTAAGCACCTTTCGTGCACATTTTTTTTTGTCGTCTTACCGATTTGGATGCAGACTGTTGTCTCGATGGGTGCGACGATCGTACATCGCAACCCAGAGATCTTCCCAGAGCCGTACAAGTTCTCACCTGAACGCTGGCTCCAAAAAGATTCGCAAGATCTAGAAAAGTATCTGGTGGCGTTTTCGAAAGGTCCGAGAAGCTGCTTGGGAATCAAGTGCGTCTCTTCTCATATTCTTTTTTGATGCAATATTGAAACCTGGGATGGTAGCTTGGCGTGGAGTGAATTATATCTCATTTTTGGAAACATTTTCCGAAAGCTGGATCTCGACGCAAAGGATATTTCGTACGTGAATTTCGTCAGTCGTACGAGAACGTACTCCTCATCAATGTTATTGATTTTTTGCTAGAATTGAGAATGTCAACTTCAGGGAGTACTTCGTTCCGATCCACCGCGGAAAACACCTTCATGCCCATGTCAAGTCGAGGGCGTCTTAAAGGACAAACTCCCCTCCTTATTAGGCACTTTTTCCAAGGTCACCGTGTCTGAACATTTTGCCAACCAAACTATTCCTATTTTATCTTGCTATCCTGTTCCTCTTTCTCTGAGTTTGTATAGACGTATTACGACTTCGATTATGACTCCCGGGTGTGTCTTTGTATGCTTTCACCATTGTTCATCATACCACGTTCATATTGTACACTTGGGATTTGTGGCAAGTCAGTCACCTTATTTCAATCCGCACGGTATAAAGTCAGCGGTCCGAGTCTTTCTGGTGATGAAATGCCTTGTCCGGGTACTGGCCGCCCAAATGCCTGAAACATATATTCACAATCCACCATTGTAGGCTACCCAACAGCAGTTTCCTGAGTCGGCCTACGGTCATATGACACACTGCATGAGCACATACTTGTCGTGGGCCTACCAGAAGTACGGGAGTGGCGTTAATGTGCATTGCATACCACTCAAACACCAGTCGAGTACTCGTGAAAATGAAGAGCTAGTTGAAGTGGCGACTAACTTGTAGTACCTTAGAGCTCATTGAACCGATGCCTCCTTACTCAGACTTTCTACCTTTCGAGTGGGCTTCCACTTCCACATTGGGACGGGTCCCACTCCGGATCCGTGACCAATATCCATAAATCGGGACCCACAAGGGTCAATAACTATTATTAACACGTTGAAAGTATTTGCATGACCAGGAAGGATGTCGATTTTCAAAATTTGAATCATGAGTAGTTTAATGTGGTGAGTGAGGATAGATGAAGGGAAGTGGCGGATGACCCCCATGGAGGAGCAAGGATCAACTCGAGATATGTTGTGATTTCGTGGTGATTCCAGAAACAGGACGTTCTTCAATTCCACATAATATAGAAGGATTTCAATACATATACATCCTGGGAATGAGCAGAAGTCAGCTAGAAGTCGCCCATAAATGGTGGAAGCGTGCGCACCACGCTCTTCGGTCAATCAATCAATAGTCAGATTCATAGTCAATCCACCACTGTGCCGGCTGCCCGATAGCAGCTTCCAGACGATTAAACTCCTCTTGTGTCGGCCTACGCTGATATGACCCAAGGCGGGAGCTGCAAACCGCCAGAAGCGGCACCATATCTTTCTCCTTTCCATAGCCCTGAGTGACCGTGCCACGCGCAGCAGAGGTGGAATCGGGTAGGCCCATAGCAACAATGAGGTTCCTGACCCCCGTCTTGCGCCGTAACATGTACAGTGCAGTCAGTAGGAGCGTGTCGCCATCGGCATTTTCGCAGCCAAATGTATGGAAGTCCATCCAATACTTTCTGGCATAATCTTGAAGAAATTCTTGCGTGACGTCGAACCCAAAGTACAGCCTGCGCCCAGGGGTCAACATGGTCGGAACGGGGAGTGTCATCGGAATACGAGTCGGTTTGGCAGTGGCAGCAACGGCTTTGGGCGTGTCGTTGATCTAATTGGAATGAATATTACGGAATGAGCATAGAACATATGTAGGCTTGACTCACGGTCATTTTGGACATAGAGGGGGCTAAGACAGACATGATGAGCGCGTCGAAAGCTTTAGGGGAAACGTTTGAGCTCGGTGGTCCTTGAAAGTTGAGCTTTAAAGGCGGCTTTTCGAACAATGGTAAGTGGTCAACACATCAACCACTTTCCAATTATAGATGATACTGATCCGGCCCGGAGTGGCCCTTTCCAAACGCGGAACAGTTTTTGCCTGGCAGCAGTCGCAAAGCAGTCGCGACAATGTCCAAATCGTCCAAACCCACATTGACCAGTCTGGCCAGATCTCCCAATAAGAAAGTTGAGGCCATGTCCATCTACACTTTGGTACGATGGCCAGCCAAGGCCACATTAGAGACATTCCCTTGTTGTCGATTACAGGATTGGATCATTGTCCCAACAATCTATAAAACGTCTGTGCTATGCAGGCTTTTCTCTCATTCACCCAGTCTGCAACTCTCAGTTCATCAAGTAAGCTTTTACACGTACTATATTTCTTGCGATTGCTCACACACCATATCATCGTATTACAGCTCCATCAATGGCGGAAGCTAAACTCCAAGCGCTCCTGGAACTTTTAATTGACCTCGCCTCCCGGGATACTCGGGAGGCGCCTTGGTACGGAAGCTGGAACATGAGGCTCACAAGGGAAATTTTCCCAGACACTTTTTGTGATGATCCTGTGTATACGGCGACGTATCCGCAGTTTTCCCTTGCGGAAGGCGTGGATACTTGTGAGCCTGACCCAGTCAACGAGACGCCAAAGGAAGTAGAACCATTCGATGTACGGTTGTTGGCTCGCGGTCCAACTACGCCAACCAAACCACGGGGTCCGCGACAAGCTGCTCCCAGTCCCGACACCGACCGCTTAAACGCCTCGAGAACGACATTGTTGTCGACTCCGCCGCCAGAGTCTCCCGACAGCACACGCGGCTGCATTGGGTCTCCCCATAGCACAATCTCGGACTCCGCCGCGCCACCCATCAAGTCCACTCGCATTCCTGATTTTGTTCAATTCCTTTACAAGGTTATCTCTCGTGAGCCTTTGGTGGTCAAGAAGATGACTCTCCTGCTGGTGGAGGTTAAACCGGCTCACCGGGACACTACCCCACCCTGGACTGCTCGCATCCGTGCATTCGAACAAACTAGGGAGCAGGCTTTTCATGCCTTTGTCAATGATCCTGATGTCGATAGGTTAGGCATCATCGTTGCCTTCGGTGATACATGGTCATACAGAGAATATCCTCGAGCGGTCGTGATGCAGACGAAGGACTATCGATCTTGGTCAGAGGTCTCGTATGAAAACGGCTCAGCGGATCCCAAGGCAGATCTTGAAAGCTGGGGTGGCGCGCAGGCATATGAGCCTGTTTCTCGTCATTTTGTTGACGGTTTTGCAACCTTTGGCACTGATCGCTCCAATAGAGCCCTGGCAGCTCTTAAAGGACGCATGGCACAGATACGCGATGGCTTCGCTGCTGCATACTAGATCTCTATTATTTTTTACGTTGTACTTCACCCCACCTGACACCATCAGACCATATCGGCTTATTGTATTATTCACATTACAGCACTTTATCAAATGAGTTGAGATTATTTTTGTTCTATGATTGCACATGAATGGCGCGTACAATTCTGATATCCAGTATGTCCAATCAGGTAAGCCCGTAGTGGAAGTGAGATCTCCAACATCTGTTGTCCAATGCAACCGCGACGGTAATTGCTATATTGAATTGTCAACGAAATCCCACTCTAGCTGCTTGCGCGATATACTTATCACCCCATGCTCGCCAAATTGAATCCATCGCCCACCAGGACACGAACACGCTGCCGGAGGCAATACGAGCAGCCCAATCAGACTAAAGCGCCGGGACCTGAGGATGATGAAGGAAAAAACGGTGGTGATTCCACTGAGAGCAATGCTGTGTAACTAGAAAACCCTTTTTGTCATGATTCTATTGACAGAGCAGTCTGTAGATTTCTGCTGAAAGAAACTAATATGGCAATCCAAATGGCATTCAAGCTGCATTAAGCCAATTACAACCAGTCTGTAGTAGGTAAGAATAGCAATAATGGTATCAAAATGAACGTGTGCGTGTGAGACAGATTTAAAAAAATCAATGGATGGCAAGATGTCAGAGAGGTAGTAGCTGGTATGAGGAATGATCATGCATGAAGTGATGAAGTGATGCAGACATAGCGAATAGTTTATGATCGAAATAAAGAAGAAAAGAATCACGAAGCACCCATCTGTACCTCACTTGGCACAACATTTTCTGCAGATGAACCAGCACCAGCACCGGCATTCACATCTGCCATCCGCCTCCTTCGCTCCCCAACCTTCCAAATCACATCCTTCAGCTCCTGCACCACCTCCCCACCGGGCCCCCACCTCTCCACACCTCTCTTTATAGGCCCCCCGTCACCAATACTCATGCCACTACCCACACCGAAGGACCCATCGATTCCACTCTCCCTCCTTGCCTTCATCATCATTATCCTCTCCTCCCTTGTCAACTTCGACCTCTCCCTCCTAAACAAGCCCACACTCCCTGTCTCCGCCTCGAACACTTGTTCCGGCAAAAGATGCTGCTGCTGCACGTCATCCTGGTCCTGGTCCTGCACAATGACGTCGACGCCGGGTTCTTCCTCTGCAGCATCCTCGACGTCCGGAGGGAACCCGCTATCAGGCTTGTCCGAGTCATCGCTTGCGTCGTGTCCCAGCGCCGGGAGGTCGTCGCCCTCCTCTTCCCCTTCGCCAGCCTCCTCTTCCTCATCATCATCTTCAGGCACGTGAGTAAACACTATATCGAGTAACCGTTCCCTGCCACGCTCACACTCCCTCAATGCGAGCCCCAGCTCGCGCCGGAGTCGCTCGTACGCCTCCAGTGCAGGGGGTGGCGGTGAAGGCGGATCAGTGTCCGTCCGTGCTGAGGACTTCCGGCGGCGATGTCGCGACTGTTGTGACTGAGAGAGGTGCGCTCGGTCCTTATCCTCCTTCAGCGCCACAACGCACTGCTCGAGGTTCTCCCGAGCATCATTAAGCGCGGTCGTGATAGCCTCCACATGTGTAGCAAACCGCGAGATGTGACTCGGGAGCGGTGCAAAGGATATACCTATGCTCTCCCTTGCCCTAGCTGAGCTGTTCTTCTCCCTCTCACCGTCTTTTTCTTCCATCTCATCGTCTTCCTCTCCACTAGAGCTAAAAGGCCCTTCTCCAGCTACACCTGGCGCAGGCGTAATAGCCCCATCCCGCACCCTCTGCCCCTGCACCACTTCCAGCGCGCCCATCAGCCTCCCTGTAGCGTCCCCCAGGGTACTCGTCATCAGACCCATCACGCTCCGCACGTCCTCCCAGTACGCCTCGTCCCACTCTTCCTCCGCAAACCTCAACGCAAGGAGGTGCGAGCAGGCATAGCGTTTCGCTGCGAGTGCGCTGTGGAGAGCGTGATGCAATGCACTAAGGGAGAGAGGGTGTCGGGAGCTGTGGATTGGTGTGAGACGCGAGCCAGAGGTAAGTGTGGGTGTCGATATGAGAGTGAGAGAGGGAGAGGAGAGGAGGGAGAGCGGGCGTGGGGTGCGTGTTGGGCGCGGGGAAGTAGTGGGTGTGCGTATCTGTGACGCTGTGTACGAAAGTGGTAATGGTGCGTGCGAGGGCGGTGTCGGAGGTGGCGACGCAAGCGGGCTGAAGTAGCTCGGGGGTGGCAGCCTAAACGCTTGCATACCTGCACTCTTCCGCTTCCTGCGTAGCTCAAGCGCGGCCGCGCCAAATGCATCCGGAGGGTAATCCGGCGCTTCCTTAATCTCGTCCTCTTCGTCATTAATTTCTTCGCTGACGAACGGGAGCGTTGGGCTTGGGCTGAAGGGGGGCAGGGGCGTCGAGGGCGCACTGACAGTCCCAGGTGCTGCAGGCTGTAGGAGGGCGGATAGGTCGGACCGTCGCCTTTCCCTGCGTCTCAAAATATGTGCAGAAGGTGAAGTGGGCGGTGAGCTGGTAGTTCCTGCCTGCAGCTGTACTTGTGCCTGTGCGAGCTTGGTATATGAATACGCGCCGTTCCATGTTGAGCGTTTGTTGTGGCCGTCGAGGAACGGGTCGGTGGGCATTGAAAACGTGCGTCTCCGTACGGGTAGAGAGAACGGGCGGGGGCTTGTTTCGGGGAGGAAGGAGACGTTGGCCATGGGGGAAGGGGAGGGCGGGGCGTACATTTCGGAGAGCTGGGAAAGCTCCGCAGGGGAGGTGAGTGCGGAGAAGAGGTGGCGGACGTTGTCGCATTGGGTTTGGGTCGTCAGGAGGGAGGAGTGCAGCGCGATGCGGATGGATGAGGACGGGGAGGACGGAGAGGAGGATCCATAGGATGTGCTGTAATGCGGTTTAGTGGTCATGTAAATTGGGTGGAAGGGTAGCACGGACCTCTGCTCTTCGTTTTCGAGGGTCGTGATGGCCTTTTGGACCACGGACTCCCAGTCGTTACTGGCGGTTATAAGGTCGTTCAGAGCTTCTACAGACTGAGAGAGCATGAATAACTGGCATCCAAGAGGAAAGGTTAACTTACAGGTGACATATCATGTTTTGAGGTTTCGTTGATCGCCCTAAACGTATGGACGGTGAATCCAAGAGACACCATGGCGAGAAGCGTGTATCCCGCATTTAAAAAGACGGCAGCCATAATGAGTGACAAGGATGGTATGAGATAGGATGGGTCGGACGTGACAGTTGAAAGTGGCGTTGATGTATGCTGCATTTCGATGCTCGAAGTGCGACTGTGTTCGAGTTCGCCAGGGAGGGTTGGTCTTGGTGTGCGTCCATGTGCAGAAGGCAGCGAGACAGCGAGAAGTGAAGATGATATTACATCGTATTTGAAACGCTCGATGAAGGGGCTGGGCTGGCTGGAAACGTCCAAGGCTGATATGGCAGCCATGATCACCTGTCACGCACAAGGTAAGTGGGGCGTATGAATTTCTAAACGGGTGTAACGCGCCTCCATTACATGAATCAAAAAGAGCGGACGCCATTCCACCTCTTCCTCTTGTTCGTATTCGTCGTCCAAATCCGTGTACCGCAAAGGTTCAAGTTCAAGCTCAAGCTCAACTGAGCTGCCTGGGATGAAATCTCGCACTTCGCCTGCATCTGGTGGTGTTCACGGTCAATATTTCAGCCTCTAGAATGGATGCTTCAGTCAATGCACCTCGTAAATACTGTTCCAAAGGATGTTCATCAAATAAAGCTTGGGCCATTCCAAGTGTGCGAAACCAGTGCGAAGTCCTAGGTCCAAGTTAGTCGTTAGATATCGTGAGGGGGTTACAGAGCCCGAAGTATCAAGGAGATTAGAGTCAAAAAGAGCGAAAGCGAAAGGAAAGGTAGGGAAAACAAGTTGCTACGGCTATGGGAAATTGGAATAAGCGGTTATGGTCAAGTCATTGCTTACGTAACTGTTTTTATAAACTTTTGTCTCCGCGCTCGTCTTTCTCTGGTACTTCCTGGCCATTCTTGCTGTGCTACCTGGTGCTATCAGAATATTTCAAAGGTGAGTTTCTTCTTTTTCTCAAGCCTCTTCCTAAATATTTCTAGGACTGTTCAGATGTGCCTTGGATTTGCATGTCGAGACCATTGTAGTCACTGTGTCGCCGGCAAACAAATTCCTTCAAGCGAAACTGCTCACTTTTCACACCCATTTCAACTTTACTCGAGCTCGCGGCTTGCACTCCACCAATATACATGGCTTGATGGGATTAGTCTAATTCCGTCGCAGCCCGTAACATTTGTTGTGCAGGTTGAAGTTTTCACGTGACGTCGAATTCCCATGCAGCTCCCTCTTGGACATCGTCGAAATGCGACCCACGACATCGATAGGCGCGATGCCCAACTTCCTGAGAGCACAAGAGATGTGGATCCCGAACTCAAGCTCCCTAAAATGGCCTCGTTGGTCATCGTGATCGCGGCGAATGTGCTTCTTCAGGTGAGTTCTACATCATATTGGGAGAAACTCTCGGAACTCAATCGATCGTGACAGATATCATTCTTCATCATCGTCTCGTCCTCGAACGAATATGCGCTGCATCTCGGCGGAACGTCCACGTTTTCCGGTATCGTCATTGGCATTCCCACGCTCTTCTCAGGCCTCGCACTCGTCCCACTATCCAAGCTAGATGGAGGCAAGCATCCCAAGTACCATATGTTCTCTCATTGGTCTCATTTACATTCACCATAGGTGGCTATAAGATCCCCCTACACATCAGCTGCGGTGCATCCATCCTCGGACATGTCCTCTACGCACTCGCCTACCGCGCCAACTACCTTTACCTGATCCTTATCGGGCGCATCGTAAGCGGGTTCGCATTCACGTTCTGGATGTACTGTAAGCGGTACTGTTCCGATCCACGCATTGTCGGCGTGCGCCGGCGTACCACACTCGCGTCCTGGCTTGTCATGGGGCAGGGACTCGGCATGAGCCTTGGCCCATTTGCTGGTGGCTTGCTGTATAAAGTAGGGTTTATAAATAGCGTGTTTAATGGGTTCACGAGTCCGGCATGGATCATGGCAGGGGTGTGGTGTGCGTTTTGGGTAGCGGTAACGGTTTGGTACGAGGATATACCGGTACACCAGCGGTCCTTTGATCCTCCTTCAAACGACATCCCCCTTACCCGCCTGCCTACTTCGCCCACGGATAAAAAATCACCATCCTCTATCACTGTCACCGCCGTCTCCCAGGCACCACCCTCTCAGCCTTCCCCGTCACCTCCACCCCACAAAATAAACCGGCACCAATGGGGCGTGATCGTCTGCATGTGCTGGTTTGCCATGACCTGCTTCTTCATCCTTGGTGCCTGGGAATCCAATCTCCCTGTCTTCGGCGCATCCACACCGCCATTCCACTGGTCCCCCTTCGCCGCCGGCAACTTCATCGCCCTTGGCGGAATCACCACCTTCCCCTTCCTCATCCTCAACCTCCTCCTGGCGCGACGCACGCAGGACCGCCAGATCCTCGCTTCCGGTTCCGGTTTGGGGCTCATCGGGCTGCTTATATTCGCTGCTCTGTTGAGGGCCGGTGGGCGAGCCCTGAATTACGGCAGCGTGTTCGTGTGCTGGTGGGCGGTGGCACTGGGGTTCAACCTGGCGAGCACGGTGACGATCAGTACATTGAGCAAGCAGCTGCCGCCGACGTGGAATGGGCGGACGTCGTTGGCGATTCAGTATAGCAATTATGCTGGTCGTGTGACGGGCGCGATTTGGGGCGGGAGTGGGATCAAGGTTGGGATGCTTAAGTATGTGGGGTTGGAGATTGCGCTGGTGGGTATTGGTGCGGTGTTGTTTGTTGGGCTGTGGAGGGAGTTGAAGACTAAGAAGGGATGAGAATGTCCCATGTTGTGAGTTATGGCCAGTACGGGATCCTGGGCCGGTAAGTAGAGTCGCGTGTAGACAATCAACATTTATTCTGGCCAAAATTTACAGTGGCATTGTCTGAAACGTATAAAAGGCTCAAAGCCATATCCGCCAAGTCCAGGACTTCTTCTCCCCAACACCCTGACATATCATTCCCCCAGAGCTACGCGTTAATCGCGTGCTGCCTTTCCAGCACCCATTCAGAAAACCATGAGCACTGCCGCACATGTAAGTGATCACATCCACTGATGCATTGTAGGTTATTCTAATCGTTACTTGAAGACTGAGTTGAAAGACCAACATCCTCAGAACCATGTCCGGAGTGACAGTGAGCCAGACAGTCATGCTTGCTTCATTCAACGATATTCACGCGTTCAATACAGACAAGCGACGAAGAGACACTGCCAACGCCGTGCTCATGGCCAAAGCTACTCGTATCGCGATGCGTCTACCTGTCCCTAGCATTCTCACCCCAGGCCGCAGACTATACTTCGGATTCGACGTCACCAAAGATTTTTTACCGGACTACGCCAAGAAGTACTGGATGGACTTCCACACATTTGGTTATGAGAACGCTAATGAACAAGCGCTGTCACTGAGTGGCATGACCATGTTGCGGTGGAAGACCGGTGTCCGGAACCTCAGTTTCGCTATGGGCATCCCTGATTCGACGTCCGCTGCACATGGCACGGAGACAACGGGCTATGGAGAGGAGAAAGACATGGTGCCCCTGCTCGCGGTGTGTAGCTCACGCCTTGGTTCGTACGAGCGCAGGCCCACGCAGGAGGAGTTTGCCCGCTTGGAGGCCGCTGTTGGGAGGCCGGCGCAGTGGTGGATCGATTATGAGTCTGACTATCACCCTTATTCAAGTTCGAAGACAAGTCCTGCGCCAGAGGCCCGAGCGACACTGAACAGTTCCGTCGAAATCCGTGTCCCAGACGCAGTGAGTAGATTATAATTCTGCTTGACTACATCCGATTTCGTTCAATATAATCATTAACTTCATATATTAGATCACCGCCCTTGCCATCCCTCCTCCTCGTGAACCGATGCACCTCCCTGTTCCGAGCATGTTGACTCCAGGCCGTAGGCTGTACTTCGGGTTCGACGTCACCGATGAATTCCTCAAGGATTACGCCAGAAAATACTGGATGGACTTCCACAAATTTAGCTGCGAAAACGCCGATGGTGACACACTGCTGCTGACGGCAATGACTATGTTACGATTTAAAACAGGTGTCAGGAACCTCAGTATTGCAATGGGCATGCCCGATTCCACCTCTGCCGCACATGGTACAAATACGCCGTGGCACGGAACAGAGAACGATATGGTACCGCTTCTGGCAGTGTGCAGCTCGCGCCTCGAGTCGTATCAGCGCAGGCCGACGCGCGAAGCGTTTATGCGCTTGGAAGCTGCTGTCGGGTGGCCTGCGCAGTGGTGGATTGATTACGAGTCTGATTATTGATTGCTCAAATGGCTGTTGTTCAAATAAATGTGGAGCGCCTATGTAGGTCCTGTAGCGGCCTTTATTCGACTTGAATACTTGTATATATTATTAGGAACCACCGTACACCCCTTGCTTCTACTACATTTACTATGTCCATCGTAGCCTTAAGGAATTGTTGTGATGCAGACCTCATGGGGCAGAATTCTGAGCCTTTCCGAACGGATAGAAAAAATGACTCACTCGGCACACCATCTTCAAACGAGGGGTCTTCTCGCTCAGGACTGTACATGTTATAGACTCGGAGACCTCGCAATTGGTTATTTTAGCCGACTCGGTGTTTGGGTCGGCGCGTCCCAAATTGGAACTTACCGACGATCTTCTGTGAGACAATGAACCTCAGGGCCATCCGAGTCATTAAACTGGCAAGGCACTTGGGATCCCTTCTCTCGGGTCCTTTGCTTGGTCAATCCCACTTCCACTACCAGGTCCTGTTTCCGGCATGGCTACTAGCAGTCCAGAACACGTTGTGAGTTCCCATTTCTGCTGATTCGACATCGTACTCCAATGTTCAGTCCTCGTTTGCTCCGAATATTAGATCGATGACTCGAACAATGCTGCCAATGGGAACACGAATGCCACGTCTGTTCGTACGCTAATGACACTTCCCGTACCAAACATCATAACTCCAGGAAAGAGACTCTATTACGGCTTCGATGTCACCGAAGAATGGCTGCTAAGTTACACCAAGCAGCACTGGAGGAAGTTCTATCCATATGGCTATGGACGCGCCGACGACGGGGCACTTGCCACCTCCGGGATTCGTATGTTGCGCGTCATGAGTGGCGTCAAGAACCTGACCTTCGCTATGGGCATGCCGAATGAGACATCCGCTGAACACGGCACGGAGACGCAGGGCTTTGGACCAGAGCGCGATATGGTAACCCTTCTGGCGGTCTGCAGCTCGCGTCGTGCGTCGTATGACCGTAGGCCGACTCAAGAAGAGCTTGAGCGCTTAGAGGCTGTTATTGGTTGGCCTGCGCGGTGGTGGATCGATTATGAATCTGATTATTGAATGTTTGAAGGACGATTATGATCGTACGTGTTCTTGACAGCCACTACTTTAAAAATCCTCTCAATTTCCACATTCGACAGATAATACTATACAAACGAATACCCACCTGTATTATGCAGCTCGAGTGACCATGTGCATCGTCAATTCAGGCTGCAGACAAACTTATCAAAGTGGCGAACTGACAATGTCGTCCGTATGGGTTCACTTCTTCATGCGTTTGTGTGCAGTATTGCATCCCAGTGGCCTAGGTAGTCATCAGTGTCGCATTGGGCTTACCATTGATTTCTTGCATGAACACCGTCTTTTAATTTGTTTCCACCAGAAGGCTCAGCAGGAGAGGCAGCGGCATAAGTAAATCAAAATTCGTGGTACCCAAGTCAATAAATTATCATACACAGCACAGGAGATCCCCTCAATTCCCACCCGAAACTTATGGCGAATGCTCACCATGGAACGACTCCCGATCGCTTGGCTGTCGAACCCGCCGTCCCTCGTCAGCAAAGGAAGAAATCATAGGGACAGGTAAACCTACCTCCGCTATCCGGTGTCCATTACTACTTGGCCCCGCCCCCGCCCCGGGAGTCCCATTGCCATTTGCCCACCCATTACCATTGCCATGCCCATGTCTGTGTTCATGCCCATTCTGCGGCGTAAAACGTGGGCCCCGCGAGTTGTGACTATGGCTATGGCTATTCCCATGATTAGGGAACGTTTGTGGGAGCTCGATCTCCATTGGCGGGTATGCGTGTACATGGTGTTGACGGGGTGTATCTTGGGCGGAGGAAGGAGGTGCCGGGGGAGTAACGAGGTGTATAAGGGTGGGAGAGGCGGTGTAAATCGCGTCTAGGAGGAGGCTGGATTGAAGTTTAGATGGAAGAATAAAGGATTAGACTGTATGTGCGAAAATGAGGAGTGGCTACGCACTCGTTTTCTTGTTGGAGACGCTTGATCTTGGCCGCAGCGAGGTCGAGAGCTTCCACACGTTCATCGTGAACCTTCAGTATTCAACATTCATGAGCATGAGGAAACTTGAGAGCAAGAGTCCCGTATAAAACGTACAGCATTGACGTGTTCGTATCGCTCCCGTAGCGCCAGAAACCTGTTCAACAAGGAACGTAAATGAAACTATTTCGTTTCAGCAAAGTATCCACTCGAGTACTCACTTTTCTTTATACCGCGTGCCCCGGTGGTGCCCATGGCCATGCCCGTGTTGATGCGCTTGCGCAGGAATCTGCATCAAAGACGGTCCGCGTTAAGCATCCCTAATGGATCCACTTCCGCTGTACCCCACTGCAGAAACGAAGAACGCGTACACACCTTTAGTTTAAAAGTAGCCTTGTCTGCCTCCTTCTCTTGGGGCCTTCTGGAAGCAGGCGGTGGCGCGGATGTTGGTGTTGGTGTCGTATTATCCTCCATTGGTTTTTGCCACTGTAAATGGATTGAGGTTTGCTTGTGAAAGTTCGAAATACTGTAAGTCTAGTGGCTCTTAGTTAGAAATACTTGGAGATGATGATGTTGGAATTGACAATGACAGGAAGTTAACATTCCCGCTCTCCTTGAGGGTGTTTTCTGTCAGGTTCCGCCCTTTGTGAATTTAAACGCCGGTGCACGTGACCCTTCCCCTTTGACTTTCATCGAAAACTTTTTGAGTCCGTTCCTCGGTGTGTTGTTCCACGCTCAACCATCCGATATCCAACGTTCGAGTCAGTCGCTGGAACTCATCCATGTCATCTCTTATTCTCACACAGGAGCCATAAAACTCGATCCTTTTCTTGCTTTCACGATTTGCAACCCCCATAGTACAGTTCGTGTCCGTGGACCGCGGGGGGTGAGATCACAACGCGATGTGCAATCGATAAATGCCATCAAATCCTTGTTCCTTTGGACTATATCCAGGTAGTCGGACTGGGAACATCAACGAATTTCTGGTCTACGAGGCTCTCAAATGCACTAGTAACTATTTCTCTC
This sequence comes from Hypsizygus marmoreus, assembly GCA_013433165.1. Classification (NCBI taxonomy): domain Eukaryota; kingdom Fungi; phylum Basidiomycota; class Agaricomycetes; order Agaricales; family Lyophyllaceae; genus Hypsizygus; species Hypsizygus marmoreus. The sequence goes on along the minus strand of CM024089.1, from coordinate 534,966 downwards.
TTCGGTGGCTTGACTCCGGGTGTCTCGTGGCAGATCTGTTCCTCCTTATTGATGCTGGTGACTTGTATCTGGCCAGACCGAGTGTGCACTCGAAAACTCAAGAATCTGCAAGGTGTTGCGGAGAAAAGTGGCAGTGCTGTCACTCTATGTCGTCATGCTAACGTGTCTGGGGTTGTTGCCAGGCCGCGCGGCCTCGCCAGCGTTGGCCGAGAAGACGCGTTCACCGCCCACCGCCCCCTCCTTATTTAAACCCTCTCAATTCCTTGGACTTCGAGAAGGTTTCAAGACATGTCCACCACGATCACAATGCCTCAAGGGTGAGCGTCATCGAACAACATTTTGGCTCTGCACTCACAGCACTGTAATAGTTTCCAATATGTCGCTGCTGCCCTGCAGGTGACAGTAGTGGTTTTATGGTGGCAGAACATGACTATGAGCAAATGGAGAAAACGATCTGGCATCAAGTATCCCCAATGTGATCTCGCATACAATAACAAAATCAGTAAACCATTAAATGTGCTCATTCTGCAGTGTATGCTGAAAAGGCAGAAGCGGAGGCCTCCAAAGATGCTTTGATCTTCAATTGTGCCCAGCGTCAGTAATATTGAATCGTTTCCCAAAATTATTGTTCTCACCATCTGGAATCGCGGCAGGCGCTCATCATAACACGCTTGAGAACATCCCTGTCGTCTACGCAACGTCAGTCTCCAGCTCACGCTTCATTCTCGTACATACACCTTATGATTACATTACAGCACTCTCCTGACAGCGCTGAAGTTCCCTGTCCTCGCGGCCTCGGCTTGCGGCCTTTGGACAGTAGGTCGCATCGCGTACACTCGGGGATACGTCAGTACAGGAGACCCCAAAAACGTTCGTCTTCAGTTTCTCATTTCGAAATATATATTGGTTTTTCATGATGGGATCACAGCGTTTAGGCGTTGTCCACACGGTGGGCGAGGTTTTCTTCCATGGTACGCAAATACCTTCCTGGTGCTATTTCGATGACTCACATTAGCAAACAAGTGCTCCTGCTGTCATCTCTCTATACTGTTGGGGAGTTCATTGTGTCAAACCTTTGAGTCAGTCAAATTCGATAGGTTGTAAGAACAGTCAAATCCTGTCAAACGTGTGGATGGGCTCTATCAAATTATGAGAGCTTATGTGCATTATCTGTTGGCATTATGCTTTGCGGCGCGCCTTACTTCAGCTTTCTTTTGTATTGGGCGGGCGCTTGATACAGGTGTCCGAGGTTATCTTCAAATTATCCACCCATACTCGTCATCGTTCGTTCGGATTCGTTCCTCAATGTTGATCCATGCTCAACGAACTAACGTTCAAATCAGTCGCAGGAACTCACCCACGCCATCTTTCATTCCTACAGGTGGTACAGAACTGAATCCTTTTCTTTCTTTTATGATTTGCAACTACTTATTCGGGATCCTTACCCCCACTATACAGTTTCTGTAGGTGGACAGCAGGATATAAGATTCTAATGCGACTTGCAATCGATTAAAGCCTTCACAACTTGGTTTCTTTGGGCTATCCAGGTACAGTAGTCGGACTGAGGATATCAACGATTTCCTAGTCTATGAGGCTCTCAAGCGCACTAGTCAAACTTTTTGGTCTCGCGGCTAGACTCTAAGTACCGTCGTGGCAGATCTGCTGTACTCATTGGCGCTGGTAGCTTGCATTGGCACTCAAAAATTCGAGAATCTGGAAGTCGAACATGTTGCGCGGAGAAAGGTGGCAGTGCTGTCATGTCGTCATGCTGACGTCTCGGGGGTTATTGCAGTAACATTTTAGTAACATCGACAAGAGGATGGCCGAGAATTAGCCCAGAGCACTCTCCATTCCCTCATTTGGTCGGAATACAATTCGTCGCCCGCCTATTTAGACCCTGTCGATCCCCTGGATTTCGAAAAAGTTTCACAACATGACCACCATCACAGTACCTGAAGGGTGAGCAACTCCAACTATAGGTAGTCATGAGCTCAGCTCACATTACCTGTGGTAGTTTACAATACGTCGCTGTTGCCCTGCTGGCGACAGTGCTGGTTTTATGGTGGCAAAATTTGACCGTAAGGGAGTGGAGAAAACGATCTGGCATCAAGTACCCCCAACGTGATCCTGTATTCAATTATACAACCGGGAACTCGCTAACTCTTGCACATTCGCAGTGTATGCTGAAAAGGCAGAAGCAGAGGCCTCCAAGGATGCTCTGATCTTCAATTGTGCTCAACGTCAGTAATGATTGCCAATTGGGTCGTCCCCAAAATCGTATTCCTCACCATCTGCAACCACGACAGGCGCTCACTACAACACGCTCGAGAACATCCCTGTAATCTACGCAACGTCAGTCCACAGCTCATCCTTCATTCTCCTACTGTACATACATCTAACGACAAAGTGACAGCACTCTCCTCACAGCGCTGAAGTATCCTATTCTCGCGGCCTCGGCTTGCAGCGTTTGGACATTAGGTCGCATCGCGTACACTCTGGGGTACGTCAGTACAGGTGACCCCCAAAAGGTCTGTTTTCATTCTGTCATACGACATGCCAGATTGGCCATTCATAATGTGAACACAGCGTTTGGGCATCATGCACACAATTGGCGAAGTGTCTATGTATGGTACGCAAAGATCTCGTCAGTACCTTTTGAACCACTTATGCTGGTCAACAAGTGCTTCTGTTTTCCTCCCTCCATACCGTCGGGAAGTTGGTTGTGTCGAATCTTCGAGGGTTGGTCGAAAGTTGATACAATGTGAAGTGATTAAATCCCTGTCGGCTTGTCAGTATGCTGTATCTTACTCTAAGAACTTGTGTAATTTGGCACTGGGCTTCGCGGTGCACTTACTTCGGCCTTCTCGTGCGTTGTGCGTGTGGAAGACTTTTGAAGGTGATTTTTCAATCATACATTCCCCACTTGTTACGGTTATGCCTTCCTGTCGACGAAATGATCCATACTGTAAATTGAAGGATTCAAAGATACTTTGTCTCGCCTTTCCAATTTCCATGCACGCTTATACTACTGATGTATGTTTAGGGATTGAGGGGGGAGAATAAAGGAAGATGCGCTGCATATGGCTCATGCGCCACCTGGCAAAATACCAACTACGGGTCGTGCTCTGTATCAGGGAGCTTACCAGCTATCATAAAAACAGTATGATCATTTATTCCCCATCACAACCGAAGATATAAGAATAAAACGAACCTGTATGCCTCTGTATGTAAGAAGATGTCCGTGCACGTCGCGTGGCCACGCGCAATCTGAAGCTGACACTCTGCCACAGCATTTCTGACATCGAGTGAGAACGAGTCCGGTCCACAGCCTTGGACCCCTCAGCAACAAAACACGGAAAAGCAAGAAAGGACTCACTGGCAATCCCAACTGTCCCACCAGCCGCAAACGCATCTTTCACGATCTGCTCGAGGTTCGGCCTGCCAGAGAACGTTTCCGTGGCTGCGGTTTCCTTCTCATCTTCGCCCTTGGTGCTCGAAGCAGGTGAAGAGGCGCGCGAAGATCCTGTTATGTAGAGTGAGAAACTGACGGACCCTTCTGGAGCGCCTTTCAATGTGAGGCGAAAGATGTCTTCATAGCCTTTGGTCGAATCTACGGATAGAAGTCAACACTAATGCATGGAGAAGAAGATCGCGGGCGTTCGTAGCTACGTACCAGTGCCAGTCACCGCCCAGACGAAGTGGACGTGGTTCGTTTTCGCGTTCTCCCCGATTTCTCCGATGAGATCTAGGAGCAATGGGACCGTGAAACTCGCACCTATCAAGACAGAAAATCAACATTATATCCACGTCAAACGAAAGCCAGATAAGTACCTGATCCACCCGCCAACAGCAGCACACGCTCATGCGCCCCCAACGACCCATGCACACCACCATACGGGCCATCCAGCAGCACCTTCGATCCCTTCCCCTTCCCCGCAAATGCCGCCAACCGCGCCGTCATCCCCTCCCTCACCCGCACACACAGCTCTAGCGCACCGGAATCGGGAAGTGACGCAACGGTGAACGGATGCGAGGTGAATGCGTGTACGCCCATGTCAAGAAAACGCACGAAGTAGTGTTGCCCAGGTTGCCACTTTAATGTTGTTGTGGGGATGCGCACGTGGACCATGCGCGGGTCTGGCAGTAGGGTGAAGGTCGCGGTGTGGTGGATCCCGTTGCGCAGGAGTGTGAGCCCGAAGCGTGCGAACCAGGCGAAGCCGTAGATACCTGCGGTGGCCCAGAAGTAGTCCCTATGGGTTGTGGGGTGTTAGGCGGTGAAAGGGGAGAGAAGTGGATGCATGCATACCAAGATGTGAGGCGGAAGTTGCAGTGGAGGAATAGGAAACCCATGAATATCATGGAAGCACTATTTACGGTTTAGTGACGAGAAGGGTAATTCATACAGCAATGTCGTACAGGAAATGTAGCCTAGATGTTAGAAACGTTAGTTTGAATGATAGGGGATGCGGTGAAGAAGTTACTTACTTCTTGAAGGTCTCATAGTATCGACTCCTGCGGGGTGTTTCAATTGATCGACGTCCCGTGTATGACAGCAATGCTGCTCACCGAATAGGTCCCCAAGACATCAATACCAGCCAAGTCTACAAGTGACAAAGTCGGTGGCAATGCTGAGCTCGAGATGAAATTAAACACACTTGTGGGATAAGTGCCGCGACACCTGTCCAATAGTATGATTTAGTCCGATAGTAGTTTTCCATCTTCCCAATTTGCACATTAAACACGATGAATGGGAATGTGTGGATCAGGGAGGTGATGTCTAGGACAGAAGCGCATCAGAATAACCGCGAAACTTGGCATACTGGAGCCTTACACATGATCCATGCCGTCCAGCGGTGGAACACCTGGAGCTTCTCATAAGGCGTACCAGTTAGGATTCCGATTAGATTAAACTTGCTGGAGAAGGCGCTGATCCAAATTTCAGTTTTGAAGCGAGTTCGAAGCGAAACGCTTAGAGTACTTACAACATAAACGGCATGATGGCGATGGATATCCATCCCGTGCGAGTCGCCAGAGGTGGGCTGTTCCCCATTGCGGGCACAGGCCAATAGTACGGATGCACGGCCAACGACAGCGCTGTGATGATGTCGTTGAGAAACGATGTCGTTTCGGATAGAACCACGGTAGAAGTGCATACCTCCGAAAAAGGCAATCATGGCCCCGACGATGACCACTGGGCCAAGAGGCGGTGAGTACCATCCAAATAGTGAAACGTGGAACTGTCGAGAACTGAAGTATCTGAACAGGCCGGCAACCCTGTCACTGAAGGACAGGGAATGGGACTTCGGCCTGGTACATGTAATAAATAAGTCTGAGTGGCCATGGCGTCGAAAAGCCAGCCAGCGATACGAACCTCTTTTTCAATTCAAATGTTCGGCTCAAGGACAAAATGTTGAAAAGGGTGAACAAGAATATCGCGACGCAGAAGAAGTAGACAGTCGTCAATGCATAGTCCCAGTCTGCAGTGTACCACTAAGTGCCAAGTTAGCCCGCGATGTACTCAAAAAGATCAAAGGAAGAGACAAACATTTCTGAACCGTGTTCCCTTCAGCAAATTCTGGTAGTCCGTAAGGCCTTCCGCTGCATGACCATGACGGCTGGAATGCCAGAGAACAGGGTGCGCAAGTCCAACGAGTCCCATTGTAGAGTCAGAAGGGAGGACACTGGTTCAATCCTGGCCATCTTCCCTTTAAGTATGTGATGTCCAAAGTTTGCGCAAAGCTCCTGGAATTCAAGTTCTCGTGCGGTAAAGGGTTCTAGGCAAGATACGGTTGGCGTGAGCGACCTACTGATGTTGGAACTTGGCGTAAAGTACTTCCGAGATTCGTGAGATCCTTTGTTACGATGGGCCGATTTTTTTTTGCCTGGAGAGAAGGGCGAATAGCGGTGAAAGTGTTAAGAAAAAAAATCTGTCTTTTGGTCTTGTGAACCCGATCCGGCGAAGTGTATCTTGATCCCCGGAACAAGCAAGAAGGCTCAAGACGAAGACTCCAGATGGATACGCCAAGTCCTTCCACATCGTCAATCTATCATTATGTTGTTCGGGGAGGCCTTGCCTTAGTGGAATGGATACTCTGGCGCTGAACCAAAGTTGACATCAGGCTGCTGGTGAGTAAGTTGTCGAACAAGCGGGTATTTTCGGGAGAAAAATTGTCCCTCGACGATTTATCCCAACAGTCATTTCGCGAGGAGCACCAGGAAAGGCCCGTTTGGGGTGATACCATTTCAAAGAGGAACGTTTCGAAGGAGTTGAATCTGGGATAAGAATAGCCTATGTTTGTACTAGTTATTCAACGAATATTAATAAAGAATTTCAAGGATATTTATTATTGTGACCAAACCCAAGCGACGAGAGGCGATGAGACGCGGAATGGAAACTAAAGTTGCGCTCGAACGGAGCCCCACAAGCCACTCGCTCTCCAACCGTCCACACCACCAATCACGTAGTACGCACTCACTCCCCTATGCCGCAAAATACTGCTCGCCAATCGAGCAACATTGCCATCCCGCGAGAGCAACAGAACCAATTTCTCTTGCAACGCGGCGCCATACTCGGGATCGGTTGCTGTAAACCGAGTGTCGAGCAGGTCAAAGAGGATGACGAGGGTTTTAGGATCTTTGTATGGATTGGGAAGAGTATCTGCACCGATATCGAGGTTCCGAGATCCAGGAATGTGAGAGGCTTTAAAATTCGCTTGATCGCGAAGATCCACGATGATGGGTACCTTCCCCAGGCCGCTGGAGTCGCGATTGGGAGAGAAGACCAGCTGTTGCGCGTGTTCTGGAGTGACTTCCCAATCAATGTTATAGCTGCATATGGATGACACTCTTTAGCTCGTCATCAATGCAGGAGCCGTTGAATACCTACGGATAAAGATCGGTTGCGAAGAGCTCTTCATTTTTGATAGGAAGGAAGTACGAATGACCGAGTTTATCGAAATATTCGTGTATGTACTGGAAGGGCTGATCACAACAAATGAATACGCCTATCTCGATTGTCAATAGATGTGGAAACTCCTAGACGAGTCTACTCACAAGGTATTTCTCCGTCTCGGTTTCTGAGCGCGTCAAGCGAGTTCTCAGCTTTTCGCTTCTTCAAAAAGTTGAGCAGTCCGACAAGAGCAAGACCTGAGCTGGGTCCAACCAGTAGACCGTTTCGACAGAGTTCTAAGCTTTTCTCATAAGAGAGGAATGATCCAACTTCTTCCATGAAGTCAAGGGATTGCCTCCATGGGAACTCAACAGGCAACAGCATGTTGTAATTGCGAGGGCCAGGAACCCTGTCATTTGGAGCCGTCAAAACACTGAAGATATCATCAGCAACGTCGACGTCAATTCCACGAGACTGCATACCCAAGCCCGACGACGGATGCTTTGACCTTCTTTAGATATAAGCTTGTACCCGTCATTGTACCTAAAACAGCTTTTATTCGATGAAAACTACATGCAATAGCGTGTGAATTACCTGCAGTCCCGATAGATGCGGCGAAGACCGAAATGTCAGGAAGCTGAGCGTAGATCTGTGGTCCCGTCCAACGCATATGCGCTCGGTAGTTCTGCGAAGACGTTGCAATAGTATCACGCTCCAAACCTTCAAGTGAATTGACATGTACTGACCTCGGGATTTGAATATTGGTCAGGATTAAATACGCCGGATTCCTCTCCCCATTCATTAGCAACAAAGATACCGCCATTTGGGTCCAGGTGTTCCGGCTGCACAGGACCACCGAGCAATGTCCTGAGGGTGGTATTTGCAATTGCATGAGTGAACGTTGTGAGGAGATCTTACAAGTCAAGGCCCTATCCATTTGTACTATGAGGAGGGAACACACTAAACATCTGACCACGACTTACAAAGAATCTGAGAAGCTGGAGTTTTACTTGCGAGGTCTTGTTCGAGATGATGGCCTTGACGTTGGGAATTTCCATTATCCTCGAGAGAATTCCAAGCGATATGACGGTACTCCCAGAAGAGAATTCGACGATGGTGTGTGTGTCGGATGTGACTTTTCCCTGCTCTTTTGCACGTAGGAGCATGTTCAGGGCTGCAAACGATTTAGTTATTGGTCTATGAGTTTGACTGAGAGAAATCGATGCTCACCTGGAAGGGACTTAACGTTAGTCGCAGGAAGGTGGCTCATAAGCTTGGCGTAGATCCTGACGCCATCTAGGTTGATCTATTGTTAACGACTCTGAATTCACATTAATAAATGATGTAAATTACCTTCACGGAAGGGGTTGAGACGAGAAGGAAGTTCCACAAGCTACCAAATGTCAGAAGACCAGCTCCAATGAGATAATGCAGGTAAAGACTCACCGGAACGGGTAGGTTCTTGTCAGGATCGTAAAAGTCTCGGAGACCCTCTTCCCCGGAAAAGACGTTGAGTTGGGTATCGACAGTCATTGTAACGAGAAAATGAGGATAGAGGAAGATCACAGATAGCCTACTAGTGAAAGATACAACGTGAATGGAGGGGTCATCAATGAGAGATGCCAGCGAAATTTATACGCTTTCGGCAGCGCTCGAACCGGCCAAGCAGGAAAAACATGTCAGAAAATTGGAACTCGACGATTCGTGACAATCAGAAGCGAAAAATTGTCATCTGAGATCGTTACAAAACATCTTGATACCATTTTGGGGGCTCTCGTTTGTACATGGCCTGGTTATGCGTCTGTGTTACCGGCGTACCGCTACAGTCACGGTGGTGATCAAGTTCGAAAAGGTCGGACCCCAGAAACCCATCTTGTTTATCGCCTTCACCTTGCTTGCAAGGTCCCTTTCATACCACTACGCTCCTTATAAGGAAATAAACTGTAAAATGGGCTGCCAGCCATGGACCTTGGTCTTTCTTGCACGTCCTTTATTTGTGCCTATTGACTGGCACTGCTCGCGGGACCTTCCAGACTTGCATGAGCTGGGACGACGCCGTCTCGTCGAATGTGAAGTTTATCCCGCTGCGTTGAACGACCTATATGCAATTGCAAGTGGTTAGTACCTGCCTCTGTCTGCAGCCGCACCCTTGGTGTACTTAGGAGCACACATGATCAGCACGATTCGCTTGTCCTATCGAACTCAAAAGGATTGCGCAACCAGCAATTCGTTCAGGGCTGGAAGAGCTCAGGATGTGGAATGAATCGGCCATGATACACATGGGCATCAACACCATTCCCGACTTGTTGCTACTCAACAGCAAGGATGTAAGAATTGGGTTGGCAACAATACTGACATTACAATCAGGTGGGGAGAGGTGGGCACCTCAGGAGTTTGTGCCCATGGATATTTGAGGAGTTTGCAGTGATTTCTTTAGTCCCTGAGAAACTTTAAATCTAGCCAAGTGAGCAGCATTGTCTGCAATTCCTCTGCAATTCCATTAATGGTGAAGCCTTTCCTGGAGAGCAGTAACTTATGTCTAAGTTTCATCCACTATCTGAGCATAGCCTTTACAGTAGTCAGTATTGTTATCAATGGGCAATATTAATGTAGCTGAGGGTGGACCAAGAACGTTCGAACGTTAGCATGCCTTTCCTTGACAGAAACAAATCAAACCAAGCAAGGTGTTGAATTGCCGCTTCAGCGGCAATCGCTGGTTCAAAACAAACAAGGCAATCAGCGTCACAGCCTGAGCATACACCTTGCCGGCCACTTCAATCGCTTCAGCTCGCAAAGAAGAATGAGCACCCCGCTAGTCAGCTGCCGCATGCTTGTCGAGATGCAATTGGCCTTAGCCGCTCGAAGGCACAACTTTGACCCACGTTTCGCTCCATACATACTAGTTCGACGACTGATCTGGAGGGTACTTGTTTTCGCTAACCGATAATCTACCTTCCAAGTCGAACTTTCCTCATCCAGGTTGCGATTAAGTTTTTTTTCGCGCGACTCTGACTTTGGAGGTAATGCGGAGAGAATCACGCCATCGAATCTTGGGCGAGTTTATGAAACCTGCGATGCCTCATTGCGACATCAGAATCAGAAGAAAAAACATCTGCCCGTGGATACAACTCCAGTCTTATTAAATAGAGAGTTTCGGAGAAGTCAAAGCGAAGAAAAGTTTTCACTGTCTCACGACTTTACTGGGGCGATTACGGGGGACTAATGGCGGTACCATCTCTCCCTTCGGCAGCAGGAGAGAGCGCGCAAAGCTCAACGATGGATGTTCCGCAAGGTCTCACCGACCAAACCAACTATCTACCTAGGCGGAAAATTATCTCTGTAGGTGCATCATTTCCGTGAACAACTCTAGACTCAACTTTTTGGTTTGTTCAGGTCTTTCTAGCATGTGCTATGGTTGATATTGCAGGTCTTCTCGACGAGACAATGCTTGCTGTCTCATTGCCCATAATTGGATCAGAGTTGAATGCAGGTAGCCAAGTCAGCTGGTTTGCAACTGCTTATTTCGTGTACGTGCCAGGCCTTGCATTCCTCGCCTCGCATAACTGAAAGCAGTAAAGAGCTAGCACGTCTTGCCAGCTACTCTATGGTCGATTATCGGACATCTGGTCACGCAAGACGGTTCTCTTTGCGTTGATGTTTATTTTCTTCGTTGGGAATCTTGGGTCAGCCTTCTCGCAAACTTTCATCCAGCTCGCCATCTTTAGAGGTGTCAGTTGAATTATTCCTGTTTTTGTTTCCATTCTAATTCGCATTGTAGATCGCCGGCGCAGGAGGTGGAGGGCTTCCGACACTCGCTCAAGTGATTGTGTCTGACGTTGTATCCCTACGGCAAAGGGGAAAGTACCAGGGCATTCTGGTACGACATAGTTCTTCCTAATCTCTGATCCCAACTAATTATGCTACTCAGGGTATCTCAGTTGCATTTTCTCATGGCGTAGGCCCTATCATTGGCGGTCTTTTGTCAGAAAATAGCACATGGTACAACGATGTCAACCCATTTTCAACCCATTTTACCGTTACTGAGTGGATACTACTAGGCGCTGGATCTTTCGATTGACTTTGCCGTTAACAGCGGTCGCTGCCATCATGGTGTGGTACTTTATGCCTTTGAAGCCGACAGAGGGTAATTGGAAACAGTAAGAGCACTTTTTAACTTGATCCTCACTACGTCCATGACGTCTTTTCAGCAAAATCATGTGGGTCGACTACGTCGGTGCTCTATTGATACTTTCAGGGTCGACTCTGATCGTCGTGAGTGTATTACTCCTCTGCCACCGTTCGTTCTGACACGTTAAATTCCACGCAGCTGGCACTCACTTGGGCAGGAGGATTGTACTCATGGGATAGCAAGCATGTGCTGATTACCCTTATCCTCGGGGTCATTTCATCCGTCATATTTGTTTTCTGGGAGTGGAAGGGTCCACGCTTCCCTCTATTATCGTGTAAGTCAGTCATTCTCTAAGTTTTACATTGGTACTAACTTCAGATACAGTGCACATATTTCGAGAGCGTGTGGTAATCGGAGCTGCCATCACGCAGTGGATTAATGGCTTCTTGTCTGTGGTACAGTTATTCTATCTTCCAACGTATTATCAAGCTGCATATGGATACTCCCCTGTAAAGAGCGGCCTATTACTTCTTCCGCTTACGGTCGTGCAAAGTGAGCAGGTTCTCAATATATTTTGAAGATCAATTTAAATTTTCCGTAGCTTTCACCTCGACAGCGTCTGGGGCGTTGGTGACATGGACGGGACGCTATCGGGTATTTCATATTCTTCCTTCTTTTCTCGAAAGAGCTCATACGACACGAATCAGGAGCTGATCCTCTCAGGTTGGGCTATGTGGGCAATAGGACTAGGGCTCCTCGGGACCCTCAACGAGCGTTCCAGTCTAGCCCAACAGATTGGATACTCGATTTTAACTGGCGTGGGCATTGGTCAAACTTTCCAACCTTCATTAGTCGCAGTCCAAGGTGCGATTGAAAGAAAAGAGATGGCTTCAGTAACCGCCATGAGAAGGTGTCTGTCTACCTATAACTACGTGTATTCGCGCATCCTAACCTTGAAAAATGAACAGCTTCGTACGAAATCTTGGAGGCAGTTTGGGACTTGCAATAACGGGGACAATTGTGTAGGTTGAGAGGATCAGCTACATGATAGGAGACTAACACGTTCAACACAGAAACAATGTCCTCTCAACGTACCTCACAAGCTTAAATGTCAGCGAAGACGTGCGAAAATCCATCCTCGACCACCCCGAGTTGGCCCGTACACTACCACCTGATGTTTATGCCGAAGTTCTTCACGGGTATCTCAAAGGCTTTCGTCTCGTGTTCAACGTTCTCGCTGGTCTCGCCGTATTTGCATTTCTGGCTGCGTTCTTTCTCATGCCGCATCGAGACCTGGATCGACCAGATGACAAACAGCTCAAACAGGAAGGCAAGGAATTTATCGCGCAACTCAAGGGGAAGAAAGGAACGATAATACGGAAGGACCCTGTACATGCGGATGTCAGGGATGTGGAGAAGGTGACGACGGCGGCTGTTTAGACAAACAATTCAATCTGATGGGGTTTTGTCAAATTCTTTTTACTCTTTGTAATTTCCCGGGATCGCAGTCCAGTATAGAACACACGATAGAACTGGAGGAAACAAACAACACTTCCAACGGACCTTCCAGCCGGCAGACTTGGGAGAGATGTCTCCAATTGGCAAGAAAAAAATATTTTGTCCGGCCCGTACTGTCGATAGTCAAGCCATTCAGCAAGAGCATATGGAATTCTGCAGAGGGCCGTGATAAATTTGGTCGCAGATGCGAGCAGACCGTGGTGGGCTCCACAAAATGCCAGCATACTGTAACAGCCAAGTCTTTGCTCCGCACCCCAGCGTCACTATTAATGATGACCTTCACGAGAACACGCCGGCGAGCGAGTACGACTTGAATTCCTTCTTGCCACCACCAAGCGAGCCGTTGCATACGAACCTTGTGCGAGTCGAGCCACTCATAGTGAGTATTCCCGGCAGATGTACAGCAACCATTTCAACTTCCGTCAAGCCAATCCTGCACGCGGATGATCTCCATAGAGCGTTTTCTGCCTCTCCGGAAAAGCAAAATCCCGACGCTTACTTCTACCCGTTCCCGAAGGGAAGGCCATATAGTACGCACTTTCCATCGGCACCACGCATTGCGATCGCTCATACGTGATGATTAAAGAGATGAAATCGGAGACGTTAATATATATGGAGAAGCAACGGCGTCGCACCAACCTGCTGACTTTGGCCATAACCGACCTCAATAGCAATGAACTAGCCGGAACCATCGCGTATGTCTGACTATTCGTCGGAGTCCGACAGTCGTGTTTCCATTTTGACTTCGTGTTTTATCCTGACAGACTGGGATGTGATCCTTTACAAGCTTCCCTGGACGTCAAGCTCCTTGGAGTCAAGATTTTTCCGAAGTTTCGCGGAACTCATGTCTTCTTGCATGCCAGCTACCTCGTTCTTTCGTACGCCCTCGATCCAGTGGCAAAAGGCGGGCTCGGGCTCGTGCGGGTGGGATGGAGGACTCCACCAACCAACATCCAGAGTCAGAAGGCCGCGGAAAAGCTAGGGTTCTCGAGAGAGGGGATTATGAGGTAAAGCTGCAGTGATATTGTCTTGTTCCGATAAGCAAGGCGTTGACATGATCGTCGAGGTGTTACGAAGTCTCAAAAGAGATCACAGAAGATACACCGTTTCATGGTTTGAGTTTCATTCCGGATGGAACTGGGAGGGCAACAGAGGATGGGACCGTTTATTCTATGACGTGTTACGACTGGTTAGGAGGGAGAAAGCGAGAGGCCTTAGAGCAAAGATTGTAGAATGACAGATGGTTTCACAGATCGCAACACAGACGGCCTTCTCCCCAGACGTGGAATTCAACGAGGTAGGTTAGCTGTGCCATGAAGCTACAAAAGAGTGGAACCCCGAAAAAACTGCAGTCCGCAGTGATCGAAGCTCCTGCAATTGTCAGCAGACCGATCTAGTTTGAGCGTAACTGTGAACACGTTGTTAATTTGATGACGACTCAGATGTTGTAAACCCAGTTGGAAGCGCTGGTTGACTCTTTTAAATCGGACCTTCGAGGGCTGTGGCCGTCTGCTTAACCCTGCATTTCGACGCTTCAGGACCTTCCACAACAAATGTCTGATTTCGAGCAACAAATTAAGGAGATTCATCATATCTCACCAGGTAAAGAACACACCAAATATCAACATCCAAGCTGGCAGCTCACTGTGATTTGCAGAGTCAATCCCAAAAGGCCCTCTCCCAGTCAACTTTGGAGTCGTCGTCTTTCCCGGCTTCCAAGCACTCGATGCCTTCGGGCCACTGGATGTACTGAACACGCTTTCCTTCATGTTCCCAATCAACCTGTCCATCATCGCGGCTACCCTCGACCCCGTACCTACCAATCCACAGACATCCATATCACCCATCAAGTCTGACTTCAGCCAATCGATTAGCCCAACCCATACCTTCGCCACAGCTCCATCGCTAGATGTCCTCCTCGTTCCCGGGGGATTGGGTGTTCTTGATCCATCTATTCAAGGCGCGGTCGAGTTCGTCGCGAGAGTATACCCCTCCTTGAAGTACCTAGTGACGGTCTGCAATGGTGCGGCCATCGCTGCGCAAGCCGGCGTTCTCGACGGGAAGAAGGCTACCACGGCTAAGAGGCTGTTCAAATCGATCATTGCACAGCGGCCTCAGGTGAAATGGGTAGCGCATGCGAGATGGGTTGTAGATGGAAATGTGTGGACGTCATCGGGAGCCAGCGCTGGGTTGGACATCATTTTCGCGTTCATCACCACAGTTTACGGGGTAGAGGCAGCGGAGAAGATTTCGACTATTCTGGAGTATGAAAGGCATACTGATCCTAGCTGGGACCCGTATGCGAAACTGTACCAATTGCCCGAGCCTTAAGCTAGAGGCTGCATATGTTAGTGTACGATGTTGAAGTTGAGGATCGCGCAAGTGTGTAGCTCGAATGGTGTTGCCAAACACATATGTACTTTGTAGGAAATATGAAAAAATAGTATGTTTATCTCACGGCTTTTTCTGTTCAACTTGTCCGCTAACAATGAGTATGGCGAATCCAAGCGATGGGGTGAAGGGTCCATTGACCTGTAAGTATGTAGCCCTAAGGTGAAAAACGTATGGACTTATGTTGCAACGGCTGCCTGACAGCTGATCAAGACGATTCGATCCCTCTCAATTTTGGCATCATTGTCTTCCCAGGTTTCCAAGCACTCGACGCATTTGGCCCCCTAGATGCCTTAAACACCCTTGCATTCACACTTCCCCTCAAGCTCTCCATAATTGCTGCCACACTCGACCCCGTATCCACCAAACCCCCGAGCATCCCTGAGATCAAGTTTCACCAATCCATTGTCCCAACGCACACATTCACCACGGCCCCCCCTCTTGACGTTCTCATTATCCCAGGTGGACGGGGGACCGTTGACCCAAGCATCCAATCTGCGATTGACTTTGTCGCTAAAGTCTATCCGTCGCTCAAAACCTGATTACGGTCTGCACTGGATCGGGCATCGCGGCGCGGGCGGGCGTCCTCGATGGGAGGCGTGCCACAACGAATAAGTTAAGGTGGGCGTC
The DNA here is from genome assembly GCA_013433165.1 of Hypsizygus marmoreus. Classification (NCBI taxonomy): domain Eukaryota; kingdom Fungi; phylum Basidiomycota; class Agaricomycetes; order Agaricales; family Lyophyllaceae; genus Hypsizygus; species Hypsizygus marmoreus. The sequence goes on along the minus strand of CM024089.1, from coordinate 519,409 downwards.
GATTATCGAGCTGCGACCACAAGTGAAGTGGATTTCCCATGCACGGTGGGTCGTAGATGGGAATGTGTGGACGTCTGCGGGGGTCAGCGCGGGTCTGGATGTCGTATTTGGGTTTATTGCGGAAGTATATGGGGAGCAGACCGCGGAGCGGTTAGCTAATCATTTGGAGTATGAAAGGCATACAGACCCTAGTTGGGATCCGTTTGCGAAGCTCCATGGATTGACTGACTCATAGAGGACCCTGTGGGTCCGTATACCAACCTTTCATTCAATTGTTCTGTAACATAACAGTAACCCGACGTCAAGGCATTATGACGAGGCTGGTCAAGTTTAGACACGTACCTGTGGAATGGGGATGCCCAGTGGCTGTTTACGGGTCCGACAACGCAGGCGCAGCGGGTTTGACACTGGAAACTCTCTCGACAAACTATATTTTCGGCAAGAGTGCTAAGTTCCTGGATCCGGAAGCTAGTCCGACGTTCAGCCAATGCCCCTGACCGGCATGAGTTCGCCATGATCCTTCACACTACACGACAGGTCGCAAGTCGGACTTCATAGTGGTGTTCACCCCCCGCAACTGTCGATCCTGGGGAACACTCTAACACTTATAAATAGACAATACACCCCAAATGCGGAGGTAACGTCCTCGGACACGGTTCCCTTTCGTCGCCTATTGTTCACCGTTACCCATCCGCCAGGACTCGTGTTGAATTTACCGAAATGGTTTCAGGAACCATACAACCCGGCCGACCAGCTTCAGCTCGAGGTCGATAGGCCTATGCATTACGGACACCCTTCACCTATTTTTTTTTGTTTCTTGAGCATTATGTATTCGATCTCTGGGTGAGTGTAGTGGCCATAACTAGTTGTGTACCCTACAAGTGAAGTTTTTTCTTATCTCGCCATTTCTTCCTCTCATCGTTGCGAATGACCACCGACGGAACTATAAGCGCCTCTACACCCCCCGTTCACACCAGATCCCTTTCATCTGTTTAAGACGCTCTCTTCAAAAGGTAGTATACGGTTCCATCCGTTTCGTGTTCTCATGACTTGTTGATGACAATTTCAGATGCTCGGCCCCTTTTTACACCTATGGCCTCCGGCAAAAATGCATTTGTTCAGGCGTGATCGTTCCCGACGTCAAAATCCAACCCCGACGCTCACGAGAAATGGCTGCGTGGAGCCGGCGGCTGTTTTGCATCGTTTGAAGCGGTGCGGCGTTGACAATGGAGCTCTCCCGACAAAATGAAGTCAACATGGATGAGTACCGGCCCTGAAAGACTCATCATTCGTTTGGCCTTTGTACCAATCGCAATGTCGTACTTACCATAGCCGACGCAACATAGCAATACGTGCGATCTGTAGAAACTTGTGACATCCCCTGAGTGTGGAGTGGTTTCATGGATGATGGTGGCTTTGTGCCATATTAACGGATGTTTGAATCAAGCTGTACTTACATGTTTACATTAAAACTGAAGATATTTCCTTTAGAATAAAATATGGACACGACGTTTGCCCAAGTAACGTCATGGCGACAGGTACACAGGTGGGTTCTTGCGCTTGCTGTGTATGCCTGGCTCGACCGGTTGGAAGTCAAATTTCATACGCGTGAACAGATGACATCATGGCTCGGGATAGCGTACGGTAACTAAGATGCTTCGCATACGCCCAAGGTTTATGCTTCTGTGAGTAAACGGGCTATGCAGACGGACAAATGTCCCTATATGGATCGGAGGCGCTGATTTGAGACGCGTTGCAAATTCGCTGTATTGATCCGACGGCCATTCAACAGGTGGGTGAGGCCGCCTGGTGACCTTCCCATCACGCGCCGAGAGGAATCTAGGACGCGAGGATGCAGGAGCGCGTCTGAAATTGACGTGATACGTGATTGACGCGGAGTCTAATACTCGCCAGTTGCCGATTCAGGATTACTCCGATCGCTAAGGACCCCGGAGTGCCGTCCAATCCTGCTTCCATATTCATGGGCTCAAACCTCAAGCTGAGCTGTCGACGCCAGAGTGGAGGCATGGTAGGACGATTTGCCTCAACAAGACGCGAGCTCAAGCTTTGTTCTACGCCGCTGATCCAACCTTTGTATGTGTTCATGCTCCTCATGTCAAAGATGCGCCGTACTCCAAGCAACATATGTCAGTGGTCGGATCTCAGATGCCAGTACGTGAAATGAATCGTATTCCTCGACATGCTCACATTTTTGACTTTTTTGCTCCACTATCTGTTCCATGCGATTCATCAACTTGGCTAAGAATTTGCCATTGCGAGGATTGCTCGAGGCTGTATGGTTTGTTTAGGTCACCATAGCTCAACTTTCCTCCAATATACGACATGCATTCAATGGAGCGCAAAGTCAGACAACCGGAAATGAGTGAGGGGCAACCAGGAAATCTCTGGCCGTCGAAGGTCCTTTCGGCACATGAAAGCTTTAAATACGAGGGGTCAACCCAAAGAGACGACACCAAGTTCTCATTTCTATTCCTTCATCGACCTCGTCAACACTCCTAGATCTCCAAAATGCGAACAGCTGCTTTACTCGCCTTTGTCTCACTTGCTTTGGCCCTCGAACGCAGGCAAACGTCTCGCCCAGCTGAGCGCTCTTTCGGTCAGCACGATTAGATACGCTCTGTGACGGACACCTGCTCATCGTTGTGTTGCAGGTATCACAACCGACCATGCCAAATTCGCAGAGCAGTCATACGACTATATCATCGTGTGTACAGCGGTTTTCAGTTCTTGATAGCCCTCTCATTCTTCATCAGGTTGGAGGTGGTTCCGCAGGCCTTGTACTTGCCAATCGTCTTTCAGCGAACCCCGCCTACACCGTTGGCGTCATCGAGGTACGCGTTCTTTCGCGCCTTAACCATAAGCTGCATGTTGCTCATGCATCTTGTGATCAGGCTGGTCTGTATTGGCCCGATGAACCTCGTATCAATGTTCCCGGGATGTTCGGCAGCTTAAATGGTAATGCGACGTTCGACTGGAAGATCGCCACCACGATTCAGCCCGGCATTCACAACAGATCGCTCCCCCAACCTCGGTAAGAAACTGATAATGTAAGTCGCGGTTCCTAACTAACAATACTGCACAGTGGTAAAGTTCTTGGTGGAAGCTCTGCGCTTCAATTCCACAACTACAATCATGCCTCGAAGCAGGAATACGATGCATGGGCTGAGTTGGGAAACCCTGGCTGGGACTGGGATGGTAATGACCTTTCCACTTTCTCTTGCGCTTTCACATACTGAGAGACCCGAATAGGTATCTTCCCCTACTTTACCAGGATGGATACTGTTACACCCGGTGATGTCGGGTTCCTCCCTGGACTTACAGAACGACCTGGTGCGGCCAGTGTGCTCGACGGTGCTACTCAGGGTCCTGTTAATGTCACTCGCAATGGCAACTACTCTGCCATCACGCCTTGGGTTGCCGAATGGAATAAGGCCTGGCAAAACAACGGTGGCTACATGAATGCCGATCCCGAGGGTGGCAACAGCACCGGCATGACGCTCATGGCCCGCGGTGTCGACCCCGTAAGAGGTCGTGTGTACTCTACCAATGCATTTTTGGAGCCTGCTCTGTAAGATCATGATATTTTGCGTTTGGACAAGGGCTGACGATTCCTTTAAGTGACCGCAAGAACCTCTACGTCCTAACTGGCGCAGAGGCGACTAAGATTCTTTTCGCAAATGCAACCGGTGTAAACGCTTCGCTCATTGCAACCGGCGTTGAGTACGGCACGCCTGTCAACACGACACTCTTCACCGCCACTGCCACTCGTGAAGTCATCTTGTCCGCCGGTGCCCTCAAAAGTCCGCAAGTAAGTCCAACCTCGATAACAGTTCTGACAAATCGCTGATCTTTCACAGGTGCTCGAACTCAGTGGTGTCGGAAATAGTACCATCCTTGAGAGTCTGGGCATCAAGACGCTCCTTGACCTTCCCCAAGTTGGCGAGAACCTGCAAGACCATCTCGAATGGGATCAAGATTTCCTCCTGAAGGAGGACATTCCTTTTGATACTTGGGGTCAGTGTTATGCATCATCATGGCATGGCGTCCGTGAACTGACCCATGTGTGTCGCAGATGTCTACCGTAACAACCAGACCCGCGACGCTGAAGCATGGACAGAGTACCAGACTAACCGTACCGGTATCTACAATGCTAGCCCCGCCAGTCTCGGATTTTTTCCCCTCCAAACCTTCCCCGAAGCGTTCAACGTCACGGAGCTTGTTGATGAGCTTGACCGGGAATTCGCCGCCGCCTCCGCCGATCTGCCCCCCATCCGCAAGAAGCAGTTCGAGATACAGCGCAAGCAGCTCATCGAAGGAAAAGTCACCCAGGTCGAGATCGTGATGCTCCCCAAAGGCGGTCTTATCCCGACCAACTACCCCGTACTCCCAGGAAGGAGCTACCTCGCCGCTATCACTATACTCCTCCATCCCTACAGCGCGGGAAATGTCCATATCAACTCCACCAACCCATTCGCAGCCCCCCTCGTTGATCCAAAATACAACCAGTTCTCCTTCGGTGAGTTTATTACAGGCTTTCAGATTTCGTGATTCTTGCCTGACCGTTTGTTCTCGATAGACTCCAAGGTCGCTGCACAATTTACCAAGTTCGCTCGTAAGGTCATGTTATCGGATCCTATTGGCCAATATGTCGAGCGTCCGTCCCAGCCACCCGCAAACGTCGAGACTCTCGAGCAATGGGACGAGTACGTGGTCTCTCCCAGCATCCGATGTCCCTATGGCTGACACACACACTTCAGCTTCTGCAGGGAGTGGACGATCAGCGTCTGGCACCCCGTCGGTTCGACCTCCATGGCGCCCCGGGAGATCGGCGGCGTTCTGGATAACAAGATGGTCGTGTACGGCACGCAGAACGTCCGCGTTGTGGATGCTGGCGCGATGCCCATCAATGTCGCTGCACACACACTTAAGACAGTCTATATGATAGCCGAAAAGGTTTGTTCTAAACATCTTGGACTCTTCCTTGATGCATTCTGACTTGTTCCCTGTTTGGATTTTTAGACGGCTGATATCATTATCAATGATCGCCGTCTCCAAAAATTGAACAGCGACATCCGCAAGCAATATACCATCCCCAGCAACTAGATTGTGCGGTGGTAGCCTGTCTGCTTAAAAAAGACCTACATAGATTGGATTCAATTTCGTCATCTTTTGCTAAAACCTCCGTTCTTAATGATATATTTTCTTACCCATTCACCTCTCCCGTGCGTTGAAGACATCCGTCCCTCCGGAGTCCCTGGAAACATTTTCTCCAGCATACTTACTCATGAGTTGCATACCCACATAGGACTTATATTGCATATGGACTATATCGACCTCGATGTTGACGAGAGAAATTCAGAGAATGTGTGACAGCATTGGTCACAGCAAAAATAGCTCATGGGAAGCGTGTGATGCGGACCTCCTCAGTTACGCCATCAGCTAAATTGCCGCAAACAAAGATCGGCTTGTTATAAAGGGCTGATAAGCACAAATGCCTCTCCCTCTTAATCCCTCCACCTTCAAAACGTGTATGCGCTCTCGATTCTATGCTGGTTTATGCTACTTCAAATCTACACTTCGACCTCTTCTGCCAACTTCGCCCTTCCACCGTCAACCAGGAGACGTTGTCTATCCACAATCGACTCTTTGGATGGACACAGTCTTGAACATCATCGTCCAGCAAGTTTAAGGCGACTTGAGATTCAATAGGTTATGCAGCTAGCCATGGCCCATCGATACCAAAACACCAGGAAATCAGGAACTATCCTTTTGGCGACGCAACGCAGTCGAACCTTCTTGGGTCATAGGACGTCCATGTCTTTCGGGGAAAATAGGACCTCACTCCTCGTTCTAACCTTCTCTCGCCGATGGCCTCCGACACCCTCTCACATGTTCTTCACGGCTTCCCACGCACGCCTTCAAGCCATGTGCCGTCCCGGCTGCTCCGACCACGCTGGCCCACAGCTCTGGCTCCATCCTACGTGTCCCTAGTCGCTGCTCATCTCTTGGCCCGCACTCTTCGTTTCCCCTGCATCATACGGTGCTTTTGGGGCTGTGATCATTGCGATAACTCGCGAAATATATTACACTGCACGGGGAAGAACGATATCGCCTGTCGCTTGTCCACGTCTTCCTTCGATATCGTCTTCAATCCGATCACCGCTCCCTGGTGGAGGCAACGATCATCTTTACTCGGGGAATGACTCGGGGAACAGGGACCGTCACTGTTCTGACTCGGGGAATGAGGGTCCTGTGCGTACTCCATTCAGTGAGATGATGAACCAAGGATCTGGGCAGTGATGTTGGCGATTAACAAATTCCGGTGCTGGAGGGGTTCTTCCGACGACTCGCTTTTTGATGCGGCAGGGTTTCTGTCACATCGATGTATTATTCTTTGAGGTCGCATTTCATTTTTTTAAGGGAAAGGCTGGGACACCGGAGACTCTGGCGGATTATTCGTTCTGGCTTTTCCTGGTTGCGCTTTTCTTGTGCTATTCTCACCTCAGTTGATATGGATCACAATAACCGACTTTCTCGCATCGAATCTTCTTGGTTTAAACAACAGTTGTGGCATGAAGCAACTGCCCCGTTCCACGTTTTTCGAGGTTCACTGTGACGTTGTGTCTGAACCCGACGGTGACATTCTTTGTATTGATCGATTTACAGTAATGAATACTCTCTGTGGCTTGATAGATGCTGCGTTCGATGACTTGGGCTCTCCCGCCTTCCTGCGGTTGTGGGGCAAGTCCAGGTCGATCGCGTAGACTTTTTGACTTTTACCAAGTCACCCCTGCTATATCTCTTAACGTGCATCTTTTAACCCAGAACGCTTCCCAATGATCAATTAATATAAAGACGATTTGTCTTTGCAAGCCCTGCCGCTCACCCAGCTCAAGTTCATAAGCTATCATCTTCCGATTGATCAGGGGCTGAAACGTGAGATGCCGACACAGCGTAAATTCAACTCTCTCTTCCACATTCACCATCCGCTCAGTCTGACCACGTTCACCGCAAATACTCCACAATAGTTATCCTTCGAGACTATTCCTAGGATGGTCGACACTGTCCGACGTTGCAGGAAATTGCGCTGATTATCTAAGCGGCTCACGCATGGATGTCCGATGAACCGAGGACGGGCTTGACAGTTTTGGCTGTCATGTTCACTGTCGCTATTGGATGCTAACTCATGCTAGATGGCAACGACAACGACCCACATACTGCTCTACTGACACTCGGACCTATGCTCAATCTTCCGCATGAGATATGGCTGCACATCGCCGACTTCATTCCTGCGAGCGCCCTGGAAGGCCTCATTGGCGTTAGCAGCACTTTCTATGAGATTGGAATGGACTGTCGGTACCGACAGATGAGCTTTGCTTTTTTGGATGACAGGATGAAGAGGAATTTGGTTCGACTGAAGTGAGTCCAGCATTGAGCTGTGGAAGGATATTATTAATGTTTAACTTGGTTTGAACTTGGAAGAGATCCAGCTGTCGCAAAGCGCGTACGCGTTCTCCACGTATACCCAGGATTCCTCAAGCAAGCACTCAGCGAGTCTTCGCATGCTCCGAAACGACCTTTTCGTCTCAGGCTTCCCGACTTTGCCAACCACTTCCTCGAGCAAAAGGCCCCTCCCAAATTCCGCGTCGTCGAAAATTTCCGAACAGTCGACGATGTGGTACAAACCGTACTTGACGTCTTTGGTGGACTGTCCAATGTGACAGACTACCACATCATGTGGTGCAACCTGCAAGCCGTGCCTGAGTCGCCTGTCCCCTTCCTCACCGCCGTCTTCCAGTGCAACCTGCGCAAACTCTCGCTCGACATTTCTCTCGAGAACGTTGCGAGCCTCCTCACACCCACCTCCACGAGATGCAACATCGAGGAACTCGACCTCGTCATTCGCATCGATCACTTCCGCCACACCACCACCCCCGCCGTCGTCACCAGACCCGATCACGCCCTAATCATGATGGACCACCTCGCACCCGCCATCACGCGTCTTAAGCCTACGCTCCGCAAGCTCACACTCCAAGCATGGGAGCCGCTCGATCTCTCGCCTCTCTTCCGCTCCCTTCAGTACCTGCCGGCCCTCGAACACCTCACACTGGCCATCCCTATCGAGTCGCCACACCTGGGCAACCACGCTGGCTTCACGGAGCTGCTGAATCGGCAAGCCTCGACACTGCGCTCGCTGGCACTCCGCGCGAAGCAGTACAGCGGGACGGGGCTCACCCCCGACTCTGCACGCATGGACGAGTGGGTACGATTGGCCATAGCGGACGTGCACCTCTCACATCTCTGTGAACTCGACATCAGCTCCCATCTCTTTCCATTCCCCACGTCCATTACGTGTTTGCATCAGTTTGCGGGCACCATCACGTCTCTTGTCCTTACTGGGAGCTACCATGGCTACCATGATGTCGTGGCTGTTCTCCGTGCATTCCATGCCCGGCCTGTGGATGAGCGGTTGGAGACACTGAGACTGGGGACTGTGACACTAACGCCCCAGCTGTTAGATCTTCTAGCAGAGGAGCTACCCGATCTGTACAGGCTCGAGCTGTTGGTGAGGGACGTTGCACCGCACTACGAACCTGACCTGGCGTTTCCGGTTCCTGGACGCCCGGAGTGCAGCTACCTTGTCAGTTTCCGTTTCCGTTTTCTTTGCCTTTTGCTTAGACTGATTATTATTCCGCGGCAGGAGCTTTTCTTCAACGAGATGGAGAAACGGAAATACTCAGGGTGGCGTCTGCGCCGATTCCAGATTATCCTTACGACCTTTCCCTATCGCTTCCCGTTTCTTGATCAGGTGTTTGTCAATTGTGTTCCTACAGTGAGAGGATTATCGTGACACATAAATGCCCTCTTACTTCTCTCCTCACGACCCACGATACCCCTGCCTCCGAGTCGGATCGAGTCAATGATCGCTCTTGATACCCACCAGGTCCTCTCCAGGTTTTCTTTGGGGAGACATCCTCGGCGCCGTGTTCTATGACTGGATCTTCAATGGACTGGCATTGAAATAGCTTATGATTGGATTAGGCTGAGGTATGAAATACCAGAATTGTTGTAACGTTAGAGTCGAGATACGTAATTCCTGCTTGCTCAATGTACTAAAGATCGAACTGTATTGTATGACATCGAGGTTTCTCGAGATAAAATTATGTTTCCGCGTGCATCTCGAAACGGTGTTTGAAATACCCCTGGTGCGCCGAAATTTGACCTGGTCTGGACCAGGTACCGAGTGAACGAACGTGGGCGATAGTATTGCACCTCGTTAATAAGTGGATAGTGGCACGAAAGCAGGTAGTAGGTGAGCATTCGGGTAAGCCTGGGAAGTTCAGCAAGAGGGGCCAAGCATGTCCACAGCGTCTTTGCCACATTTGTCGCAAATAACCTTTACTAGTACTGCGACCTTCCCCCAGACTCATGAGAATGCTCATAACCAGCGACACTCGAACCTCTCGTCAAGATAGCTCCCACCACGCGTAAAGATCTTCGCATCAGTACAAGGAGGAGTTTGTGCCTCCACAACGTCGACCATGGAGAGAACGAGCGGCCCAGATCCAGAATAAGAATGGCGCGTCTTGGTCCAGAAGGCCGTATGAGCGCTTTCGAGCCTGTTACTGCATTTGCACCAGTGATAGCTCAACACCCGAGGAAGCGGAACAGACTAAAACGTACGTAGAAATGTTGCTTAGACTTGAACGAGGTGCTTGGATATTCACATTGTCTCGGCCTGTTATTTCCAGGGGAGCGTACCGGAATTCAGTGGTAGATCGCCTTTTGAAGGGTCTGGTGGTTTTCGAGAGCTTGATAAAGGGGTTTTGTATGCTACGGCGCGAAGCTTGTTGACTGCGATCCACAGGTCGTTCGGGTTCAGAGAAGAGACCTCGGAGACTAGAGTGACCAGAAACTAGAGCGATGTGATTCTGATTGGGAAAAGCGAGAGCATCTTGCGAAGAGGATTGGAGAGGGTTATTACGACCGTTCAGAGCAGAGTTGGTAGCAAGTGAATCCAGATCCACAGTCTTCGTATTCCGAGGGGAAAGCGAAGCCACGTCGAGGTTCAGATTCTTGTCTTCGTGTTTCTTTTCCTTGCTGAAGCTTCGTACCTGTTGATCGGAGTCGAAGACTGATGGAGCAATAGATTCTTGGATGCGACGTTTCTTGGCTGGCTGGGATTGAATCTCGGTATATGAGTCATCTTCGTGAACGCGGAGAAAAGTCCGTTTGAGTGGGTTGACAATTGGGCGGCAGGCTTCGCTAGAAGAAGAAACTTTGGCAGATTGTTGGAGCGGGAGCAGCAGAGGGGCATTGGATATAGCAGGGGTTTTTCTAGTGGTCAATTTGGGCTCGAGAGTGTTTATTTTGGAGGGATCAAACGTATCTGCGCAATAATGTAGATCAGCAGGACGTTGGAAATAGAGGATATGAAATACCATCAAGGGTGTATGGTGCGAGTGGCATGAGGAAATCTTCTGCAATGCAATCCATAATCCAACTTGCATGGCGAACCTAGGGGTTCATCGTCTTGTCTGAATATTGGAAGATGGAATGAAATTGGAAGACATACCACAAGGAATCTTGAAAGTAGTCTTATGGGGCGAACCATTCAGGAGATTGCGCAAGCCCATGAAGATTTATTGTCTACTCACTCACACAGCCACGGGTCATCAGGTCCACTGCAGAAAAAGAATGACGCGTGGTGGAAGTCGTCTACGGAATGAGTTAGAGATCCTCCATTCTTGACTGTTGTCCACATATGGTTAACGGGCTCGTAAGTATGCAACAGAAGCCAGGGCGAAATGAGCGAAACACGCACCCCATCCTTTGCGGATTGTGGACGCGACAGATGGGCTGAAGCATGCTATCCAATCATTACTTAGGCCCTTCTCTGCTGGCTGCTTTCTATGCTTCAAAGCACATACCCTTTCCGGAGAAAAGCATCAGTAGCTTCTGTGGCCTGTAGATATTCGGTTAGTGAGAATGCGAAAGTAGAGGAAGAAAGAGCGATATTGTGGCAGTGCTCGTTAGTCGACAAACCCCTTCAATCCAAACATTGCAGTCCCTAAGTGGCGCTGCGCACTCACGCTTCCCCTCACGCCAACCATGACCACGATTACCCGCAACCTGCCCTGGTTTATTCGCGACCTTGGAATCTCTATTGTAGGAAGTGTAAGCCTCTGAACATATACCCAGACGTGAATATAGCTGATCTTCGGTTTCAGGAATGTTACACGTCACTAGTCGAAAATCTGGATATCAACGATGTCAAATGTATCAAATACTCTTTGTCTAAGGGCCTAGGGATTGGAATTGTTGTTGGAGGCTCTATCATGAAAGTGCCCCAAGTCCTATTAAGTGCGTTTTCAGCTACGTATGAAAGAAACCATCAAGACTGACCGCCATACGCAATTTTCTTTTTCACAACAGTCGTAAATGCCCGTTCCGCGCGCGGCCTGTCGCTCTCTGCATACGTCCTAGAAACGCTATCATACGCAATAACTCTTGCGTACTCCTTCCGAAACGGATTCCCGTTCTCGACGTATGGAGAGAACTTCTTCCTTACCATACAAAACGCCATCATCACTCTCCTCATCATCGCCTACGCACCCATTTCCTCCTCGTCTGTCTCTTTGAGGAACACCAAATTAACGACAGGAGTCGTTGCTACCATCGCATCATCTGCCGTTCTGTACAGCCTCCCCAATGAAACCCTTGCCCTCCTGCAGCTCGGAACCCTCCCACTGTCGCTTTTCTCCAAACTCCCCCAGATCCGACAGAATTACCGCTCCCAGTCCACTGGGCAGCTCTCCGCATTCGCAGTGATTTCTCAAATCGCTGGATGTCTAGCCCGATTGTTCACAACCGCCACCGAAATCGGCGACAACCTCGTCGCTGCGGGTTTCGCACTCGCGCTCCTGTTAAACTTGGTGCTGGGCGCCCAGCTTTGGATATATTGGGGCCAAGGCGAGGCCGAACTTAAGGGGAAGCACGAGCTGCGTAACGGAGCCGGGTACGTCTCAGACAGCGAGAAGATAGAGAAAGAAAAACCCTCGCCGTCACCCGTGGCCCAGCCCGCACCGTGGCAGGCACCACAACACCGTCGCGTGGCAACGCCGCCTCCACGCACTACGTCTGCTGGTGGTGCTCGGAAATGGACCCGGAAGGTGGATTAATCTATTTCACATCTATGGTTGTCCTGTCGTGTTGATTGACTCTTGCTACTCTCCCCTTGTACTGCTCTAATCGACTACATTATTATTTATCCACAAACAGCGCCGTTCAGTGGCTGATATTGTTTGAGCGTGGCCGACAGTCCTCTTTTTCAAGGTTTCAGCGTGGGGTGGAGTGTACATGCGCGTCACGGCCACCACTATACCCTGGTCCGATTATACCCTGGTCATGGAGACCGATCATCGTCTGTAATTGGCACGCCTTGGACATCCTCAGTGAGTTGTAGGAGAGTCCAGCGTGGATGGATAAATTATTGCTATTTTATTGTGGATACAAAGTCCTTGAACATAGGGGAGGCTTGATGGACGGCATATCTCTCGATCCCTCAGTTCGTGACAACATTTCCCCGCAGTTCCTTCCATCCAGGAGCTTTCACGACATTAATTGTTGCAGCCTTGCTCGACGCAATTGTGGCACGCTTGTTTAACTCCAGCTTGGAAAGTTTCGCGCCTTGTGTGCCTACAAATGGCCAGCCAATCAGTACGCGTAGAACACATGCCACCTGGAACTAATGGAACAGGCGAACCTAGAGCCCATAGAGACATGAGAACCTCGTTCTTCCCATGATGGTTGAGTATGCCTTCGGGGACAGGAAAGCTCGTTTGCGGACCCAGAGATGAAAGGAACCTGGATACGGACAGTGGTAATACAATCAATGGCATGCTCTCGCTCACAAAAACATGCCCGTAAACAGTTATTACCTCCCAAATTGCCACCCATTTACATAGATCAGCACGCGATGAGGAGCAACACTGTCCAGTGCGAAATCGAATGCCAGCGGGATGTCGGCACTCTTAGGGAAGTCAAGATTGAATGTAGTGCGGTAGACGGTTACGCCCGGTTTGGATATGCCCTGGTACGGCGTACATCCTTTCTTCCAAGAGGGTCCAGAAGCGTCGTATCCAGGGAGATGTGCACCTGCGTTTCGTCAGTCTGTTATGAGTGTTGGGGACTGCGGCTATCCTACCAACTCGTTCAAACCACCATCCGCCTTCGTTATAAGGGCCTCGGACTTTGTCTGGTGCATTTTCACCTCCGATATCTGAGAGTGTGCCAGTTAAACAAAGAAGAAATTCGGTTGGCAAGGACGTACTGCCGGCGACCCTCCATTGTGCAAAGTCTTTCCCGTCGTCAGAAAGCAATTTATAACCGCGGATACCTCTCGGGGTTTTAAACTCATCGTCAATATCATCTGTTAATGCAGTGCGGTCAAGAAGAGCAGAAGGAAGAATCCTTGGGGGGAGCGCACAATCCTGATTCATGCCTGTGGAGTCGTGGATCACTGTGATAACTGGATGGAGAGTAGCTGAACTCTAGTGCAAGGCAAAAGATAGCAATGAATATACTAACCATTATCGCCAGACAGGAGCTGATCCACTGTGAAGTTGAAAACGGGAGAGAGGATATCCACTCCTTCCTGACTATGTGAGCTACCTTGACCGGAGCCCAGGAAATGCGAGTTCAAGAAAGCAGAGTAACCGAACGAGAAACCACTGTCAAAAAACATATTATTATAATTCCGGTCCATAGAGGTTCAAGGAACTAGTTACCCTTGTATGGAAAGCTGCACTCCTGTCGCGCTACCTGCAAAGTGCCCACGCCAAACCCATTGTCCTTCAGTGGGAGGATCTGTCAGAGTGACGATCCCAGACACGATGGCTGATCCGTACCTGCATGGAATCCGTACCTGGTCATGCAAAGGTCAGCATTGTAAAATCGGCTGAGATTGAAGGCCAACTTGGCTTACTCGCTAGAGTACAAGATGTTCTGAGATCATTTCAAAATCAGGACAGGAGACTCGGTAAGCTCAGCGAACCTTGCCACCGGTCGGCTTTTGAGGCCGACTGGTTTCCGTCTTGTTCGCATGGATCCATGTGCTGTCGTCGAAGGTGGAAACTAGCTCAGGCAAGGAATCTGCACAGCTCCATTGAAGCTTTTCCAGCACCGGGACTTGGACAGAGTTGAGGACAGTAGGGAATGAAATTGACCCTCTCAAACTTCCAAGCTCACTGCGTGCCACTTTAACTGGGATACCGTTCCAAGTGACAGAGGTGAACCTTGAGGGTGCAAACACATCGATGACAGTGGTGCTATTTAGATCGCCCGTTAATAGAAGCGTCCCGTTGCGTGCGGTGGCACTTCGGACGAAATAAGGTCCATGAACGAGGATCGAAGGGACGTCTGGCCCCAGATCGTAGTGGTCATGCCCCGTTCCATTGACTGCGAGATGCGGAGCCCAGAAACCCGAGGCTGTCTTCTTGTCCGCGATAATGATGCGCTTACTCCCGATGTTTACCACTGTAATGCCTGAAGCTGATCCAGAGAGCGTGACGACCTTTGAGCGGGGAATTAGACCTGCTCTGGGGTCCTGATGTTGATAAAATACCTTCGGACCTAGCGACGCCTTGATCGAGCGCGAACCTAGGATGGAGACAGTGGATCCTGTAGGGTTTTCGACTGCGACCTCGATATACTGGCCAGACAGAGCATAAGCCACAAGCACGTCGATCTGGGGAACAGCAGCTCAGTCCCACGACATGCATCAAGATCCGAAAGACAATACTTACTACATCCATTGTCACCCATGTCATGATCTGAGAATTGCGCGAGAAGTCAGAATATCCCTGGATAAAGGAGTTTATATTCAAGCGCTCAATCACCTCAGCAGTCGAGTACTGCAGCTTTGAAGAACCGAATGGGTAATTCGAAACGATGATCTTGGATTCCCTCCCGGCCAAAGTCGAGTTACCCGCCTTCGGTATCGTAATTTCGCCAGCCAAAGTGGTGTTGACACGAAGGGTGAAATCCGTGTTCGTCAATTTGGTGTTGGTCACCTGCCTAATGATGTAAAAGTTGGCACCAGACGAAGGGGAGTTCAGATGTGTGGTATAAATATCGGGCGAGGCGCTGTATGCGGTGCCTTGGCCAACGGTCCCATTGCCAATTCGTCCAACAAGCAAGTAGTCGGGTGACGCGTGAAGGAAGTACGACTGAAGCTTTATCTCATCCAATTTTGGGGTAAGAGTTCTATCCTCGCAAATAGCCTACGTTGCAATTCGTATTGGCATTCATTTTCACGAAGGCCGATCCGGGCAAACTCACCGCGCCGTAACTAGGATGGCATGTTAGACATGGGACGTAGAAACGAGGTGGACAAGTTTTACTCATAGCTGGAGTAAATTGTATGGGTATGCATATTTCCCCAGTTCGTACCACCTGTCAGAAGTCAGATCGCAACATTGAGGGAGAATATATAGTAACACATTACCATAGGTCATATAGAGGTTTTGAAGGCCGACACCAGATGCATAGTTGTTCTGTTGATATGTTTAAATCACCCCATTGCAAAAAAGCAGTTGATCAGACCTTATAATAAACCTGGGAAGGACGGGTATGCTTGTTTCAGAAACGTACAGATGATTGAAAACCGGACCCACGTTCGCAAACTGTTCATTTATGAGCTTGTAGCATTCGGAGTAACCAGGACCGGACCAATAAGAGAAGGCCCCGCCTAGAAGTCACAGGTAAACTACGTGAAGCAAAAAGCTCGCGTGATGGATCAACCTTGCCACTCAAATAGGGCCAGCGGTTCGGCGGGATTCCACCTCTGGTGACTAGTATCAAATTCTGGTCTCGATCGATGAGAAAACAAGTTTCAGATGAAAACCAATCAACATACGGGTCGAAAGCTCCAACCATCTTGCTGGGTTGTCGCAATCAAATCCTAGAGGATACCTATTTCACATTAGCGAAAAAATGTGAACCCGTCGGCTTTATGCCCACCCGTCCCATCCATAACTAGATCAAACGGCATCAGACATGTCCATATTCTTATCAGACCGCAATAACTCACAGATCAACTTTCCCCAAACCCGCCTGCGAGTATTGGCCACTCGGGTTTTTGTCGTTGTGGATTGTCGGGACCTTAATGATCCCGCCCTCGCGAAAGGTGTCAATGATGTCTTGCATGTGCTCATCCAAACCTGGAATATGAGACTGAGCTCTTGTCGAATACTCATTCTCGCTTTGAACCGCTGAGAAAATATTGAAGCTCATCGTGCTGGTGCCAGACTGAACACATACCAATGACAGGTCCATCGGGATACTGTTCAAAGTGGAAATGGGTATAAATGAGTAAGTGATGTATCAGCAATCCTGAGGATGAACGAACTTGGAATGGCGCCGTTTCCTTCGCGAACTGTAAGATGCTGGGTAGGTCTCATCTCAGAATGTAGGGCTTCACGGAGGTAACATACAAACGTACTAAGGATGCCAGGCCTCTCTGTAATCAGTCGCATTCGTCCTAGCGAGGCCTTTGATGTTGGTCACCCATCCAGGGATGCCACCTAGCATGCAGAAACTGATAATCGGGTTTTGAGAGATTAGAGACTTCATGATCACTGACCGCCTGCGGTTTCTGCATTAACATAGGGACTAGTTGGTGATATATCAGAGTTTCTTAAATCGGAATGAATGGATTCTACTGACCCTGGACGGACGATTACCAGAATTCCTACCTCTTTGGCAACCTGGTAGAACTTGGCAAGATCATTGTGATCGGTGAAACGAATTTCTTTCGAGTTCGGAGAGGATAAACCCCAGTGCCCTACGGAACCTTGTCAGAAACGTGTAGGAGGTTTGACAGCAATACTTTGACAGACAGTACACGGATACTCCATTGAAACCGGCAGCCTATGAATGAAATGAGCTTTTATTCAAGCTTAGCCTGGGTATGTGTTACTTTGAATCTGTATTGGACATCAGCATGCGACCAATGATGCCACAAAGTACGATTCACTTCTCCAGAACGTCTCTCCAAAGTTCCGGAGCGGGCAAACGAAAGGGATGAAACTCCCCAGAGAAGAACATCGCACGCTATGACGTATCAACGAAACCACGGTGAGGAGGGGCGGAGCGTTGAACGATAGATCTGACCTTCCCATCGAGAAGAAGGGAATGTTGATCGAAGGTCACAGCAGCATTCGATTGGCCATGATAGAAGTTCACTGGAGGCAACGTGAGTGAAGATAGAAGCTCAAGAACAAATATCACACGAACGGGAGCCCACGGGTAACACATACTTGTCACTTTCGTCTTTCGTTGATTGACGCCTGAGAAGTAATGGGTGTGAATTAGTGAGCGCTCTGACAATGGGAGCTAGCGAGAACGCGATTATCACGCGAAGAATTCCCTTCATGGCGACCAATTCTATTCGTACAGTGGAGAACGACAGATTATAAGTACCTCTCGGACATGCGGGTTTGATGCGGAAAGAAGACTAGAGATTGTTGCGCTAAGCGGCCTTCTTTGCAGAGAGACAAGTCGAACGACGCGTGAAGAGATGGTCATGGGTACATCTTGAAGATGTTCTGACCTTCTCAGCCGGTCCGTCTTGTGCTGGTCAAGAAGTTGACGAGGTCAAAGTGTCCATTTAACAGAGAAAGAAAGGTGTGTGGTGGGCATGACGAACTGAGAGTTACAAAAGTCGTCCGATGTCAGAGTTGAAAAAGACAACTCGATGTGAAAGACGTTGGAATTTTCGTTCTACAAACGGACTACCGGGCCGGAAGAAGACCAGATGATGTAGGTGTGAATGAGAAGCATATGCCTCTGAACGAACCGAAAGTCCTTCCAAGCCCAAGGAGAGCAGAGTCCTCCTGCGACGAAAAGTATAGGAAACGAACATGAAACCTAGGCAGCCCTCGGGCTGCGAACGAGATGAATGTCCCCATATCCGATGTGCGCGGAGAATATAGTTCCACAGTGACGTCGAAGGCAGGAGAACGGAAGAGCTTTAAACAGTTGAACGAGCCTCAACCGCAGTGCCCGCAGAAGAATCCTAGATGAAGGTCCATGTTTACCGGCAGATACGGCAAAAATACACCGTTGACCGACAAATATATATATCAAAAGCGAGGAGTACTGCGTGCGGCCTTCAACGGAAACAGGAAGGAAAGATGAATGAATTCAGACCCAAGGCTTTGTGATCAGCGCCGCCATCATCCATCCTGTTAAGCCAGAACCCGTGTTGTATCCCCACCGTCCGGAGGAGGGATAGAACTAATGAAGAAAGTTCAGAGGAAGGACGGGGAGGCCTCTGAGCCGGGACCTACCACTAAGTTTAGGTGAATGATCCAGAATGGGCTGGGCACTGTGTGACGGTCCCTGCAGAAATAGCCGAATAACACTGTGCAAGTATGCACTGCAAGCTCCAAGCGTGGGTCGGAGGGGGAAGATTAATTTTAGTTGTTCTCGCCTAGACATTTGGGTTGATCCTTACAATGCATCCATGGATTTAAATCCGAAGGGACCGAATTCTAAGGTACTATCTGGCTAGAAAGCTGAGCAGCGACGGCCCAATGGCACCTTACAATTGCCATTAGTACACTCAAGATTCGGAAATGTAGGCTTGTCTGAATCATTGGTCGTGTAGATATGCTCTGAGGTACAGCGGATATTGAGATGAGCTCAAAAAGAAAAGAAAAAACCCTAGGCTGAGGGATAAGAGGCAGTGGAGCATCGGAGACGCGAAATGACGGCCAGAAGAAACCGATGCGGTTGTTTGTTGCTGTTGATTTCTCCTCTGCTCGGCATTTTGACTGAACCTGCTGTTCGGCATGGCACAACCGTCAACTTTTTCAGTATGAGCGTTTCGTCTATTCTTGCTCTACTTCCGACGGGCAATGCATGGGCAGCTAGGTATATAAAGGCGACTACGATTACCTCTATGAAGCATATTCTATTGAAAAACCTTTCGGTCATCGGATTTCCAAAGATATGAAGCTTTCCTCCATGCTCGCGTTAGCCACCCTCTTGGGCGTCACTGCATCGGCGCAGCGTGTCGCAATTGGGTACCCAGCAGACGGTGCACATGTTAAGGCTGGCTCCAGTCTCACCGTCGAGGTTGACCAACCTGTGCGCTTTTCCATCATTCCTACCGACGTTCATTTGCTGAGACCAGGCTCGTTGACAGGGCTTTTTGTCCTCTGCGCAGGAAGTGGCCATAGTCATTGGCCTACAGTCCTGCCCGACGTTCCAATGTAGGCCTCCCTCTGAAACCATGGGGAGTATCATCCTCTACAACGGAGCATACAAACCGGAATGGCATACCGATGTTCCTCCCTCTAAGCATCCCCATCAAAACTTCACCGTCGTCATTCCACAAGACACGCAGAAGGGAAAGGCGCAGTTGGGAGTTACCCATGTATCATTAGTTGGGGTGCGTAATCTTCGCTGTTAATGAACTCCTATCGCTGCTTATATACTTGGTCAGGCTTCGCTTCGCCCTTTCCTCGAAACCTTGAACATAACATTAACAGTTGTCTAGGTCGGATATCCCAAGTTTTCGAGTGACACGTTTTGGACTTCCGAATAGGTATTCTACGGACGTCTTAAATAATGTACTTATCATGATCATGAGTACGATGCTTTTGATTACTACCGGACACACCTGCAGAGGTGCGATACAAGTGAAGAGAAGATAAACGCGGGTGTTGCAGCCGTTTTCTGAGCGACAGACCGCTTGTGGTTTGCTTGATTGGTCGTTCAAGCCTTGTTCGAACCCGATGGTCATTGGTGGGTCGCTGCACCGAAAAAAGCTTGCTTGAGCTTCTGGCGTTGGCCGTCATTACGAGCAAAACTGTAGTCGTGGTAGCTCGGCTGTCAGCTGAACAACGGATGTCAAAGGCATGCAAGCAGAATTCTAATCGTGAACGGTGCCAGTAAAGGTTTGCTTGAAGGTGAAATTCGTCAAATCATAGTACTCGACTACATACAGTACATAAATGGCTGACTCTGCATCTCTGCAAGACGTCGTTGTTTGACTCCCGAGTCGTTGCCCAACACAAACGGAAGCAATAAATTTGAAATTTCGCGTCCCTTCAACCGATACTGTATTTGCTTCTTTCTTTCCTCGCAACGAGTTCTAGGCCCTCACGGAACAGCGTGCTCATCTCGACAATGCAGGTTTCGACATTTCGCAAGGCGCTCACCATGCATGGGCCGCACAGGTACCTATCAGAGCGTACGCTGAAAATCTCTGGCCACGCTTAATGTCAAAGGAACAACAGTCTGGACGAGTGGACGAGAAGAATATACTGAGGGCTCGTGACGAGAAGTAAGTACAGGAACCTCGACATCATCTGGTTTGACCGAGATCCGGCGTCTTGGGGCTCCTCGATTCTCAAATCGCGTCAGTGGTGCCCGTAAACGCTTTCATACCGTCATCGTCTTGCTCGCGTCGGCCAATAATAGTACAGGGTCTCGCGATGATGTATATCACTCGCGTTCCTAAAACATTTAAAAGGCTAGCAATGAAGGCATACGTATTGATATTCATTCGAGTCACCTCCGCCAATACCATGAAATTCATCCCCACCATCATCGCAATCCTTTCTCTTCTGGGCGCTACAAATGCCCAAAGAAGCTTTATTGGCAATCCCCAAGACGGGGCTACTGTGACCGGGGGTCGTCGCACTGTTGTTCAGGTTGTTCGCCCCGTATGTCTGTTCAGCTACTGTTCAGTTCTGGCCATGTTCTCAACGAAATTGTATGTCCTTAGGACAGCCTCCAAGGTTCTACAGAAGTTGGCATTGTCATCGGACTTCAGTCATGTCCTATCACCAATCCATTCCCTTGTGCTCCACCTAACGAACAAGTGGGCACCATCCTTTACAAAGGGAAGTACAAGCCGAAGCTCCACGAACAACCCGGAAGGCCGTATCAGAACTTCACGGTCACCATCCCTGACGCTGATTACTTTGTGGGACGGGCACAACTTAGTGTCGTCCGCTTCCACCTGATTGGGGTACGTGACCAACATTTCCTTTATGTGATCATGGTTAACGACTTGCTGACTTGCTGACGACGCTGGATTACATTCTCAGGCGGGTCCTTCTCCCGTGCTGGAGTTGAATAATATCACTTTGAATGTTGTATAATGATCATCTTCGCTTGATAGTTCATCTATCATCGATGTCTATTATAAGCCGAGTCTCAATTAGCCCTGCACATCGTCTTGGGAAGCCTTCAAACTGGGTTCTTGTGGTTGTGGTTGTTTCAAAGTATGATGTCTTTACAGATTAAGGGTTCGTCCTCTCTTGTTCACCTCGCCGAGGTCAGCTGAATGTTAGCCATCTGCCAAACCACATTGTGTGAAGCATTCCGTATCAGATATTATTTGCCCTGTCAACACTCCAGTTTATCCAGGAAGTCCAGGCCTTAAAAATTGTCGCCGAAGATTCGAACGTTCATCACTGCCTGCAATAACCTCGGTTATTTCCTCTCCAAGAATTTCTTGGCCGAACATACCCTTCTCAAGACAACTCGAAGATGGTCAGTTCAGTATTCACCGTTAGGACTTCGTTGATCCAAACATTCAGTGTCCTTGTTGTGGCGTTCTGGGGACACGCTGTCATTGGGTCGCCGGTAGCAGAGGGATCTGTCCTAATACACGGCAACTTGAATGCCCAGGCTGTCGAAAAATCCGAGAATAAGTCGCCTGATGTCTTCACAGTCATCTGTCTCAAGAGGTTGTCAGTGATTGATTTCTCCTGTCACTCCTGCCCTGAAAATCGAGTCATCAGCATATATATATAAAGCTCACAAATCCGTCGAATTGTTTTAAAGTGCACTACTAGTATGCAGATCTTTGCAACATTCGCTATACTCGCGTGCGCGGTGAGCCTCGCGACCGCCACATTCCAACCCGCTGGCGTATCATTCAAGTCCCCAGTCACCGCTGCCCCGGGTTTCACCGCCAAGGTCATCTTCTCCAACCTCACCACTCCGCGCGGCATCACCTTCGACTCGGAACAGAATTTGCTGGTCGTCGAGCGTGGCTTCGGTGTCACAGCGTTCTCACGCGCCAATATCCCGAGTGCTGGCTGGAAACGAACAGTTGTCATCAAGAACCCTGATTTTACACAGGGCATTCAAGTTGATGGGCAGGTCCTATACGTGAGCACGGCCACAACCGTACTGGTTTACAAGTATGACCCAATTACTAAATCGGTGTCGGGCGCTTCCTCGAACCCTTATGTTCTGATTGACGGCGTTCCGGGCGATGGAGGTCAGTGACCATTCCTCTTCCAGATATTCAGATTTCTGACCTTTTGTCTACAGAGTTGACCACCCATACGCTTCAACTCGAAACGGATCCTGCCTCTAACAGGATAATCGGAATTCTTGTTGCATCTGGTCCTCTGACCAACATTGACCCCACTGCGCGTGACCCCGCATCCGGACGTTCGCAAATTCGTCGTTTTGTCTTCCCCTCGGTCACTCTTCACGTATTCCCGCCCCCAGTCATCCCTTGGGCGAAGGGGCAGGTGATCGCATATGGCATCCGAAATCCTGCTGGCTTCGCTTTCGGCACCGGAATATCCGTCACTCCCGCCAGATCCAAAAGCCTATACGTAGTTGAAAACGGCGCATCAATTGATGATGTGAAGGGACTCACTGCTCAATTCGTCAACGACAACCCGTCAGACGAGATTGAGTTCGTGACCTTTTCCACCGCCGCCAACGTTGCACCAAATTCATATGGATTCCCGGACTGTACTTCACTCTGGAATCCAACGGCTGACCCGGTAGGCGTACCACAGTATGTCAGCTTGCCGAGAGGAGCCCAATTTAGCTTAAACTTGGATCCTACACGAGACGACGCCTGGTGCCAAAACGCGGCAAATAATCATCCACCGTCCCTCAACTTCCAAGTAAGAATGAGCAACATACAGTATTTGTCGAACGGCGGCTCACCACTCAACTCATATAGGCCCACTCCGTACCGCTCGATATTAAGTTTTACAGCCCCCAAACAGGCGCCATAACCTCGTTCCCCACAAGTTTCAGCGGTGACGCATTTGTCTCGTTTCATGGCTCATTTGATCGAACGCCGCCGACTGGCTACGGCGTCGTCCAGTGCGTTATTGTCAGTGTTGTCAAGCGTTGACAGACTAATGCTCCGTTCATCTCTAGTGTCCCTTTCCCTTTGGGAACGGCCAACTCTGTTGCGCCATACTCTTTCTTGGTTCAAGCCACCGAGTTGAAGACATGTCCAGGTAGCTGCATTCGCCCTGTGGGCCTTGCGTTCGGGAAAGATGGTAGGCTGTATGTGAGTAGTGACTCGAGTGGAGAGGTAAGTGACAGTCATGTAGCTCCAGACGAGTCAATGACTGATACTTACCTCGCTGTGAAGCTGTTCGTGATTGAAAGAAGTCTGTTGACACCCCTTTAACAAGCTTGAATCTGTCTTGCTGGTAGTTAACGGGCACAAGATTGTTTTGAAGGAAGAATAAAAGTTTGATGTCGCATATGATCACAGAATCTCACGGAATTCTTGAAGATCAATGCGAATTGAGTTGGAGTAATCATACTAACGAACAGCGGTGGCCCGATTCATCTGGGTTCATTCCTGATATCCTTGGGTGAACATCTGAGATCTATGTCAGAAAAATTCAAAGACTCATGAAGCAAAGAGGTAACCAGGTCGGCGTCATGCAGTGTAGCTGGTGATAATATCTAGAGGTACAGCTCCGGGTCAGTCACTGATCGAATGCCGGATGGTGCGTGAAAAATGACGGTATGAAAATATGTTCAATGTGTACCCTAGATGGAGTCGTCCTCCACGTCTGCCTTGCTGTGAAACAAATCGCCGATCTGGCAACTCGCCAGGTGGCTCACCAACACGTTGATGCTCGAGTAAATGAAGGTCGGTCATTCCATCCAAGCGTGCGCACATCTTTATTTAACTCTCCTATATCGTCACCAAAGTCGACGCATACTATGCCGGGAGTTATTTTGCGCGTTGGTCTAAATTACTCTGGCGATGGACTCGTTGGTGGTCCGAACTGGTTAGCATATTTAGCCTACCTGATTGAACGCTAACGCAGCCTAAAATTTGACGGGAATAGGCGGTTGAATGAATGTTCCATTTAGTTGCTGAAACGCAACATGCCGAGGCGAAATCTTTCTGGTGCCGTTGAATCCAAAGGGATCAGCTGACAACAGGAATAGTCAGTGGCCTATGGTCTGCTGAGTCCTGGAACAAATTTTCGTCTCTCACCTGGGGCTTTACTGAAGCACGAGCCTTGAGCTTGAGGGGTATCGAAAGGGTTTGTTGAGTACCGCGAGGATGGCAAATGTTAGCTCATCATGTTGCTCAGTCCATAATCAGGAATGGTTGAGTGATCCTATGAATCTTTGCTGAAAGACATGTCTCTGGTCAAAGGAGAGTGCCGATCGCCGTGCAGCCTCCTTCCATGACTTCGCGGTTGAGCGGAAATGCAAGCGCGATCTGTTTTTGTGCGGTTTGTAATTCATTGATCTGATCCGACAGACCGCCAGCCCGGAGCCGAGCCATGTTATTCGAGTCGACGGTCGACCGTTGTCGCGACTCACCTACTTCCAACCACTACGATTGTCACTGTACTTTTGAAGAGTTTGAACCATGCACCTATATAACCTGACTCTCCATCCTCCTACAGCCGCAATTCAGGCGATAGTTGGCAATTTCTCTGGCGCTCGGCAGCAAGAACTTATCGTCTCGCATGGAACACGACTTGAACTTATACAGCCAGATTCACATACAGGCAAGCTTATGACAGTGATATCGACAGATGTCTTCGGTTCAATACAGTCGTTAGCTACTTTTCGTTTGACGGGTGGCACTAAAGGTGCGTGATGCTGCAACCCTTCCTTACTTTTCTTGAACCTTTCAAGACTATGCTATCATAGGCTCTGACTCCGGACGTATTGTAATTCTTGATTACGATCCAGAGACAAGTAGCTTCATAAAGTTGCATCAGGAAACGTTCGGAAAATCCGGGGCGCGACGGATCGTACCTGGTCAATATCTTGCAACTGACCCGAAAGGGCGTTGCGTTATGATTGCTGCGATAGAAAAGGCCAAGCTAGTTTTCATTCTGAACCGCGATGCAGCAGCCAACCTTACCATTTCGTCCCCCCTGGAGGCCCATAAAAGTGCTACGATTATCCACCATATTGTTGGTCTCGATGTTGGATTCGAGAACCCTATTTTTGCCGCATTGGAAATTGACTACACCGAGTCTGATCAAGACCCTTCTGGAGAGGCATTCAATAACACTGAAAAGGCCTGTTCATCAATCTCCATCGTTGCATCGATGCACGCTAATCCTCCTTTTAGATGCTAACTTACTATGAGCTAGATTTAGGTCTGAATCATGTTGTTCGTAAATGGAGCGAGCCTACAGACCGTCGTGCCAACCTATTAGTTCAAGTGCCTGGTGGTCAGTCGGCGACCGCTGATCAGATCGATGGCCCATCTGGAGTGATCGTCTGTTGTGAAAACCATATCATCTATCGTCATATGGGTGTCGCTCAACATAGGGTCTCAATTCCTCGTCGCAGACATCCCCTTGAGGATCCTAATCATGGTGTACTAATTGCGGCGGCCGTCATGCACAAGATGAAGGTGTGTTTTTATCTTCAAACACTTTTCATTCCTCTCATGTACCGCCAGGGATCGTTCTTTTTCTTGTTGCAAAGCGAAGAAGGTGACCTGTTCAAGGTTATCATCGAACACGAGGAGGAACAGGTGACAGCATTGAAAATCAAGTACTTCGACACTGTACCTGTTGCCACCAGCTTATGTATCCTAAAGTCTGGCTTTCTCTTCGTTGCGAGCGAATTCGGGAACCAGTAAGTTCCTTCTTCGTCCTTCTTCTCTTGCTCACCCACCAATTTGCACCAGTCATTTATTCCAATTTCAAAAATTAGGCGACAACGACAACGAGCCTGACTATAGTTCCGCTTCGTATCCGGAATTCGGCATGGCTCATCCAACAACACCACTTTCGCATGCCTACTTCCGTCCACGACCCTTAGTTAACTTATTACTTACGGATGAGGTTCAATCGCTCGACCCTATCCTTGATTCGAAGGTGCTCAATCTTATTGCCAGCTCGGAAACCCCCCAAATATTTGCTGCATGCGGTCGCGGGCCCCGCAGTTCTCTGAGGACGCTTCGCCATGGTTTGGAAGTGGAGGAAACTCTCTCTTCGGAACTACCTGGTTCCTTGTTTCCCAATGCGGTTTGGTCGACGAAGAAAACTGAGGAAGGTATGTGATCCGCTTCCGCCTTACGGCTTTATCATTTATTTCCCCCTTCCAGATCCTTATGACGCTCTCATTGTACTGTCTTTCGTCAACGGTACCATTGTACTTTCTATTGGCGAAAACATCGAAGAGGTGCAAGATACGGGGTTCCTAGGCACTGTTCCTACGCTCGCAGTCCAACAAGCCGGCGCTGACGCTCTTCTTCAAGTCCATCCTCAGGGTATTAGGCATATACAAGTGGATGGAAAGACGGCCGAGTGGGCAGCTCCACAGGGCAAAACAATCGTTACTGCGACCACGAACAGACGCCAGGTTGTCGTTGCGCTCAGCTCTGCTGAGCTTGTGTATTTCGAACTGGATCTGGAGGGATACGTGAGTGAATATCAAGACCGGAGGGCCATGGGCAGCACAGTGCTTGCAATGAGTATAGGGGAAGTGCCAGAGGGTCGGCAACGGACTCCTTATCTGGTGAGTTACACATTGTCTCTGAACGTACGTTGGATTCATTGCCTCCTGAATTTGTAGGCCGTCGGTTGCGAAGATCAAACTGTGCGCATTCTGTCCTTGGATCCAGAAACCACGCTGGAAACACTCAGTCTTCAAGCATTGACTGCGCCTCCTTCCTCAATCTGTATCATTGATATGTTGGATGCCGGTATGAACAAGGCGCAGCCCACGACGTTCGTAAATATTGGCCTTCAGAACGGTGTTCTACTACGTACGGTGCTTGACCCCATCAACGGTCAATTGACCGATACTCGAACCAGTGTTGGCATCTAAGGGGTTATTAACGGCAATTTTTTTCGTGAAGCCTTAGCACTTAAAGACATCCCTTAATTAAGACATGTTTCTAAGGGGTTATTAAGACTCCGACTCAAAATCGACGGTTGCGGTCACCCTTCGAAATCGTCGCCTGATCCCTCTAATTCCCCGTCATCTGGTATCCTGTCCCCGTCCGCCTCCTCGTCCGCCAACAGCTCCATCAGCCGTGCCTCCTCTGTGTATGCCTGCTGCCTACGAATCCGCCGCATTTGCTCATCGATGTCAGTTTCCTTTCGGCCCCCAAACAGCAGGTCTAATGATCGTGGCAGCCACTTCGAGCGCTGGCGTCCATATACGGCATCAGCTAAGTCGTCCTCTGAATCCTCACTTCTGTCTTGCTCCTCCCGTACCCATTTAGCCATCTCTGCCCGCCAAGCTGTCCGAGATTTTACCAGCCCCGACTTAGGCCTTGCCGCCGCACTCTCGTCCTCGCTGGTGTCGCCGTCATCTTCCAACAAATCCGCGTATCGTGGTACAGCGAGGAGCTCTGCCACCTTCGCCTTCTCGTGGTTTTGCCGCTTCGCACGATCTTCCACGAATCTGGCTTCTTTATGCGACGTGCGAATATCGGCACCAATCTATAATCTGTGCATCAGAAGGACATAATCGTGAGTTTTCAATACTACGATGCGAACCTTTGCCATTTTCTCAAGCTTCGACAGCTTCAACTTGTTTCGCAGGCGTGTTTTCTTGATCTTGAGGTCCGAAAAACTGCGTTCCAGCCCGGCCTGGTTGACTGACATACCGAGCAGGAGGATTGCGAAGTCTGCAAGTTCGGAGATGGGGGGTGTCTGGAGAAAAGCTTTCCACATAATGAGAGGATTGTCTCCCTGAACATCGGTGAGTTCCATTTCATTATGATAAGATAAATGGCTTACATGTACTCGCTGGAAGGTCTCCTTATTTTTTTCCCAATCCTCGAATGCGCCTTTCGCACTTAAGTAGCTCAGAAAGGCTTCCGAAACCTCCCTTTCCTTTCTCATCCTCATTCCTTGATATGTCTGCTCTTCGTCTTCGGTACGGGGATCCTTCGGGGGCTGAGAATGAACACGGCGATACGTCTATAGGTTACAGCCATCAGTAACATACAGTAGACATAATCAAAGAAACTTTACCTCCAACAGAATTGTATTGAGGGTAAACTGACTGACAGCTGCCTTATCCCCGAACCGTGAAACACCTTCAAACGGGTTGAGCACGAGCGCGAGCACAAACATGGGCTGATCCAGGGCTTTCCAGCGCTTCTCTATTCTCTTGGACATGCCATTTGCAACAGAAGGTTTCGAGTGCTTCTGAAAATATAAGAAGATCCCTGCGAAAGTCAAGAGTGCCTGGTCCGGACGCATAGCGTCAGTTTGATTCATGTTTAGGCCAAGACAGATCGGCTCCAGGTCGTCGATCACAGACTTCAGACGGCGCCAAAACCCGCCATCATCTATGAGTTCACAATGAGTGACTGCATCGTCCTCGAGCTTCTGCTTCTTCTGACGGTTCTTTTCTGCACCAACTTGTGCCGCAATTATGTCCTGTCTTCGTGAGATCACTGCACGACGTGTCGGATCCTTTAGGTCAAATAAGCGGTCAAAAGCAATGAAATGTGTATTCCAACGTGTCATGTTGGCGACGAGAAATGCAAGAATCTTCCCAGGTGGAATGGAGATATCTGCTTGGACCTCGTTGAATACTGACCGCACGAGTCCATGGTTCAGGATCCAGCCAATGAGATCGGTTGCTTCTTCAGCAGTGTCTGAAGCGTCCTCGTTCTCGGTGAAATAATCTCCGAGGATCAACTGAAACTACAGACTATTGTTAGGAATCCGGTCATAGGAATATGCCAATGCGACGGATCGGACTTACCTGATGTGCACAGCACGGTGGGCCAAATAACCATGGCCGCTTCAACACAAGATCTTTCCTTCCTCGCTGACTACCACCGTCATTGTCACAGCAGAATGCAACAATGCAAACATGATACACATCCTCTGCTCTGTCGATCATGCCTTCGAACGCTGTACACATTGACACTCCATCCTTCCGATGGGAATTTGCCAAGATTAGATCGATGAGATATGTCTTTTGTGAATTGTGAGCTTTGTTTTCAGACAGCGCTTGGAGAGTCTTACCTTTCCACCAACAGATAGATTCACACCGTTTATTGCATTCCTTGAGTCGTCTTTCCATCCATCAGCTGCTATCACTGCATACTCACCTCGCAGCACACCCTTCAGCCGCTTCGTGACTTCCATATTCGCATCATCGAGAAGCTGGCCAGAAATTTGTCTACGTTCAGGCATGACATCGCCAGCAGTGGATCGGAAGAGCAGGAAGAGGATCATGACTTCCGGATTGTCGACCCATTGAAACGGCAGGTTGGCAGATATTGTTGCGCGAAGGAACTGCTTTCGAACAATTTCCTCCTGCTCTGGGGTAAACGGGACATTGATTCCTCGGAAGACTTTAAGCTGAGACTGTTTCATGGATGTCTCGACCTTCGTGAGTAGCTTTCGCTTTGGTCTCTTCTCGCTCTTGTCGTCATCACTGTTGCTATCAGAATCCTCCCGCACCCTCTTTCCCTTACCCTTCTTCAATATTCTCGCAGACTTTCGTGCCTTTGAAGATGCGTTCGGACATGGGCTGTTGCCACCCTTACCCAGAATATGGGCAATCATTGAATCCTTGACCCCCAGCACACCACCGACACCGGCTTTGCATGCTTCGGACACCAATCAATGCCATTGTCAGCATAGCCGAGAACATGGGGTAAGTGTCACGTACCTTCAACGACCCATGATTCTGATGATAGCTTCGGATTTCCCGCATCATCAAGCTCAACTACTTCTCCATCAGGACGATGCTTCTCAATGCAACCGATGCAGTGTGCGCGAACATGGGATCCATTCTGCTTTTCACCTGTCAGGAAGTGAGTCCAGATAGGGCCTTTTGTAGGGGGCATAATGGTTGGGTACGGGTTGAGGGAGAGAACGATAGAAATTGGATTTTGTAGCATGCATGCGTATCCGGTTCAAATTTCATGTTTGCTGTTGCTCAGTCATGTTCCCTGCCTCATTTGTTCTTAAGACTTAATTAAGCCTTATTGTCGTACTCGAGTCATACTAACCCTTAGTCTTAGAATGTTTTTAAGCCTTAAATCTTATTAACCTTTAAGCCTTAGTGCCAACACTGACTCGAACTAGGCATGATAAAGTTTTCTATTGTGAATGTTCCAATGCTCATACTTCTATCACAGATTCCTTGGCATAAAGCCGGTTAGACTTTTCCGAATGCTAAGTCACAAGAATCCTGCGGTCCTTGCTCTCTCGTCTCGACCATGGCTTAATTACACTTATCAGCACGCCATGCATTTCACGCCTCTCCTATGTGAAGGTCTAGATTACGCTGGGGGTTTCTGTGGAGAAATGTGCCCCGAAGGTTTTATTGGTATCTCAGGAAGCCTCCTATGGTATGTATGCCTTTGTTATACTTTCCCTGGCTTGGACTCATTTCGAGTTCCTTATAAAGGATCTTTTCTGTACCCCAGCTCGGGAAGAAGTTAAAACAAGATTCAATTCCCCTTTCTTACACACCCCGCAAGTTCATCACCCACCCCACCAATCATTATTTCTATATGGTGGAGGCCGATCACAGAGTCCTCAACGACGATGTTGCTGCTAAGAAACTTGAGGAGCTGGTTCGTGCTGTCTTATGATATTGCATTAGTGTTTTCGTGCTGACCCTTATGATCAGGCTCAGAACGGCCTTGACATTGACCAAGAGACAGTAAATCTGCCGAAGAATGTTTTCGGGAGGCCTAGGGCAGGAGCCGGAAACTGGGGCTCGTGCATCCGCATCATTGATCCCATCGAGGCAAGAACGGTGGCTATGTATACACTAGAAGGCGATGAAGCCGCGTTCTCCCTCGCAATCGTTCCGTTTGCTGCCAGTGACGGCGAGCTGCACCTTGTAGTAGGTACGGCTGTTGGTGCCTTGGTCTCACCGCGATCTTGTTCGGCTGGCTTTTTACGGACATATAAATTCCTCGACAACGGTGCCGGGCTGGAACTTTTGCATAAGGTCCGTCGGATATGTATATGAAATGCCTTGGTCTGACTATTTGCACTTTAGACTGAGATAGACGATGTGCCGCTGGCTTTGTCGCCATTTCAAGGACGTCTGGCCGCTGGTGTCGGAAAGGCCCTGCGTATATATGATATCGGAAAGAAAAAGCTTCTCCGTAAAGTGGAAAACAAGGTGAGAGCTACTCCCGTCTGGAACACAAGTATCGTTTTTAATCGGACCGGGTATTGCAGACCTTCACCACTTCTATTGTTTCTCTTGCGACTCAGGGCTCTCGAATCATCATTGGAGACATGCAAGAGTCTGTTCAGTTTGCCGTCTACAAAGCCCCCGAAAACCGACTCCTGGTCTTCGCAGATGACTCGCAATCACGCTGGGTATCTGCCATGACGATGCTCGACTACAATACAGTTGTTATCGGTGATCGGTTCGGGAACGTCTTCGTCAATCGTCTAGATCCCAAAGTGTCAGACCAAGTGGATGACGACCCGACTGGTGCCGGCATCCTGCATGAAAAGGGTATCTTGATGGGTGCGCCGCACAAGACGAGACTGCTTGCGCACTTCCATGTTGGGGACCTCATCACCTCGATTCACAAAGTGGCACTTGTTGCTGGTGGTCGAGAGGTATTGCTTTACACTGGTTTGCACGGAACAATCGGCATCCTAGTCCCATTTGTCTCCAAAGGAGATGTCGATTTTATCTCAACATTGGAACAACACATGCGCACGGAGCAGGGAAGTTTGATCGGCAGAGATCAGCTGAGCTGGAGAGGATACTATGCTCCCGTTAAGGCCGTTGTCGACGGTGATTTGTGCGAGACGTACACTAAACTGACCTCTTCTAGGCAGCAAATGATTGCTGCAGAGCTGGATCGCACGGTTGGAGAGGTGCTGAAAAAACTGGAACAGCTGAGGGTGACAGCGAGCGGGTTCTGAAGGATAACTCACCTAACTTAACCTTGTTGTTATCGCGTTGGATTGAAAACGCCTTCATGTTAACTGTTTGCTGAGGTAGTAGGCCCAACCTCCTCTATATTTTTGTCATAGTCTGCTCCTAGATAGCATGTGAGTAGTGATTAGAGTGGAGAGGTAAGTGACCGCCATACCACTCTGGAGGAACCAATGACTGACACTGACTTCGTTGTGAAGCGTTCGTGATTGAGAAGTCTATGGGCACCCTTTAACGAACTTGAATCCGTCTTACAGGTCTCAAGTTTTTTGTCGGAGGAAAAGTAATGGAAATCTCATGTTTAGCTATCCTTGTTTCATGTAATTGCATAGAATCTTAGTGAATTCGAAAGACGAACATGAGGGGTTGGAATATTACTGTAATGCCTATCAATGGCTGCCCATGAGCGGATCGTTTAGACTTCCCGTGGAAGCGGCCGCGTCCTGTCTCCTCTACATTCATCCCCGAGAACCTCGCGAGTACGACACATGTACAGATATATATGTCAGGATGATTTACGGACTTGTGTAGCAAAGAGTAAACAGAAGTGCAGCATATGTGTAGCTGGTACTAATACCTAAGAACAATAGCTCCGAGACAGTAATCAAATGTGTGAACAACTACGGGACGAAAGGAGATTCCATTTGCACCTTAGATATCGTCATCCTCTACGTCTGTCCCGCTGTGAAACAAATCGCCGAGCTGGCAACTCGCCAGGTGGCTCTCCAGCACGTCGATGCTCGAGTAAAGGAATGGCTGGTTGTTCCATCCAAGCGTAAGCACACCTTCATTCAACTCTCCGGTGTCGTCACCAAAATCGACGCACACTTCCAGACCGTTATGACGTTGCACGTAGTTTGTCACGTCGTTGCTCGCTGACTGGATGATAGACGATGTGCTGTGGAAGTCGCCGTATGCCTGTGGATTGGGGGCGATCCAATAGTAATCACCAATGAACCCTCCCTCGCTGTCCTGATCCTGTCTGCGATCCTTTGCATGGGACGTAGATTTCTGAATGGCGCGTAGACCGTTGATGGAGCCGTTCCGCATGTGATGGATCTCATGGTCAATACCGTTGGCGACGGTATTTCCAATATGGAGCCATTCTCCTGTGGGGACGTTGGCAGCGTCTAGCTTGCACGCGACACTGCAGTCAGCGGTTGGCGCAAACTTCTCGTGGAACGCCGCCTCGGTGATCATGTTCAAGGAACGGACAGGACTACCACCGGGTCCGTTGCTCCTCGACAAATAGAAAGTGAAGAAGTTCGTGAGGACGGCAGCGATGGCTACGCCTGCACAAGTGAATGGACCGCCGAAAGCGCAGGCGGCGAGCGCGATAGCAGTATTGGAAGTGATGAGGCCAAGCGCGACATCTCGGCGGCGTGTCTGAAGGCGTGGGTCACGAAGTGCGAGGGCCGTTCCTTCTTCGACGGCTATGAGGGGTTCGCGGACGGCAAGATCGCGAATGGGCGTGGCCAGTGCGGGTACGAACGACACCGCGGCTACCAAACCGAGCCAGTGGGCAATCTTCATCTTCACTGAAAATATGAGGATATGAGATAGTAGGACGAAGGAAGCAAATTTCGCAGCTCGCCTGAAGAATGCATACGAGAGATAGCGGTTTTATAGTCGAGGTTCATGCTGAGATGCGCTCTAGGTTCCAGTGAGCTGGTGGGGATAGACGCGAGAACAGCATGCTTGCTGACATCAGTGGAATCGGCTTGTGTGCCGGGAGGTTATTTTGGGCGTTGATCTACATATGTTACTCCGGCGATGGACTCGTTGGTAGGCCCAACTGGTTAGCATCTTCAGTCTACCTGACTAAATTTAACGCAGCCTGAAAGTTGGCGGGATAGGCGGTTGAACGAAAATTCCATTTGGTTACTGAAATGCAAGAACTTGCATGCCGAAGCAAAAATATCTCGACTCTCGAGTGCCGTTGAACGCAGAGTCATCAGCTGACAATGCGAACCGTCAGTGGCCTTGGTGTGCTGAGCCGCGGAACTATTTTTCGTACCTCACCTGCCACTGGTGTGTTACTGAATGATACCACTTCAATATCGAATAGGGAGTTGCAGAGTGCCAAGATGAGAGATGCTGGCTCATAAGGTGGAAAAAATCAGGAACCAATGGAGTGATGTCATGAATATTTCCTGAAAGACATGGTTGTCAACTTGCTTAACGTATAGTGCCGATCCCTGCTGATCCCTGTGGGTGTTGCGTCTTACTGTCACTGCAGTCAGTTCTATTCATAGGATTTGCTATTATTTATTTGGCTGTCTGTTGACAATCGGGTGTCAACAACTCGATATTGACTTCGCGCGTTGATCAGTGATCCGAGTCGTTGAGCACCGTGACTACGCCATACAGTAATCGTTTGTGTAGGGAACCGTCCCAAGCCATGTAGGCTATACTTTCTGATCTTCCGACGCAATCTTAATTTCTGCTTATAGTAAAGTGGAGGCTCATGTCCAGAACTGGTTCACAGGCCTGCCAATCCTTCGCCGAGTCATGGTGATCACGAGTTGATACAGTTTGATACTCAAGCGCATCAATAACTCTACTTCGAGTCCGATGTCTGTTCTCACTCAAGAACATCTGTCAATTCCTCCTTGGGTGGACCTTGGTCTTTCGTCCAATGCTCGACCTTCAATTTTGACCTTATTGTAGACTGTCTTTTGATGCCGTCTACATCGTCCACGCATGTTTCCAATTCCTAGGTGGGACCGTCTCCATCCGATTCTCTGTACCCTTGATGTATTTATGTTCTCATTGACTTCTTCAGGGGGAAAACCAGCATATCATCAGAGATTACAGACACATCATTCCGAGCCTATTCATATCCTCGCGCTCCTGCCAATCCTTCTTCATTGGTGCATTACGTCCCACGAAAGCTAATACGGGGCATATCATGTTTCAAACGTCTAACTGCAGCACTGGGCGAAATGTCTGGCATCTAGCAGCTTCGACATAGTGCGAACTCCTTGTTTGCGACTTGGCGCAAACTCCCGAGCACAAATATAGCAATAATAAAACCGATGGACGTTTATCAATTGCGCTGCTCTTCTCAGTATCATCATGAAACTCATTGCAATAGTCCTGGCGCTTGCCGTCCTGGCGAGGGCAGCCACGTCTACGTTTCAAGCCCTTGGGAAAGGATTCAAAGCTCCAGTAGTCGTTGCTCAGGGCTTCGACGCTCAAGTGGTTTTCTCCAATCTTACTGCCCCTCGAGGCATCGCGTTCGACGCCAATCAGAACCTTCTTGTTGTCGAGCGTGGGTTCGGTATAACGGCTTTCACTCGAGTTAGCTCTCCAAGTGCTGGATGGAGGCGCACAGTCGTCATAGAGAATCCGAAGCTTACACAAGGAATTCAGGTCGACGGAAGAAATTTATATGTCAGCAGTGGCGACTCGATCCTTGTTTATCAGTACGACATTGCGACGACATCTGTTGACGCAACTCATCCTCCGTATACTTTCGTTGGTGGTCTCCCCGCAAACGGACGTAAGTAATGTTTAACCTGCCGTTTATGTTATAAAACGCTCACTCATCTATACAGCGGTAAACACGCACACTTTGCAGCTCGAGACCGATCTCACTGGGAGAACAGTTGCGGTCTTGGTCGCAGTAGGACCATCCGTGAACATCGATCCTCTTGCGCGTGACCCCAACTCAGGGCGTTCTACCATTCGTCGCTTCCCGATCCCACTGAGAGAAGCTCCCCTTTACGATCCCGTGCCTTTTGATTTTTCGGAGGGGCAAGTTCTTGCATATGGCCTTCGAAATCCGACTGGTTTTACCTTTCATTCTGGATGGAATACATTCACGGCGGGCACCAAAAATCTGTTTGTCGTCGACAATGGGCCTGAATTGGACAATGTCCCTGGTCTTGATGCTGCATTCTTATCCGAAAACCCTGCCGACGAGTTGCAGCAAATTCAATATACTGTCGGGCCTGACAGTGAAATACCTTCGCCGCAATTCTACGGCTTCCCAGATTGCTTCACCATATGGAATCCTGCGGCCGACGAATTAGGAGTCAGACAATATCTTGGGACGAAGAAAGGAGCTCAGTTCAGTGCTCAGTTGACTCCTGAAAGAGACGACGCCTGGTGCAGAAACAAAAAGAATAATGTCGCCCCCGTCTTGCCTTTCCAAGTAGGGATATTACCTCAGTAAACTTCATTGACAAGAGGCTGACCTTTTTTGAAAGGCCCACACATCGCCGCTTGATATCAAGTTCTTTACGCCATCACTCTTCAATAGTAACACTTCTTTCCCTGCCACCTACGGAGGAGACGCCTTCGTTTCTTTCCACGGCTCATTAGGTCAACCCCTTCCAAGCGGTTATGGTGTTGTTCGGTGCGTACTAATTAAATTCAAACCCACTGATCATAGTGACAGTCTTGCTCCGCAGAGTCCCTTTTATTCATGGTCTCACCCCGCCCAATGTCGATTATTCTTTCGTCATTCAGGCAATGAACCTAACCACTTGTCCCGGTGATTGTATTCGTCCTGTTGGTCTGGCATTTGGAGAGGATGGGAAGTTATACGTAAGCAGTGATAACAGTGGAGAGGTGAGCGAGACAGACAATATTCACCTCGTTGATGATCAAACTGAGCAAACTATTTTAATTATGCAGCTGTTCGTGCTTCAGCGAAAAGTCGCTACTTGAATGCTTTGGACATGGACTAACCTTATATACCCATCCCTTCATGATACATTCTTCGGGTACTTATAGGTCATACTCAATTCTCTTTGCCGGGAAACCCATGATCGTCGAGTTATTGGAGCAGCAGTGAGACCAAAACGAGAGCGAGAACAAGATTGGAAGACAACCGAACATTGTAGATGTATGGAATATCCATGGAACTCGGTTTTGCATTTAACAATTTCGCCTGTGTTAATTCTTAAACGTCTGCAGGTATCGTGGCGGAGGATAGACCGGAATCAGCTGAGTTGCGGGACTGTACAGAAACTTCAAGCCCGTTTTCTTGCAGCGGTGCAAGGTGCGACAAGAGGCAAGTGAAGTCATTCTTCGGTGACACGTATTGTGGAAGTTCTGCTATAATGGTTCGAAGGCTTGAAATCTGAGGGTCATCGATCTGAGAAGCCGCACGACGCCTGCACCTCGATTCAACCATGGCGACAAATAAATGTTCAGAACATGGCAGTCCATCTGCAAATCGGAATGCGAGGCTCTCCAGACAAGGTAGAAGACGGGGAGGCTTGGAGTCATTGGTGAATGTAAGTCGAAGCAGAAGCTCGTTTGTGATAGCTAATCCGAAATAGTCGAAAAGGGTGAGGGAAAGGAGGGAAGGCATTTCACTGAATGTCGCGATTAAATGGGTGTCGCTCATGCATGACAGCAGAGTGAAACTAGTGAGAGTGCAGGAGGATCGGTGAAGCAGAGAGATCAGAGATTGAGAGTCAACATAGTATTTGATGTCAAGGATCCGTAAAGCTGGGAGGATAAGGTTGTCGAATATGGTCCTCTCGCCTTTCACTTTCAACGTATGCAGGAAAGGAAGTGAAACGACTGGGAGTCGTGTCAATTTGGACGGGGCATCAGAATATGCGCCAAGCTGTAGGTGGACCAGGGATGGCATTTGCGAGATGATATTTACCTGTTCCGCATGTTGCAAACCATCACCTCCAAAACGGGTAATCTGAGACCAGGGAATATTTGGAGAGCACCGTGGGACGCCACGTATTTCGAAATGAGTCAAGGACGGGCAAGAAGCAAATGCGCAGAAAGAACCAAAGAATTCGTTTGACAGCATCCAACTTCCGACTTGGTCGAGTTGTGGAAGAATTTCAAGACGAGCGGTTCGTAACACGGGTAGGCGACCCTTGACTGCCACCAACTCCAGTGCGAGGAAACGCTCCAAACGAAAATCAACGTCCTGCCAGCGAAGAGAGTGTTCCATTAAGGAGCGAAGCAATGCCAACCAGTGATCCTTGATGGTGCTGTGATTCATGCACAAGCCATAATCCCCTCGACCGTGTATCCGTATATGCAGCGGGGTTCCCTTAGAACGCTCTAGGAGAGTTTGGGTGGGAGAGATGACGCTGGACACACGTGTTTCGGTCTCAAGTTCCTCGGGGGCGATGGTGATGAAAGACCAGAGCATTGGTAATTGGAGTGCGACCTGCCTCCACGAGTTACAAACTGCCGCCAACTTCCACGGAATAGTGCGTCCGCCCACAGTATCCTGACGCACTCGACGATATTCTTGTTCCACCGGCAAGTCCCAGGGCGTAAGGCACCAAAGAAAAATCTCCCCCAAGACTTCAGACGGAATGGTTTCGCAAGGCGGCGTGTTCTTTGCAATACCAATATCCATCGGATTTCCGAGCGTCCTTCCTATGGGAGGTTCATCCAAAATGACGATAGACTCTGTTGCTGCTGTGGTTGCTTGTTTGATACCTCGGAGAACGTTCACAGGTTCAAATCCTGTGGGTGGGTTCATGTCGCATTTAAGTATGCTCAATCCCCAACTTTTCAGGACCTTACCAGCGAGCATTGGAGAGTCAAGTATTGGCCAGTTACAAACCAGCATATGTACACGGCCCTGTTGAAGAAAGGTGGTTGAGTCAAGAAATGGAAGCAAGTTCGAGTATGTCCCTTAGCCTATCATTGAAGGGGTCACGTGTCACGTGCTAATCGCGTCGAGACTCGAGAGTCCCTACGCGTACCAACCTCCTACCTTAGACCTACCAAAACATACCTTGTTCAATGGCTTTCCTGTTCTTAGGCCAATAGCAAACTTATCGGAATATGTCGTACGAAAGTCTACAGTAACTCGTTTCAAGAAAAAAATTACTGTAACAACAAGCTGCAGAAATCCACGGTCATTGCCAGTCATTCCTCTTCAGTGCATTTCATCTTGCTCTCTTCAAAATCACTCTTGAACATCTACATAGTTAGCTAAGGGGTATCATATCAGTAACCAGTTTCGCAAAAACGCAGAAAACCAAAAGATACATACCAGGGAAAAGCCCCATATTCCCATGTTTATCTTTCCCTTCCCACCACTCCTCCGAAGCCGGCGCGATCCCTACGATCCTGTCTCCTTCCTTGAATGATATTTCGTTATCCTCCGCGGCGTCATAGCTACAGGAGGGTATAAAGGAAGTTACATTTTGGAGAAATGATGCTGACTTACTCGTATAAGGCGATGGCTGTGATACCTTCGTCGACGGCTGCAGGTTGGGTGGGTGCGGGAGGTGGAGCGGGGGCCGCGGGTGCTGGAGGTGGAGCGGGGGCCGCGGGTGCTGGAGGCTGTCGCAATAGATCTGTGGTGAGTTTCTTTGCTTCAATAGGGAGAAGGAGTACCCACTGGCGGTGGTGGAGGCGGTGGCGGAGGAGGTGGAGGAGGTGGAGGTGGAGCAGCAGCTGCTTCGTCCTGAGTTTCATCATGCTGTTCTATGAGCTCCACGTAATTTGCTGATCAATTGGAGGTAAACAACGATCAGCGATAACCCAACCCCAAGGAATGAAGCTGCTTACATGGGAACAACCCAGTTTTGCCACCAGGTCCAACACCAGTCCACCATCCCTCATCGATCTCCTCAATGGACGTAATAATTTCTCCTTCAGTGAGGTTCATCTCGTTATCTTCCAGGGCCTGGAAGAGGTCTAAATAAGTTCCCATGCCTATGATGCACATCGACGGATAGCGCAAAGCATACCTCGTATTCATACATTACAACAGCGGTAATGCCCTGTGCAGCGGCGGGAGCTGGAGCTGGTTCCGGTTCGGAGATGTTTAGTGCAGCCATCTGAATGGATTGAGTTACCAAGAATCAGCCAGGATCGCAAAACAAACTGACCTGGGGAACGGGTGCTGGTGGAGGAGGTGGAGGCGGAGGCGGTGGTGGAGGAGGTGGTGGTGGAGCAGCAGCAGCAGCAGCGGCTTCAAACGCTGGTTCTGGCTCCGGTGATGAAGGACGCGGAGGAGGTGGTGGCGGTGGTGGAGGCGGGGCCGGAGCTGCAGGTGCTGGGGAAGGAGGCTATAAAGGGGTTATGAGCAAGCAAGCTAGTGCTAAAATTGTTCACCTTACCGATGGTACCGCCGCTTCTTCTTCTGCTGGCTCATCTGTTCCCCAGACAGCGTCCTCAACCGCAGCACGCGCAGCTGAGTATCCACCAGAGTGCTGAGCAGCAATAGCAGTCGCGCCAGCAGCCGCGCCCACGCCAGCAGCAACGCCCACGCCAACGGCACCGAAGTTCCTCGGAGCACCGTGCTGCGCGGTGGCTCTTCCAAACGCGGGAGCATGCGAAGTAAAGACTGGTTTGGGAGCAGGGGAGGCGGTGGTAGGAGTAAAGCCAGCACTGCGGCTCTTTGCTTCTTCTTCTTCGGCCTGTTTCTTTGCGAGAGCCTGTCTCTCACTCCATGTCAATTTCTTTGTGCCCCCATGCGTGGGAGAGGCAGATTGAGATGCTGTACTCTGTTGCTCGAAAGCGGCGAAAGGGTTCTTTAGCTTCTTGGGTGCTGGAAGAGAGACGGGGGTATAAGCAGTGCCAACAGGCGCGATGCGATCGTCTTCCGCAGGCTTAGTGGGCACATTTGAAGCTGCCACTGGCACAGGCGCTGCAATGGAGGGGCGAGTAGGGGACGCTGGAGATGCGGCACGCTGAAGGGGTGAACGTCAGCTTCAGTACGATGGAACACCCGGAGGAACTCACAGCACTGAACGCTGGCCGAGAAGTGGTGGGAAGCACAGGAGGACGGCTAGCAGCAGGGAGAGGAGGGGACGGAACAGCTGCTTGTGTCGGTTTCTCCTGAGGCCACGCGTCCGATGGGGCCGACCCGCCAATTACAGTCCGTCCATAAACAGACGCTGCGGACGCGGTAGGCTTCGTGGCACCGAATGCTGCACGAGACGTCGCGGCTGGGAGGGAGGGCTTTGCTGCCGGTGTCGGTGCTTTTCTCAGCTCGTTGATGTCAACCTTTCCGATGGGCGTGTAATTGGTTCCCACAGGCGCAATGGGTTCGAACTTGCGGGGCTGCTCCTTGTGCGTCGAGTAATTTGCTCCAGATGCAGCTTCCACGCGAGACATGATAAGCGCTGGTGTAACGTCATTCTTATGACGAGTTGTTCATTATGAGTTCGGGGAGTGAAGTGGATTGGAACGAACCTCGTTTCTCGCGTTGATGACGACGTGTGTGCCGCGAAGAAACTTGGCCACTGCGCTTGAGTGTGTATGGAACAAGCCCTTCTTGGCTACCGGGACACCATCACCACACCAGTTGATTTGAACGAACTTGGGTAATTGACTCTGTGGAGTGCATGTCCGTCAGTGAGCGAAATATTAAGATCCATGCAGAACACACGTTAGGATCAACAACTCGTATGAACGCGTACTGGATCCTGTCAATGAGACTCAGAAATTGGATAATCGAAACCAGATCCCACTCAAGACTCACCTGCCATCCGAGAACTCTTCTTCCAATTCTTCCAGACCTCCATCACCAGTTGCCTGAACCTTCAGATCATTGGAGCCTTTCTCATACGTGAAGATGGCCCAATCTATTCCGTTGGCGTTGACAACATTCTGGTAGGCATCGTTGATCTCCTTGCTCGAGATATTGACTTGAAGAGACATCGCTCCTCCCGGAATTTGAAGCAGCTACTGTGAATGTCAAATAGCTTTTCGTTTCAGAAACCAAATTGCGGCCCACCTGTCTAGTATAGATTGAAATAAGCCTTTTCTGAAGGTAAACGGAATTGTGGACGTGCAGATTGCGGAGTCCGAGAATGAGGACGAACGTGACAATGTCGCTGTTTATTTATTTCAAGGGCAATTGGCACAGCCACCCTGCCGCCCTGAACTGGCAGAACGAGGATCTTCCGATTTTTTCCATGACTGCGGTGGCGAAAACCTCAAACTTCCTCGGCCCCTGAGACGTGGAAGCCGTTACAACGCTGTGAGAACACGTTTGTTCGAGATACGGATTTGGACCTGCAAGTTTGCAACACTCGCTCGTTCATCAGGTTCTCATTCCAATCGTCGTTCGAATCTATTGGAGGGTCGACGCCTACCGTCGTCCAGCTGGGTCAGGTCTGTTTTTGGCACGTTTTTGGGTTCTTTGCTTCTTCGGGGTCCTCCTCTTGGCTGGCCATCATCGGCACACGATTTCCAGTCACAGAGAGCTACTTTTATATTGGCTATATTTACAGTATATCGCTGGATTCGAAGTTCACAGCGGCTCGAGTATACGGACAGCAGGAACCCGAAAAAATTTTAATGTCAATGGTGTTGATATGGCCATTTTGTCTATCTGTCCCGGAGTTGGCAGTGATTTGAGCACAGTGGTTTGAACACCTGTAGAATACTTTAGAGCATTCTCTACGTTTCTTACTGGATCCACACTGTTAACGTCGACATTACACATTGTGGATGAGACTGAGTAGCAAGTATGAGTAGAATATCTGAGTCAAATGGTAACGCTTGACATGAAGCCCCCGTTCAACATTGATCTCTCGGCAGATATTGATGACAGTCCACTTGCAAGACACAGCGAGGTGACCGACCAACGATGGAGTCCGAGGAGAGAGAAGCATGAGTGAAGAGCTGGGATATAGTACGATGAACCAGCAGAATTCAATGCTTATTTGTGAACATGTACGTTGCGCGCTGGATTTGGGGGGTCAGCAGTGGAATCATTGAT
This sequence comes from Hypsizygus marmoreus, assembly GCA_013433165.1. Taxonomy (NCBI): domain Eukaryota; kingdom Fungi; phylum Basidiomycota; class Agaricomycetes; order Agaricales; family Lyophyllaceae; genus Hypsizygus; species Hypsizygus marmoreus. The sequence goes on along the minus strand of CM024089.1, from coordinate 476,523 downwards.
CGCAACCTCGACTTTACATTCTATGTCACAAGACGGCCTGCATGGCGTAGTGGCAAGCTGCAACAGGAACTGAAAGCTATGGGAAGACCATAGACAACAGTTACCTTGGTCATATCACAGGTCCTGCAGAAGACCACTGCCTGTTTTGAAAGAATCAGCGAATCCGAATTAAGGAAATAATGACATACTTTTTTAGAACCGTGGTCGTATCTCGAGTTTTCAGTTCATTGAGATCGAGTGGTACTACTGATCCTGTGTATCCAGTGAAACAGTCGAGGATTTCAACATTAAAGTGGGGCTGCGAGCAAATAAATTACAAATTACACTTGTTTCGAGTTTCCATTGCGGACCGTAGGACTGGTTTCCTGGTTTTTTGAGGCATGGCGTCAAAGGGTAGTCCCTTCCAAAGCCAGTGTCAGTTACATGGTGTAAGCAATTGTAGATCTTAGGATTCCACCTTAATCGAACAGCGTGAGACTCTGGAGACGCAACAACCCATCCACAGTACCGACACGATGCTCGCCCAGGCGAACGTCTCCCATTCCTAGCTCGCATGCGGCAAGGACAATTCCAAGTGCAACTCCTCCCGCGCCCACCTTTCTCCTCCTCTAACACCCGTGGAGAAAACATGTCGTCACCCCATCGCACGGGGGACAGACCACCACTGACTGCTCCACCGGTCGCGTCCATCAGAATGGGGATGCAGGAGGAAGAGATTTTGACCTCTGGTATTGGACGCGGGAGCGAGGCGGCGTCCGCGCGCATCAGGGCAGAGCGCAGGGCGAGCTCTCCGAATGGGTTCGTCAGGGGTGGTGCAAGGAGGGAGGAAGAGGTATACTTACCTGCGTCGTGGGTGCTGCGCTGGTGGGAAGCCTGGGAGGTCAGCGGCGGTTGCAATTCGGAGTTTTTTGGTGTTAGTGACCATAAAGTTGGGAATGAAAAATCATCTACAAATCAGCCTCAAACGACCTCGAACGGTAGTACGCGCATCAAATGATGGCGTAATACAGGCCATCCGAGGTGGAATCGTGGCAATCATGGGCCGTGGGAGGGTTTCAAGCAGAGCAGAGAAGAAGAAAGCAATGGGTTGACGGAATAGAAAAGAGGCCGGCGACGCCTTGGGAACTGGACGGTTGGGTGAGAGGGGTTGGCTTTCAGGCAATCCACGTGGGATCGGAGCATTGGCCATGGAAAGAGTTGCATTCGCGGCATGGGCCAAGACCTCAGAAGTCCCAAGAGTGGTGGTGTTGTCGCCATTGAAAGGGCAGACGGGTCGAAAAAGATGTCGCCGACAGCTGCATTCAGAACCGCTCTGGACGTCCCGCATTCTCAGCTCCTGTGGATTGGGTGGCCTATAGGGAGAACCTATCGGTCCCTTCATCTCATCTCCTCATAATATTTCAACCTCACCTGAAACTCTGGCTGAATGGTCATGTTGACAGCAAGCCTGATTCCTGGTCTTGTCAATGCTATTTGGGAGATGCATCGCGTTTTGTCACTAGATAAATAACATTGTCAGTGAGTGTTGTTTAATAGTTTACTTACATATAAAGCATGTCGAAGTACTCACAACGAGTCTGACACAATCAATGGTAGATGAGGCCTGAGGCAAGAGTGGTTGGTATTTTTTGTATTTCTCGAGGTGCCTGTCACGTTCCGTTTCTGGGAGTTCCAGGACCCCTGGCGCACGCCTCGTTTTAGCCATCACTTACCAAAAACAGACCTGACCCTGCTGGACGACGGTACGACGCCTACAGTCCATTGAATCATGTCCTCCGAAAGCTCCTTTGGATCACTTGGCTCCGATGATAGTTCATTCGAAACGGAATCGGAACTGGAATCAGATTACAAGCCTGAGGTAGCGATCCTGTAGCAACATCTGGAGACATGTGCAGACATCCCGCGCGTGGCTTATGACGGTTTTGACGCACATGTGCGCAAGGCTCAGGCCGACCTAGAAGAACGTCTTCATAAGGCTCAGGCTCTATTCGAGGAAGAAATGCGTACCGCTTCTGCCACTCTGAAAAGGAAGCTTAAACTATACCGAGACCAAATATCTGGAGACCAAATCCTTCTGAATGATCACCAGCATTATGCATTGCCTGTGAGCTGAAACACTTGATGAAATACCGGGAGGCTAACATGGTTCACAACGATATAGTGCAAGATGGCCGACAGTTCTGCGTTGGCATGACCAAAGTGGTCGAATTCCATAATCTCCGACATCCCCAGTGAAGTGCTACGTGCCATCTTATGGTTGGCGCTGCCGCCGAATATTCTTCTAGATTCATCCCTTGAACGAGGTCCCGACTCCTCCTGGTCTCGAATTTTACGATTCAAAAAGTCTCTTGTTCTTGTATGCCGATCATGGCACGCAGTAGGAACAGAATTCCTTTATTCAGACGTTGTTTTTCGGCGAGTTGGCCAAATCCCTGCTTTCCTTCGAACAATTCATGCCTCGCCGGTGTTTTTCGCCCACCGGGTCAGGTCTATGACTTTTTCGGCCCTCGTTCCTAAAAAATTCGCTGCCTCGTTTCTCACACAATCTCAGCGGATCTTCCAACTCTGCCCACAACTTGACCACATCACTTTTGACTCAAAATTTACCCTTCCACCAGCTGCAATATTTTCTACTGTCCCTGGACACGTAACTCGGCTCGACTTTGGTAATCAAGTCGATTATTAAATGACTCTTCAGATCCTGATTCACGTCTCTCAAACCCTTTCTTGCCTTTCGATCAGTTTATCTCCCTTTATCGAAGACCAGATCAGCATGCCCATTTACTTTGCACAAGTGCAAACACTTCATTTCGCCTTCGAACAGCGACTTTGAGATAGACCTGACCACGTCACATTCATGGCACCAGAAAATTTATGGTCAACGCTGACGGACGCATGGACGCTTCCAAAATTAAAACATCTTTCGTGCAAAGCGATCCGCACAGGACTTCCAACTCGCGAAATTGCATTGTTTTGTCAAAAGCATGGTCAGCAATTGAAGTTTTTCCAGATTCGACATCGAGACACACGGTCGAAGGAAAGCTTGCCAGTGCAAATCATTTTGAATGCTTGCCCAGCATTGAAGCATGTCGTGCTTGACGCTTGGGAGCCAATAGGTCTGCCAGCTCATGAGTTCTCTCATCCGAACGTGGAATGGATTGATTTGACTTCCCGGAGTGTTTGGGACGTAGATCACCAAGGCTGGATCACCGCATTCAAGAGCGCATTTGTACAACTACGTGGAGTCCGCCTAATTTCAGACGACCTTCTAGACTTGGATCTCCCTCTAAAATTTCCTCCGAACGGGACGGTTTCGGTCGATGACATTGCGGTATATCGAATGCCTGGGTTGAACCTTCGCCACGATGTTGGGCTCTTATATACAGCGCCAGTACCTGGGCCACGACGTGGTTACGAGATTGGCACTGCCACTTCTTCATGGTTGAGTTTTATACGAGACGAAGTCGACGTCGATAACGCGAAGATGAATTCCCATCAAACGGGTTGCAGCGCACGGATAAACAACGAAAGGCAGAACGACGACACTGACGCTACAAGCGACGATTATTCCGACGTGTCATCTACCTTATCTAGCGATGGTAACGCTGAGCTTCAGGCATTCGGATTAGATTAAATTTACGTTGCTCTTGGGATGCAAAGTCAAATGCGTTCTACGGCGATGAAGACGCGGTTGCGCTTTTCGAACGTATGATGGTGTATCTAGAAGTTTCCTCTAACCACCGTCTATCATACGTATAATATGTCACAAAGGCCCGTTTGCATTTCTCGCATTCCCTAAAAATAAAGCAAAACAATTCTCTTTGTGAAGCGAATGACCGAACTTGAACCTGGAGAGACGTAGACTTCAATTCTGAAGGAAGGTGACAACTTGTGGGGACTCCTGCAAGCCAACTCCGCAAACTTCCAGATAGAGTGCCATCTCCTGGATCAGGAAGATAGGCCCAAATGCAGAATAAAGGATCGAGTGCTAGCCATAGTTCTATTTTCCAAAGGCGTTTTCGCGTCTTCGCCGTTAGAGACACGTAGAATCCATTGATCATGTATGGGTTAACATAATACACTTTGAGGCCTGCGCGACCGATTAAGCGAGTAGAATATGAAGCAGCCCAGATGCCTCTTCAAGAGGGCCGGATGCATGGCCGTGTGGCCAAGTCCATCTGCTGTTGGCCGAGGTGCAGTTTCCTAAGTGAACTTCCATCCAGGGATCCAAGATGCATTCCAAAATCACCGAGGCTTCAAGCCCGGACTCTCGATCAACGAGTTTGCGAAATCTTTGAAGTCCTGCTTCGAACATGATCTGCCAGGCTGATAAATAAAATGTCAGAACTAGACCTTTCTCGAAGTATTGAGGCAAACCTTGAGAGCATATACAACAACCTCGCGCTCCCAGTCCTCCTTTGGGACGTCTTTCTTCTCGATAGGCTCTTTCAGAATGACGCGAACCACATGTTCGTCGGCGTCGAATGTGCACCGGATCGTCGAGTGCATGCGAACGTTCATAGAGACCTGCCAGAGGGGCTCGCGGCGGAAAACTGGTGCAAGGTGGGGTTGAGCGGGAATCCAAAATAACAATGAAAAATGGATACCGACGCAGGCGTTCATCGAGAGTCGTCTTGTTAGAAAGAAGTTTCACGTGTCCTACCATCCCATCAGAGAACGGCTTGCCCCCACGTTTCACAAAAAGCCTGACGCCCTTCAGTTCCAGCTCGACGTCTTCATTTTCCTCACCGGTGAGGTCTGGGTCCAGAACATCATTAACACTACAACAAGAAGAAAATAAAGGTAGCTGAATCGAGCATACGTTCAACAGTCGATTTACGCGTCACCTCAGCGGCCGCCAGAACGTGACGATGTAGCGCGGAAGAAGCCGCTGGCTCGCCAGGAGTACCTTCCGTATTTTTAGCATTGGAATCCACTGCCACCTCATTCGGCGATGCCTGGACCTTCTCCGAGACGACCGTCCAAGCAGGTTTTCCGGATTTGAGGGAAGAGTATGGCGAGGACGCGGCAGACGCAAAGGCTGACGTCGATCCTGCGAAAGCGGAGAATGCCTTCGATGTCACGGTCCGCTGTATCAAAGGGCAAACATGGGTTTTTACATGAGTGCCTGGCCAATGTGAGAGATGGAGTGAGTTACAGATATGGTGGGGAGGGGAAGTTTGGGAACTGGCGAGGATATGGCTGCTGAGGAACCGAAGACCTAAAAGGGAGCGAAAAGAGTGATTATTGCGACGAATGTTGTGATATCAGGGAGGAAACGTACGGGAGAGGGTGTCCTGGGGTCTTCAGTGCTCGGAGGAGAGATTGGCGGGGTGCTTGCTGGAGGCGTGGGTGCACGTTCATTTGGCGTGGATGTCGGAGCCTGATCTGAAGTCTAAAGAGGAGCGAAAAGAATCAGTTGCTTGAGGCTGGCGCAAGAAGTTCCAGGACACACACAGGAGTGGCGACTCCCTGCTCCTGGTTGACAACTATGTTCGAACGGTTGTCGGGTTCCTCTTTTGCCTATTTACCCGCAAGTCGATTAGCTGAGCGAGATCGTGGACGATGCGCAAGTAGATACCGTTTCGGGACCATTCTCCGACGACGGAGTCCTGCTCCGCTTCTTCGGTGGATAGATCGAAGTAAGGTTCTAAGCCGCTGGTTCAGCGAAGATATGCTACATGGGGCGATCTCCTTACATGAGGATATCCGGAATCCTATGACACTATCAGGGCAAAAATAAAACATCAGAGATATTGGGAAACTCACGACATTGGAGTCCTCTTGCTCATCGTGGGCACGTTTGCGCTTTAACGACGATCGCCTTGTAAGGTTGGACGTCGTAGTTGTGTTCATATTCTCCAAAGACCCAGCTTCTACCGTTTGTTCAATGTAACCGGTGAACGCATTTGGAGCAGTGGGTGGCGCGGATTTATCCGTCGCCTCTTGTGGTTTGCCTTCAGTGACAACGGCTGACTCTGGGAGATCGGTTGTTTCGCGTGCGATCGTACGCCTACATGTCGATCCACACGCGAAGTCCGTGTGTATGAGGCTACGCAGGAATGGAGACGTCGGGGATGATAACGTACGGCTCGGAGGATAATCTACGTGAAAAGGCGTAGCCCACGGTGGCTGCAATTGTCGCGATTCCGAATGCAAAGTTAAAATCGGTGACCGGATACATAGATTGAGACCAAAATATTCTCGAATTCGGTGATAAAAGGTGGGCTATAATTATAATATGAGCCTAGTGAGATGACGCTGGTATTACCCTGGAATATTTGCGACTCACACACAGTTAGTGGAATTGAACACGGTCTGTACGATGAAATGGTGGGTGAGATGTGGCGATCTACAACGAACCTTAGACTTTTGAAGGCTGAGAAAATTGCCTGTCCTGTAGCATGATGGTCTGCCTCGTTGTAGCCACGAGTTGTGATCATCCAAATCAATACATTCAGAGGAGAGATAGTACACGTGTTCTGACATGGAACAATAATGCCATTGCCACATGCCTCCATCCTGTATCTTGATAAATTTATATGCCGTGTCGGTTGCGCTAGAAGTTCACAACTTGGACGGGTGTGTTGGTCAGGTCTTGGCGGCATCAGTAAATTGGGAAAAAGTGGGTAAGACGTTTTTCCAGTTGTGCGTGTTTGGCAAGGATGTCGAAATGTCATATGGCATCATAGGGTTAGGAAAACCTTTCGGCAAGGTTGTAGGTGGTTGTAACGCGTTGCGAGAATTCTCAACAATTCGGGCAGGTTGTATCGAAATATGATGTTCCGAAACTGTTGCAGGAACCTTGTATGATGTTCCACTTTTGGGAGATAGTTTCCTTTGGGCCCAAGGTTGATACTCTCCACATTTCATAAACACTCATTTTGAGCCATAGGATGAATAATTCTGGACTATCGACAGTAAATATTGGCTGATATCCAACATGCATGGAAATGGCTAGATCTTAACCCCGGGCCGAAAGCACTGCCTGCATAGACCACCTCCTTACCAGTGTGTAAAGGCCCAATGGGAAGCGAAGAGATTTTATTTTTCGACAAGTCGATTCAAAGTCCGACCGGGTTTTCAACATCCACCAAACAACCGCCAACACATGTTGAACTTTTCCTTTCCCCACCATGTCCTTCGACGAGAGGGATGAACTCCATGTCCCCAATGCCACTTGGGCTGAACTATTTTGTCGCACTTTGCGCGAGGCCGTCTGTGGCTGGTTGTTCACACATGTAACCCTTCTCGTCTGCATCTTGTACTACTTGTAGCTCTCGTTTCAGAGACGCCGCCGAGAGTCGTTGCTTTCTTGTCGAATTTGTCGTATTAAGGTGTGTTTGTGTGCACTGCTACTGAAGCACGATGATTAACCCTAACTTATCATTTATGCATTACAGGCAACACCACGACACCCCCATTGCGATGCAGAGCAATGCAGGCCCCTTCAGTTTGGTCAAGCCACACTCCACCTTGCACGTCAGCCTCGGTGCCACGCCACCGCATGCAACTACAATGGGCTTCGTAGTCCCAGCCATGTCGACAGTCAGATACGGAAGTTTTTACGTGTGCCTCCGCTGCCGCGGTGGGATTATGGCGGGCGTATCGAAGGTTTGTTACCTCTGCACTATATTTTGACATTTTATTGATCGATGTCCACAGGTATCCAGTCCCTGGTTTGTGATGGGCTCACCGAACGAATTTTGAGATTGTACCATAGATCGTCTTACCCGTTATTATGGTCCTTTTGCATTCCGAATGAATCTCTTTTCACTGTTTTCGTTGTTCCTATGAGAATTGTTACCTTCAGAAGAACAGAAAATGAGCAAAACGCGAGCACAAGGTGTTCCAATGTCGAGATTATATTGTTCAAACACACACTATCGAGTAAGGCTTGCAAAAGTTGACCATCATCCACAACATTTTATCTGAAAGGGCACTTGATTGTGAAAAGAGAGCCTGCCTGTTGAGCAAAGACGAGGGCATACAACATTCATCGAAACGTTATGTCAGGTTTTACGAGTTGTGCATGGTTTTACCACAGATATGCACCCTATATGTGCCTGGAGACTATTTCCCAATTTACTGATGGCCTCACTGGCAGTGGACGACATCGACTCGTCGGAGTCTTGACGCCGTGAATGGATGACCGGAAGATGCCGACTTCTCCTTCACCACTTACTAGCAGCTGGGTACACGATATGTATGGACTCCAACTTTCAGCCTGAAACGCGGCACCAACTCGATCGATGCCTGCGCTCAAAGACGGATTATCGAACTGGCATCTTCTGAATCCCCCTCTATGCCGGAGGGCCCGGAATATAGTCCTGGATTATCAAATGATTGGAGAGAGATTGGAGGAAACTACGCGGCTCAGTCAGCATTCTCAAAGACGATGATTCAGCTGTTCAGGAGACAACCCCGTCCGAGGATGTCCCATTCATCATATAAAGGTCTCGAGTTCGAGATTGTAAATGACATCACTCTACGAGATAGTCATGTCGATCCCTACCACCACCAGGGAATATTACCTCCCAAAGGCAAGTGGTTGCAGCTCTGAAAATGTGCTGAGAAGTTTACCTTCCCATAAGATTGGTTCCTATGATAACCTTACCCTTCGCACGAAGAACGTCGAACAACCGAGAGCCAATGACGTCCTTGTCAAAGTACATGCAGTCTCCCTCCAGGTTCGTCCAGCCTGCGTATGTTTATCGGGATATCCAACTAAACCACTCTTTCGAAGTTCCGCGATTTACTCATCGCATCGGGGAACTATCCCGTCGTGTAAGCTCATACTTTCATTGCCTTCCAATTATTATCTCATCCACCTCATCTCATACAGTTCGCCTCCTGACCTCATTCCCGTTTCGGACATGGCCGGAGAGGTTGTCGCCGTTGGACAAGATGTCAAGGGCTGGAAAGTTGGAGATCGGGTTTCAGCTAACTTTGCGACAGACCACATTCATGGAGACCCCACCCCAGCAGTCAAGCGTACAGATCTTGGTGGATCGACGAACGGAGTCTTGACGGAATACAGGACATTCCCAGCCCATGTAACGTCCATTCATTTTCCTCACTACTATTCTGGCAATTAATTCGTCTGTCTGATAGTCCCTCGTTGCGATTCCCTCTCATCTTTCGTACGAGGAGGCTTCAACCTTGCCGTACGTGTCATTCACCATTCCCGGAAAGACCATAACTGGTTCTGATGGTACTTCAGTTGCGCAGCATTGACGGCATATAACTCGCTACTTGGTCCGGTCCCTGTTAAAGCTGGTGATTATGTTCTGGTCCTTGGGACTGGCGGTATTTCCATGTTCACTCTTTTCACTCCTGTTCCCCACAGTCTCCTAATGCAGGTTTAGTTTCGCCCTTCAGCTCGCCGCTGCTTCTGGTGCCACTGTCATTGTTACTTCGTCCTCAGACGAGAAACTGAAGATCGCTAGCAAGCTCGGGGCAAAGCACGTCATCAACTACAACAAGACGCCGAACTGGGACGAGGAGATTCAGAAGATTGTGATTCATTTACTTTTTAAAAATAACACGATACTGATACGTTTCGCAGACAAATGGTGTTGGTGTCGACCATGTTATTGAGGTAGGGGGACCAGGGACACTCCCGAAATCCATCAATGCAGCAAGGGTGGGGGGTCATATACATATCGTCGGCATTGTGTCTAAGGTCTGTCGTCGCTGACCCTGTTATGCTGACCCCTCCTGATTGGCTTATAGGATACCTCCAATACAAATCTCGTCCTGAACACCATTCTAAAGACCGTTACACTTCGAGGCATCTACGTCGGCTCTCGTAATCAGTACATTTCACTCCTTGTCAGAGCCCGATGTGCGACTGAACGGTTGGTTTTATAGATTCAAAGACATGAACCGTTTGCTATCCGCTAATCCCGAAACGACACGCCCATACGTTGGCAAGGTCTTCCCATTTGAGGAGGCTAGGCAGGCGTATTCATACCTGGCTTCTCAGGCACACGTTGGGAAGGTTGTTATCAAGGTGTCAAAGGAATGAGCGAGGATGTTGCGTGCATGTGGGGGGAAAATGGCAATGTGTATTCCTATCGTGAACATGTTATCCCTTTCTATTAGCTCAAATGCATAATGGTTACTCGCTTCCTAGGTGACACAAGGTTACATATTAATGTCAGAAGTGCTAACATCTTCATCACTGGAGGACGCAGTAGAGGCGTCCGAATATCCATCGGCCTCGAGCTCCTTAGAGGTTTCGTCCTCAGACTCAGAATTCCGGATGATAACACGTGTAACCCGATACTTGTCAGGATACACATGTCCAATAACAACACCTTCCACCTCAGTCCGGACATCACCAGACAGAGAACGGGTGCCATTCCCAATGTCGTAACCACGTCGTAACCACATCGTGGCCCAGGTACTGGCGCGCTGTACAGAAGCCCATGTCATGGCGAAGATTTAGTCCTGGAATTCAATAATAACACACCGCCGAAATCAGCCACTTTATCCAGAGGGAAGTGCGTGGGCAAGTTTAAGGCATGGAGGGCCTAGGAAATCGATCGTCTCTTCGTAGTTTAGCAAAGATCTCTTTATATCGAGTAACTCAAGACATGTGGTTGCGTGTCGTAGTGTCCCCGCAGAGGACATCGATCCACACGAGTTGGCAACGAGCAACTCGAACTTTTTCTCCATAACTAGCATGAGCGTTCTGTTCCAGCTTCCTGAGCTCCTTGAGGTTGTGTTCTAGTGCCAAGACCTCGGGAGACTTCCGGATCTTCTTCCAGTTCCAGTTCGAAGAGCGAGTCCGAGCCGGCCTCCGTAGAGCCAGAGCCAAGTTCCTCCGATATTTCATACGACATTAAAATCACTCAGATCAGACCTAGGAACTCTTGTACATCATTTACAGCATCAATATCTAAACGGGAACTGATACCTCTGGTAATGTCAATGTCGCTGTCACGACGATAAGTCGTCCGATCCACTGGTGTGGGGTCTGGTATGCAGATGTTAAAGTGTCGACTTGAGATCTCGCGAGTCTAGTTCGTTGGAGAAGACAATTGGGACGTGGAGAAGATGAACGTTCAAGTTACGGTTAGCGCGTCACTTCAATCAATTGCCGTGAGCATCCATGTTGTTTGGCACTATTTGCTTTGGAAGCCGTCAGAACAAGTCGACAACACGGATTGGTTCCGAGTTCGATCGGTCAGTATCTGGCATCACCGTACTAGTACTACGCACACCGCTACGTGTATTAGTGGTCACCGGGCAACGTTCAACCTCTGTAAGTACCAACTGTCGTTGAATTTATACCAAGTGACCGATAATATCAAACATAGCCGAGAACTTCCATGAATGTCTCAATCTTTGCAAGTGAGAATATCTAAGCCTCACGAATGGAATGATGGTTCTGAGATGGATATAAATCCCGGGCCAGCAGTAGGTCGGAAATCTGCTGAGATTGAGATCCTGGAACAAAAGTTGAAAGAGCTCGAGGTGCAGAAACAGCAGGCTCACTCGGATTTTGAAGCAGAAGCTCGGAGGTCTCATCTCAAGCTTGAGGAGAAATTGAAAGAACTTAGCATTGAAAGTGTTGCGATCAAGAGGAATCTGGATGATCACCTAGCATATGCCCTGCCTATGAAACGAGTACGTGTTTATCGCATGTTATTTTTTGTGTTGAGCTGAGCGCGATCTGAAAGCAAGATTGCCAACACAAGGGGAGCAGCCAACCCTTCTCGGGTCGCTGATCTCCCACCCGAAATCATCCACTTCATACTGTATTGGGCTTTACCGCCTTCTTTTCTGCTGGACTCAGCTCTCGAACGGGGTCCCCACTCTTCTTGGGCCCAGGTTTTGCGCCATAAAAAGTGGATCGTTCGGGTATGCCGAAAGTGGCATGTTGTTGGGACAGAATTCCTATATCAGGATGTCGTCTTCCGCCGAGTTGGTCAGATACCCGCTTTTCTTCGAACGCTCAAGTCTTCGCCTGCATTCTTTGGTGATGCAGTCAAGGCTGTTGCTTTTTCTGCATACGTGCCAAAGAAATTTGGTGCCTCTTTCACGCAGCTCTCACGTCAGATTCTTGGGCTATGTCCACGCCTGCAGCGTGTCATATTTAACTCGCTGTTCACTCTTCCGCCAAGTGCCACTGTTTCCGTGATACCCCAGCATATTGCCCATCTGGATTTTGGTCTCAGCTCAATTGGTTATGCGCTGATACTCCCGGTTTTGCTTCACCTCTCTCCAACTTTATCCTCGCTTTCGATTCATCTCTTCTACGCAACCACTGATAGCGGACTCAGTACACCCATTCACTTCCCGCAGATAGAAAGCCTTGGGTGTAACTGTCGTCCTCGAATCTATGAATCCCGTGATGCTACAAGGGTCAGTCTTCAAGCTGCGTGGTTAACATTGAAGGTCGCATGGTCACTTCCGAAGCTGAAGCGCTTGTCCCTCAAGTCCTCTAACCGTGGGGGACATGTGCCGATCTCCGCAATTGCGTCCTTTTGTGCGAAACACGGGAAGGGGCTTAGATTCTTCCAGCGAATTACTGATGAATATGATGAAACTTTGAATATTCAAAGCATCCTGGATGCCTGCCCCAAGTTGGAGCATCTCGTTTTCACGATCAGACTCCTTCTACCGGAGTTATCCCACCGGAATGTCAAATGGATTGATATACTCTCGCGAGACACTACAACAGCCCATCAGCGACATTCGCTGGATCACTTGAAGCGGACATTTGCACGACTGCAAGGGGTTCGATTGATCTCGTACGCCCTTCGCGACTTGGAGCTCCCAACGCACTTCCCCCCCGATAAAGTGGCTGGCATCAACGATATTTTTGCCTATCGAATCCCTGGGTTAAATCTTCGCCATGATGTTGGGCTTCTCTATGCTGCACCAGTACCCGGACCACTCTGTGGTTACGAGTTAGATGGTCTCAACTATTCGAAGGCAGCTGATGTTCGGAGCATGGTCGAGGATGCTCTCAATGGATACAAACAGGATGAGACCTCGGATTCGGACAATTCTTCTAGTTGCGACTCCCGGGATGAAGACTATGTATTTGAAGAATCCTCGGATGACGAGACGGAGACTTCCGATGATTCTGAGGATACTTCTGGCGAGGGGTCTCTTGATGAGGATGCTGATCTTGAAATGCTCAGCGCATGATCCTAATCATTGTACTCCTTCCGAATGGCTTGCCAGTTGTTTGATATGCTTCTGGTATGAATAATACTGTACCTTTTGTTCTTCAGTTTGCGGTTGCCACTGGAGTAGTTACCCCACCCTCCACCAAAAAGTCAAGATTGTAGCGAAGCTTGGGGCGAAGCATGCCAAGAATTTTAACACTACTCCGCAGATCGTGGCTTCGGGACCCGATATACTGTATGATATCCCAGCCGGACGGATAATGCTAAGCTCTGCTTCATCTTCATAAGACTTTAAACATGGTAGGTAAGCTGCCGTAAGCATCTACATATCCCGGTTAGTTGGGCTGAATGTTACAAACCATGTTGGTAACCGATCACGATCCTAGCCTGGCTGCCTAGAGTCTTTGTATCCCGAGTCCACTGGTGTGCCCTCTCTTGCAGGCTTATTGATGCACATGTATTGCTTTAGCTGCTGACGGAATTTGCGGATAGATGATCCAACCTCGCTATCTACGGATCGCACGGTGACTAAGGATGAAACTGCCACCTAAATGAAGTCTTGGACGACCACAGGGCCATCTCACTGATATGTGAACGGATATAAATTTCCCTGCACTCCGAAGACGATCCCCAACTCAACTGCAATGGCGATCCCAAGTACAACACGCGAATATTTCCTCCCCAAGGTTCATTTCCATACGCACCACATGAACGTGAGATACAGCAACATCTAATTGAAACTATCTTCTCATAGGTTGGATCCTTCGATAACCTTACTCTACACACCAAGAATGTCAACCAGCCCAAAGGGAACGAAGTTCTTGTCAAAGTACATACTGTATCCCTGCAGGTTAGCGTCACATTTTGGGACTTTTTTTCGCACTGATATTCAGTACTCCACTTTCTCAAGTATCGGGATCTCATCATTGCGACTGGACACTTCCCGACTGGGTGAGCATAGCCTGTTCGCATCGACTTGAATCCCATTCTGAGTAAACTCTTCAAATAGAGGCCCGCCGGACGTGGTCCCATGCTCCGACATGGCAGGCGAGATCGTCGCCATTGGACCGGACGTCAAGAACTGGAAGACGGGCGATCGCATCTGTGCGAATTTTGCAAGCGACTTTATTTTTGGGCCCTTCACACCTTCGATGCAAAAGACGGCTCTAGGTGGCCCAACACATGGCGTTTTGACGACATACAGGATGATTCCTGCCCACGTCAGTATAATCCGCGCTCAATTTCCATTGAGCTTTCTGATATTCGAATTGTTGCCCCACAGTCGCTTGTTACCATCCCTGAACATCTTTCTTATGAAGAAGCGTCGACTTTGCCGTACGTTTTACAGGGAGCCGCTTCGAGAACATTGTCTGATTGTGTGCGGGTAGATGTGCTGCAGTAACTGCATATAATGCATTGTTAGGTTCCGTCCCAGTCAAGGCCGGGGATTATGTCCTTATTCTGGGCACTGGCGGGGTCTCGATGTAAGTTGTCGTTCACTCTCCCGCGTGCTCTGGTGACTTAATCCATTTTAGTTTTGGCCTGCAAATTGCAGTTGCCTCAGGCGCAGAGGTGATCGTAACATCATCCTCTGATGAAAAGCTCAAGATCGCGAAGAAACTTGGAGCAACACATGTCATCAACTATAAAACGACGCCCAACTGGGATGAGGAAGTATTGAAGATTGTTAGGCAAATTCTTCTGGAACTTGGGTTCCTGAGCTCACTCTTGTTTTGTGGCATTTAGACCAACGGTGTTGGTGTCAATCATGTCCTCGAGGTGTGTATACCGTCGTTGCTCTTGTCTTTTACTACCATCCAGAAGCTGATTTGGCACCAGGTGGGTGGTCAAGGAACACTGCTGAAATCCATCAAGTCGTCAACGATCGGCGGTTACGTTCACCTCATTGGTTGGGTTTCGAAGGTATCGCATTGCATTGTCTTCGTCTGGCCTACAGCCCGCTAATGATTGAGAACTCAACGAAGGACGTTAATGGTGCCGACATCGTTATCCCAGCTATCTTCCATGGTGCGACGCTGCACCCTGTTATGGCCGGCTCCTTATCTCAGTAAGAAAAACACTCCTCTTTATTTTCTTATTTACGAAGTTGAATTGTTCAACTTGTAGGTTCCTGGATCTCAACCGCTTGTTATGTGCGAACCCAAACAAGACACGACCAGTCATTGATAAGGTCTTCTCCTTTGAGGAAGCGAAGCACGCATATAAATACCTTGCATCGCAGGCTCATGTCGGGAAGGTGGTCATTAAGGTGTCGAAGGATTGATCGGGGTTGTGTTATGGTGAATCCATTGGCGTCGGACATCACGTATATTTCATACAGCTGAAACATTTTCTCCACATGACAACCCAAATATCGTTTGCATTTAACTGTCGGAGACTCCAATGTATTTATACTTCTGTCCGAATTCGCTACCAATGGCCACGCAAGACTACACGGTGGTTTTATCACGCGCCCTACTGTGGTGTACCTCGTTCGGTCGGCCCTTGAACGAGGTCAAACTAAATATAAGTGATTGTCACTTCCAGCCCTGTCCTTTGTAAAACGGCAAGTTTGTCAAAAATCGAATGAGGTCGTCCACGACGAAGCTTGATGCCGATCACCTTCAAATGGGAAGTGCCGCAGCGACTAGGGGAAGCAAAGCAAGAAGGCAAGAAGTGGCGCCTTGACTCGATCATGCTGAGAAACACCGCATCAGACCAGAAAATGCCGTCCCCCAGCCAAACGCTCAATCTCTCAAGTTTTGATAGCATCCCTGCATGGAGTTCCAGACTGTGGTTTGCGGTAAGCCAGTTTAGAAGGCGGTCCGTCGTGTTGCTCTGTGGGTGATCGAGCACAAGTGACGTTAGAGCTGGTGTGAGCATGAAGATCATAAACAAGTCTTTGTCCGTGAGGGCAGGCGTGGTGAGCTCAAGCGTTGTCAGTGTGCACGACGAGAAAAATAACATCGCGAAGATGGATGCCACCCCGGGGAACATGCAGTTTATGCTCAAAGTGCGCAGCCTAGGAAAGACGGCATATTCCAATGCCTGCGTACTACCCACCAGTTCGAGAATCTCCACATAGTCCAACAACGTCCTTGGGCCGAGTCTGGGTTGTAGGTTCCAGGGTGTTGAGTGAGATAATCGCAGCCGTAGATGTTGAGCTCGTACAGATCTAGACATGACCAGGGAGATTCCACCTCCAAGAGTCACCGGGTGCCATGGGAGGAGAAACTGTACCGTGGCGCTAGTAGTGCCGTAGAACTCAAAACGACGAAGGTTCGGACAATTGGCGAAGCCATAGAAAAGGGTAGAGCCTGCATGGATGCTCATGGAGACTCGGGCGCCAGGCTCCGCTGCTACGATACAGACTGATTGTAGGAGAGGAAGCTGGCAATTTACTGTATCGAGACTCCAGAAAGATGAGAATGAGAATCGTGTGAGGTGGATACGCTCCCATCGAGAGGAAGACATGTTGAGGTCATTCATTATCGCTCGCCATTGGGCCGTGGTAGCGGGATGGCGTAAAATGGACCGTTCAGTTAAGCCATGAAGGCGGATACACAGAGGACATTCTCCTGAGTTTTGAAGATGTTCCTTGAGACGTCTGGGAAGGTGCTCCAAGCCACAATTTCTCGTGTAGTCTTGCACCCGTAAAATGATCTCAGACCATAGCCGCTTTTCCGATACTGCGACATTCCTCCAAAAGTTACTGACCAGAGTGAAGACCCAAGGAGCATGAAATGGATGGAGAGTATCGTGTTCAGCATCGGCTTTGCCATCGTCATCGTCATCCCAGGGTGGAAGACACAGGAGGAAAATCACGCTCAGTATCTCTGGAGGCAGCTTGGAGATTGGAGATAAAAACAAGCGGGGGCCAAAAAGCTCGAATGCTTTGGCATTGCCTGCTATTCAATGACTTCAGTAGCTTGACATAGTCGATGCAGAGATGAGGTCTCTTACCACTCTCGCGAGGGGCTGTCGACGGGGGAGCAATGTCAGGATCGAGGGGTGTGTGGTTCATACCACTGAGAATTTTCGGGGGAGCGGCTGAAGAAGGTGCGAGCGTCCATTATTATAAATGATTGCTGAAGAAGTGGCATTCGCACAGCCAGGACTTTTGGTGGCAATGGTAAACACTTTGACCACAATCGTTCCGAGGGTCAGCTGTGGAAGTTGAGGAAGGTATATAACAAAGAGCGCATCCCATGATTGGTTGTTGGGATCCACGTTGATTCTCGTTGGTCCCGGTCAACCTCCACTGTGGATTCGACGACCAACGACGACAATACTAGTCCTGAGCTGTATCATGTATCAATCTGAACGTGTTCCAAAAATGATGCATTATATCGCTATAGCCTTTCGATAAAACCTAATTCAAAGGTATACCCACAGCACCAGCAGCAAGAAAACCCAGAAAAAATAAGCAAGAGGAAGAAGATCAGAAATAGATGACCACGATTTAAATAGATGGTGGGGTAGATGTGAGGATATCGAAAAGGTGTAAGGCGGGGATGGGTAAGGGAGGAGACAAATGCCGATCGAGAAGTCCAATGCCAGAACCATGCGCGTGTCCAAGGAAGCTCGTGCCCGTGCTCATGCGTCGTAAACTATTAAATAGAAAAATCTGTGACTTCATGACAAAAAATCCATCATCCAAGTCCGTTGATTTTGCACGACATAAAAAAATAGCACGCTCAGACTCAAAGCAACACAGCAACCGCCATCGCAGCGGCACCCAGCATCCCGGCCACACTCCATACACGAGCGTCAACCGAAACCGCAGCATTGTCCTTTGTCTGGTTGTTGGTCGTCCCATTCGCCGCCCCATTTGCGGTCACCCCTGTCGGCTTCGCGGTTCCACTCGTGGTATCCGTAGGGATCTTGCTCGTTGAGAATCCCGTCCCAGTTCCAGTAGTCGACACGCCTGGTAATCCAGTAGGCGTCACCGTCGTCCCAGTCACACCAGAGGGTGTCGTCAAGGTGGTATTTGCACCACCACTCGGCGCAGAAGCTCCACCAGCGCTCGCTGGAGGAGGCACAGCAGTTGAGGGGTCGGCGAGTGCGCCGACGCCCCAAGGGATAGGAGCGTTGGTGCCGGGCTGTGTTGGGTTTGCGGGTGGGGTAGTCTCACCGGTCAGGGAGGCGATGGTGAACCGTGTCGCCCATTGCTTGTTTGGGGAGCCGGGGGCGGTGAACTGGTAGAAGTAGATGGCAGAGTTGGGAACGACCTGCGGAAAGGGGGGGTTATTTTAGGTATTCTCTGAAAATAGCGCGAACACAACGTACTGCAGGACATGGGTGGTCAAAGGAGCCGTCTACGGTACCGTCCAGCCCTGTCGCAACAGCTACATAGAGCCGACAAAAATCATATCAGTTAAATATATATTTCCCAAAGTTTATGGCTGACTCGAAAACGATACTCACTAGTCAAGTGAATCATCTGGAGGTTATCTCCTGTCATGACCTCGATCGCCATGTCCTTCCACGCTGTCGTCGACTCCTTGTCGCCATCCCATTCAATATGGCATGTTTCGCCGGTCTTATATACGATGCCTGGTCCAGGAACGCTGGGTGTGACGTCGGCGTACGCGACAAAAGCGGTGAATGCAAGGAGCGCTGTGAGCGTGAGCGGGGCGAGCATTGTGTTTCCGGTTTGTACTATATAATATATAGATGGATAGTATTCAGAGGCTGAGGGAAGGGAAGGGATTAAGGTAAGCCGGCCAGCAGGACTGAAGCAACTGATGAAGCAGGGAGAACGAACGATAAGAATTCCAGTGTTTTTTGATGTGGGTAACTTAAAGGAATGGACTGAGTTAGACTCAAAGAGCGTGGGGGGTCGGGGGGAAATTTGAAGGCAAGGCTTGGTGAGCGTTGAAGAGAGATGGTTGCGGGCGGGAAATAAAATGTCCACATGTCAACGCTCGCTTGTTATTTTTGGCTCACGGTTTTCATGGATCTTATGATGGTATCTTTGCTCAGTTCACGTATGTAATCAGTCTTAAGGCTATAAAGATTCTTTGCCCTTAAGTCTCTTGTGGTATTCTGGGGAGGACGTTGGGCAGAGCAGCAGGCTGACCACCGAAAACCATTCCGGACCGTGATCAGAACTGGTGTTGTGGTGATCTAAAATAAGAAACACAAATAAATGGGAACTGCCTTTTGATGAGGCAACGGTCTTTTCAGGCCGTTCAAAGCCATTGCAAGCGTAAATCCACAGTGCAATGTGGATGCTCAAACTTGAACTTTGAGAAGACTGGCATAGCCGCGCTTGATCGTGATACACTGGCGCCCAACGTCAAATCACCCTGTTCAGTGATCCACGTCGACGGTGCACGATGGATCATGGCAGATGTGGGCAGGTGCCTTTCAAAGCTTTCAAGTTGGCAACAATGATCGAAAAGAAGTCAAGAGAGAAGAGAGCTGGCTTCGCATTCATGTGCCTCGAGAATTGCCCGGGGGGGGGGGACATGCTTTGCAACATGTCGATTTGTCTTGTGCACCTGGCCAATCAAAAACCAAAGGTGGTAGACCCTGAGCTTTCGTGGCGTGCTTTGGATGAACTGCTGGGAATGGTTGTTAGTGGTGTCGATGAAATCGACTGGATCCGATGCCAGAAGAGGGATACCAAGAGCCACGAGTTACATATGGAAGAGGGCACGAAGAAAAAGTGAGGCAACAAGCGATCAGCGGTAGTGAACCAGCCAGGTGAGGTATCAAGATATCCTCAGGCTCAGAAGAAAGAGGCCTGCGAATATCCACATGGTGAGAAATACAAGGAGGGTGAGCACCGCCGAAGGCGAAAGGTGCCTTTCGAGGTTGAAGGGCTTCGAACAGTTGCCAGCGGAAAGGGGCACAAGCATCTAGCATATGGGCCGAGTACGATAGATGGCTCATGGACAGAGAAGTGGTTAACGGGGGGTTGAGGAGGATATAACAAATCTTATAAACATCTCTTCATTTCCATGAAAATCGAAATGATCGATGCATCCACTCCACTAGAGATCGCCTTGGCCATCGCCATGGGAGGAATGACCAAAATCGGAACGATGGACATATGCCCAACAGTCGTCTCGCCGCGCGTGTCGTTCAGAATCGTCGTCCGCTGTATTCTGCTTTGACCTTTTCTCTTGCAGGTAAAATGTATGTAGTTGGGCCCTGGGGACATGCACGCGAAGAGAGCAAATTGGCTATGATATGGATTGGGTTTTGCGGCCGTTTCTCCAGATCGGCAGACGCCAGACACGAATATTCTGAAGCAGAAAGAGGCAGGTTGAAAACGAAAACATGCATCAGGAAAACGGGTCAGTTCCGATTTCACCAGGTGGAGTTGATGGGAGAAACGCATGATCATGAAGAATACTCACATTTATCTTCCACTTTCGGAAATATATTCACTAGAAAATCATAGCCATTCTTGTTGTGGGTAGGCGATTTAGCCCAATCTGGCATACTGTGATCATTTATTCATCCCAAATATATTTATTGGAGCCAAGTCTCTGTCAGAAAAAGATTGAGTGGAAAATCACGGCCATTGTTTTCGCGGGTGGGCAATTTGGCTCAATCTGGAATCCCACGATCTTTGCTGGAGTCATGCCTCTGCCAGAAAGGTATACCTGATGAGCATGCTCCGGGCAGTGCACGCCGGCCCGCCGCTAGTAGTAGTACTATGATTCGGCGTCTGTCTAACCCATCAAAGCACTGCCCTGGCACTGCCCGCGAAACATCCACCACAACATGCGCGACATCCCGAGAACACCACCAACCTGGCAACACAACTACAGATGACCTGGTGAAGCCTCGACAAATATATCATTTCCCGTTCAACAGAGGATGCTTGTGAGTAATCATCATACCTTCGTATCATCTTACTCAGTGCACAGAACGACATTCAGCAAGTACCGGCACAGCGGCGGCGATGACGCCGAGACGAGCAAGGAGAGGGAAGGGCCAGAAATCAATATATTGGTGAGTGCTATCTAAATACAGGTGGCGAGACAGTACTAACTACAAAGTAATACATCAGCTCGCCATCTACGATGCGAGCCACAATTACGACGGCGTGGAGAGCACGAGATACACCCGACAGACGATGACGGGTGGCTCGTGCAGTGAGTGGGAGGAGACAGATGGGGACCGTCACGTTAGGGAGGTGTAGACGAGTCTCATGCAGTACGTCGCACCAGCGGCAGATACATGCTCACTGATTTATTCGCCTGCAGATTCTCAATTGCCGCAGTCTCCCCCTGCAAACAACGGGGACAGCACTTTTCACGAGGACCGGGGGGGGGGGGCGTGAATCCGCAAGATGTGAGCTGGCGTGCACTCATCTGTCGGCATACCGCTACGACCATGTGCAGGCTCGACGACGTTACCCGTGCTACGCACCGCTCTGCATCAAGACAACACCGACTAGCTAGCAGGGATGACGGGGACGTCGTAGCTAGGACAGGGAGGATGGTGTTACCGCTCGCCACGCACCCAGAATCTCTAGTATAGATGACTATCTAAGTGTATTGCTACAGCAGATTTCATAATTCAATCCAAATAACCTAGTCAGCTTGATGCATGGAAGAAATAAGTATCTGCAAGTTAAATAGTGTGTACGAAGACTGTCGCGGTCCTACGCACTGCTCCACCGTGAATACAAAAGAAAGTTGATTTGGAATGAGGGCAGGGACGGCACATCAACAGGCGGGAGGTAGCGTGGTTGACCGCCCGCCGCGGGGGCAAGGAGATGGCGTCCATCTACGCACAATTTAGCATCACAGTGTATTCAAAAACATTGGTTCGACACACCAAAAACAAGTGGGTGGTGCATGAGATGCCGCATTACGGTGCTCCGCACGACAACCAGGCAAGCCACTTCGCAGAAATAACGAAGACGAAATGTTAAAGGCGGGAGGATGATGGATGTCACCGCTCACCGCGGAGGCCAGGATCTGGCAAAATTTGGCGTCCATCTACGTGTATTATAGCATCAGAGTGTCAATTGTAAACATCAGTTCGACACACCGAAAACGAGTGTGTGGTGCATGAGATGCCGTATCGCGGTGCTACGCACCACTCCACACAACAACCAATCTGACCTGTCAGCGGAAACGACGAGGACAAAATATCAAGGACGGGAGGATGGTGAATGTTGCCGCTCGCTGCGGGGGCCAGAACCTGGTAGAAAATGGATGACGATCTAAGTGAAATTCACAACATCAGGATGCATTTAAGAAGGTCGAGTTGAGAAGGGAATACGGACTGCTTCAACAACAGAATGGTCACGATATAAAGGGTATCGCGGTGCTACGCACGGCTCCGCGTCGACAACGAACCCATCCACCTGGAAATGCTCGTGTGGGCAGGATATCGGGGGCGGGAAGAAAGTGTACATTATCGCTGGCCGCGGTGACCAGAACCTAGTGAAAATAGATGACGATCTGTGTGTTTTGGCCATCAGAATGTAGTTGATAAGCTTGAATATATGCGGAGATACGTACCGCTGTGTAGTGTGTATCGTGGTGCTATGCACCGCTCCACATCGAACATCCAATGAGATGAGCAACAGAAGGACGGGCGACGGACTATCCAGGGCAGGAGGATGGTGTGTTACCACTCGCCGCGAGGGCCAGAACCTGGTGAAAATGGATGACGATCTGGATGGAATTTCGACTTCAGAATGGGGATAGCGTGCAGCATAAACGACGGAAAATATGTACACTCGAGAGACTCGGGGGCGCGGGGCAACGGGCTGTGGCTCGGGAACGTTGGAGGAGACAGGAAAGGGCTAGGACAAAGCGTGAGTGTTTTGTGTGCCGTGGAACAGAGAAAAGACGCACTGGACAAGTTATTGGGCATGGTTACGAGCTGCGGGCAGGGCATTAGACTTGTAACAAGAGGCAGTAAAAGAGAGGAGTCGGCGTACTCGAGATGGGCAGGAGCAGCGGTGAAATGACGGGCACAGCCTTATGTACCGTGTCGGGAGATGTTGGTCGTCATGCTGCCAGCGAAGATTATTCCGTTGCTATGCACCACCCTGCATCGAAAGCCAACCAGGAGGTGCAGCGGGCTGATGTGCAGAGCACTAGGGGTACAGAGGCGAATGGTGCCCATGGGGGAGCAAACAGACAATGATCTGGGTGGAATTTGAGTGTTAGAATGGGAATAATGCGTGATCGAGGATACGTACGCTCAAGAGGGTTATGTGTAGCATTAACTTGCGCTGGGACATTGACGGCGACGGGAGGGAGTGGAACTAGAAGAAATGCGGGTGAGTGGTGGACGCCGTCGAATCTTACAGTGTATGGCATTGAGAATGGCTGCGACGGGGGAGAGAGAGACATTAGTATGCTATCAAGACGTGAGGAGGAGAGGGCACATGAGCAATGAGAGGAGGTGGGAGAGCAGCGGTAAGAAGAGATCTATGAGGTGCGGAGGTGTCGAAAGCTCTGGAGGAGATGAAAGAACTGGGAACGGGAAGATGAGTCGAGGATTAAGACGGAATTCAAGACTGATCGTGGATTCTATTTGAGTCTTGCAATCGACAGCCCTACCTAACAAGAAAAGTTTCTGCAGACGGGGAAGATTTGCAAGAGATCGATGTACGGTAAGTTTCACGAGGTGGAAGTAGGATATATGTACGATGGCGAAGAAGATAGCGGTGAAGGGGATAACGAGATCGAAATGAAAGACAGGAGGGGATGATTGGTAGGGTAAAGGAAAGTAGCTACTACGTAAGTTGCGGGGGGTGGGGGTAGAATATGTACAGTACTATAACAAGAGTGACAGCGAGCACAGATGACAAGAAAGGTATCAAACGATTGCTGGAGTGGGTGGATGAAAGTGGTCACAACTAGTCGTCTGAAGTGAGCAGCAAGATAGATACACAGGAATGGCAGTACGCACCACAGGGAAATTCAAGCCTCGAATAAAGTTTTTATCGGTGTGTTTTTCCGGATAGTAGACGCGAGTGAGCGTGATGCCCAAGTGCGCCACATCTAGGATGAACCGTGCCGAAGTCAACTGCTTATCGATGGAATAGACCCATGCTTCGTCGGGCATCCCATCGGTTGTGAGGTGGATAGCGAAAGACATCCACCCCGTGGCATCGTATCCTCGCAGTGACCAGTGACTGGCACCATTGGAGTGTTCGTAGGCACTATCAGGCCGATGAAAAATGAACGGTGTTGTGAGCAGTGGGGAGAGAATGAAGCTCACCGATAGGCGAGGTCAACTACACCTGCCTCTACAAGCAGGTCTTCATAATGGGAGATAACGTGTTGATGGGGAACGGATGACATATGACCGTTACGTGCGATGTAGAGCCCACACCAGAGGCGAAACCGGGGGACAGTTTGAGGCGCTGATTGAGGATTGTGCATGTGGGCTGGAGGCGTGCTATGATGATGTGGTGGAGGGGCACAGCAGTGCTTTGCAGCTAAAGGAGAGTGAGATTGTGGTGGAGTGCGAGCCTGCTTCGTCTGCGTCTGTCTAGACAGTTATTTAACGCTGAACAAATGCCAATAAACGTCGCCCAACGATGTACAAATGCCTGCGTCCGTTAGTAAATGAATGCAGATTGGGACTATGCACCTGGTTCAGGCCTCAGAGTGTTTCCTTAGAAGTGAATGCACCGCCTAGCAGAAGCACATCAGAGGTCTTCCTATACCGTTGCCATCAGTATATTTTCTTCTGCTCAGTGTATTCGTTTCGGGCATGTTGGTCGGATGGCATGAACTACTCCTCTCTTCGCCCGGCAAGCCGCAGCGAGAAACATGGGGAAATTGCCTCTCCGGCGGCACGCTCTGACGGCAAAGAACATGGGTAAAAATGCCCCAACTCTGAAAAACATTATTCGTCTGACCTCTTGTGTTTTTACTCAGGAGTGAGGCATGCATGCACCTCTTTTAGACATTGACCATATAGTCGGATCACATTTTAGTATTTGAGGGACAAAAATTGCCATGTGGTGGTGTGCCTTCAAGCAAGTCATCCTGCTAGTTATACAAATGCGTCGCGCGCCTTTAATATGTTGCTCATTCTTACTGAACTGCATTTATTGGGCACAGCGACTGAGCAACATGCTGAGCAAGTTGCCACCGAGGGATCGTTGTCTAGTACATATAAGCATTGTCCACCTGTGTTTGATGATAAGGAATCTAGTATTTCATGTATTTATTTGAATATCTCGAACGTACATCTTCGTTAGTTGCACGTCAGGGATCAGGTGAGCGTGGGCAAGACAGGTTGCAAAACAGTGTTGCAGTTATTGGGACGTGCAGCCTTCGTCCCTGAGGGTAGTTTAGTAGCTGCGAGGCATGGCCGTGGCGGCGGCGACATTGTGAACTGTTGGTGGCACTAAAGTCACGACCGGTGTTGGTGATCACTGTCACCCATCTCTCACATAGCAGAGGGCGCCGCATTATCGAGTGGGTTGTGGTAGCTATAATTAAGGGAACGGTCAGTAGGCTCGGGCAACGAAGCACGTCATCTGGGCACGCACCTGGCAAGTATCCTGCCATTCACGTCTCCCCGAATCCCTTGATGCATTCCTGCTTCGCCTGAAGCCTTCATTTCATATACTGTTCACGGGAAAGAGGCCCCAAGCGTTAGTGTCAACGACGTCGCTACTAAGTATGACAGATGAGAATCAATCTGCAGAATGAAATAAAAGCAGTCAGATCTGGTCGGAACAGTGTATACCATGTTTAATATGCACACATCACACCGTGAAACATCCAAGAGGAATCTGGCTGAATCAATGTTGAAAAAGATACGTTGACATTGAACGCGACACGAAACAGGATGTTCAACATCGGGACTCGGATGGCCAGTGTATCAGTAAGCCGGTTCCGGCTCCGCATCAATGTCTAGATCGCAGAATATCATGTAAGCGTCCGTAGGAGCATTTGCTGATATAATGATTGGTGCGCTGGTCCAACACGAGCGCTTAGCGCTGCGAATTCAGTAGTCTCCCAAAGGCAGACGCCCAAATTCACTTTCTAACCTTCGTGCCTCAGGATATTCTATTGCTAATCATAACTGTAATGATCGAAGTCCTGAACGCCTCTCCTATACATGTATTCAAGTTCTAGCTTCTGAGCATCGTCTATTTCTTCCGCCACCACTCCTGGACCATCATGATCCTCATCAATGTCGTAGTCGTAGTTGGTAGAGGCGCTAAAGTAGGCCCCAAATACTCCACGGCCACTGTCGCCATCGTTTCTGGGGGCATCGTCTGGAGGCAGGATTTCCTCTGTGGCACTGGCCCCTGCAGGTGGTTCTGCTGGTCCGAGTCCATGATCTGGTATCGCGTCTTCGTGATCATCTTCAATGTCGGGTTCATCGCCGCCTGCATTAGGTATCAAAATTTCCGGTTGGCCTGCAAATACGCTATCCATTCCGTCCCGTGTATAACGATGTCCAACTCCAAGACCCCAATGGTATCGCATAAGCATGTCGCGGTCAACAAATCTGGAACATTAAGACTTTAGCATATATGTGGTTCTTACCCTGATGCTAACTACATACCGATTTACAACATAGCGAACCCAATCTTTAGCATCCTGTGCAAACTTTGACAATCCCACATTCTCAGGAGAGCATTTTCCAGAAGAAAAATTTGGGATGACATGACAAGAGCGCAAGACCTGTGCAGGGTCAATAAATCCGAAGGCAGCTTCGTGGTTTACCCGGCGAAAGCGCAACTGATCAAGCTGACCACTTGACCACCCCTTCTCGACAGGTACATCTTTGACCAACTCAAACCATCTCACCCACAAAAATTCCATGCGATGGGCTTTGTGGTTCACCTTTCCGTGCACTAACCCACTGTAAATGATGTTGGCGTGGTAAATTCCAAGGACACGCGCATATCGATATTGGTGAGAGCCTCCCAGCAGTGGATGAGAATGCTCATTGCCGTCCCCGAGGAGCATAATGTCTCGATGGTCTGTATTTGGATTGATCAAATCTTGAGCTCGTCGTACGTCGTAAGTGGTGTAGTTGATCCTCATGACGTTGTGCCGGAAAATAGTGTCCTTTTTGAAGTAGAACAATCTGGGATCCAAGTCCTCTTCCAGGTTAGGCTGCATGTGGGCTGCCTCCACACTCATCAGCATAGCTTTGAGTCGAGGCAAAAGATGATTTTTGAGTTTTGGAAAAAAGTCCTGCAAGTGGTCAACTTTAGGCTATATCACTGAGCGGAACAAGTTTTCTTACTTCGATTGCGGGGTCCCCAGAATTTAATCGAAGGAAGGTTCCAATATGCTTCAGGAGGTTTTCAGTAACACCAATGTGATGGTGTTCGATCGGGCTGTCCTCTGGAGCTGGGATGAGATCGGTATCAAAAGGGGCGTGCTGCGATTCCGAAATTTTTTGTCGAATACTCCGGATGCGAGCCTGTCGACGCTCGATCTGAGCCAGCTGTTTTTGGACTGCCTTCTTCGATGTCCGCCGGTATCGTCCTTTTGGTGTACGATGCTCAAGTTCTCCCTGCAAATAACTGTGTATCAAATCTCTTGCATCAATTTGAAAGCGGAAGGGGTTGGACACTTACGGATTCCGTTGAGTAGGAGTCTGTTGTCCCAAATTGCTTGATTGTCGCAACATAGTCGCCAATGGCATGGGCCTTGTATGTGGTGAGGTTAAAGGACATTGGCTTGCGATAACTTGGAACTGGTGCGTCTTGAGATTTAGTTACCAGCTCTGTAGGCTCATCCTCCTTCGCAGGCCTATCCTCCTCCTCCCCTGTCGATGTTCCTTCCCCATTCCCACCTACAGCAGTTTGGCCGCCCCCACTGCCCGTGCCTCTCCCGTGACCCACTCCTCTCCCGCGACCCGCTCCTCTCCCGCGACCCGCTCCTCTCCCGTGACCCGCTCCTCTCCCGCGACCCGCGCCTCTCCCACGACCCACGCCTCTCCCCCGAACTGTTCCCTGCTGTCCCTCGGCGACTTCGCTGCTGGAGGACTCATCTCCAAACGTCCCCGTACTCGTTCCTGCGGGCCCACCTGCTAAGGCGCCTCCCGGTCTGTCTTCAGGCTCGCATGTAACCTCGTCGGTGGGTCTGATAGTCATGCTAATGCCAGATGCAGTTGCACCGGCAGCGACTGTGGATACATTGCCTCGCGAAGTTCTCGAGGCTGAAGAAGCCGCCGTGGCTGCAGCAACCTGGCGCCGCTTTCGAGCCGCTGCTTCTCGAGCTAATTCTTTGGTTTCGAAATTCGAGCAGGTATTATCTCGAAACGTGCGGAGCTGAAGTCTGAGTCGCGTCGTTTCTTGGTCTTGTATTTCTAAGGTTGTGTCATTGTGCATCCTGAGTTTGGCTAATCCATGCCAATGCGCAAAATAGAATAATAACTTCGAAATCTGAGAGTTAAATGGTTCTGCAAGGAGTCCGTCAAAGACTGGTATAGCACACTGTCCGCCTATGATCAATGAAATGTTTGCCGTGAAGATTAAGAGAAATCAGACCTGAAGAAAGTCTTCATAGTTCCGCGCCGCCATTTGTTTTAGCTCCGAGACATTTGCTGAAAACCTCCTTATGGTATCCCTACCAAACGTAGGGACTTGGCGAAAGCTTTTACGACCGTATCGTCAGCTTTCATTTATGAATATGAGATTGTACGGTAGAACATACTGTCTGTCAAGTTCATGAAGAAGATTTACATCCACAGCCTCCAAGATGCGGAAAAGGTGGATGAGAGTCGCCTTCCACGCGCCGACCTCGATCTCGTGCATGAGGTCTACAACAAACATCTGAAATAGATTGAATGCAAATTTAGAGAGCCTGTCTGAGAAAGCATTCTGAATTTTTGTATGAGTAATTGCTTATCAAAGAAGAAGATAAAACTTACTGATGTTGGCACTAGCGATTCTGGTTTGAGTTTCTGTTCAACGTATGCGCTGTCCACAGCGAAGTTCTTGCCATAAATAGCCCCTCGAGACACGGATATTGCATGGCGGCGCTTGAAGTCATCAATTCGGAGGAGCTTCTGTCTTTTCTTCCTGTCGCGCTTACTCCCCATGAGGTGTACTTCTGATATTGGGATTTTGCAACGTGGACATGGGCAAAGGCCCATTTGTCTAATGCCGGCCATGAGGATCCTGGACGGACACGAATCAATATAAAGACAGCAGTGGGGCGCACAAGACACTCACTTCTCAGGATAGTCCGCCGAATATGTGAATATCTGAGGATAGAACCGTCGCAGCAATCCATCGGAGCACTCGATAACTATACCATGTTCATACGCGTAGATGAACGCATCGTCCAAGAGCAATCTCCATTGCTCGTGAGTGAGCTCACGATGGCAATGAGCCATGAATTCGCTCGTCAACTTTTTCTCCCCATAGTACTTTGTCGCAAAGTCTTTGAACTCATCGGGGAGCTACGGCATTACACAATATTAGTGATGTTCATTTTCCAATATTTTCGGTGTGGTACTTACGTGCTCAAAATATGCAACATGCTCAAACAGATTGTTTGTTGGTTTGCATCTTTGGTACTTTGAATCATTACCAAATGCCATATACAGTGGCCAAAGCTTTGCATTCCCAAAGTTTGTCAGGTGCGTGGCATCTGACCAGAACATCAGAGCAACGACGACTCAAGGGAGAGTACAACCAGGTTCTCTGGGACTTGTCTGCAGGGCTTCGTGAGCTGCTTTGAATGATGCAGATGTATAACACTCTCCATAGAGCTGTATAGGATTGGCGTCAGGAGCGGGTCGCCACAATAGGTCGAACGGTTCATAGTGAAAATATGGATGTGGATTCCTCAACTTGTCCTCAATAACAGAGAGAAGCGACCGATGATAGAAGTTGGCGACCAGATAATCACGAGACCCAGGGTTGTCTGTATATCGATGAAATGGTACTTGGAGAGTTACTGACTGTCGGCACCAGCCTGCATCCTCGTCCACCCACTTGCCATCATCCCACTCGTTGACAGCCAAGACACGGTTAATTTTTGTCCAGTTTGTTTCTCGGATATCATCGATTGAAAAGGAACCATCGTTGAGTATGTCTAAAAGTCTTTTAAAGTCGCTCTGCGACTTCTGTGCACCCCCATTCCAATACCAATCCCCTAAGGCAAAGGAGCTATGATTCGGATAAGGATGAAATGCTGATGTCGAGGCCGCATGAAGTGTCGAGGGGCGCGGGGAGGCCTGCTGCACAGGAATGTCTGAGAGTATTGCTAGTGTGGTGTTGCATTCAGGATCATAGGCTGGAAGTTGGTTCCGACCATAATATCTTCGAAAAACCCCGAAAGCGTTGCTAACACTGTCAACGTATTCATCAAATTTCCAATCGTTCGACGGGAGAGTACTACTTGCGACCTGCTGGTGTTGGTCGACAACAGGTGGAGGTGGAGGAGGAGGTGGCGGAGGCGGGAGAGGTGGAGGTGGTTGCGGCAATATGTCCTTCAACCGCTTGTCATGCATGCAGACATCTGAAGAGCGAAGATGAAGAGGCAGAAGGCGGGCTCGTTTGCGGGGTGGTTCCACAACATCCTGAGCTACCTGTGTATCTTCAGGTTCCCTGCCTAGGTTCGATTCACCCAAGTCCTCAGGTTGGAAGTGAACTTGATTATCCTCCACAACCTGCACGATTAATATCATGAAATAACCGGGCAACGAACAAAAGACATCGAAAACTCACATCTTTGGGAGGGGATATGGCAGGATCGAGACCTGGGCGACTGCCTTGACCTTCTAGGCCGAGTCGCCTATCGCGGCTTTCCTTCGCCTTCTTGAGAGCAGTGGCGAGACATTTCTTACTCGAGGTGCAAGTATTTTGGTGATTCTTGAACGCGCTGGGGGAGGTGAACGTTCTATGACACGAGCAAGTTAACTGAAAGAAGGTTGGCTCCACCGAATGGAACTCCCTGCTCATATTATTATCAATTTCGAGTGCTCATGCTGCTCGCAAGCGATTAGTGATCACGATCACGCAGTAAAGCGATACTCAAACCTGATGACAGTTCTACGTCCATAGTATAGGCATAGAAATTGACTGGCAGAGTCAACTGGAAGTTGAAGATTCCATCAATGTCGGACGCGACCGGGGTGGGAAGATCCAGCAAACTTGATGAACGACACACGAAACCGGTGGCAGTGTACAACATGATGAGCGCCAGACTCACTGATCTGATGCCAAGAGTTGCCAGACGATGTCCATATGCAACTGTTATGGATGGTACATTCGATGCGAAGAGTGGTACAAAATGGTTTAAAGAGAAGGGTGCTACAAAGGTGGAGCAGAAGAGAATGTCGCATAGAGAAGGTTTCCATATGAAGTCAGGAATCATGAACGTTGAAGAGCCAAATAACCATATGACGAATTGTGACCGAAGCAATGGCTTGCAGGCAACACCAACTTTCAGACAGCCAGGGGTGGTCCTCTAGCCATTCCAGCCCCAGCCCCATCCTCTCCCTCACGACCCTGAGCCTCCGCCGACTTCCATTCCTTCACCGAAAATGAGGAGTATGCAGCACCAGTCGAACGCCGAAATGGAGAAGCCCCGGAGGAAAAAAGGGACTGTGGCATTCGCAAACGCAATGGATTTGAAAAACCACCGGGGATGATATGCGGGAAGGTGGTGTCGCGTATAAATCCTCCCGGTGAATGTGTGTAGAACTCGACCATGCATGACTCTTCGAATTTTAATCGTTCCGATGCAAGGATAAGTTCCTGCTTGAGGAGCTCAACTTCAAGCTTTGCCTTTTCCAAAAGTGTCTCGATGTGCGAATGCTCCAAGTGACGTAGGCGGTAAAAACCTCGGCCATCATTCATCGCACGCTTTGACTTGAAAGTGGTATCGCGGATGCGCGACGCATGGGCCATGGAGATCTTACGACCATCCTCCAGGATCTGAAAAAAATAAGTCAGAACAGTAGCGTTCTTAAAATATTACTGCCTACGATGTAATCCTCCTCTCGAAGCTGAGGCTACCAATACTGTCAACATGACATCAGAATATTTATTATTAGGTGAAGTCTCACGATCTGCAGTTTTTCGCCACTGGCATGCTGAGCGTCCTGGATGATGAAAACCTTAGCATATTGATCAAGAACAAGGGAAAATTGCAATCACCGCTTGCGCACGATTCTGAGTTTGCTCGTCGATTGCAATGACGGTCATCTGCTCGCGTATTTCCGTAAAATCATCATTATTCAATAGCTTTTGCTCGTTAATTAACACTTTCAGCAAAAGCCGTGTGAATTCGTTAAGCTGGTCCCTGAACGAAGGCCCTCTGACATCCTTGGGGGGGGACATGAAGATGTACTGCAAACATATGTGAATACGATGGATTCAAGGTAAATTTGTTACAAGAAAGTCACCAATGGAAAATTGAGTTGAGAGTGAACGGGCGCCGGGGAAATCATTTTGCCAGGGAACTTCGAAGAGAGGTTCGGGATAGCGGACATAACAGGTGGTGGAGGTAAAGGCAGTTGTTCGGAGGGCTTGTGCTGGTCGTTGGCGGTGGCCATGATAATACAAGTGATATAATAGAAGAAAGAGGGAAGCAGGACAGATGGCGAATCAATATACAGAGGAAGATAAATGAGCAAGATCGAGACGAAGTAGGAACCCGGGGTGGGGGAGGAGGAGGAGAAAGGCTCATCAGATTACTTGTAGCGAAGTTGTCCGACAGCAGTGGAAACTGATGCAACTCCTGTCGCATGGATGGGCCATGTTTGGTTAATGTGCAACCCTCAAACTGCGCATATCGCCGAAGCACAGCTGAAAAGATCCATCACAACACTGGTAGAGATAAGCCTGCCACCTATCGGGTGACTTGTCAGAATCGAAGCCTTCCAAGTATAATAATATGGTCGATGTCGGAGTCCCAACGCCGGCTATCTCAGATGTTTCCCTCCACTGCAGTGGACGTTGAGTGGACGTCCCACCTTCAGGTGCCACAAAAGCAGCTTCTACTAAGACCAGTCGGGAGGTAAGGTACATATTACACACCGATCGAACTATGAAAACATCTGACAATGATTTTCACCAGTCGGAAAAGCCGCAGCCTCTGAAAGGAACTTGGGGTTAAAATGGCGATATAACTCATTGATCACTTCCGATGCATTTTGTTGGAAGACATAGAATGTTCATCCGGTACTTCTTCGCCATATGCATGATTGATACCCACAATTGTTATCGATGATCACGCTGAAGAGATTTTCATGGGCAACACCGTGAGTTGCCACAGGGGACCCGGGTGATTGGTGGATGCTTATTGCGCTATCTTTGGCAGGATGAACATACATCTTTCAGAATGAGTCTCAAAGCTTTCTCAGACGATCATCTTGTGGTTTTATGACTTCTCTTCTCGTGTTCATATTGATAGTCAGCAGATCTTTCAAGTTGACAAGACTACTTTCTTTGGCTCGGACAGTTCCGATGACAGTGTCAAACGACAGCTCATGGGTATGTTGTTCATTTGCTTCGTCCATCTCGGGGGGAATCTGATAAGCACTGGAGGCTAGAATGAGATGCGCATCATTGGAATTGGCAAGTACTCCGACCCGCAACTATTTAAATGCAGATGCCACCTTGCGAATCTTTGGTCTTCAAACTTGCTTCTTCAAACAATCATCACCCAGATAGACCAACAATCGTTGCACAAAGCTTCTGTATCTCGAGTACCAGCCACTCTGTGGCCCTCGGCGAGGATGCAGAGCCAACAGTCGGCTCTGTTTTTCCAAGCCTCCCAGGTTCGGGTTCTGATCGGTCATGTTGAGACGACGATACTGATCATTGTTAAAGGCTTCGACTCCCCTGGGACAACAAGAGACGGTGGATTGTAAGCTTGCGTTGCTTGTCCTGCACTTTCGGTAGACTGATTCGGTATCAAAGTTGAAACTTTGTATGCCAGTATGCGCGAACACCTCCCAGACATCACCGTGGGCTGCTCCTGATTTGTGTTTAGCCGCCCTTGCATACCAGCAACAATCGAACTCCCCCGGTGCCATGCAGACGGCTCAGCTCGATCCCAATTCGCAGTCCCGTTCTGCTCAAGACTGGGCTTCCGTTATGGATGCTGCCAGGATCCACTCCTCCGCGGCAATGGCTGCATCGTCTGGTATGTTGCCCTCATCTCCCTATAGCGACCATTTGTGAATACTATACAGGATCAACGTCCAGTCCGCCGCCACCAATGATTTTCCCCTACGACTTTGATATTTCCGAATATCTCAATTTCCCGGACTCAGACGACGATCAGAACATTCTACCCCTCTCTTCTGGGAACGGTAAATACTCGGCTCTTATCTAGAGGCTGACAATCTGTTAACCTTCATAAGCAGGTGCATCCGCCCCGGTACCAGCTCCTGCAGGTGCATCTGCCCCGGTACCAGCTGCAGCGATTCAAGGTGCGTGAGATTATGTGGAGACCCATCATATGCTTGTCCTCTTAATGCATCCCCTCTGCCAGCGTCGAACCAGGCCCAACTGCAATTCGAGGAGGAAGAGGAGTCGTCGTCAGAGGAGGAGGAGGAGGAGGAGGAGGAGGAGGAGGATGTAGTGCCCAGGCGACGTACGTGTTTCTAACGGACCTCAATCGTACTTACTGTCTAACCTCGCTATCCATCATTGACAGAATGGCAGGAAAAGATCTTTCAACCACGAGACTGGAGGGCTTTCCCCAACGCTGCGGTGCACAGTATCCTCAACTTCTTCCCCAGCCATTATCATGGGCGTCTCGGGCGGAGTGGGTTTCAAGTGATTTCACCGTGCTGGCGCGGTGAACCAACTCGTATATATTAGTATTCATATGGTGACCTACATTTACTGACTGCTCTTTCCTCTCTTCTCGTAGATTTGGTATTTCATATCGTGAGTTGCGGTCGCTAACTGGCTTGAGCATCATTGATGTGGGTATTCTGTAGCCAAGGGACACTCCAGTTTTATGCTTCATGAACCCAGTAGAGCGACCTCCCGTTCCTCCAGGCAGACAGGTCCTTAGTCGCGCCGAGCTCCCTACATTCTACTCTTGGTATCCTGGTCACCAGGAGGTATCTCTTGCGGCCCAAGCATCAATTCAGTCATCAATCTGCCTGATGCGACTGGACATACCTCATGATACAAAATTAATTGTTTCCCAAAGCAAATACATCGAGGTCGCTTATGTTTTTCACGCGCGAAAGGCCTTACAAACTTTCAAAGAACTCCAAGGTTATATTTTATTTTGTTCTCTTAGCAATCTAACTCATTTTGACGAGATCATGTTTTCAGGAATGGGTACGGGGTCATCGACCATCCCAATGACTGAAATATTCTCACAAGCCTTTGGCTTGGGTCTTGATTTGAATAATTTTCATGAGCTAGAGGCACCTCGCAGCGCGCCTGCCCCAGCATCCAGCTTTCCACCACCCGGAGCAAATCCCTTCGTCAACCACGATATTGGTTCCATCGAATATCCACCCGTTGCGATCTTGGAAGAGGTGCATGCCTTTCCTTCGTTTCTGCTGAGATTGAGACTGATTTTGCTGGATTTTTCATTATAGATCTGAAGTGTCTGGATCGATTCCATCGAGAAGCTCCTCATCAACGCCGTTGATATTCTGGAGTTTCATTATCGACTGGGCCACTTTGGACACCTGGACAACATCCATGCTGCTGTTCGTGACTACGCCGCGGATGAGCACGTCCGACATATCTGGGTAATGCTTGTTCATTGGATCTGCCACAAAATGAAACAAACTGACGTTGTTCTAGCTGGGTGACGGCACGCCATCGTTTTCCTGTGGCCATGCTTTCTACACTCTTGGAACCACATTGGTCTTATCGCTCTCTTCGCCCTACTCAATCCGCGGAAACCATGGAGGAATCCTTGAGACTACGCCTCGCGACATTCCCGATATTCCGATGGTCCAGATCGCTTTGTTGGCACGTCCATTCCTGTTACTCTCTGATTCTTGCTAAACCCTCCGTTGATAGACCCACTTCGGATTCTATTTCATGTTCCAGCACTTTTGGGCATCTTTAAGGCCAGACTGGGATCCAGCCACATGGCGACCGGACTGGACACACATGCTTTGTAACGAGGTCTTCACGAGATACTTCCGTAAATGGACCACGTTCAAGGCTGCCTTCCCTGATCTAGTCCCTCATCTGATGAGATTGTTGATTGAGGGCACGATGCAATTGGATGAACAGTTGTTCTTCGCACCTCAACATGGATCACCAACGTCGACGGTTGGTACCTTCGAGGGTGGTTCAGCGACCGGGTTTCATTCCTCGATCCTTTCGACTTCTAATCTTCCAATTGAAAGGCATCAGTTTATGGATCTCCGCATCAACGCCGACCACCTTGTGAACCCCCCTTACAAGGAGATACCACTTTCCGGGATGTCGAAGTCCTCTGCAATGATCTTGGATCCCGCGGTTTATTTGTTCCATGGATTTTTGAACAAGGATACAGAGACGAACGATTAGATTTTGTGGAGCTTTGCTGGGTGGGGTCTTTGGGGTTGCCTATGGTCGTGATCTGAATTATCGCACGCACTTAATTATGTTTCCGTTGTACTACAAAGTTGGAAATGAATACGATTCTCTCACTAGCTAGCGAATTACACTTAAGTGAGAAGTCTGAGAAAAATACTATTTGCATGTGCATTAATGCCCCGAATTCTGAAGGCTCAAGAGTGCTTCAGCTGCCTCAGCGCGCTTCTGTCTGATACGTTCCAAGGCACTACCATGAACAGGCGCAAGGACTGATTCAGGTGATGAGTGGGGGAAAATCTTTCTGAAATTGTGACGAGAGTATTAAATATATGATAAAGGAAGAATATGATTGCAACACACCTGTTCCACCAGGCGAGAAGTTCCGACACTTCTTCTCTCTCTTCGACATCCTCCAGAGTGTCAAGAAGACTTCCGTAAAATCGCTCCGAGTCTGTAACTGTGTCTGTCCTGGAAAAGGTACTGGCTGAGGAAAGCGCAAAGCGGACCTTCCAAAGGCGCACTCAATATCGATTAATAAAGACGCAGGCAGAAACGCAGAATTCACCTGCGTCGCGATGTAGGCCAGAGACACCGGTGTGACAGCTTTCATTCCATGGATGCGCGCATTACCGGATTTGCTGGTCTTGGGCTCATCGTCGTCGACTGAACTCGGCAAGGTGAAAACATGTTTGTATGTCTATCAGGTGTAGATATAGGGGAGAGTTTGTTATTACATTTATTTTGATGCAAAAAGGAAACACAAAATCAACACGCACACAAACGAGGATACGGTTCTTCAGCAGACCATGCCATGGACCGTCCGGATCATACTCTTCATTGGCATATAAAAATACGGGCCACTGATCACCCCGAACATGCATCTCTCCGGTGCGGAGCTTCGCCTGGATGCTGAAGAGACACGACATTGAGAATCATTGGTTTCTGGTGATAATGTAAACATACCTTGGTATTGTCCAATCAAGGCCGGCGGGGCACAATAGTGATCCCGTGCGCTCATGATTGAACCCGCGGTCGAACTTACTCCTGCGGTTTAAGGGGGGACTCAAAGATTCGCCAGGTGGAGTAATCCAGTCGATAACGGCACCTTTCATCCCCTTCGTGTCATCCGCACGAGAGGCATTCGCACCTTTTTGAATCTAGTTCCGATGATTAATTCGCTTGTCAATGTCATCGTTCTTACTCGTATTCCAACGTACCAGATCAGCGATTATGTCCACCTCCTTGTTCGATGAATTTAATAGTCTTTTCTCAAGGTTGCGGCACAATTTAAGCAGAGCCTGAAAAATCTTCTCTTCGCGGTGTGGACTAAAAGGAAAGAACTTGAATATCATTGCGACAGTCTGCGCATGTGCAGATAACACTACCTGCGTGGGATTGATTCCTCGTCTGGCGCATCTTCCGGTTCACAGCCCGCCATTCGAGACAGCCCATTGGTTATAAGCATTTTTACATTGGAGAAAGCGAATATAGTGCGTCCGAAGTGTCTTCCCTTATGCACGAGAGGATCAGACCCCACGCTAGCACAACCCGAGGGATTCATGGTTAGACTCAATGCCTGGAAACAAACTCGCCAATGAGACATACCTTTTTTTCCTGGGTCCCGATCGAAGGGCGTGGCCCTCATCGTCGTCATCTTCATCGTAATTGCGCTGGCGATGTCCGAGAGAACTCATGGTCTTTGGAGAAAACTTTCGGACTAATATTCGGTGTCAGTCGTCGTATTATGCGAGGGCTGCGAATCCTAACCCTAAGCAGAGCACCAACTTGGAGCCGAATGATGATATTAGGACCACCTACCCGAGTGATCGGGTAAGTGATGGCCTTACGCGCAGACCCGGATGCTACTCTGACAGCACAAGAGTTCAAGATATAAAGGCTGCAAAGATATGTCCACCTCAAACCATTCAGTCGACTTCACATTCAGCCTGACCATGCCTCGAAAGCCTCGCGGTGCAGACTACAATGTGTTCGGCAACGACCCCAATGGTCGCCTTGCGTACCTGGCATCTTTTTTCTGGGGCCCCGACTATGTTCCTGTCAGTTCGCTCCAGCAGTTTGGTGGCCCGCCTGAGCCTCCCCGTTACGGCGCTCCTGCGCATTATCAGATGGCTTGTCTTCCCCCTGAGTTTGAAGCGCAAACTCCACCCAATTTCCTGGAGCCGGGAAACCCAGGCAGCATCCCAGGGCCCCCGTATCTGGATGACGGGCCACTGATTTTCGATCCCAGCCTGTTCGAGGCTTTCCGACACAGTCCGAGGTGGCAGAGGTTCATGCCTGGTTTGTTTGTGAACTTGTCACTGTGATATTGTTAGGCTAATAATCTCTTGCCTAGATTCTGACGACGACAACTCTGATGTCGAAACTGAGCCAGATTTAGTCTCAGCGCCAAACGTTTCAGACAGTGAGGACTCGGAGGAGCAGAAAGATGAGGAGAGCGAGGACAATGGAAAAGGAGAGGACGACGAAGGTGAAGGTGAGGGCGAGGGCGAGGGCGAGGGCGACGAAGTGGTGAAGGAGGAGGTCATGTTGGAAGCGGAGCCTGGGGTGACTGCCGTAGAGGTGGCGGAGACATTGTGAAAATTTGGCGCTTTGGGGGAGGGCAATGACTCGGAGGTGTCCTTTCACTAGCGAGCAGGGTGAAGCCTTCATAGAGTTCAGATTAGACCAGCGAGACATTAGACGACAATTGACCAACCACTGCTTTTTCTTGATCGGTTTGTTGTGCCCATTTAAAGATTGAGGCCTAGGAGGCTCTGAAAAATGAATGACGAACTAGGTCCCTGACCATAACCTGTAGTCAATGGCGGCAGCGAGTGCAAATGTACGCGGTGCATCCATGGTTTGTGCACGTGGCTGCCAGCGCTTAAATATCTCAGGTAAGCAGCTGCACAGGCGGACGCTCATGTAAGCAGGAGCTTCAGCAAATTTCGTCAACATCTTTCAAATGTCCAGATAGGACCAGATGGACTCATTGCTTCGCGGCCCCAGCACAACAGGATGTAGGACAGACATTCCTAGGTTGCAAGCGGAGTTATTTCGTGCTCTCCCGTGGAATACCGACGCGTTGCTGGTGAATGTTGATCTTCGTAAAGTCGTGAACGATGACACTGGTCGTCTCAATGCAAGTACCTGCAAGGAGATTCTTGTGCTGCGAAGTTAACGCCTGGATCACCCTTTAGAACTACACGGAGCTGTTGCACCAAGAAGAGCAGAAGCGCTACCACATGCCGAAGGAAGGATTCGCCGCATTTGAAGCTTTCATGAATGGCCAGACCATGGCCGGGGTATCTTCAGGTAGCCTGGAGGAGAAGGCCTTCATGGTGCTAATGCAGTAC
Source organism: Hypsizygus marmoreus (assembly GCA_013433165.1). Lineage (NCBI taxonomy): Eukaryota > Fungi > Basidiomycota > Agaricomycetes > Agaricales > Lyophyllaceae > Hypsizygus > Hypsizygus marmoreus. Next base: position 436,573 of record CM024089.1, on the reverse strand, counting down.
CGCCTACTTGACATCGCGATGTTCAAAGATGGTCAGCCAATGCGAGGAACATTTTCAAGGCAGCCACAGCCCCTGCCGGTTTCCCAAAGGCTTGTGAGTTTTACTCATTGATAACATAACAATTATTTTATTAATGTTATCGTAGCCAATTGAAAGGTTCAACGACTGGCCAGCGTTTCTCGAGGAAAGCAAGCATCGTTTTCATGATCCTACCGTCTCAATGGCTGTCTCCAGGGAGCCTGATGTCAACACCAGTGCGCACGTCGAAGGAACGGACGGCCGACAAAAGCACATGAGGACGCAATACACCTCTATATGTGACAAAGAGATCAAATCTCAAGCCCTGACGGTTGTCCTGAACTTTGAGGCTGCGTCATTCCATCTCGGTTTCCTGCTTGAGGTATGTTATGACACACCATCTTCCCCTCCCTCAAATTTTCAACGATTTCTGTAATTCCTAAGGGCCATCTAGATTTCCCTGCTACCATCAGTATGCTGGAGGCTACCCTCAAGGCTGAGTGAGTGACCAAATAATGATATAATGCATGCCGAACACGCTAACTCCCGGGCTCATACGTTCGTAAGAGGTGAGGCTAATCATGAGGACACGAAACTTTGGAAGAAGGCGAGGCTATCGCTGCAGAACTTGCGAGGCCCATTGTATCTTGCAATGGCAGTGTCACCGTTGTGCCTCCTTTTCCCCCGCAACTACATGCAACAGACGCCAGGGAGGGAGGTTCTTTTTGAAGTCAGTATGCAGTATCGTCGTCGGTTTATGAGCCGCTTGACAGTTAATATTCCGATGCATTCAGTTCTGGCAAGTGCTCGGCACCTGGAAGCGGCCCACATCGATTATCAGCACCGAACGCGAGCTGTGAAATGTTCTTTGGGATGCTGCGGCTGGTGTGGAGCTCCTCCCGAGACTCAGAAAAGCGCTCCAGGCCATTGCAGAAATGGGACTAGACGATGCAATGAACTGGCTCCAGTATCCCGGCCTGCAAGTATCCGGTAAGCTCGAGTCGAGGTGGACGTCAGATATTTGATTTTCATTCATGCCTAGATCAACATACAGCTTCTATTGCAGCTGTACCATCAAGATCACAAACACCGTCTTCTGTCGGAAGTCTGGGACGTGCAGATGTTGATGCGGAGAACATGACTGCTGGATCGCCAGCTCATTCTGAAATGTCGAGGCCACCTATACTATCGTCTCCCCCCGTCCGGGAGGCTCCAGCAGCTGCGCCTTCGGCTGCGTCCCAGCCAACCCTCCCTTCCGGAACGGGTGACAATCCAATATTTTCAGAGGCTAAGTCACCCGCAAGACCGGAATCGCCGTTGACCGCCGAAATGCCGAGATGGGTGGACGACTTCGAACAGTTCGGCGTTCCTACATCTTCAATGGAAGGAGCCTCAATTGGTGGATCTATTGAAGGAACTGGCATAGAACCCTATGAACCTACCCAGGCAGAGGCGATGGACATCGATCACCCCGAAGCGGTTCCGGAATCTGGAGCTATGGATATTGACTCCCCTCTATCAGATATGACAGAGCCCACCACAGAGCATGAAGCCCATCCAACTGATGTCACTCTGGATGTGCAACCATCCACGAGTGAAACCCCAGCTGACGATTACTCGAGGAAGGGGAAGAAACCAGCACAGGGCAAGAAACGGGTGACTGGCAACGGGGTGAAGGACAACGGGGATGATGCAGCAAGGAAAAGAGCTGAGCGGGAGAGAAAGAGGCGACTCGCACTGGCGAAGAAGAAGTGGCTGGCAGCGCTGGCAGAGCGGAAGGCAAAGGAAGAAGATGTCGATGATGTCATCTTCTCGAAAATGTTCAAGGAGGTCCAGATTATCGACTTGACACGGGATGACTCGGTATGCCAGAAAGACATTGGAAACACCTGTCGCGGTGGTAATGCTGATCACTCTTGTTCAGGACGACGAGAAGGAAGTCACGACGCTCCGGATCACTAGCGGAAGGAAGGTTAGTATCCGTGATACACCCTGTCAATGCGCCTGCTGAGTTGCTCAATGACAGAAATTCGTTGGGGACCGGGAGCTCTCATATCCTATAGCGGGAACAGACAAGCTGTTTGCCTTCACGCCTGCTTTCCATGTGAGTAGGCCTGATTGCTGACTACATGTGCCTTCCTCATAATTTGCCGGCTCTGTGTCTTTGCTGTAAAACAGTTTGCGGATGAAGTTGAATGGATGTATGAGATCCACGATGCCGTGGTCAAGCATTATGTGGATGGCCAACCGTGGTATATCTCAGATCCAGCAACCTCTCGCATCCATTGCGTTTCGTTCGAGGAATACCAGCAGCTCTCCTCCATCGAGACGCTGCAAATTCTCAGGCAAAAGCATCTCTTGATCACCGGAATGCCTCATGTGCCCCATGCCTTCGACGAAGCAGGCCTCCAACTGATAGGTTCATTGGAGAGACCTAGGACTATCCATGGTGAGGATGTCGCTTCTCCATCCATCATAGTGCTTCCCTCTAAACTTCTTGTGCTTGTTAGATCTTTCGATACCGCGGCGCGAAGATGCTCCCAATATTCGCCATAAAATCGGCACCCCAAATGATTTGCTGGAAGTCACAACGATGGAACACCCAAAGGCGCTCAACGGTCTTGATTTCCCACTCTCATCAGATCCATTTCCACCCCAAAAGTTTTCTAGCGACAAAGCGGCTTGGGACGAGGTCATGGACAGGGGCTTCTGCAAAAGAAACGAAAACTTGCCCTTCACAGCCACAAGATGGGGATTAGCTGCCACTGCGGGTGCCTATCATACCATACACATTGATTGCGATGGTTTCATGACAATGATGCAGGTGGAGACGGGTACTAAACTTTGGATTCTTGTGTCACCGAAGAATGGGGAAACTTTTGACAGCTTTGCCAGTATTGATCTGTTCTCTGGTGGGTTTGATCTGGAGAGAGTCAATGCTGATCGATGGGATCTGGAATTGATTGTCCTGAAGCCTGGAATGAACCTGTATGTTTTCTTTGCGCTTGATGGAACACTGCATTTAACTCATTAATCACAATTAGAATCCAGCGCCCAAACACTGGACATTTTGTTGTGACTCCGGAGAACACCATCTGCCGTGGTGGTCATTTCTACTGCTCGTCGACCATCCACGACACCACATATGGAATGTACCATGTGTTTGTGGGCAGTTTTTTTATCACTAACACGGAACACATATCTGCATCCCGCATGCTTCTCACTCGCCTCCTCGCCCTATATCACCATCACATAATGGCCCCCACTCCGCCAAAAATTGGTGAGTTCCGAATCAGAGCGCACCTATAGAAGAAGATTTGACTCTTGTAGCAGTGAGGGACATGTCGCATGTGCCAGACATCACGACATTTGACGGCGTGTTGGACTTGCTATGTTTCTGCAATGTCTTCGAATTAGGCAACGTTCTGAGTGATTGGGAGTACGACAAATCGCGACACCGCGTCCAAGAAAGGCAACGAGTCATAAAAAATCGTCAGCGGTCTCGAGAGCTCGTCCACTGGCTGTTTTCTAATTTCCAATTTCTTTGCCCATCCGGTATTATTTTGACCGGTGAGCAAGCAAAGTGTGAATTATATTACCCTTTTTTGGCACAGCAGGCACAAGCTTTGCTGAACTACAAGGTCGAAGCATGGGCTAAGGATATCCGTGGCGAATGCGCCGATGCTACGCCAGCAAGGGTTGAACAGGCTATCAAGAACTGCTTCAAGGACAGTCCCGTTCTGCCGTTCTTCGAGAAGCTTAGCCCCCAAGAGGCTCGCACCTTCTCATGGTCCGGCTCCTCATATCAGATAGTCAATGTTGATCATCCCGCAAAGTGTGAGTGTGATTTGACTCCTTGATCACCTCACAGACTAATAACCCGATCGCGTGGCTTATGTCTCATAATAGTGAATATGAAAATTGATGGCCTCACACATGCAGATAGGTTGTTTTTCGAACGTCGGGCCGGTCGCCAAGCGGGAAGTGGCAAAGTTGATGAGGTGGTTGCCAGGAAGTACTCATCAGAGGGCGAGCCAGAAGTTGACACTGGTGATGATTCTTTGGACCTGTCCTCAGATGACATCGGCAGCCCCAAAGTTCAGGCAGCAGGTTAGTTAACCAATTTCAGCAGTGTATTGAGCGAAGCTGACTTCCTGCGAAGACGCATCAAGGGCCCCACCCAGGAAACGAAAGAAGAGACGACATGTCTGACTCCGATAAAGTGCAATGGGGCATGACAATACACTCCTCCGAATCCTCCAACCCCATCAACCGCTTTTCTCCATGAGCGCGAACGCTATGTCCTATGCGCACTCGCTATTGGCCTATTGTCATTTCCCATCGTTTCAATAACTGCATCCGATACTACGTACTTCAAATCATAACTTGAATCATAAGTCGCTTCGATGAAAAGCTGATCGTGATTACTACCAACCTGAACTTCATTCAAGATGTTGAGTGAAAACTACTCAGATCATTCACCACCGCACGAGCCATGAGTGATCTGCCTTGGGGCTTTGGAGCTTGAAGCCTGAGCCTCGATAGTGGGACTCCGGGTCATCCGAGTTCATCCGCCGAGAGGCAAGGAGAGGCACTTGAAATTCCCCATTAGTATTACGAATTCTGCTGACGAGTCACTGTTCATCCGCCACTCTTTTCAGCAACACTGATGCCACATTGCACTCAACCGCCCATGGACAACCGAAACTTATCACAGTACATCCAGGAGTCACGTTTTAACTTAGCTGATACACCACACCATGTTCTCGTAATGAACCAGTTGGCAATCCGTAGTGAACCAGAGACAGTGTAAGTTCTCACAACCACGTATTCCTTTTCGCCAGGCTCACCAACGAGTGCAGCGCAACCTCACTGTCAGTTGGCGCGCGCAATATAGATTTTGGCATAACACCCCATCTCTTGGCTTGGGTTAGTGATTCGCCTGAGCAGGCGCCACTCACCGGAAACCAGGTGGTCGCAGCACCTCAAAACACCCCATCATCGATATGCTCTTTGTGTCGGGTCACAGGATCATGCCGGAGCACCATTTAGCACTATTTGGAAGATGGCTGGTTGGTTGCCACCACTTGGTCAATCCCGGTACGTTTGATTGAGGTCCAGGCATTCAAGTTCGTCGTATAATGCTCACTCGCCAATAGTTTAATAGATTCATTCATACACTGAGACGAAATGTACCTGCTCAATGATTCCTACCTTCCTCACAATCACAAATTTATTTTCTTGATCTTTGCACTGGCTGCCCTAATTTCTGCTTCACACGATCATCGCAGGACCTGCCATCGAAACCCCTGCTGCACCGAGTCATTGGTCTCGTATTTGTCAACGTAGCGAATATGTCGTTCTGCTGGGAGGTCGGCCAGACATAAGTCAGCACAGGCTCTGAAGGCCATCCCATCGCTTCCTCCACACCCATGTCTCATAGCCCTTCATCAAGACATCCCTAGGCTGGCCGCACCCCTGCTATGCAAACTTGTTCCCCTTTCCGTGCCCCCTCGATTGGTCCTGCGTAGGAGGGACCCTGAAAATTCCAATCTTCCCACCGTCTCTGACCATGAACCGGAACCCAAAGAACCAGGGCAAGAGGCTCGGGAACATTCCGACCTTGCACTCGATGATATGTGAACCACTTCGGGTGCCGAAAATGGGGTGCTCGCATAGGCAAAGGCGCCGCCAATGCAGACTTGAGACGTTGGCCACCCTCGCTGATGCTTCCAATCGCTTGCGCGCGAAATTAGCAGGCTATCAAGGTCTTTGTCCACTAACAGGTCAGTCTCCATTTAGGCCTCCGGATTATCCTCTCGATGTGCTCGCGAGCCGCACGAACCGGTTCTGCGTTGCTCATGGGCCCACTCAGCACCAGTTGCGGTGTATCTCATCCCCAGTTCGTTCCAACCGTCTCAAGGCTGCCGGCGACCTCCCCTCCTCCAGTGCCCCAAGAAGCCGTCCAAATGGAAACCCAGCCCTTACAAGAGCAGCGCGCCATTGCTTTGGCCCCTGGATGCACCTCCTGAGGCTCATCTCCCATGTTCACCACTCTCAGCAATGCCACGAGTCTGATCACGGCTTTGAATGCACTCTTTGCGCACTCTGTTGGTACGGGTTCCCGACGACGGCTCTTCAAACCTGGAGCCGAGGTCGTTGCAGCCATGCGATCAAGGCTCCGTCCAAATCGAGCAAGGGATCGCTGATGCTCATGCAGTCGCGCAGTCCAGAGTGCAGCGGTGACCCGTGGGCATATACCGAAAGACGCAATGATGGTGCTGTGTCGCCCAACAGCACACGCAGCAGCGGCCCCGTTGCTTCAAGCGCGAGTTTGATGGTATCGAGCAACTGGCGCAGCTCGAAGAGCACGGCGTCGAATGCGGGTAACTTGACGTCAGCATTCACGCGGTACAGCAACAACAGTGTGCGGAGCGTCGAAGAGCTGAGAGGGTAGCATGCCTTCGTTCCCTCGCTGCGCTCTCTTTTGTCGGGCAGATTCGGGCCAGCAGGAGACACAGGTGAGTTTCTATCCATTGCATATCATTGAGGGCATGTTCTAACATGCAAATGATCCCCTTGAAAGTGCCGAAGAGACGAGAGGGTAGCGCATTTTCGTTCGCTCGCTGGGCGCACTTTGGTAGGGGGATTTGGGTCAGGAGGAGACGTAAGCTGGGTGGGTGAGTCCTTAACCTATCTCTGTCGTTTAGGGCTCATTCTAATATGCAAATAGGTCCCCTTGAAGGTACTGAAGAGACGATAGGTTAGCGGGTTTGCGTTCACTCTCTGCACCCTCTTTGGTAGGGGAGATTGAGGTCAGGAGGTGATGTGATGCACAGGAGTGGGTTCCTATCAGATTTCTATTGTTTAGGGCTTGTTCTGATGTATAGACAGTCCCTCTTGAAGGTACTGAAGAGACCAGAGGGTAACGGGTTCTCATTCACTCGCTGCGCACACCTTGGTAGGGGGATAGGTGAGTTTCTGCTTTTCTTCTATCGTTGAGGGCTCATTCTAATGTGCACACTATTGCCCTTGCGAAGAGACATGGGGTAGCGGGTTCGCGTTTGATCGCTGCGTACACTGAAGTGGCTAGTTCATGATGGTACTCATCCATGAATCTATGACTCGAGGGGTTGAAAGGTCGTTTATGTTTCCGAGTCAAAGTAGTGTGGATGTCCGACACGTTAGGGAGGTCCTTGCATTGAAAGTCTGTTCACTCATCACGAGCAGCTGAAAATGCTAAAAAGTGAATGATTGCATGTGCAAATATTCATCTGAAAGGCGTGAAAGAAAAGGTGCAAGCAAAAAGTAATGGTAATGCTGGTCGTAACAGACAAAGTAAGTATTCTCTAATCATAGCTTTCATCTGCTTGCGCAGCCAGCTCCTCTACTGCCTCAGTTTGCGTTAAAATTCCACTGAGGTATTTCTTCCACACCCCCGGAAGGCGATTAGATGTCACAAAAGCCAGGCCCCGCTGGAGGAAAGCAGGTTCATCGTCGCTGGGATGGTAGTTCGGCAAGCATGTTCCATGTGGTTCTTCTGGGATCCAGACAATAACTGTGTTTGGAGCGGCTTGGACCCGAATCCCATACTTAGCAAAGTAGAAATGTGCTCCATGCGAGGGGTCAGCATTGCGTGAGAGGGTCCATGATGCAGCATATTTATGGGGTTGCTTTTCGTGGGGAATGGGTCTGGAGGCAAGTCATATTGTTATGATAAGAAAGTTTCTGTGTTCAATGCTTCAAACTGCGCACCGTGAATAATTTTGGCCAAAGACGCCAGTTGGTGGTGCCAGGCTGACATCGTGAAAATCAAATTCGTGACCACCAACTTTGACAGAATAGGTTGCAGCAAGTTGTCCATTGGCATCCATCCTTTTGATGCTCGTGTCGTCGAGGTACAGGTCAAAGTTATCGATGATTTGATGCGGCAAGCGGCTGCGCAGTTGCTGCCAGGCAAATGCAAACAGGGAGCTCTCTTCTGCGTTCATTGTGGAAATAGCGTCGTCCGAATGCCTGGTAGATAGGAGGTTCTTGACCCAGTCAAATTTTGCAGAACTGCGGGAACCAGCAGAGTAGCCTATTTGCAGCAGCTTCCCGGTGTCTTCCATCTGGTACAATTTAGTTAACTACGCGCACATGCTTTCCATGCAGGGCACTTACTCTAATGGATTTGCGGTGCGGGACTGCGCGCTCGACAACACCGTCTGCCCAAGCCACCGAAGGTGCATCCGGGCAGAAATTTCGGAGCACAATGCCAACAATCTGGCCTTTCTTGTCTTTGAAAATAAAACTTTCATTGGGAGCGACATCGATGGAAAGTTTTGACGTGTCCAGGTGGAACAAAGGGAGCCGTGGCTTTCGCGTGTCGGGCTGCCGGCCAAAAGTGAAGTGGTGGTACCACTTATCGAAGATGGCGCGGCTAGTAGCAACGTGGTGGCCGACTGGCGGGAACGGCACCTTCAGTACTTTGACAGTTTTCACTGGGATAGAAGAAATGAATGCGTCGCAATCGGCGTGCTTCCAGTTGAGGTTGGTGCGCTGAATGAAGTCTCGTTTGGCTGTGCGCTTTCTGTTTTCTGCAGTTTTCTGGGCAGCTATTGCTGAGCGGAGAGCTTGCGGAAGCGGGTGGACTTTGCTGCACCATGAAAGGAACATCCTGTAGGGGTCTTGACCTTTGGGTCGGCAAGCGATCCGATGCTCGTCCGTGAGGCTAAAAAGCTTTGACATGAACGCGTGCTTCCCGCTGACTGAGTTAGCGCGCTGCAGGAGATGAGTGGCTTCTGGGTCAGCGGCGACGAGACGCACGAGTTCGGCATGAGGGTTGTCGGGCATGGGTTTGGCGGGCATGTTTCCTCCAGTGAAATTGCTCGGAAGGGTGAGTTCTCCGGGTCGCGCACTGGCAAATCCAATGCGTGACTCGCCGGCTAATTTGTTGGCGCTTAGCGCTCACCACTTTGTCCGTTTTTTTGGCTGGCTTGGTCTGGAGTCGCTTTCTGCCCCCTTCGTTCACATCTTGGCTGAGTCCGGGTCTTGGATGGCAGGGAAGTGGTCGGCGTTACTCTGGGTGCAATTCAGTTGAAGCAGCGGATGGAATTTTGGGCGAGCCGGCTGCAACCACGAGGTGAGTTTTTGAGAATACCATTCTCAAGCGCAGCTGATGAAAGTTGCGCAGAGCAATGCAGAATGCGAACCTCTACTAGTTATTGCAAGCTGCAGCACTACTGAGGCCGAAAGGCGCGGTTTGGAGGAAAACAAAAATGCGAATGCCGCAAGTCAGGTGCTCATTCAGACATTCAGCACGCGCTGATTGAGTCGCTGCTTTATCCCACGCATCCATCCTCTCCCTGGAAGCCCACCGCCCCTTCTATTGCCCTTACTTTGCTTCTTGCTTCCTTTTTCTTTCCGCCCTCATTCGCATCCTGGCTGCACCAAATCTTGGATGGTGGGGAAGTGGTTGGTGCTGCTCTGGGCGCAATTCGTTTGAAGCAGCAGGTAGATTTTCGGGGGCGCCAGCGCTTGCAATCTGCCAACTGGCTCTCATTTTCATAATACCCGCTGGAGCGCGCAAATCCTGAAAAGCGACTGCAATCTATTTGATGCTTAGTTGTGCGGAATGTGTATGTTCTTTCTTGATGCATGCCTTCGATTATGCTGAAGGCTTCACTTCAAGGTGGCAATGGATTCCCTGCGAACACCTTGGCCGATGATTGGACAATCCAAGAAGGTCAGGTCTTATCACACTAATAAGAATGGCACTAGTGAGTGGCAGTCAACCTTGTCGACAACCCGATGCTAACTTCAAAGCCACAGCAGATTCTCAACTATCTCCGTCTTGACTCCCAGCAGAAAGCGGCTCTTCACTGCACGAAATGACGCGGCGCTCCTCTTTTGACATGCTCCACCCTTCAAGTGCCGCCATCGGTCGCTCAAACGGGCTAACGAAGTCTACCACTGCGCTCCGGCGCCCCTCCCTTGACCTCCTCCTCCGTTTCAACCAAGAGCCCTCCTCTCCACATGACCCGCCACATCCCCGCACCCATCTGAAGATGGTGTCAATCGCCCCGCCACTTGATGTCAAGCTTGGATCGGTCCGCTCTATCCTCCACGATCCCAAAGCGCCTGGGACAGGTAAAAATGTCCGCTTCTTCTCACGTGGTGCGCACCAGGTCATCAGCCCCCGCTGACCCGGATTTCCTGCAGCAGCAGACGCAGGCACAAGGTCCGAAGGATCAGGAGTCGTTCCTTGAGCGCCTGTGCTGCGGAGGCCCTGAAGGAAGCAGCGGATCGGTGCTGACGCGTGCTTCATCCGGTGGGAAGGCGGCGCGTCCTACCGCTGCGGAGGTGCTTTCGCCTCTGAGCAATGCGGATGCACCTCCTTCTGCTCAGGCCCAGGCGAACTTCATTCATTCGACAAGTCTTTTAGCACCGATACCTCCTCCTAATTTCGACCTCTTTGATGTGCTGGAGCACCTGGAGCTTCCCAAGGTGCCGCTTGGACTTGGTTCGATGCTCCGGAACCAGCGCTGGATAGTGCCGCGGATATGTCATTGGCGGACGATGGCACAAGCACACAGGCTGCTCTGCCTTCTGCGTTGACCTCTACACCAAGGATAACGGTAAAGGAAAGGCTAAGGATGCCCCTTCTGAAATAAGCACGGAGAGCGCCGCTATGCCTATTAACGAAACCATTTTCCATGCTAAGGAGAAGTCACCTCGCCTGCCTGCTGCCCTGCACGATCGCAGCCAATCATTTAGCTTCGGCCAGACGGTGCTCCACTCCATAGCCAACACCTGCAGGGGATCTGCAGATGATTCCTTCGACACTCCAGGCATTTTTGCCTCCGCCTCTGCGAGCCTCAAACTGTCTCTCCTTAAGGAGAAGGATGCAGAGTCCTCTTCCCGTGCCACGTCACCTGTCTTCACTAAAAACCGCGGTCGCGCCCCCAGTGACACTGTGTTCCAGTCCATGATGCGGTCGTTGCCCAAGCCCCCTGAGGCTGGCATCAATGACGAGTCCTCGCAGGACCCCGTCGCGTACTCTGGGGTGATGCCCGAGCAGCCAGATCCCTTCCGTGCAAATGCGATGACTTATTGCATGCCGCAGACTATGATCCCTGTCGCGCCACCACAAGGTGCACTCCCGCAGCACATGCAGAAGACGTCGAAGGAGGAGAACATTATATTCTCCCTGCAGACCCAGTTGGCACTGCAGACTGAGCTGTGTCAGCAGTGCCGGATATGGGCGGGATGAAACGAAGCGGAAGGGGGCGCTGCGGGGTTGGAAAAAGAAATTGCAGGAACCGGAGAAGACGCGCCGGTTCCCCGAGGAGGAAGTGGAGGGATCAAAGCAGAATAGCATGGAACGGAGCATTATGGATGAGGCGAGTGGGGAGGCGCTCAGGATGCTGCATCGGCAGATTGCGGTATTGGAGAGAGAGAAGAGCGAGTGGGGAAGGAGGAGATGTTGAGGGACGAGGCAGCGGCGCTGGAGAATTTGGTGAAAGACAGGACCGAAGATGCGATGTCGCTAAAGGAAATGCTATGGAGCCGCGATGAGAGTGAGAGGGAATTGAAGGAGGGCATTAGAGAGGCGAAGGAGCAGACGGAGATGATGGGCAATGCTAGTATGCCTATAATTGATGAGGAGGAGTTGAAGAAGCTTATTGTTGAGAAGGAGCAGAGGGGCGAGGAGGAGCGGCAGCGACATCGGGTCGCCGAGTTTGGATGGGAGGAGGAGAGGACCGAGTTGGTCACGAAGGTTCACAATTTGCAGGATGCGAAAGCTGAGCTTGAAGGCGATCTGGAGACGACCAAGGACCAGCTAAGGGCTCGGACTGACGAGTACGAGCTCCTCAAGGCGGAGTTGAATGCCCAGCCGGAGCGCACCGAGAAGGCAACAGAGAAGATCGAGGGCTTGGGCATCCTTGAGCTTCAGAACTAACGCGATGCGCTCAAACGCGATCTCGAGGGGCGCCAATATGGGCGCCGAGTGGAACGAGACCGAAGCAAAGAAAGCTGACCCGAGAGTGAACTTCAGGCGGTGCGGAATTATAAGGATGAACTTCAACAGGAGAGCGAGCAGGTCAGTCTTTCATGCCATAACTCTCAGGGATCGCATTCTTACTTCGATCCTTAGCTCGAGGATCAGCTCCAACAAGAACGCGACCATTCAAACAACCTCCTTCAAGGCATCCAACAGCGCAATGATCGTATTTCAGAGCTTGCCCAGGAGCGCCAATTCGCGCAGGATAGTGTTGCTCGCCCGGAAGAGAAACCCAAGCATCGGGATGGCGAAACCAACGAGCGCTCACCGTGCAGCTCAACACGAAGCCGAGGCCGAGCAGCTCCACGAGGAGATCATCAAACTCCGGTGAGAGCATTCTCGTATTGCGAATGAGGAGGGAAGGGCGCTGCAGGAGGCATCCATATTGGTCCACCGGCAGGCAGCCGCAGAGGTTGAGATGAAGGCGCCCAAGAATAAAATCAGCGCTTTCAAGGAGGCAGTGAGGTGAAGCAATGCATCTTTGCTGAGCCGCGGTGAGTCTTCCTTCCTTCCTTCCTTCCTTCAGCGTCCATCGCTGATAGTTTCCATCGATCTAGCTGTGTCTCTCTCTCACATGCGCTATCTCAGTACTGCGCAACTTGAGAAATGGCTCAAGACTGCTGCGGCCAAGGCCCGCCGCCTCCTCAGCACCGCCAAGGCTCTCATGGGCATATGCAAGTGGTAATAATTCCATGCTTTTTCCAACAGAGTGAAAATTTGAACTAAATGCCATTTTGGCTACCTTCCAGCTATGGGCGCCACGGCTCTAATCTCGCCCGTATTTACAAGAAGCTACCTGAACTCAGCCAGCTGTATTCCATGATCTCAGTGATGGATCACTGCCGCTAGATTAGATGCTATCAAGATGTTATTGATGGATTTGTTTTTGGGGGTGGATTCTCCATTTTTCCCACCTTCATGTGCACGGACCTTGCGGGTTTATAAGATGACGCGCCAGTACTTGTTCTTCTCACCACTCCCCTCACCACGAACATTGGTCAGTATCATGTGGATTTGATGTTCATCTGCCTACGTGCCTCTCCATTCATAACGGTCTGACCATGTTCCCCTATCGAACCTCTTCAATGGTATGCAGGCTTATGCGCTTTTTGACGTCTCTATTAACCGACCTCGAGTTGATTTTCAGATGGCAACCCAATCCAGTAGGATTGGACGTCCAGTGTGCTTGATGAGGAGGGAGGTCATACCTCATGTTTGGCGGCATCAGCAGGACATATGCGCTATCAGTCAACTGTGCGTTCATTGGTTCTTCCTCTGCCCTTCTGTTTACTGATGGACTCTTACTCCTTCGAATATTCCGTTCGCAGTCAGTTGCTCCCCTCAATGTAAGTCTCGTTCGGCTCCTAATAGATTGCTGACTATTGTTCTGCCTTTAGGATTGTGGTTTGCTTGTCATTGCCTATGATCGTCGCATTCATTTGTTCATTGGCTTGTCTCCTTTGTCGCCACATGGCTCTTTTGCCCAAGCTCAAATGCTGTCTGTATTCATCATGATGCAAAGTTAATGTCCTCCCTCCTGTTACAGTATCTCTCAGATTAGCAATGATGTGATATCTTGGTCCTGTTGTGGTATTGTTGGTTATAGGCTCAAGGGAAGGAGGAGTCAAAATGTACCCTGACTGGATGGCCATGCCGAATTGTCTCTCTCGCCTGTATGCCCGTAATGTTTGCATCTTCCATTCTGTGGTTGTCCTTTTTATGTATGCCTGGGTGTTTGTTTTCATAATGTGTTGACCCTGGGAATGCCATGCGAGGTCCTGTTGCGCCATTCCACCTGACGAGAGTGCTGCCGGAACTAGTCCTGCTATTGTCGTGCCCATCGCTCGCCTGTCCGTCATGCAATCATACCAGAGAGTTTTATTTGAGCGCAGGCGACATGAGTCTCCCCCTTATGCCACTCGTCGTCGGTCTCTTCATCACCCAATAACTCCAGATATTTTTATTTGAGCACGGACAACACGAGTCTCTCCCTTATATCACTCCCCGTTGGTCTCTCCTTTACCCAATCACGCCAGAGAGTTTTATTTGAGCATGGACGACACGAGTTTCCCACTTATCCCATTTGCCGCCGGTCTCCGCATCACCTGGTCACCCAGCAAGGCTTGCTTGAACACCTATGACAAGAGTCTCCCCATTCTTATGTTCATCTTTGGCCTCCGCATCACCCAATCACGGCAGAGAGTTTTGTTTGACCACAGGCGACACGAGTCTCCCCCTTATCCCACTCGTCGTTGGTCTCCTCATCACCCAATAACTCCAGATATTTTTATTTGAGCACGGACAACACGAGTCTCTCCCTTATATCACTCCCTGTTGGTCTCTCCTTTACCCAATCACGCCAGAGAGTTTTATTTGAGCATGGACGACACGAGTTTCCCACTTATCCCATTCGCCGCCGGTCTCCGCATCACCTGGTCACCCAGCAAGGCTTGCTTGAACACCTATGACAAGAGTCTCCCCATTCTTATGTTCATCTTTGGCCTCCGCATCACCCAATCACGGCAGAGAGTTTTGTTTGACCACAGGCGACACGAGTCTCCCCCTTATCCCACTCGCCGTTGGCGTCTCCATCATTCGATCACACCAGAGAGGGCTTGTATGAGAAGCCAAGTTTGCATTGCACTATGTATAACTCCGCGATTCAATGGTTTGATTGTTATCTTTACCAAGAGTCTCATCATGGACATTGGGGCATTCAAGAGATTGCTCAGCTTCATCAGAGACAATCCAATCCATGGTGGAATACATCGTCGCCGCCTATCCATACCTTTAAGTGTTTTGTATTATCAAACGGTCTGCCATAATGGTGGTAATTTTATCAAATTTTTGGTATATTTACGAAGATCATGGTATCTGATAAACCATGCGAACCAGTGATGTGTTTGTGACGTACCCCGACCCAGAGTCCGGACTCCGAACCGCCCGATCATATTTACAGCGGGTTATCGGGACCGCCAATTGCAACGTTCAGCTGGTACTTTAACTTCAAGGATTTAGGAAGAAGTTGGCCTCAGGACAGCCCGGCTAAAAATCCAGATTTCCAAGTAAGCAGCTGTCGATATAAAGGGCATCGCACAAATAAATTTAACATAAACGCAATTATGTAGCACGCCCTGCAAGACTCAAGTTGACCGACTTCCAAGTTCCAGTCCTTCGCCAACGATGACAGCTCTTCCCGCGGACCTTTCTACTGGAGCCACCTCTCCGGCCATGCTTGGCGCGTATTCTATAGTATTAGCATTTGAAAAGACAGCCCAAAGCCATCCAAAACTTCGAAGCTCGACTCGAAAACTGATCGACGCGAGGATCCTTGGATATCTCTTGCGAGAACTTCCTACACACGAAGCTCGTCTGGCTGTTGCGCTTGAGATCAATTCCTGTAATGGTTATGATGACTTGACAAGTGTTGCCAAGTTGTATTATGGCCACTTCCTCTGTTTGTGTACGTTCCCCAGTCACTTGCTGCTTGTTGGCCATTTTGGATTCACAAATGTTGTCAACAGTCAAAAAGAATAGAGGCCCTATACCTACACCCGATACTCACTCATCGCGACTATCTTTCGATACCTACAAGGAAATGATGAGAGCTACCACCACCGAGGCACCCCAGGACCGTCGAGAAGCCAAAGCCAATGTGAGCGGCACTCAAGTTATAAGTCTAGTGCGAGATAACAGACTGTTCCCTAAGGCTCTGGCTCGGGATGATTATCGCTGTGTTGTCACAGGTCACTATGATAGAACGTCTGTTGACATGAGTACGGACCTGCCAGCACAAGTTCTCGCTGAGAAGGGAAGGACCGTGGAGACAAGATGTGCCTATATATTTGCAGAATCCACCAATGCAAATATTTCTGGAAGCAATGCGGACAGTGTAAAGGTGCGTTCTCCGATATTGTAAGAAGTACGTTTTACCTCACTTCTGAATACAGCACGGGTACCCTGCTTCGCTATGGGCTATCCTGCACCGCTTTGGGTACAAAAATATTCCTGATGAGCTGAGTGGCAACAAAATTCACCGCCCTCAAAATGTGATGACACTGAGGACTGACGTCCATTCAGCATTTAATACACTGTCATTGTGGTTTGAACCTGTGGGCGTGCGTAATGCTTTGACTCATCCTAGTGGCCTTTGTTGCTGAAGTTTTAAGCTGAAACCTTTCAGGACAGACCCAACGTCTATGAAATCAAAACCGCACGTGAAACTGATATGCTACCAGATTTTAAGAAGATTGTGGAGTTCACGACACCCGACGCAAACATACTTCCCGTTCCGTCACGAGAATACCTTGCTCTTCATGCTGCATGTGCCAGAGTTGCCCATCTATCTGGGGCTGGAAAGTACATGGATGAAATCTTCAGAGACATGGAGGATATGCAGGTTCTCTCTGAGGACGGTGCTTCGGCAAGGGTGCTCGAGCATGCCCTGCTTCCCCTGAGCCACAGAGTTTGAGGATTTTAGTTTTCGCTTCCCTGCCTATAAGGCGACATTTTCTGTTTCAATGCTGACTATTAAATAATATCATTAGATGTTGATACACTTTACTACGCATGTTATTCATTCAACCATGTCTGGCAGATTGCAACCGGAGTCGATGAAGTGCCTATGAAAATGAGGGATAAAATAAGGATATAAGAAATATTCCACATCTGTCATGGTGCGAATGCTTCACGATTCCAATCCAGTTAAGTGAGGTCAACCTCAGTACTACCGCGCCAAACGTGATACAGAACCTGGAAGTTGAGTGTAGTTGAGGGAAGCGAAAGTACCGATAGCCCGAAGTCAAACATCGATTCAAGACAGGGAAACAAAACAATTGAGTGACGTGATGACTCATGAGGTGTCCAATATCACGGTTCGATTCGATGAATCTGTAATAAAATATTCAGGACACTGTTATCGAGACAAACATAACGGTAGCACGAACCTCGGCAGCCAGGCGCGTCCACTCCGTCAGTGACCTAAAAAATTCGTCCCGTCCCTCGTCCACCGGGTTATCCGCATGCCACAGTACGAAAGAGGAGAACTGGGAGGAAGGTATTAATGTCCGCAAGGACTTCTCGGCGTCCGCGTCGACGTCAATGTCCATCGCATCTCCATTCACTTCGTCACCTGCATCCTTCCTCTCATCGTCCTCGTCCTCCTCAACACGCGCCGCACTGCGTGTCTTGCGCTTCGTCGTGTTCTTCTTCCCATTGGCCTTCATCTTCCCGTTCGACTTCGCATTCGTCTTCTCCATTGCCCTGCCCTTGCCCTTTGCTTCGCCAGCACCTTCAGCGCGCAACACAACACCGATGTACTCCGGCGGGAGCTCCACTTTCAGCCCGTGTATCGTCCGTCCACGGAATGACGAGATGAAACGCGTCGTGGCGTCCGTTACGCGTTTTAGGAGTGTCGGTTCGGGTGTGGGTGGCATTTCTGCTTTTGGGATAGAATTCGCGTCCGGGTTCGTCTGGTCCTCTGTCGCGGTTGCGGTAGTGGTTTCGACATTAATATCTGTAGAGCTCCCGATTTTCGTGGTGATTTCAGCGCTATGCCTCGGAGGCGCGCCGACCGTTTCGCTCGCAGCTTCGACGCGTAGGTAGGTCGATATGGGTGCCTGGCCTGAATAATCAATGTGGAATGGCATGAGATATGGCGAGCATTTCGGTAGGTCGTCGATATTGTGTATCGCTTCTAGAGCAAGTTTTGGAGTTCCCATTGAGAGTGAAGACCTGATGAAGACTTAGTACAAAATAACTCGGAGATTCAAGAATTACTGTAGCCTGAGAAAGTCTGGAACGGTCACGGGAGGCTGGAACCCGACGCCCAATGAAATAAATAACGCCAAACAATCCTATTCCGGTTTGCTTGCCGGCGTTCAACGCGTTTCTCTCAATACCAAGGCCTGGGGCATCGCCTTTCTTCTTTTCTCCCTTTTCCGCTACTTCTGCTTTTTCGCACAAAATGGATCAAGACCTCATAAAGCTGGTCAACAAACTGCAGGACACGTTCAGCAACCTTGGTAAGCAGCACAATGAAAATTATTTACCTAGATGATTGCTTACCTATGTTGGGTCTGTTGCAGGAGGAGAGCTGGACATGCCGCAGTTGGTTGTGGTGTGTTGAATGTTCATTTAAATGGAATATCTTTGAAGACTAAAGTGGTTTTGCAGGTTGGTAGTCAATCGGCGGGAAAGTCGAGTGTCCTAGAAACGTACGCAAATCTCCTTAGTTACTTGTACCCCAACCGACACCTTCCCAAATAGCATCGTCGGACGAGATTTTCTTCCGCGAGGTCAAGGCATCGTCACACGACGCCCACTCGTCCTACAGCTCATCCACACACCACTTCCTGCCGAACCATCGCCCAATGCACCTCCGTATACGGAATGGGCCCAATTCCTGCACATCGACAAGCGATTCACGGATTTCAACGAAATACGAAAGGAGATTGAGCAGGAGACATTCCGGGTAGCAGGGCAAAACAAGGGTGTTAGCAAGCTCCCAATTTCCTTGAGGATATATAGCCCGGATGTCCTGGATTTGACTTTAGTCGATCTGCCGGGGCTCACCAAAGTGCGTGTACCGGGGACATCTATCGTGAAGGTGAACTTATGTTTGTTGTAGATTCCAGTGGGCGACCAGCCGAGCGACATCGAGCGGCAAATACGAAATTTGGTGCTGGACTACATCTCAAAACCCAACAGGTATGTGTTCCTTAGTAATCTATATCTCACCTAACCTTCGCCCAGCGTCATCCTCTCCGTCTCCGCTGCCAATGTCGACCTCGCCAATTCCGAGTCGCTCAAGCTCGCACGATCGGTCGACCCGCAAGGCCGACGGACCATCGGTGTGCTCACAAAACTCGACCTGATGGACGCAGGCACGAATGCGCTGGACATCCTCACCGGCCGCGTGTACCCGCTGAAGCTGGGCTTCATCGGTGTCGTGAATCGCAGCCAGCAGGACATCAACTCGGAGAAGAGCATGCGGGATGCAATGGACAGCGAGAGCGAGTTCTTCAGGAACCACTCGGCGTATAGGAATATTGCCCACAAGAATGGAACAAAGTATCTGGCAAAGACCCTGAATCAGGTAGGTACTGGGTTCGTGGACTTGTCGAAGAACTGACTAATTGTGTGTGCAGGTCCTTATGAATCACATTCGAGACAAACTACCAGATATGAAGGCACGGCTCAACACGCTCATGGGCCAAGCGCAGCAAGAACTCAACGCATTTGGCGACTCTGCGATCTTCGGCGATACAAACCAACAAGGTGCCCTCATCCTCCGGCTCATGACTCAATTTGCCCGCGACTTTGTGTCCTCGATCGAAGGCACCAAAGTCGACATCTCCACGAAAGAGCTGTCTGGAGGTGCACGCATCTACTACATCTTCAACGACGTGTTCGGGCATGCACTCGCCTCGATCGACTCCACACAGAGCCTTGAGAACCAGGATATCCGGACTGCCATTCGCAACTCGACAGGTCCGCGACCGAGCCTCTTCGTACCGGAGATTGCGTTTGATCTGCTCGTGAAGCCGCAGATTAAGCTGTTGGAACCACCGAGCTTGCGGTGTGTGGAACTAGTGTATGAAGAGCTGGTGAAGATTTGTCATAATTGCACCAGCGTGGTGAGTTAAGCTTAATTTTTTCTTTGGAGTAAGTGTATTGACGAAAGTGTAGGAACTGCAACGGTTCCCTCGCCTACACGCACAGCTGATCGAAGCCGTGTCGGAGCTCCTGAGGGAACGACTTGGGCCGACGTCCGAGTATGCCCAAAGCCTGATTGAGATTCAGGCAGCCTACATCAACACGAACCACCCTGCTTTCATCACCGGCTCTGCGCTCGCCGCACAGCAAGGCAGGAACATCCCACAGGAACCTCGGGCCGCACCTCGCGTGAGTGTCGCCCTAGGTCTCTTGAACCTCCTTCCCTTACTAATAACGACACCCACTCAGCCCTCCTCCACCGAACCCATCAACGGCAACGGCTTCTCTCCCGAAGACGAAGGCGACGCCTCAAACTCCGAAGACGGCAATAGCATCTTCCCGCCACGCAGTGGCGCTCCTGGCGGGGAAGCGCGCTCCGTCTCCTCAACTGTACACGACCGGTCACGATCCGGCATCACCGCCAGCACAACTGCGGGCACCATTGCCAAGCGGTCGACGTCACGCTCACGGCAGCACCAACACCAGCAAAGTCAACACCACAGACCACACTCCGTGCTCGGCAGCACTGGGGGACCAACACAAAGCGGGTCGGGGTCCTCTCCCACCGCACGCGAAACGTTCCTCAACTACTTCTTTGGACAGAATGGGCCGGGGCCGATCGCTGGAACGAGTGTCGACCGGGAACGCAGTGTACATCCTGGTGGACAGGGTAGCCAGATGGTGGTGCCGGTGGGCCGGGACGTGTCGGGTGCGGAGGCGGTGCTTTCGACGGGGCTTATGGCGGGGAAGCGGGGGATGGATGGGAGCAATGCGGCCTATGATATGAAGAGTCTTGGGAGACATATCGAAGCTGTGGGTGTTTCTATATCTCTCTCTCATCTTTATTTGTGATTGCTCAACGTCGACTTTCAGATCTCATCAGACGGGCTACATCTGACCCCGCGCGAAGAAATGGAGACCGCGCTGATCCGTTCGCTCATCGCGTCGTACTTTGGCATTGTGCGACAGAGTATTCAGGACCTCATACCGAAGGCGATCATGCACCTCCTCGTGAACCACACGTCGTTGCAGGTACAGAACCGGCTCGTGGCGTCGCTGTACAAGCCGGAGCTGTTTGCTGAGATGCTGAGGGAGGACGAGGCACTGGTCGCGGAGAGGACGAGGGTGAAAGCGCTGCTTGATGCGTATAAGGAGGCATTTAAGACGCTCTCGGATGTCAACTTGAAGACGTCGTAGACTTCAAGTTGAATGGGGCGTTTATTTAGATCCTCGCTTTACTTGCATGACTTGTTACGACCCATCTCCTTAAGTAAATAAACACGAACTAATTGAATACGGAGAACGCGCGATTGCATTGCATTTGATCTACTCTCAAAGACATGGTGAACAACACTTACATAGACAATGGCGAACACATACACATCCTCTAAACAGCAACACCTCCCCGAAACTAAAACAGACGCACTGGCACTCGAAACGGAGAGGGTTGGCGCAAGCCCACAACGTAATGTCATTCTTGTCTATCTAGTATCATAATCAGTCAGTCGTAGTACGAATCACGCAAGCACGATGGATAACCCAACCACGCAAACAAACCAGCGAGACAGAGAAGGTAGGGGAGAGGACGACAGCAAAACATCGGACAGCAAGAGACGGTGGGAGTTGGGGAATGGGCAGGCAAGTTATCCTAGACAGGCTCGCAACGCAATCCCCAAAACCCGGAGGCGAAGGCTGGATGTGAAACCAGATGGATCCCCACGAACAAGGAACACCGCGAAGGGGTATTTTTTCATGCGTCGGCGGCCTCGGCTTCAGTAGGCGCAGGTGCAGGGGTGCTTTGGCCCTTTACTGCAACCCATTTTTCCTTTTTGCCTTCCTCTTTGGCGGGCGCGGCCTCCTCCGCCTTGTCGCCATCGTCATCTTCGGACGTTACGCTCTCCTCAGTGTCGGCATCGATGCCGGTACTCTCGGACTCGGAGCTCGACGAGGCGGAGGAGGATTCGGCGGTGGTGGCTGCTGAAGTGGATTCAGTAGGAGTGGTCGTAGCTGCTGGGGTGGAAGATGTACTCTTCGCTGCCAGCTTCTTTGCCTTTGCTCGAGCTTCCTTGCGCTCGAGCCTCTGAATTATTAAAGTGGCGTCAGTAAAATAAATAAAAAAAGAATAAGCGAGAAAGCTGCGGGAGTCCTCACCTCCTTGGTCTCCTTCTCTTCTTTCTTTTGGCGGGGCAATAATTTAGCTGGGGACGAAGATAGAGAACGCCGAATGAAGTTCATACCTCTTTGGCCTCCTTTTCCTCCTTCTGCAAAACGGATCTGTCAGTGTCCGTCCAGACGAAGAATTACGACAACCATTGTACATACCTCCTTCTTTTCTTTCTCCTCGGCCTCTTTCTTCTCCTTGGCCTCACGCTATATGGGGAAAACCCTGTCAGAACAACGGAATTGTGCCGGAAAAAGACAATGTGTTGAACCTCGGCTTTTTCCTTCTTGAGTTTCTCACGCGTTTCACGCTCTTGGATGATCCACTCGTCGACTTCTTCAACGCACTCACGTGGGCGGGTCTTGTTCTTGAGAAGGTACCCTTGAAGGCTTGCAACCTAAGCAAAGCAGTATTATAAATGGAACGCCCAATTGCGAAAAGGGGAATGATACTCACACTCAACTCATCCTCAGGAATCGCCTCGGCGAAACGCTTGGCAAGTTCAGAGATCTCATCCTCGGTTAACAAAGGAATGGCGTGAGTAGATGCCTTGCGTTTGGACATGGGGAGGTTCTTCTGAGAATTGTCTCTCGGCGCCGATGAGGATGATGTCGCAACCGCGGACGCAGGCTTGTACGGGAAAAAGCACTTGAAGATCCCCTCCGCCTGCCACTTGGTTGCGTGTGTGAAATTTACCCAGACATCCATACGACCTGGTCGGCTAAGAGCAGGGTCAAGACGCTCAATGTGGTTTGTCGTGGCAAACAAAAGGCTATGCATGTCATTCATGAGTCAAGTATGGCGTAGATGACTGTGCGTGAGACTTACCGGCCCTCCGCGGCTGCCACTCCATCAAGACTGTTCAGCAAGCCACTCAAACTCAGCGTAGAACCGTCAGTAGTCTCAGTCTTCGCTGTATCAGATGTAGCGGCAGTAGGCGCCCCTGTAGACGTCGAATCACGGCTGACTGAACGCGTAAAAGCGGCGTCCAAATCTTCCAAAAGCAGAATACATCTGAGCGATGATAGTGATTAGACGTCGGTCGCAGACTTTCATGCGCCGGACTTACCTCGAAGGTACATGGCCCATTAATGTTGTTAAAGTGTTATCACTCATCCTAAAGATCAGAGCATTAACAACACTGATCACATCAGATGAAGATTCTTACCCCTTGGACGATAGGGAAACGACATAAATGTCAAGTCCCAACTCTCCAGCTAATGAATGAATAAGCGACGTCTTGCCACTGTAATTATTAAGTCAGTAATCTGTGCCAAATGAAACACAAGTATGAGACAAACCTTCCGGGAACACCATGTAATAAATATCCTCTTCGGAAGGGGATACCTAGTATGAAATTAATATCACGTTCGGAGCGCAGGGCCGAAGCATCAGCATACCTCGCTCGGCATACCTGTACAAGGAAGTTAGCAGAGACTAGAATAGAACGAAGACTGACGACGTACCATTCCTCTGAGCACAGGAAGTCTTTGCAATCAGCAAGAAGCATGTCCTTTACCCCTGGTTGGAGAACAATAGAACTCATCGGTCTCTTTTGCCTCGCGCCATTCCATCGCCAACAGCCGTAAGTCCTGTGCTCAAGAATCAGCTTCTGCCCATAATCCGCAAATCCGAAACAACCTACGTGTCAGCAAGGAAAATATGGACACGGTGTTCGGCATCTTTCTCGTACTCGCGCTTGGCTTCGAGAACAAGCTTCTTTAGAATATCATTGTTTCGGGCAACGACGCTGAAGGGGTCGTAAGTATCATATCCACTCGAACGCCGAGAACAACGGGAACATACCTAATCTTGAGAGCTGATCCATGGCCGTAATCAGGGTAACGCTTCGTACGGGTTATCTGCCGGTAAAACGTTTCGGTAAACACATCCATGTCCGGACTTGTCGCTATGAATTACTCACCCGTAACCAATGCCCGCGGTAGTATATGGTATGGGTGGTGTCTGGGGTTGTCAATCATTGGGGGAGCTGTTTAACAGTAGCATGACACATACCAAGGCTTGGCATGAAGGCAACCTTTCGCTTTCGCCTTCCATGCACCAGGGAATCGTCGTCCTCCACTTCCTCTTCCTCTTCCTCCAGATCACCTGTAGTTGTCTGCGTCAAGCCATTGCGTCCAACAGACCGCGTGGTTATCTCGAATTCCCTGCTACGACCCCAAGCAGGTTGCTAAACAGTCCAAGTTAATGCCACTCCATAGAAAACTGTTGGTTGTGGCGAGTACCTTAGATAGCCAGTGCATTAACCTATGGCATCTGGGCTAAGCAGTGATCCAGTAAGCTTGATGACAGTCACTCACCAATCATAAGGGTAATCCTCTTGACTGAAATGCGCGGTGAGGAAGAAGGCTGTTGAGGGGATTGAACTACTGAGCTGCTCGCGGCAATATGTGAAGACGCCACTTACAGTCGACAAAGCCATTCCAGGCTGATACTGAGGCTCGGCGAGCTGTTTCTACGGTTCCACCAATGACTACAAGTTTCTGAGAGACGGTGAGTCATCGCGTATAACTACGTGGCGAGGGTGTGGGAACATACGAGGGTGTCTTGTAGAGCCCCTGTATTCATCCCAAGGGGGGACAATATATTCTTAAGAGCATCCATTGCGGAGGGACGTTGAAGAATAAACAAGGGAAAGAAAGGGAGACGGCTTCGTTTGCCTACGCGCCGGCCTTATATGGTTTTTGATTTGTGCCTCGTGTATAGAAGGCAGGGTAGCGCCTATGGAGGAACGATTCCGCGGCACCTATCCCATATTTCGGTAAACCCGATGATATTGAAATCAAATCTGACCGTGCGATCCGTGTCAAACTGTGTCAAGATCAGTCAGTCAACTCGGTCTGCGGCTGCGCCAGGTAAGTCTGATGGCGTATGACTCGCCCATACTACGCCAATGCTCAAGACGGTCTTGAACAGTTGTCAGTGTCCTGCTATCCCCTTCGTCGTCGCCGTCGGCTTTACGTTTCACGGCCCACCATTTATGTGAGTCGAACCTGAAGTGGCGTCGGGAAACAATGGTAGGACCCTGATCTGCTGACGTGATCTGGCAAATGCTATCGTTGGAAACACAATCTCAGGTAGCTGCGTAAGTACCTAATACTCGATACGCGTCGGAGCAGCGCAAATTGCCAGCCAGAAACTTTTGTTCGCGTTATGAAATTTGATAGTCATGAGTTTCGTTGTTGTGGTTGTAGTTAGAACCGCCAAATAGACTTGAAGTCACAAATATTCATCACAAATCAATTGGCAATAATTTGCTTTACTACAAACTCCGATTAACCATTTTCCCTCCATGAAAGCCTCCATGATGCTTCTGGCTCTTCTGAACTTCATCCATCTGAATCAACCCCGGGGATACACTGGGTCATAGCATCGTCCATAGCGCCAAAGCCCTGGAAACGGGCTGTGTGGGGAACACCAAGATTGGATCTGGAGCCGATTATAAAGTATCAATCATGGTGAGCAGGATAATATTTTGGTTTCTACCCTGTCCTTCGACTTAGGAGTCGAGCAAAGGAGCATACTCTCTGACGTGTAGTCAACGTGTACGACGCTCACCTCCAGGTCGCGGAACTTTCTACCAGCGGTCGGCCGAACGTAATGCTGCCCTCTGAGTCCTTCATTTGCTGCTCATACTGGGGATCTTGCTAGCCACGTTTCCTATACGCGCGGACCGGACGTCGCCAAGCCAAAGCGTGTTCAGCATCGAGGATAGCCGTACCCATTTTCGCCGATATTTTTGGGGTCATCAGCGTTCGCAAACTCGTCGGACCTACGCGTTTGCAAATAGATACGACCATGGGGTTACAAGCGTACACATGTTGTGCTGCGTGGTAGGCTGAGTTTTGTAGGTTTCCCTCTGGATGGTGGAGCGAGCGATATCAGCCACTGGTAAAATGACCAGAGGAGACCCAAAAGGTCTTAATTGACATGGTGCGGACATCCGTTATCCACCTAATCCATCAGTGAGCGTCTATCTCTTGGATCAATTGAGGTTGAGCATGATAATAGTTTTCGAAGAATGATGGTTATGGCAAGTCAGACTGTGGCGCAGCCAGTAAGGACGCAGCCGCAGCGCACAGCCATGCACACTTGTTGAAAACCCAGCTCAGCGAGGGGGGATCATGAGTCAGGAGAGGAAATTTGAAAGAGCCGGGACCCTCATTGGAAGGCAGGTGAGTCGTCTCATGTCCGATGCCCAACGACGACCATTTTGGAAAACATTTCTTCATGGATCTTTTTCGCAATTGGGCTGGAAGTCTGTCGCTCCTTGTAAGTGATGAAAGTGACGGGCCATTCATTGTCACCAGTACTTACAAAACACCCAGTCTTTTAATATGTGCTGAATACTCGGAACTGGTCATCTTTATTTTCGTTTCATTTATGGACGACGGAACCGGCAACGATCTGTGATGTGGTCGCCAAATGAAGCAGGACTTCGTCAGAACTCTGGTGACCTGATCGAGGGCAATTGTGATAATCTTCAGCGCCTACGAATCGAATCAGGGGTTCATGTCAATCAATAACCATTGAGGGCACCCTACACCTGTGAAGAAAGTTCTTCCTCTGAAGGTCCTCTCGCCTCGTGGACTCTACATTCCTATCAGCTTCCTTCATCGTCGATCTCAAACAGAAGTCCGATGAGAATGGTATCCAAAGTACACTGATGTCTCGTCATGAGCATACCTGCGTAGATTGCCATAGATACACTCGCAGAGGAGTACTCCAAGATGGCGCGTCTGATTCGCTTCACTTTAGGCTTTTGTGAGCCTACCATCGAGTAAACGTCATAATACCCCAATTGAAACGAGGCAAACCCAGGTCAGGTCCAGTTGCATGGCTACTTGTTATCCAATACTACAGTTGCTATGCCTCGGAAAGAATTTGAAACAGACCAACGAGCAGTTTCTTTACGTCCGCCCATGAAGCCTGCAGCTGGGGGTTCCAAGTGACCCTTAAGATGCAACACCTACATTTTCGGACCGAAAACGGCGTCATATTTGCTTTCCTACAGTTATCGCCCCCTACGCCATATGCACCAAACGAGTCCATCAAAGTAGAGACAATAGAGCGGAGATGACTTCGCATCGTGGGGCGGCGTACTGGGAGGCGTGCCCAGGAGTCGCAAAGATTACGGAAGTGAGGCGGACGTTTAGACGGGTGGATTCAAATAAGGCCTGAGCCCAGAGCAACATAACACTTGCAACGGCATCTAGCCTGGGCTTTTCATTCGAATTGTGTGTGGCGCCGCGAAATGTGGCAAAATGCAAGCGAAAATGAAGGATGAGGTCAAGATGAAGTGGCGGGCATGTATTGCATCTGGAAAGACAGGGAACGGCGTTCGGGCCGAGAGGGCAAGTGAAAGAAAGCTCATCAAGCGACATATGTAAAGCAGATATATTGCACGCACGCCAGACAATTAAAAGGAGAGGGTCCTAACATGTGCGGAGAAGCAAAAAATGACCTGTCAGATGAATGCAATTCATCTCCAACGTGGTGAAGAAGGAAGGGAGATGAGACTGAAAGCGCGACTGAAATTGTTGCACACACGTCCGAACGGCCGATGAGAACTTGCAGGCGATGGACGTGAGTCGGGACGATTGGCTGGAGCACCTCCTTTTCCGACCAACCAAGTGTGTGGCTCCGGCACTTATTCCGACCGTAAAGGCGAATTAATTCTCAGAAACGGGTCAGACTACGAGAGCGTATCAACCCACATTGGTCAAACATATGGAAGTCAGTAAATTACACGGGTTACGAAAAAGTGCATCAACGTACCATCTTCTGGGATTGTAAGGGTGTCCTATTGCTTTTGTATCTTGTTCACACAACGGAACATTGCGAATTAGCAAGAGTGGATGGGATGGCGGTGTAAGGCCTTGCGCCTGACGCTCCTGGGGCTTCATGGACAGAATGGTTGGACGGTAAAATGAACTCCCATCTCACTTGTTGTGACAAGAGGAGAAATATCGGACGGGCTCGGTGGAAGAGAGGGTGGTGAGATAGGTCTTCGGAGGCAATGTACCTAGCAAACATCGGGGTTATAACCCGGGATTAATTGGATGTCGGATTTAGAGGGTGAGAAGCGGGAGGAGCATGGTGGACGGCGTAGGCATGACCATACTCGAGGGAACATGGGGCGAGTGTCCTTGACATTCTGTAGGAAAATGTTACAGATAATAGGATGTCTGGAATGATGATGTGAAAGAGACGCCGCAGTCGGGGAACGCTGACGACTGTGCCGGAGCGCGCCAGGGCTTAGTTCGATTCTAGTAGTTTTGGGTCAAGCTTCTGATAGTCATGGGGGCGGATGAACGAGAAATGAACATGCAGGTTGCTCCTAAGAAGCAGAACGATCCAAGATTGAGGGTCATTTGCTCACGAAGTCCAGCTTCCCCGAGATAGGGGCCTAATCCAGCGTGAATAACGGAGAATTAATACTAGAAATACATTCAAACAGTCGTAAAGTCATCTGCCATCAAGAGATATGTATCAGAGGAGCTTTCCAATAGCGTGGACATGAAGGTGCCTTGCCTAATCGCTGACGCCTACTGATCTCGTCGTAGCAAGGTGCCCAGCTCCATCTCGTCGGCCGCTTCATCGCCTACATATGCAGGAACAAGATTCAACCCCTCCGTCATCTCTCGTTTGACGCACAACTGCTCAGTCACGACGATTGTCAGCATGGTCCCTCCAATCATAACAAGCCAGAAGAATAGGGACGTCGGTAGAGACGCCGAGTAGTAAGTCGTCAGAACGAGGTGGTTGAAGACCAGCGTCAACACAAAGTCAAGGATGAGCCGTGGCCGCCGGATGAGGATGTAAAGATAGTAAATGCTGCAAAAACACGAGAAGTTAGCATAGGTTGTAAGAAAGACAGATGGTGGTCCTATTACTCTGCGGAACAGGCAATCATCCAACACAGTGCGATGATCCAGCCACGCATTGGGTCTGTCCGCCCATCCCACCGGTCCTCTTGCCAGCCATACCCGACTTTCTTCCCCCCACTCCAGGCCCAAGAGTACGAACTCCATCGGTCTTCTCCATGTATCCCACGAACTGTCGGACGTCCCGCCATTTCACGCCAATCCATGATCATCCCTACGAAGCGTGGTCGAAGTTCGGACTTGGAGGTGGAGTTGTCAAATCACCTACCGACATTTGCCACACCTCCTTCGTAGTTCAGCGATGTTGGTTCGGCAAATATGCTCAGCAGAGGTGGTATAATTATCGATAATGTCAGGTAATGAAGTGTCTGCATGGATACAATCTGCAACGCAAAGATATCTCAGCGACAGGGACTCTATGAATACTGAGGGAACATTCCTGAGAAATGAGGAGAATAGGATCCCAATTAGAACTCGGCTTTGGTGCCATAGCTTGATGAAAGAAAGAGTAAACGGAGAAATCACTGGGCAGTGTCTGCTGCCATGCACGACAGTGGTGAAGACCAAGAGAACAATGATTTTAGGGTTAGGGCTTGTCTGACATTTGTTTCTGCGTACCGCCATCACCTGAGAACCCTGAGTCTGGCCTTGGTCGGTTGAGTCAACGTGTTCTCCGTTGCTCGCAATTTCCATCATCTCGTACGATGCCTGAGACGGCATACCAAAGGCTGTCGAACAATGAAGCTCTGAATGCACCTGAGACTGCCACCAATCGAACAGGAAGTCCGCTGTCTTTTGCTAGACCCACGACATACTATGGAGAAGGGCCTTTCGATGCACCGAGTTCGGAGGAAGGCGACGACGATAGGGACGTTGAGTCAGATTCACTGCTGGAGAAGAGGAGCGGGCCTTCCAGTCCTGGACTTGCAGAATTCGGGGATAGCTTTCCGTCGGGCGCCGGAAGAGACACCGCAGACAAGGTTCGTGTGACCCGATATATTTGAAGCTCGCGGAGCACTACCGTATAACGGATGCACCAGCACGCTTTGTTTTCCCATATAAGAAACCCAGTCCTCTTGAACAGAAGCGCTGAGCGCGTCTCTGATCTCAAACTTTCATGATTTCGCGTCCAACGTACCTTTTGACGCGTCATACTGTTCACTCATGGTTACACTTAGGGCCCAGGATCGTTGCGCTTTCTCGCTATCTTGCTCGCTGTGTTCCTTGCTTTCTCAGTTTTGATTGGTATTATCGCCGGCTTCACGTATTCCGAGGTTCCCAGACACAGACCCGGCTCCAAGAAAATCACCATGGATCACCTTTTCAATGGGACATTTGCTATAGAGAGAAAAAGCGTAGACTGGGTTCCCGAAGGTTTGCGTGGCGGCTCAATTTCTATAACCATTTTTAACTGTCAGAATGTAGCTGGCGATGGTGTTTTCTCCGTTCTTGAAGGCAATGATATCAAGCTCGTTGACCTGAAAACTAATACTACGAAAGTTCTTGTCTCTCGGAGTGATGTCAAAGACGTAGGTTCCTCCATCGCCACTGGTCATTAGAGTGCTAACCGTCCGCCATTCTAGGAAAATGGGAATAGACTCGACTGGTTCCAATGGAAGATCTCTCCAGATATGAAATACATTCTGTTGAAGACTGGTTACCGCAAGGTATGTATATCTCATGCCATTACAAGGCAATTCATGATTTATCGTCTCCATTGAAAAGCAATGGCGTTGGTCGACTTTTGGAAACTACTATGTACACAACATAGAAGAGAAATCCACTCATCCCATTATACCACCGACCGATCCTTCTCGCACCGCTTATGCGACTTGGTCTCCGACCGGCCAGTCGATTGCATATGTCACTGACAATGACTTATATATTTTAACATCGCCATCGTAAGTGACTTTGAAGGTCATTAAATACAGTTCACCTCACCCCTATTCCAGTCCTTCAGCAGTTCCCATTCAAGTAACAACCTCAGGAAACGCCTCCCTCTTCCACGGTGTCCCCGACTGGGTCTACGAAGAAGAGATTTTTTCCGGCGACTCTGCGCTGTGGTGGTCTCCCGATGCTAAGAAGCTCGCCTTCCTCGTGTTTGACGAAACCGCCGTCGACGAGTTCGCCTTCCCTATCTACAATCCCACCGATGACAATGACGCCGTCATCCCATATACCCAGGACGTCGTAATGAAATACCCCAAACCAGGATACGACAACCCCCTCGTATCTGTGCACGTCTTCGACCTGGGGCGACACCTCGAAAACGGCGTGTCGACACATGGATTCCCCGACGAACAGAATACACTGGAACTGGAGTGGCCGGAGCGTCATTTGGCGAACGAGAGCATCATTCTGGAGGTGGCGTGGGTGGGCAACGCGTCGCTTATCTTGAAGGAGGTCAACCGGAACGCGGACGATGGGAACGTCGTGCTGTTTGACTTGAATGCTGCTGATACCCATGAGCGATCAAGAGGGAAGGTCATTCGGAAGCTTGGGAAGAAGGGGGAGCAAGGGGATGATGGTTGGATTGACAATGTACTTTCATACCACCTCGATGGGCTGTATTGTTGCTAACATGTCTTTTGCCGATAGGATCAAAACATTCAC
This sequence comes from Hypsizygus marmoreus, assembly GCA_013433165.1. Taxonomy (NCBI): domain Eukaryota; kingdom Fungi; phylum Basidiomycota; class Agaricomycetes; order Agaricales; family Lyophyllaceae; genus Hypsizygus; species Hypsizygus marmoreus. Next base: position 405,111 of record CM024089.1, on the reverse strand, counting down.
CCTCTTCCTGCAAACCTGACGGACGGAAAGAGTGCTTACCTCGATATCGTGCCGACGAAGGATGGCTTCAACCACATCGCACTCTTCAGCCCGGCCAGCAATAGCACCCCACATTTCCTTACCTCCGGTAAATGGGAGGTGACTGGTGGGATTGATGGCATCGACACAAAGAGAGGCATTGTGTGAGTTCAGCCGAAGCCATGTCGATCATACGCCTGAATGCTAACGACTCACGGCAGGTATTTCCGAGCTGCAAGCCCCTCTTCCATTGAACGCAACATCTATGCAGTGACCTTGCCACAGAGCATTTCCCCGAAAGCCGTAGAGCCCGTTGCGCTGACCGACGTAACAAAGCCGTCATACTATACTGCCAGCTTCTCGCCAGGGGCTGGATTTTACCTCCTAGATTATCAGGGCCCAGACATCCCTTGGCAGAAAATCGTGCAAGCGGGGAATTCGAGTGAGGGGTGGTTTTTGCTGGATACTTGCTCTCTCCTGATGATACCTGTGCAGCTTTCAACTACTTTCTCAGCCGGAACGAAAAGCTGACGAATGTGACCATGGAGTATGAAGCGCCGACCGTATCGCGGTCGACGATCATGAGTGATGGCTACGGTATGGCCCCTTTCTTATATTTTCCCATCGCCACACTGAGCACCCTTGTGCCTGCAGAGTTGAACGTCCAAGAGATCAGGCCACCCCGCATGGATGATTCAGGGCGAGTCAAATACCCTGTCCTTTTCCGTGTGTGCGTATCTTCCCCTCGCCATCGACCGTCCTTACCAGCCGCCCCATCTCCCCTGACAATGTGCTGACACGTCCTTAACCCCGCGCCAGGTACGGCGGCCCGCAAAGCCAGCTGGTCGATCTCAAATTTTCCCGGACCTGGCACGACTACCTTGCCTGTGGCTTGTCGTATATCGTCGTGACGGTCGACGGCAGAGGGACAGGGTACAAGGGCCGGCACCTGCGTAATCCCGTGAAGGATAACCTTGGGTTCTACGAGACGCTTGACCAGATCAATGCTGCCAAGTACGTGAGGGCATGTTTACAAATTGACAGGCCTGTGGTGTTGCGGCGTGTGGAATGCTGGTACTAAACTAATCTTGCCGACAGAATTTGGGCGGCAAAGGAATACGTGGACCGTAAACGAATCGGAATCTGGGGCTGGGTGGGTATTTTTATTTCCTTTAATTTTTTTTACCTGTTCTTCTTGGGGGTCTGGACTGGATGCTGATTGGTCGGCACACTAGTCTTATGGTGGCTTCATGGCCTCCAAGATCGCAGAAGCCAATGCCGGCGTGCATTCATTGGCTATGGCAGTCGCGGTAAGTGCCACACCTTCCATGTTCAGCGTTCTTCGGCCTCGGACTCATTTATCATGCACCAAACCTTCTGCAGCCTGTGACCAGCTGGCGTCTGTATGGTATGTGCATGTGGCTCCAAAACATCAGTTACAATCAGCGAGGGGGAAGCTGAACGGTGATTGGTCTAGATTCGATCTACACAGAACGCTACATGAACACGCCACAGCTGAATCCGGGGGGGTATGTGAACGCTTCCATCTCGAATGTAACGGGATTCCACAATGTCGACTATTTGTTGGCGCACGGAAGTGGCGACGACAATGTGCACTACGCTAATTCGGCACACCTCCTGGATATGTTTACCAAGGCCCAGATCCGGAGGTTTAGGTTCAGGATGTTTACTGATAGGTGAGTTTTTTGTTGGTTGCTATACGACTTCTACCGAGTCGTGCTGATTGGCTGATTGGGTTCAAAGTGACCATTCAATCACTCGACGCGGCGCTAGCAGGGAGGTTTATGAGTTCATGACTCAGTTTTTAGTTGAGAAGTGGGGTAAGGGTGGGCGACAACGCGGATGGTAGACGGTTGAGGAGGCCAGTATATACATAACTCCTTGGACCTTTGTAAAATGTATTATGAGTTGTAATGTTTTTGGCGAGTTCTGGACTGGTCTGGATGCGATCAATAAAGGGATCTCCGGTTCGGTCTATGGCCCAGACACACTTCAGATCTCAGCTCTCGGTGGATGGAGGATCCGGAACGAATAAATATACAGGACTATGGATTACTGATTCGTGAATGTCCCGATGCCCTTCCCTTTCTTTTTCGACCGTCAAAACCAGATAATGCTGCCAGCAACGCATCCACAGAAACGGGATCGGCCTAGGGGGCTTTGGAAGGCCCGTGTGACCGCGCCACGTTTCTCGGCTCGGAGAATCCGCGAAAGGGAACCGTCTCCCCCGCCGAACTCCCATTTCGAGTCCGACGCAGACGACAACGACGACGAAGCTGCTTCCTCGTCTTCGACGGCTTCGAAGAAAAAAGCCCGCCTTTCAACGTCAGACGATACGCCAAGCGAAGAAGAAGAAATATATTATTGGGACTATTCGCGGCGCTGTAGCCCTTATCACGACCGAGTGAGCAGCTGGGCTTCACACACAAGAGTTATGGACACGACGACCACTGCTGGCCGTGGCGTGCAGCCTGAAAAAGAAACCTGCGATTTTGAAGACTGGGAAGACTTGAAAGAGCTCTTCGCAAAGGCCGCTGAACAGTATGAAGGTGTGTTATCGCCCGTTGTCGCACCAGCTTAAAGCCGATTTTTACATCGGCGTCTGAGCAGACAGCGAGGCGTCAGAGGCGCTACCGACTCTGCGAGGGGTAATACATGAATGCCACCGATTTCTGCTCTTTTATCAAGACCCATCAGTCCTGTTTGCCAACCCAGCAAAGAGTCTGCATAGCCCAAGACAAAGCGTCCCCCCAAGTCAGAGTAGCAGTACCGAAATGCTTAGTGATTCTACGCCAGAGACAAAAGACCGAAAATGGTTAGTTTTCTCCGTTCCTGTCGCTCCATATCAAACCTCTGAAGCAAATCGCTTCAGTACATGTGTCGAACTCCCCACCGCCTTCCACGCCATCCTTGGAACCGCCCTCTTCCTCTTTGGCAACCTAATAGCCCAGGAACCGAAACTCGCATTGGAAGGTGAACCTGACAACCCCGTGGCCTACTGGCTCGCTGCCCTCGACGTCTTCGAGACTGGCGAAAACCTGCCTAGCCGTACTAGTGGCGTTGGGTGCGAACCCCCAGAAGACTGGCGCATGGCCATCGTCTGGGGCCGCACCCTCGTCTGCATCGCCGATGAAACTCTGACCCGTGCTATCAAGGCTCGTCAACAACAATCATCCGGACCGGTGCCTGTTCCAAGCTCAAGCCACGAAGGACCGTTTGGGCTGCCCCCACCCACAGCACAATTCTCCGCGGATGAGCCAGACTGGCCACCCGATTCCCCCTTCGCCGCTATCGCCGCCCGCCGCCCACCCATCACGCGGCGTATGTCGCTCTCCACGGCCTCCCCGAACGACCTCATGGTGCTCGCCATGGACCAGTTCTCGCGGGGCATATTCCATATGCCACACCCACAGCATTCGCAGAACTACCAGCCACCTGCGGTCGCGGCGGGGGTGATCGCTGGCGCCCCGCCTGTGCAGGAGTCCTTCTCCCGTGCAAAGGAACTCTTCACCATTGCGTCTGAGGTGCTGCTCCTTTCTGAGAAGCTGGAGATTCCGTCAGAGAGGAAATACTGGGCCTCATGGGCGGATTCCGTGTTCAACCAGATGAAGATGGAGGCAGACATGGACTCCTGGCGGGCGCCCATCAACCGCGCACGCGGCCGGTGTTGGTTGATCGTCGGCTCCGCTGGTGTCGACGACATCGAAGCCGCCTTGGAGCGCGGTGAAGTGAGCATCCTTGAGTCCGAGGATGCGCAAGAGGCCAGGGAGGGCCTGGCGACAGCCATCTCGTTCTTCGAACGCGCGAAAAGCTCGGCGACGGTGTCGGCTTTGAGTGATCCTGAATCTCAGGAAATGCAGACGCTACTTGCAGAGGCGCTATTGACACTGGCGAATCTGACGACGGACGAAAGGAAGCAGGAGGAGCTGTATGCTCGCGCGCAGCTGGAGGGCGGCGAGGACTTCGGCTTCATGGACCAAGACAGCGATGGTGACGACGACGCGATCATGGAAGAAACAACGTGACACTGGGCCTCCTGGCATAGATCTCTATTCTTCTTGCTTTCCTTTCTCTTCTCCTTGGGCTTATCTGGCTGTCCACGCGAACGATCATACACAGCATTCTTTATATTCCCCGCTTACACCCGTCTTACAATGTACTACACACGCACTGCAACTGTACTTATTCTCGCACACTGACCGATGTCTCCATACGTTATACCTTTATCATCTCCATCTCTTCTTGAGCCTCAAATACACGCATCATGCAGGCTTTCTGACACCCGCCACTGATTGGCTCGACTCAAACAGCTAAGAGGCCTGGGCTTGGATCCAAACGGGATTGGTTGTAGATATCGCAACACGATTGGTCGATTGAGGGGCCAATGACGAATCACCGATCCATGCCTACCGGCATCTCACGCAGGGGAACTTCGTGGAGCCTCTGTGCCTCGAACAAGGAGAGCAAGATCTGAACCCAATACCGGATCGGCTCACCCTCTTCCCTCATGAAAACCCATGCACAATAGCCTCGAAAGTCGCAAAAGTCACCATATTGACCGGAATGGCGCTAATCAGACCGCGAGGTGGCAGGAATGGAGGTCAGCAGCATTCCAGAGATGACCGGATTAGGCACTGCATCCAAAACAACAACGTACCGGATGAGAGTGGGTGCCAGACCGCGGAAAAACACGCTGATCCCCTCCGTGCGATACGAATGGATAATCGTGGACATCGTGGTCCGGTACGGATTGGCGACGGGTGGTTGATCGGGTTTCGCGAGGAGGGGCGTGGTGGGATTCGAAGTCGGGGATGTGGTTCCAGGCGTCTTTGGGATAGGAGCCCTCGCTGTTCCTTGCATACGAGTTTTCACGACGTCAAAAGGGAACGTCGCTAGCCACCCAACTAGGAAATACATGGATCAGCATAACCACTACGACTACGCGGTGGTAGGATAACGCACAGATACCCGCCAGCCCACCCGCTATCAATAGCGCAGGCCAGGAGGGTGCACTCTTCCCCATGGGACCGGGCGAGGCCTCCGTCGGACGCGAGGCTAAATATCGAAGCGTGGCCTCGTACTTCACGTTATCAAAATGGCAGAGATAATCAGTACCAGGGGCCCTCTCCGCGTTGCAAGGTGGATATACGCATGCGTGTCGGACTCACAGCCAAAAAATAAGCGCCATACCCACAGTCCCTCAGCGCAGTCGCCGTGATTCCGCGGTACAGCCCACCGAGCCCGGCCTCCCTGAGTATCTGGAGAGCAACGGCGTGTGTAGACGTCGGGATGAGCGAGGATTGCTGTCTGATCTTAATGAGCTCCGTCGGGGTTGTTATTATTCTGCACGTATGTTATTTCTTTAAGTACTGCAAGAGAAAAGAGAAGAGGCTTCGCACGAAGATACGATCCCACTTCCAGCACCCGCGAGTGTTATTTGTGCGAGTGTGGGGATGGCTTGGCTATGCTCGAGTTGAATTTTCATGAAGAATCTATAGGATGCGAAGACGAGGCCGTTCATTAATGCCACGGTGGCCTGGGCGAAGTTAGATAGTTTTTATTAGCGCGAACTAACATGTGTATTTAGCGGCCCTTGGACTGAGATACGCACGAGAGGCGAGGTTATTCCTTTATATAAACCAATGAATTTCTCTTCACGGACGATGGTGGCGACCGCGTGGATGGTGGAGTGATATTTTGCAGCCGTTGTTGGATTTTGGAAGCGAACTTTTACTGAATTGCGGGGTGGCGGCGGTGAGCCTTCGAAAGCAACGAAATACAGCGTAGGATCCGTACACACCTGTGTCGAACGGAAACCCAACAGTTAAACTCGCCATTCCCTATCCAATTCAAATTGACTGAAGCCCTGATTCGCGGTTCAAACGATCCCTCTTACCGCCACAGTCCCAGCGATAAAGTCAAGCGTCGGATCAAGCTCAACTACAACAGATCAGCTTCATATGACTACAGGAATGCGCGACAGACCTTGTCCTTCTAGGAGATCGCTCATTCTAGGATCCGGGACTTTAACTTAACTTCGATAACTGAATCACGACACTGGTGTGCTCTTCACGGTGGGCGCGTCCGTATAGAGAACATCCGATGGACCACGCGATCTCTCCGAAGGAGCGCGTGACTCCGGCTTCCGTTCGCGACGACGGCAGCAGAATATAACAACAGCATACAATCCCTTCAGAATTGGTCGGGTTCGTTACGGGATAAGTAGCGGAACGACTGATGGCGTCTGTCTAGAGTTAAATCATACCGGCAACAACAATAACAATCCCTATCTCCGATCGTGGAAAACTGGGGCAAAAGTAGTACATTGTTATTTAGTCTGACACTGGACGACTTACAGGTGGCGCATTCCTCCCACACTGGCATCGTGAGGAGAGACGCAAAAGACAATAATGTGCAAGCAGCGTGTGAGTCCCTCGAGTTGAACCCCTCTTTCTATGCAACTCACAAGGACGGCGTTGCTGAATGTGCACTGCTTCAATTCATGATGCTGACATTACAAGGTACTGACATAAAAGCTCGTAAAGGATACTACATCATAAACACATCAAAGGGAATATCTAATGGAGTGTTCTCGTTAGTTTCATTCAAGCAAAACGGAACCAACTCAACACCGTACCGGAATAATGGCGAATGGGTTCCAAGGTGCGCGAACTCCGTCTTTCTGTCGGGTTTAATACCATCCTGGAGGCATTGGGCTTCCTTCTTCTTATTGAGGTGGTTGTAAAGCCACGTAGCGAAGCCGGATGACACGAAAGCCATGCAGAGGAAGCCAATGACGATGCCTATAGTGCGCATTTCAGTGAGGCCTTTGATGACAAACCCGGAAAGGCAAACGAACCATGCCCAAGATGGAATCGCGGCGTGTCCTGCGTTCGGTAGATGAAGGAGGAGCAGATTCTTTGGGAATCTTCAGAAAAAAAAGACACGTGCAATGGCGTGAAACCTCTCACCCTCCCAAATTACCAACGCCGCTCAGCAGACCAATAATGACTGCTTTCTTCAAGGAGCTACCAGCGTTTCCAGATCCCCAAGCAAGCATAATGGGAACGGTCGGGAAGACTCCGCATGCAGCGAGGATAGCACCAGCATAACCAACTCCAGGGAGGTTCTTGGGGCTTGTTGCATAGAGCATTGCATAGCCAATAATTCCGAGGAAGGAAAGGCCCATGACGAACGGTCCGCGGAGCTTGTAGCGATCCGAGAGCATCCCGACGAGAATTGTACAAACACATCCAGCAGCGTAGGGCGGTATTGTCATTCTAAAGGGCGGAAGGGTTAGTTGCACAGAACGTAGCAATAAATAGCATGAAACATACAATTGAGCGGTGGAAGCTGAATAGCCGAGTGCGTTGATGATCGTTGGAAGGAAGAGCGAGAATGCGTACAGCGGCATGACCATTCTGATTAGTTTGAAAAGTTAGTAACTGAGTAAAGTATATAAGTAGAGAGATACATACCCAAGATAGATGACAGTCTGAAGCCATGACTTTGGGTCCTTTAGTGTTTCCCAAATAAACCGTTTCTCGAAGTGAGATGGTTCGCCAGCATTATCACGCTTCAGGGCCTCAACCAAATGCTCCTTCTCGTCCTCGGTCAAGAATTTTGCTGTACTCGGGTACTGTTCCTCGGTAATTAAATTAATCCAAGAGCGGGGGGCCATGAAGGGGACACACGTCTGGCAATTTCCAAAAGGCAACCAAGGCAAATATGACGGTCACTTTGTATCAAAGGCAAGTTCAGACAAATAATATCGGGGATGAAGACGAGCATACCTAGACCCTCGAGGAGGAACTAGTATCCCAAAGGACGTCATAATTAGCCCGAAACATGCCTTCGGAATGGATTCACTCACAATCCATTGCCATCCGCGCAATCCCGCACGTCTAGACAAACAATTATTAGATTCACGTGAAGCACAAAATGCAATAGTCCCGCTTGCCCGTTCATCTTTTGAATCGCGAATGCGAGAAGTCCTCCAAATGCCCCTAAGATATCTGTTGGCCCGTGCTCGACAACACGGAGAGACAGGTCACGTACCAGACAGAGTCGCAGAAGAGAAATACAAGGAAATCGGACGAGCTTGGTCGACTCTACGATACCAAAGGGTAATGTAAAAGGCTAAACCGCGTCAAGCGTGGAATTTTTCGTTATCGTTATTACTCACCCACACCAGGGGGTAGTCCAGCTTCAGTTAAACCGAGGAATACCCGGGCACTGAGAAAGATGAGAGGAAACCTCGGTTAAGTAAAAGAAAAGCCTACATGACAAGTCCTTGAAAGCTTGTGACAAATGTCATGCATACCACTGGAAGACAGTTAGAAAATGTCGGAGCAGATAATAATGTTTGCATCCTCACTGACGATTCCCCATGCGAACATAATTCCAGAGACTGGGAAAAACAAAGTTAGAGCGAATCGCTCTGGAGAGAGGAAAAACGTACTCCAAATGGAAGGTCGGAGGACCTTAAGCATGACATTACTGAAGTGGACTGTTCACTAAAAGGACTTTCACGAAAAGGACGGACGAACCATGGGATCTCCGCTAAGCTGTATGGGATCTGCAAAGGTTAAAAATAAATCATGGCTCAAGCGAAAGACCAGAGGTAACAAACAAAAAAGACAGCGGCAGCGAGCTGGTATTTGATACCCGTCAGATTGAGGTCAGTCCCCATTCCCGCCACCTATGGTTCATATATTAGCCTACCCATTCTGAAGTACTGGAATACTATGGTACATACCCTCGCATTCCCTGCCAACAAAGCATGAGTTGAGTCCGCCCTTCCTCCATTTTTTAGTGAGTCACAGCTCACCGATGTTACCCCGATCCCTTGAAATACCACAAATGTAAGCTGTGCAACGTCGGGAAGCGAAACCGGGTGTCACTCACAAGAAACTGCACAGATAGAGGATCGCAACAAGTGGGATCAGATGCAAGTCCACCTTGCGCCGCACGTTGCTTTCCACTGGAATTGGTTCTGCATCTCCCTTCAGTCTCTCAGGTGCCTCTTTCTCCAAGGAGGAGCTTTCCCAGTCTCGCTCAGTTTTCGTCGGAGATTCTGCCATGGTTCAAAGAGCAGAAGAAGGCAGAGGTGGTTCCAGCGAAGTTCATTTGAGTTTATGGGCATAAGGGCTGGGAAAGGCTGGGAAATCGAGTGATGCACCTGATGGTTATGTAGGTGCCTAATGGGTCAGCGGAAGCAAAACTTGCACAACAGATTGATGTTCCCTGAATCTGATGATGTTCCCCAATCGAGCTCAGAACAGGCTTCAAATCTCTCAAGAGTCAAAATGTTAGCCCAGTCTAGCAGGAATCGCTCGTCCTTTGCGGCCATCTCTCCGTGTACAAAGTGTACAAAACTCAAGGCGCTCCGCAATGTTGCCACGCTTAAGCGAGCTTGGTTTTTCTCCGATTTCATCAAAAGTTCAAAGGCGCCAGGCATTCGGTTCAACAGTGTTCGCTGTTCGCCGTGGAGACGTGACGGAGGACAGAGGTGTCGAGCGGTGAGAGGCTGGCGACAGATACAGTGATCCTTTCAGCTGATCAGGTAGTAACCATATCGGATGAGAAGCAGAAGCTGCATGGCTGTTCATGGTTATGTGGATATTTAACATCCGGCATCATGGTCACGTCCTGAGCCTCTTCTAATTTCGCCCTATGCAGGTAACGTTGTGGCCTATGGATCCTGCTGTGCAGATTAAGAGTGAGTTGTTGCTGAATCTTCGAGTGTTGGACTCTACCTCAACTTGAATGAATTTGTAACCCCTTTTACGGCCCACAGTAACGTCATCTGTATGTTCTTCCGTGGCAGTGGCTTCAACGATATACCGCCTTTTCATCCGAAGAGGGCGTTTTTGGGCAGACGATGTGAGTTGCATGCAGGTCATGAATTTCAGATGGCTTCGCTAAGGGGAAAAAAAGGCATGGGCGCTCTTCTCCATGATCGTGCTAATCATCCAGGTCGTTGCGGTATTTCTGGATGTCCCGAATCCTAGTGCGTATATTGAATAACTCCTTTCTTTTATTTCTTTTTAAATGATGTCGTGTGACGTCAATTCTTCGCACCATTCAGAACCGCTGTCACAGCAAGGCAAAATAACGCGATACTATCTGATGGCCTCCACCTTCTACTGCGTGATATGGTACGTTGCGAATCTGTGGTTGCAGATGAGCGGTAACAAATAAGTTCTTCGATTTTCCGCTGGGCAGGTCTGCCCGCCTATCGATTCTATTCTCTATGATTCGAATCGATCCTTCACAGAGACGACGCACGCGCCTCTTATGTATCGCAGTCCTTTTTTTCCTGGTCTGGACAATACTGGTTGCACAATTGTTTTGGGTCTGTGAACCGCATGCCATTTGGAAATTGTTGCCAACGCCCCAGTGCCCCCTTAATGGCCAAGTCGCCATCAGCCAGCTTGTCTGTATGTCCTTCATTCTTCTTTATCCACTGTCATTAATGGTTTTCTCCTTCAAGCGGACGTTGTCGCGGACACTATCCTGCTTATTGCCCCGCTGAGGCTGCTCGCGAGCATTCGTGATAAATGGCTTCGCTATCGTCTTATGATCATCTTCTCCACCTGCATTGTAACAACCGTCGTATCTCTCGTTCATGCAGTGTACATATTAACTGCAGCAGGCGCGCCTCGTGTTATTATTTCGGCTCTCGTAGAGGTGCGAGAGTGCAACCATGGAGCCTTCCTCAATTTAGTAATGCTGACCTTTGTTTACAGGATCCTATTTCTTTAATCGTCTGCAACGTCCCTGTCGTAGTCGCCAGCATCGTACATCTAGGTGATGCGCAAAGACGGAGGGACGTTCCACTACCATCCCTTCTCATGTTCGCAACTTTGACGAGGCCTCCGGCTTCGACCATTGTTGCATACGAGCTGTCACAGGACATCTCGAATACGCATACCACCACCGCTACACAGAAACCAACAAGCTCAGATAAGATTAACCTTCCACAAACACCCCGTGTATCCGTCGAGAGCGTGGTCACCTTCGATGGCGGAAAGCGGCACCAGCTGATACCATGATCTCCCTGTTGGATTGTAACATTTTAACTTATTCTCATATGTTGTACTACATTGTACTTTAGGTGGGCTCTGAAACGGACAGTTCAGTAATTGGCGCCTTCCGGTGGGAGTAACATTCTGAGTCTTCGAATCCAAGGAGGAAGCCAATTCAAATTGAACGACCTGGACATCTGATTACTCAAGGGTGACGATCACGACCGCGAACACACCGCAACAGCACCAGAACTCGACATTTTCTTCAATCGCGGAACACAGAAAGGTAAAATTTCCAGATCCACATGTAAGGTCTGGACTTGGGGGGACCACAGCAGGGCAGCCTGGAGGTTAGTTTGGCATTACACCTGTAGTAGGAAGAGCAGGGAAAAGTTGAGACGGTCCATGTTGGTCATGGGTGCAGGTATTGGGTCAATAAGACAAAACGGTGTCTCCGCGATGCAAGAAATGTCGACGAGGGCGGTAGCAATGAGTAGATGGGAGCATTAAAATTATACTGAAGGTCCCATAATTAATGCCCCTCAGCGCCGTACTGTTCGATGCCCTGGAAGGAGTCTGAGCAGGACATCTTTGCGAGCTTATGGACTAAGGGCAATCAAGATGGTTAGGAGACGAACATTGTGGCGCAGACCTGGATGCCCTAACGATTGTGAATCAGCAGAAATATTTCGTCTGAGTGTGCCTGACGCCGACGGACGGACGAAGAAAGCAGATTTTTGATCATCTGAAGATTACGGAGAACGTTGATAGGTTGATATTGAGGAACCGGGAGGATGACGCCCAATGGAGAGGAGGGAAAAGATTTCGGAAACTGCCGAAGCGCTTCCCCACACGAAAACACCCACACCTTCATATCGATTCCACTTTTGCAACCCAGCCTGTAGAAGGCCTGACAACCAGAAAGGATAAAAATCTGCTGGGGTACCAACGAATGTTTTCCATCTGTTGAAGGGCTTTACATAACAGGATGTCAAATTTTCCACTGCATTATCTCGATTCTCAACACACGCGGATTCAGAGGGCTCTGGGGCTAGGCTCCGCCATCTTGTCGTGTGGTTCAACATATTAGATAGTTACGCCCCTGAATCGATGCCCCTTCGACTCGCTTTGTATGTCAGGATTTTTGCTCAGGTATATATTCTTCGACTCACCGCATGCCCAACTGGTGTACGCCCCTTTCACGATTTTCCCCCTAGACCATGCCAGTAGATCCTGGTGTGCAAGTCAAGAGTGCGTGTAAACCATTTGCATTGTCTGAGGCCCTCGATTTACATGCCATTTGTTGCAACAGTTACATCATCAGTTTGTTCCTCAGTCGCGGTCGCCTCAACGATATATCGCCTCATCATCCGAAGGAGGCGTCTATGGTTCGATGATGTCAGTGAAGATGGAATTTCAGAGAGTATGAATGCTTGCTCATTGACGCACAGGGCTGGGCTTTATTCTCCATGATTTCTTTAATCGTGCAAGTGATAGCGGTATTTCTGGATGTGCCTCATCCTCGTAAGCACCTGCCTACTCAAACCTCACAATCTCAGCGACTCATTCTCATCGTCAGAGCCATTGTCGCAAAAGGGCAAGGTTAGCCGTTACTACCTCATGGCTGTAACTTTTTACTGTGTAATATGGTTCGTCATGACTATATTTTGATCCTCCCAAAGTCTCTATTTTTACGTTCATTCTGTAGGCCAGCACGTCTCTCGATTTTGTTCTCTATGATCCGGATCAATCCCTTTCCAAAAAGACGTCGTCTTCTCATCGTTATTGCTGGTCTCTTCATCTTTGTCTGGATCATCCTAACAGCGCAACTATTTTGGGTCTGTGAACCAAACCCCCGTTGGAAACTTCGGCCAAATCCTCAGTGTCCGCTTAATAGACAGGTGGCAATTTGCCAACTCGTCTGTCCGTTTGTCCTTATCGTCATTTTGGTCTGCGTTCTGACTTATATCCTCCAGCCGATGTTATTGCGGATGCTATTCTGCTCATTGCCCCCTTACAGCTACTTGCCGTCATTCGCGACAAGTGGCTTCGTTATCGCCTCATAATCATCTTTTCTACCTGCATTGTGACAACAATTGTATCGCTGGTTCACGCCGTGTATATTTTAACCGAAAGTGGTACACCTAGTGTTGTCATTTCTGCCCTTGTTGAGGTGCGTCTCTCCTCTCCTTGCTGACGGTTTCTAAATATTTGCACTGTAGGATTCTATATCCCTCATCGTCTGCAATATACCTGTGGTCGTCGCTGGAGTCGTCCATCTAGGCGACGTCTCAATAGCTCGGAGAGAAGGCCGCCTTCCATCTTTCATCAAATTTGCAACATTTACACCCGCCACCACTACCGTCGTCGAGTCGCATGAACTATCAGAGGATATGTCCATCGCGCAATCCAGCAGTCCCCGGCAAGCCCGGAACTCGACGGAAGATATTCCCATTCAGAAGCCTCGACAATCCAATGAAAGCTCCGTCGATGCGAAGCAACTGCGCCGGCTGGTTGATGAGCCCTGATTAAAGGCTTGTCTAACTTATTGCATAGCATGTATCATCAGTTGTAATTTTACCACCCACTTAGAATTTTTGTATTGGATGTGTTGGTCGAGGACTGGGAAACGATATCCGAACTGAGATCGTTTCCCGATTTCCAACAACTACACAATCGTCGCGAATGTGCGGGATTGTGCGGGGATGATCTGGGATGATCCACTTTTTCGAACGAAGCGAACGCTTGTCTCCTCCTTCAAAGTGGCCGCCGCCTCGCTAAGGGACACGACCCTATCAACGCATCTCTCGTCACCATCCTTATCGCCTTTCCTGAGTCTCACGGTCTCACGAGTCCTTTATACATCCCTCCAGACCAGATGATGGACAGTGCATGGAATCTTGACTGGTGCACGTTCGGTTACCGGTGTAAACTCCAGCACCTAGGCTGCAGGGAGAGATACGAGATACGAACCAGCCCACGGCACATAAGGCAATCCTCCCCTGACACTGTACTGGTACTTACAAGATATACAAGTGTTTCATTGTTCATTGCAGAAGACGAAATCAACAGAGCGACCGCATCGTCTAAATAGTTTTAGTGCTCTTTCAACTTACGAGGGCCCTCCATCTCGACACCGGTTTCGAGCGCTTGCGTTTCTTGCCTTGCGCAAAGGCGTTCGCGCTTTTGAGATCACGGCCTAGCGGGTCTTCCTTCTTGACCTCGTATATCCGCACCTGGAGTGAGGAGCAGGCGTTTATTAAGCGAGAAAATACGTGGAGAGACCTGGTACTCACGATCCAATTTTCAGAAGTGAATGCTTCGTCGAGATAATCCAGTGTCGGCCCCACTTTCGGCATTTGCTGTTGACGCACTCGATCCATAGCCTGGCCGCCACCAAACAGTTCCGCGAATCTATCACCCAGAAATCAGTTCACCCCATTCTGCTAACGTATGAAAGAAACTCACCGATAATACGTCATTTTGTACATCAGACTGTTCCTCATTGCCGGTGACGCATTCTCATCGACCTTGTACTCGCCACGCGAGGTGAAATAGTTTGGCTCCTGGATCTCGTCAGGCCACACACCCTGTGCGATGCGCACCATCCATAGAAACTTGTTGATGTCGTCGCCGGAGTACCCGATAAGCCCACCGAAGATGACGAGCACATACTGCACGTCGTGTTTTCGGAGGATGGGGTACGCGACTTCCTCCGAACTCGACATGGCTTTTCCGACGGTGGCGATGTGTGCTGGGAATAGGAAGGATCACAAGTAAGTAATCACATTCGGAGGAGATTTAAGATGAAGGGATCGGTAGGGTGGATACCTACTGTTATTCCAAGTGTTGTTGTCCACCAACGTTGGACGGTCAGCCATCCCAGCAATCTGATATCCGTAATCCCACCAACTCATCACTACAGCGTCCTCCGGCGTGTTCTGCCTGAGCCAGTAATACGCCTCACGGAAGTCATCAATGATATGCTGGCTGCCATCAGGGTTGCTCGACGCGAGAACGACAGACGGAGACGAGTACGCGCTGGAAGTGACCCAGGTGCAGTGGAATACGAAGAATGCAAGTAGGCAGGTCGTGTTGAAGATGACCATGAGCCGCGTGTCGAGCCCGTAGATACCCTTAGGCTTGGCTAATCCCTCTTTCTTCGTCGCGGCGAGGAGGTGGCTGAGCGTAGACGTTGTTTCCGCAGCGGCAGCGGCAGCGGCCTTCTTCGACTTCTTGGTGGCAGCTGCGGTGGATCCATTGGCTCCAGGGGCAGCAGTGCTTGTCGTGCTGGCACCGCTCTCGCTTTTACCTTCATCCACGATGTCAGGCTCCGTGGGGTCAACAAAGGTGTCGAGGAGGGTGGACAGTGCGACGGCGGAGGCGACACAGACGACGGGGGTGAGGGTGAGCATGAGACGGACCATGACACCGGCAAAGTAGCTTGCCATAACGGCGTAGATGATCACGAAGAGATGCTCATCGCGGAGCTCACGGAAGCAGAGGAAGACACCAGCTGGGAAGAGGAAAATAAGGAACTGGAGATCCATGAAGAATGATGGCCAGGCGGTGGGCTGATGTTCTGAGACGGAAGCAATAATTGGGATGTATCTTGAAATTATGTCAGACGGAGGTGAAACTATGGACGGGATTAAGATAGACATACTTCTTAGCGTAACCCGTGTCCCACAGCGAGTAGAAACGGCCAGTCCATGGAGCGATCCATCCTTTGTATGTGAGCGCGCCAAAAGCGAAGGTTCCGAGTATACCAATTGTCACAACAGCAGCGAAAAGCAGGTTCTGGAATTGCCGGGAGGAGACACGTGAACGCACAAGCTGTGCGAATGCCACAATTTGAAGTAGGCCAAACACGGCTGCGTGCATGATAAGTCAGATGGCATAAAGTTTGAACAGAAGGACAAACCAAGAGCCGCCATGTGTTCGCTCGTCTTTACAGGTTGGAAACCGACGAACGGAACCTGCATGCTCGCGAGCGTGCCGATGGCGTACCACGATGAATAAGCTACATAGAGACGGCTGCTGAATCGTCCCATTAGGATTAAGACCAGTGCATGGAGAGGAATCATATTCGTAATGAAAACATAACCGCCTGTTGGAAGGGTTGGGTTTGGTTGATAAAAGTATAACATTCTGACGTACCCCACGCAGCGACCATGTAGAAGTAGAATACAGCGGCGATGGTGCCGAAAAGCGCACTTCCCTGTTTGAGTGCTTTGATCCAGCAGTAAAAGGTGAACATAAGAAGAAAGATGGCGATGGCCTCGTTGTCGTATGAGCCCGCGACTGAACGCGAGATGTATCCGGGAACGATGCCGATGAACGCAGCAGCGAGAAGACCTGCACTTGCGTCCTTCATCTCCTTCGTAAACCTGGTAATTGCATCAGACAAAGTTGGGCTGAACAGGAGGTTCCGTACATGTAAGTTGCCCAGGCCGTCAGGGCGCTAAAACCGGGAGCAAGGAGGACACAGATATTGCGAATATCGACGGGTAGGTTGATGGCGTGAAGCAGGTTGTATATAACACCACTGGTCGCCATCAAGCCGGGGTACACAGTACCACCAACGACACGACCAAGTGGGTACCACGCCGTGGGATCGAACCAATTCCAGAATTCCTGTACAATACACAGGTTACGGATCGAACCTGTCATCCTGGATGATCTTTTACGCACATAGAAACCCTTCGTTGCGAGAACTCTTGTTGCTCGACTTGTACCGACAATTCAACGCAAGCTATAAACAGAATGCTAAGTCCACTCACTAATTGAACCATGGATCGCTGAAAACGGCGTGTCAACGGCAACACAGACATGGTAAAGATGAATATAACTCACAACTCATGGATTATACTCTCAAAGTTGATTACAGCAAACAAACGCGAAGCAATAGCAGCACCAGATATCAAACATAGAGCGACAATTCGGATGAGCGAAGCAGTATTCGCGACGGTGGCAGGAGAAAGATTTGTAGGGAGCGGATAGGCCGTAGGCATGGCCGACGGTGGTAATGAGCTACTCCTCACTAGGATTTTCGGTCAGAACTGGAGGAAAGGTTGTCAACACCGTCGTAGAAACTGCAGAAATGCCAGAAATTCAAGCGGACGACGTGTCGATAGGATCCAAATTTAGATGCTGACAAAGCACTGTGGTCCGTGATCTGACACGCGATCGCCAAATTCCTTTCCGCACCTCCCACCGTCTAGCAAAATGCCTGCAAAACGCGTGCTCATAGGCTTTGGGGTCGACGTTGACGCGGTTGCAGGGTGGTAAGAGTGACCACTGTCATCATTGATAATTATTTTTTTTACCGAAGTCGCCATGAGGCTGGGCTCATACGGGGGAGAGGACTCGCCACTTGATATTTCGAGGGTATATAGCCTCTCTCGCGTCTTTCTTTTCCTTCCTGACCTTCCTTTTCGCTCTGTGCTGCAGGGTATATTTGCCGGAGAAGTTGGGACTCTCCGGTTGCTCAAACTCTTTGACAAATACAAACTCAAGACGACTTGGTTTATTCCGGGTACAATCGTAGCCTGGCCTTTCGCTTCTTATCTACTAACCCACCTTCAGGCCATAGCCTTGAGACCTTTCCAAAGCAGATGGAGGCAGTCAGGGATGCTGGGCATGAACTGTAAGCGCGCTGCACCACACTCGAAAGACGACTAAACATCGGGGTAGTGGGCTCCACGGGTATTCACATGAGGTAGGTGTAGAAAGCGCGAATTAATTTTACTCGCTCTGAAAACGCTTGATAACCTAGAACCCAGTAGCAATGAGTTTCAAGCAACAGAAAGACATCCTGGACCATACCTACCAATTACTGACGGCATTCAACCATGGGATACCCCCAAAGGTTAGTCATAGATAGCTTCATTCAGAGACGGCATTCATATCATTCACAAGGGAAGCGTCGCGCCTTGGTGGGAGACTAGCAAGGAAGGCACTGAGCTCTTGCTGGATAAGGGCATCGAATACGGTAGAGCTCTCCTTTTGTCCTGCGAGCGCAAGTCGACTCACCCGGTTTCTGAGACCACTCGAATATGGCTCACGAGTCAGTGTTATATGCTCGGTCCTATGAATGAGCTGATTTGTTTCATAGCTGCCAGGCGTACTACCTAAGAGATGCCGATGCTTGGACCAAGATCGACTATTCCGCCGATGCTCGGACATGGATGAAACCCTTGAAGAAGGGGAATGAAACTGGATTAGTCTGCATTCCTGCAAATTGGTTCGTCGTACCTGAACTATGTTGCTCACGATACCGACCCAGCGCGAAGGTATCTTGACGACCTCCCTCCCATGATGTGAGCCTTCCCTCGTTTGATAGGAACTTGCGGCCTCCTTCTAATGTGAAAATAGGTTCATCAAGTCAAGCCCCAACTCTCACGGCTGGGTATACACATGTTACAATCATCGTTATTACATCGACTCCACTCACTAAAAGTCTCTAGGTCAATCCGAGAGATGTCGAGCAACTCTGGAAGGATATGTTCACCTACTACTACCGGTATGATTTCTATCAAACCCATCCACTCACCGAGTACGCTGATAGGATTTATCAAGGGAGGAAGAAGAATTCATCTTCCCAATCACAATTCATCCAGATGTCAGCGGGTATGTCCAACCATTCCTATCTATCACACGCTCCAGTGAAGTCGCCCATCTCGACCCCAACAGCCGCCCCCAGGTCCTCCTAATGCTGGTAAGCTTGTTTCATTGCTTCTCACGACTCCACGCGTGATTCGTGAACCCGACAATCGCACGCTTATCATCAGGAGCGCTTCATCGAGTGGGTGAACACACATGAAAACGTGCATTGGGTTCCCATGATCGACATGGCGCGAGAGTTCAGAAGCAAGAATAAACCCACGCCGAGCGCCGCGATGCCTCGTGGATATGACGGGACTTGAAGGAAAGGTGATAGAACTTGAATTTTCATGTGTCATTTGTTTCATCTCACTTGTACAAATATTCTTGACCTTTGAATGAATGAAGCAGTCGTGATCACTTCTTTCTTTCCTCCGATTACTTTACAACTTTATCAAAGTCTTGTTCAAAGGGCAAGTGGGAGGCCGGGATTGCCGGACCGGCACTTCATTCAAACTCCCATCTTCCACTTTGACAATAGTCTCCCAACGTACCTTCGAACACTCAGCACGAAACCAACAAGCACCATGAGCAACCCACACTTACATGATGAGCTTGCCAAGTCCCCTGAAAGACTGACGGTGACCACCCAATACGGTCCTGTGATAGGAGGTCGTGCTGCAAATGGTGCTGCGGTATTTCTAGGTGAAAATAACATGAATCGGTGACCAATGAAATTAGAAGTTCTACATTGCTGATGGTGGACGTTGAATAGAGATACCGTACGCGTTGCCTCCCGCGCGATTCGAAGATCCACGGCCACTTCCGGACGAGTTTCGATACGAGGATAGAGAGTTTATACGGGAAACCAGGTGTATGTCATGGTTGGGAATCGTCTGTACAACTGAAGCTCTAATCAGGATTTCCGTCTGAGGACAGATTGCGTCCAACCCACAAACGATGGCCAAGCACGAGGTGAGGGTACCCAAAGCTCCAAACGCATGAGTTCCCCTGAAAGTTTAACGCCTCTAGACACCCCATTTGAGGATAAAGTTGGCTTGGGGACCCCTTCAGAGGACCCGTATGTTATTTAAATGTTGAAAATTATTCCATAGCTTATTTACATGGCAAGGCTCTTCCTCAACATCGTTACGCCACCCTCCTTCCCATCTAAATCAGGCTTCCCAGTCAAAGTATACATTCATGGCGGGTGGGCTGAACACTTACCGTTAAGTGTCGCCATAGAATTTGCTCACGGATCTATCGTAGATTTCTCCAATTTGGCTCTCCACATACACTTGGCTCCCAAGCGCAATACGTCGCAGCTGCGCGCGATGAGGTTTGGGTAAACATCGGATATAGACTATCAGCATTTGGTTTCCTTGCCAGCGACAAGCCGCAGTTGATGGGAAACTATGGCTTCAAGGATCAGTGGATTGCTTTGGAGTGGATAAAGGAAAATATTGCTGTATTTGGAGGTTAGTGTTTTTGTTTCTGTTCTTGGTTGTTTTGAAGCTCACGAAAGCATCCAGGAAACCCAGACGATATTCAGGTGACTGGTTTATCTGCAGGTCAGTGACAATTTGTTACTTCAAAGCAAGAGTCAAGAGTGCGAGGAAATAATCGATGTCCAATGTAGGGGCCCACTCAGTACACCAGCTGCTACACCGCGCCTCTCATCTCCCAGAAGGCCAGAATGCACCATTCACCTCGGCGGTATTACAGTCCAATGCGATTTTGTTCGTCCTCGTCCTCCATTAAATCAAACCCGTTCTCGCTCGCTTGCTCACGCGACTAATACAGAACCACGCCACAGACCCCAGAAGAACACAGGCAACAGTTTAACGCTTTATGTCGAGCACTCAAACTAGACCCGGATGCACCAGATATTCTCGCCATTCTACGAGACCCCGTAAGAACCCCCTGGTCATCGATCACGCATGTCATCGAAACAGATATTCTCGGCGCATACGGCACATTCCGCGGGTGTCTGAGCGATGATTGGATACCCAGCTCTCCAGACCCAATGGCCTGGCAACGCTCAGGCGGCTTTGCGAGAGAACTCCGGGAGCATGGGGTGCGAAGTATCGTTGTCGGCGATGTGTCAGAGGAATGGTATCTCTATTCCATCGCGCACCCAATTCAGACCACAGGAGATATTTATCCGAATCTGAGGAGGTACTTCCCGGAAAAAGTTGTGAATGGGTTTTTAGACAACTGGAGAGAGTTGGGAGAGGATGCAGAGAGCGAGGAAGCCCAGAAGAAGTACGGGGAGATATTGAGTTGCGGGCAGGTATATTTGCCTGTGAGGCTGCTTGCTCGGGATTTGCAGGAGGCTGGGTTTCCGGTTTTACGATATACGATCCAGTGGACCCCGGAGCAGACCCGTGTCAAAGGTGAGGAAAATAGTATTTACATTGAGCGCATGCTAATGGGTTCTGCGTAGGCTATGTTACGCATGGCACCGACCGGTCGTTATGGGTACTCAGAATACCGACGCTCGAGCCTGATCAGATTGACGCAGCAGAGAGGTGGTTGGAGAGGATCGACAAAGAGACCAAGGAAGTCGAAGTCCTGGGAAAGCCAGCGCGTGATGTTAGGCATGGGTTAACTCTTGGAGAAGGCAGGATTATTGAGTGGAGAGACGACAGCAGGTGGGATGAGATTATGGTGTTGCGCAAAATTCTTCCTGGTGAAAGGTGAAGTTTATTGTTCCGTTCTGCTGACATCCTAGGCATAGCATAGCAAGTTGGCGTTAAGGTGTTGATTATTGAAATTCAAAGCATCACCACATCACTGGATTGTGACGGAGGCTCTAGATGAAAGGGATAAGAGAAAACTTTGGACCTTGAACTTTTTGGATGAGGAAGTCTGTTTAATCTTGGTGGTCATGGCGAATACTCTCAAATAAAACCAAACAAAGCGTCACGGACAGTGGTTCGCCCATCACTAAATTGGGGAGATTCTGACAAGCCCAGACCAGCCTGCGGAATTTGATACCAGTACCGCCAGGTGTTGAAAGCTTCCAGTTGCGCTGACCTACACATACGAGCGCACCCAATCGCATGTCGACTTGACAATCCTGGTAGTTTCTCGCAAGATAATGGCATTTTCCAATCACCTCATGAGATAATGGTAGCTGGCGGGACCTTGAAATTTGCCACAACCTTGAGGAACAAAGACAATGCTGTACAATGTATTGCACAGGCTATCGCACCTCCTTGACTGCTGGAAAGTGAACCGGCATCAACCTGTACGATACATACCACATTATACTGCTCTAGATTAGCTGGGAATACTACATCAGGAAAAAACACCGGCGCTACAGCTGCTATCTCGCTAGCCCTATGTTTTATAGTGCTATGTAGTGCTACAAAACATGGGGCTAGCGAGATAGCAGTTATAGCCAGCATGCTTTTTCCTGATGTACTTTCAAGCGGAGCTTTGGAACGGTCAGAAAACAGATGTTTATTAATATCTTTTGGCTATAGCTGTATCTACGAATGCCCGGGTACGCATGCGCAGTGATTACACGTCTCGCTGCGCAAGGGGAAAGCTTGGGGTCAAGCCCGTTGTACTGCCTGACCCACGATGGAGCGTCTGTCAATGCAAATACAAGCTGAAGAAATCATTAATGGGGATGGTCGATGCAGCATTGCAGCAAACACGACAAACCTGTAAGTATGTGCTCCCAGCAGTCTGCCGAAGAATGGGTTTGGTACAGTATTTGAGTTGAAGGGAAGAAGCAAGGCAGAAACGTCAAGACACGTCAGATTAGATAAGATCACATTGGTCACGAACGCACGCTGGTTGATTTCCCCCTCAGACTTGTTGAACAAGTCCAGGTCAGTTTCCTCGGGCTCTGGGAACTCGTGCTCGCTCTGAATGACGAGATCTCCTCACCAGATGCTGGCAGAGTGATGCAAGACTACCCTGTAATTACAAGGTTTAGGTCTTGCACATTCAGCTGTAATTACAGTCTAGCCGAGATGCAAGAATACCTGTAATTACAGGCTACGTCAATTTCATAATGCTGTTGCTCACGGTACCTGTAACCTTATGTGTGTCCTTACATAAGACTCCCAGCCACCTCCCAAGGCTATACACAGCCCGGTATGCCGACGTCGGCGGCTTGGCGTAGCATCTCAAGTGCGGCGGGATAGGCGGGATGTAACCGAGACCGTCGAATTATGGCGTACGTATGTGTCTATCTATATACGGGGGACGGCAGTCCATAGTCTATACACTTGCACCAGTGCCTCCTTCAACATCCCCTCCTGCAGCCTCTCCCTCTCCTTCCCCTGCTTCCCTTGCTGTATCTATTTCCGCCTCCTCCTGGCGCGGTCCAAATATGGATGGCGCGCTGGCGAACGCTTTCCGCTCCACAAGCGCCCGCTGCCATTCTCGGTCCTCACCACCGTGGTTAGGCACCAGCTCCTGCTCCCTCGCATCCCTGCTATTGCAGGTAGCTGGGGGCACAGGAGCAAGCGGGGTATGAGGAGGACAGGTAAGCACGGCGTTCTAGGGGAGCTGAATGGCTGGTTGACCGGGCGACGGCGGAGAAGCGACAGAACAGGCCGGCCTTGGGGATGCCCAGCACGCCAGCATCTGGGGAGAGCAGGGTCGTGTGTGGGGCGCACGCTCATTGGACGATGCGGCCGGGTGGAGGAAGCTGCAGGGGCCCAGCACCGAGCAGCGCTCCACCGGCATGCTCGTCCTGGGGCACCCAGCCGGCCCACCAGCCAAATGAATGGCACAGTGGGAACACCCTGCAGGGGGGCTGGGCGTAGGGATGGGCGTTGCTGCTGGGACTCGCTATGGCGTGGTGTGGCGGCGTTGCAATTTGGGGTGACAGCGTTGCAGTGTGTTGGTGCCGTGCGGCACATGGCCGGGGGCGGAGCATGCAGGCCTCTTGCTACGGGCATCGCTAGGGAAAAGGGAATGGTAGCGGACAACGAGTCAGTCTCGTATCAGAGGGAGGGTTGGCGCTGCCACGTACCCTGCGGGTCTCCCGCTGCACGGATCTCCCGGCATCCCTCACGTCGTCCCTTACTTCTCGAGTATTGCCTCCGGTATTGAAAAGCCGTCTCGCATCCATCTGGGAGAGGAGGAGGGCCGAGTGTCGCCGTTCGCGTGCTCGAGTTAGAAGTAATCTGCAAAATAAATGAGCGGTTAGAATCACTCAGATTACTCAAGATATGTAGAGAACGATAGGAACGACTTACTTTTGAACATTCTGGGCCCATACGGGCAGCCAGCGGGGGGTGGGGATGAGGAGGATGGTGGGGAAGACGAGGCTTGAGTGACGCGCGTCGCTCAAACCAAAAATCGGGCGATGCCGAGCGCGTTCCCACGGCTCTTCCTGGTCGTAGTCGTCCACAACGGAGGCTCTCCCTTCACGATCCCCGTATTCCGATGCTGATCGAAGCATCGGAATATGTTACTGAAGAGATATAACTACACTGGGCCCATATCCGGTGCGAAAATACCAAATAGATGTAACGTTATGTTGTGATTACTTGCTCTCAGGTTCAAATTCACCCGATTTTGAACGCATTTCGAGGACTACAAGAGATCCACATTGGTTAAATACAATCGGATACATGTAGGACATTCGGAGAGTATATATAGTGGAAACTTTTAGAAAAAATCAGAAGCATCCCTGTACCAAGCATATGATACAGTTGTATGAGCACTTAGAACCCATATCAATAGTGTCCAACTACCGTAAATATGACCTGTTTCGACGTATTTCTAGCCTCCCTCTTTCCACAACCTCTCGGGACCAAAAGGAACAGTAGTATATGTCAAAGTACATCTCCTAGAATGTCCTCCCACCCTCCAAATAAAATTTAATCAAGTCCTGGGCTTATGGTAGGCAAATTGGTGGAAACTTTTCACCTCAAATTTTATTTTAGATTTGGATTCTATTTCTCTGGCACTTTTCAGAACACCTCCAGTTTTGTAATTTGACCCAGGGGAGCCCAAGGTATTCACTGAAGAACATGCCAAAAGTACATATGTATATCTAGCATGCCCAGTTCTTGATAGAATTTACTGGGACCTGTTTCAGATAACTTATATGGATGTCTCATACATCCCTTCCAGCTCAGATTATTTATAAATGTTGAGAGAGCCTGCCAGGAGAGCCACCGATGCTGCTTGGGGCATTGTTTACATCTATTTATTTCTGGTGCTCCAAGTTCCGCCCATGAATATCTCTACATCCGTGGCACATTTTAATATGGTTTAACTTTGAGGATGTCTATATCATGTAGATACTGTACATAGCGTAGCTTTACGATCTGGAAATTCAACATGTGGTGCAGGAATTACCATCCGATCTCACACCGGGAGTTGTTTACATCTATTTACTGGCCGCTTCCGGAGGCGCGAAACTGGGCGCGTCATCCAAATCCAGCGCCGCCGATCCACCCATTCCACCCCGACTGTGAGGAGACTGTGCTATAAATAAAATGTGTTACTATGAATAGATTTTTCTTACACCCCGTTTGAGCCCAGGAACGCGCTCCTGCGCGCGCTATTCCGGAATTACTGCTCTGGAAGCCCAAATGCAGCATTGTTGCTGGTTACTTACCAAGGGCGTCATCCATCAAAGGTAATGCCGGAAAGGGATTGATCAGAATGGTCCAGCCCATCATTTGGAACAATCCAGGTACCCAATACCACCGCTTTAGGTACACCTGTAATTCTTGCAAGACGCTTAGGCTGTAGTTACAGCAAATTGTGCAAGACTCTATTCCCTGTTATTACAGGTATGTAATGCATGATTCTTACAGTACTGCCTGGAGGACCAGTTTTGACCTTCCCCAACTCCACCACTGACTTCCGATCTCTGAAATATTTGCGACTGTGCTCTCCGCATTCGCTACGCCCACCGTATTTTATTACCCCGAGGTTTTTATCCAGCCGTGTGGAGACACTCGACCTCGTAGGCAGTACTCATATGTTGGACTATTTTCGCCTCCCTGGGTTGCGCACTTTGAGCATAAATTATATGTTCTCTAGCGTGCAATCCATCTTCGAGATGATACAGCACTCATCATGCACACTCACGTCCCTCACGCTCACTACGCGTGCTTTTACGGATGAAACTATGATTGCAGTTTTTCAGGCGACTCCGGCTCTCACTTCCCTTGTGCTCAGTCACCAAGAGAGTAACACCACAGACCGTCTTTTGGATAGGCTTACTGTGAAGCACGACCTCCAAATCCACACAAGCCTTCTGCCAAAACTCGAGAGACTGAGTGTCCGGCTGGGTGACGGCATCACTTGGTCGGACATATCGTTTCTTGACATGATTAAGTCGAGATGGTATGGTATATCATCCTGCTCGATCGCGCCGACGGGCTGCATCTCTCGCCTGAAGGCGATTGACATCAAGCTTCCTCATGGTCAATGTTTTATGATTTCTGATATCCTCGCGAATTTACAAACAGAAGGCTTGGAAGTGTCGATTACCTACAATTAGCTTCTCTGCTGATATTGCGACATCTTAAAGTTACACCCTTGCTTACAAGACGTTCGGTTATTCCCAGCAACACAAAGAAACTGACCGCACGCTGGAATTGTAATTGTATTTGTCAAGGCATCTGAAAAGTACTAGGAATTTCGCACTTCATATTTCTTCGTAACATTCGACTATATTCTGGGTAGCCTAGGCGAAGTCAATCCATCCTAATAGGGGTGCCCGTAATAAGCCAGAAGGTTATTGGTCCCACCACAAAATTGCGTAGCATCGCCCGTGCAGGGAATGTTACATGCAGCATTGGGTCGATTTTCACCCAATGGGAGCTTCCAGAACGTCTTGGCATCACACCCTAGATGATACTCAAGGCTCAGTGAAAATCGAGAAAAGGTTACGCAAGACGATTTACAGCATTCTTGTCCGTACCGCAATCCTGCAATGTAATATCCCCCAGCCCTGCATCCATTGATACAATTCTCCACTGTCATATTTTCGATGGAAATTTGAGGGACGGGTGGGAACTTCAGTTCGTTGAGGCCGCCACTGTGAACATATGTACATCAGAAGCTAAATTACTAATACCAGGAAAGACCTACGTGAATGAATTGTATCTGAAGGGGAGTTACTTTGAGTACATAGAGATGCTAGTGCACGACATAGGACAAACCTGTAGCAAAGACCTTCATAAACATCATTGAAATAGCCTGAATAGCCACCGTAGGAGTAAACGGCCTTTGCTGGGCCCACGGTATACGGAAGGTCTCCATTGTGGTAGATGTTGATCGCACCAGCGCCTCCACATATTTCGTCAGGGTTCCCAGAGCACGAAAAGCTGCACCCAGACTCTGAAAGGCCGTAGTTGTATAGAATCGCATTTCCACAGACTGGATCCCAAAGGTGTCAGTATAATATACTTACACTGAGACAATTGGGCAACGAACAGCATTCGCTTCCGAACTCGACTCCACCGAGTGGATACCCAGCAGCAGAGCAAGCGTCGAGGCACGTCTCTACTGTATTCGTAGACGAACCACCCATTGCTACGTGGAGAGTACGGTTGACAGGACTATCGCTGTATATAGCAAAGTACGATCAATCCTGTGGTTGGATGGTCGACGAAAATAAGCCTTACACCCAGCAGCCGAGCGACGTCCAAGGCCCATACGTTGCAGGTGGATCGCGGGGAGTGACCACGGCTGCCTACAATATTGAGCTCTATCAACTGGATTCTGCAAAGAGGATAAATAGGACAGACTGCCGTAAGTGAGATGAGAGCGTATAGAACATATCCCAGGTATATCATGGCTCGAAGGAGGCTTCAACGAAACCTTGGGCTTGCAGTCATGAAATACGGCCACCTTTTATAAGAATATTACTTCCGGAGTCGGACCATGGTGACGTAACCCTTGTTGGGCGATTGAACTTAGAGCGGGAGATAGCTGAGGTCGTGGTACCGTAATTCATATGAAAGAACAGCCTTGCGTCCAGAGAATAATCCCTCGATTGACGTTTTGTTGACAATTGACAACGTCGCGTTGACCGTGGCAAACGGACCTTGAAATTGTGTCACTCCGCCTAACTCCGCTGCTGTACTTAGTGACTCGTTCATCGTTCAGTCAGTTGGTCTTCCTCGGCGCTCATCGCTGAATATTCCATGCCCAAGCCTCCAACTGGTTCATATTTGCCTGCTAGTTGATCGTTCTCAGGAGGCGTCGCTACCACAGCTTCCAGTTATCTATGATGCGGCCAGGCAGAATAAACAGACTCCAAGACGACGGTGGCCAGTGGCCAAAGAAACATCTCATCTCCACATTCACGATTTCTTCACGTTCCGCCGGCAATCGCAGCTAACGCCGTCGGATTCGTTTGGAATTGTTTCTCTCAAGCTTTCACGAGACTTTGGTGCCTTAGCTGCCGATGGACTGCCACTGTGCCTGGCGCCCTTTGTCGACGCCTGCTGAGGCCTGAATATTTTTAAATCGACATGTATCATTTGATCCTGAGTGGTGATCATGAGCTACCTGGACTAGAAGCCCACTTCCACTCACGCAGGGGTCCGGTACTATCTCTATCGCAGGCCTCTCGAATGCCTACCGCTGCCAGGCTGAGTACCGTCGCAGCCAATGTGCATCTCGCGGATGTATGTTCTACGCACGCCGGACATATGGACCGAGTGATGGCCTCTCTACTTATTTATATCTCATCGATCCGTCTTTATAGGTCTTCCTGTCAAAATCAAATGGCAATATCGCCATGATCTTGCATATCATCCCAACTCTCTAAAAATATTGTTCTATTGGGACCTCTCTTTCTCCACTGTAAGATCGCAAGTACAATTTTCGCGCTCGCTCAATCCTCGCTGATTATTTCGAACGCCGTTCACGTCGCACTCCAATCTCCACTAACATCATAATCTGGGTCAAGGGATTCAACATCCAGTCACAGTCAGTCTAGGAACGGCCGAACGAGAGATCACCTCATTTTTTTGTCAGAGTGAACGAGGCCGAGGACTTTCTCTGTGGAAGGGTTGAACGGTCTTTCCCACAGAACTCTCGCATCGGGTATTA
The DNA here is from genome assembly GCA_013433165.1 of Hypsizygus marmoreus. Classification (NCBI taxonomy): domain Eukaryota; kingdom Fungi; phylum Basidiomycota; class Agaricomycetes; order Agaricales; family Lyophyllaceae; genus Hypsizygus; species Hypsizygus marmoreus. The sequence continues at coordinate 376,381 of CM024089.1, read as the reverse complement.
ACTTGCATGGGACCTGCTGTTTAACAGGTGTTCTTAGCTTCCGCCGCCACCAACTTTCTGGAAGTAGCCTTTCGCCTTGTGACCAACGCCTCGGACCATAACGGTGGTGCAACAGAGTATCGCTCTCACCCCGCCTGCTTGTCCAAACCAGAAATCCAATCGTTGGGCCGGATACCTCCATATCAACTCACTTCTCGAGTATGATCCTCTCTTCATGCATTCTACCATCGTCTTTTGCTTTTGGTGCCTTCGTTTCTCATGCTGTTGCTTAGGGGGCGGTCGATTAGCTCCATGGTGCCACATTATGAACAGCTTTTACGTGATGGCTAGCCTGCACTGTTTCGACGTTACCCAAAGGTTATCGTGCGTTACCTTGGGCTTCCTCAGACATCCTCCATCTTTCTAGAAATTGCGAAGCTAAGGGTGTACGAAGTGCGCGAGGCTCTATACGTGATGACTAGGATATAATAGCGCCAGTTGTGCACCGTCGTTTTCTCGCATTCCATCCAACTTCATCAAGTGTGAATAGCAAGTGCGCTGGCACGTCTCTTCCAATGAGCCGGTAGTTGACTGATACTTGTCCAGAAACCTGACTTCGCCTACCATCAACGTCAGTCCAAGACGATCCAACGATGTAAATTTCACTCATTGGGGACCTAGAAGCCGATGTCAACCACTAACTACCGCTTGCTTTCACAGGACAAACGCAAAATCGATCTATGCATTTGCCTTCCTCCTCACCACCTTACTCAGCGCAAACCCGGCGAACGCCGCCCCTCCTACACCCAAGTACACTTGCCAACTCCGTTGTTACCTTGGCCCTCCTCCGTGCCCTCCAGGCTGGCATCCGAAAATTGCTGGACTGTGTTGGACCTGTTGCACTGACTACTAATGGGGAGATATCAGAGAAGGGAGAATGCTGGAAACTATGTTTGGCATTCAGAACAAGCCGTACTCTCGCCATATTCATTAACTGAGGAGTGGATTAAGTTTCCCAATTTCTGCTTAAATCATTTCACTCCTTATCCCAAGCTGCCCCTTCGTTTCCAGCAAAACAAAAATGACCGCCTCCACGCAGACACTGTCGGACTCTGGTGTCCTTGCCGGCTACCAACTACGCCCCTCTGTCTGGAGCAAATACCGCACGCGATATCAATACTCTTCAGAGCTAATCAAGCAACTACACTGAGGATTTTGTTGGAGATGTAGAACTATCATACGTTCGTCGAGAGTCAAATAGAAGGCTCTCAACCGTATCCTATACACTATTTTCACGAATCTGCCGCAGAAGACTATGCTTTTTGATTCCAAAGCTTTTTCAGATGCCTGGATTTTCTGAACCGAAAGCGCGGAACAGAAACTCTTCCCTGCTTCCGGCCTATACAAACTAAACTCAGCCGCCGACCAATTTCGCTTTGGGTAAAATGCATTCAAAATTATCTAGTTACCAGCCTGCGTCCATACCTTCCCAAGTTTAAAGATGCTCGCCCATCGCCGCCTACTATCTTCTTTACGCATGGTGTAAAGAATTTGACATCTCTTGCCGCTCTATCGCTCGAAGGTCAAGCGAGCTAAGCCATCTCTAGGCCTCATGCTCTTGTGGGGCATTCTTCCTACCTACCTCCTTCGATTCTAGAATTCTGGAATGCTCGAAACTCAAAGGCCATGCGTCAGCCGGTGGACCATATTAGATGGAAAGGATAGTAGGGGAGCCGAGCTACACGGGAACTGCGAGCGAGCCCCAGCATCTCGTGAATCGCGCCACATCCCCGATGTACCTCGCCAGCAATAAACTCACAGCATCAAACTCGACCTTCTGAGCACGTTGTCGTTGAACATTAAGCATTCAACCGGTGCAAGTAAACCGTCTATTTTGGCAGTCTTTCTTTCTCTATATAGGCAAAGTCATGTCTGTCACCTACGGCCGGACCAAATTGATGCACTCACTCGCCTCCCTTCTTGTCACTTTGCTCACTGCGAACATTGCTAATGCTCCGCCACCTATCCCGAACAGCATTCGCATTCATCTTTGCTTTAGCGAGACCCCCGCCTGCGCTCAAAGCTGATGCTCAGCGTTTTGTTGAGCATTGTTGAGCCTGTTACAAGGGGGACGAGTACTGAAGGGCAAGTTACTGAGATTGGTTTGAGATGCGTTTTCTTGACAAAGGGGAGATGAGGTTTGTGAACTACGTATTTGTACCGCTGTTGCCAACTAGCTATCCAGACATAAAACACACCTCCTTGCATCGTTCATCAGGATCCTGATATTAAGCCGCTATATTCTGTCTTCGCTTCCGTCTACGGAATAGGTGGATCCTACCCGACCTATAATAATGATCATACCCGAGGTTTTTAATTCGTCGAAGACATCGCCGTAAGTCGATTGGCGATTGACGAAACAAAGACATCTGAGCCCATTGTTCGATGAGCGGAATAACGGTGTTGAGATGAGCCAAGTGGAGAATGCAGAGATTAGGGGAAAGATGCAAGTCCAGGGCTTGATACCGGCGGTCCAAAGCATTTAGCCAACACCAATACCGAGACCGTAAGTTTTAGTTGTGGTTTGCATCGACCAGAAGAACGCAAAGAAATTCTAGCCTCGCTCGCTGGAGAGATTGAGGTCAAGTATCATATGTTGCCCAGTATTTAGCCTCCAAGCTCGAGGGAAAAATAATTCTGTTACGGCCACCGTGGGCGTCGAAGGCGAGATAGTGCGATCCTTCAGTGATACCATTCTATCCGGAGAACCACAATGGTGGTATAAGCATCCGGTACTGTCTGGGACCGGTTTCAATCATCGAGGGTGTCGTTGCCCCGGATCGTGCGTGCGACCGTCTTATATTTAGAAATTAGGACCACCCCGAAGACCAGGAGTCGAAAACTCGCAAAGCAAGTAGATTTTGGTCCTCGTATTATCCTGACCAGAGAGAAGAAAGTTCTGTACGGATCCAAGAGCCTTCTAACGAAAGAGAACAGTGATTCACGTTGTGGATGGCGATGATATGATGGTTGGGAGCAAAGAGCAAAGTGGCTGTGACCTCGGGAATCGGCTACCAAAGTTCGGATTGACCACGTCAGTGCCTTCATAATGCCACGTTTACCACATAAATATCAGCCTGTACTGGAGAGCTCATTCTTCTGATCACTAAACATCCCAAACCTATTGGATTGTTGGATATAAGTTATGTTATCTCCTCCAATTCACATCGTTGCACTAGCGCTAGCGTTGGCGCCTTCATTGGCGTCAGCAGCCATTTTTCCTCGAGACACACTTGTCAAGATGCTGGACGCGAAGAGTTTTAGGCAGGCGATGAAGGCAAACGTACGTCGTAACTGCAAGTCTATTGTTTAAGTGTCTAATTTGAATTCGCATCAGCAAACGAGCATGGTAGCGTTCGTTGCGCCATGGTGTGGTGTGAGTCCAGTTAGCCCGCTGATTCATTTCATGATGCTAACGGCCGTTTTATAGCACTGTCAACGCATGGCACCAGAGTACAGTAAAGCTGCTCTGGGTCTGCACCCTCTGCTACCGGTATACGCCGTCGACTGTGATGCCAACGAGAACAAGCGTCTTTGCGCAGAACAGGTAAGATATTGATGCTATCGACGCGTACCTTCAACTCACGCTGCCCAGGGCGTCAAAGGGTTCCCCACTGTCAAGGTACGCACATTAATTAACCCGCCTCACCTCCATAATCTCACCCAGCTCCCAGCTCTTCCCCCGCGGAAACCAACTCGGGTCCATGACATACGACTCGGGCGAACGCACCGCTAGCGGGTTCTTCTACTGGGCCTCACGACGCATACCCAACGCGGTCACGAAACTGTTTAAAGTGGAGGAAATCAAGCCGTGGGTCGAAAAGGTACGTGCCGAGCATCCCTCTCAAATTTCCGGTATCTGACTCTCTCATCAATGTAGACCGTGAGCAAGAACCGCGTGCTTCTCTTGACGAAAGACAAGAAAGTCCCGCTGCTCTGGAAAGTGCTTGGGAACAAGTACAAGGACCAGCTGGAGCTCGGCACTCACCGCGATCGCAAGGGCAAGTCGTCCGTGGCACTGGATCTGGAGGCAGGAGAGAAGAAAGCAGCCAAGGTGTTGGTCTACCCTGCCGGATCAACCAAATTCGTTCGATACGAAGGTGTGTCCGTTCCTACCATTTTTTTATTCTCCATCTGACTCCCTTCTTAGGCATCAACAAGTTCGACTCGCTCTCCAAATTCTTCGATTCCGTCATCGACGGCACGGCGGACCTCACGATAATCAACGAGGAAGCCAAGGCGGAGGAGTTTGTCCCCGACGAGAAGGAGCTCGAGATCGAACGGAAGCAGGAGGCGCAGCGGATTGCGCTCGCACACGGCGGATTTGCAGATCTCATCGATTTTGAGAAGCTGGTAAAGGAGGGTGCGGGTGCGGACTACCACGACGTGCATGGGTACCCTGGGATGATGGGCTCGCCTCCCCCGCCCAAGAAAGCGGAGGAGAAGAAAGTGGAGGTGCCGGCTGCTGAGCAGGTGGTGTTGGAACAGAAAAAGGAGGTTGCGCCCCCGTCTGCAGGCAAGTGTTCCCTTGCGGAGGATGGACCTGGCGCAGAGCCTCCAATGGACTGTGAGCCCTCTAGCGTGGAGAAGGTTGTTGAGGAGAAGAAGCCAGTGGTAGTAGGTGGTACTACATGTGGGCCAGCGGAGGAGGGACCTGGTGCCGAGCCTCCGATGGAGTGTGACCCCCCGAGCGGGGAGACGCCGTCTAACGGTCACCCAAAGGATGAACTGTAGTTTCTGTTTGCACTTTTAGGGCCTCTTTAGTATTTATTCATGTCATTGGAGTTCTCAGCTCTGCGTCTTTGTAGTTAGTTTGCACCCGCCATATTTGCAGCGTCGGGGAGTATTTGTATCACACAACCAGAGAAGAAAATACAAATATCTGCATTAACCATATCATAATGTCCCGGGCTAGGTGATGGATGATCTAACCGCACAGAGATACGGAAAGTCGACGTGCACAGTGGAGATGGGTGTGCAGAAGAAAGAGTAGGCTCACGTGATCCTCGTTCGCATTTTGTAAAATCTGAAATCGTGTCAAGTAGTATTTGACCCTTGCTTTAACCACCACTTTCTTCCTCTTTCATTCATGCTACCATGCCCTCCGTGGATCTACGCGTCAATTCAACCCTCAAGATCGAATTTACACCTGCGAGAGCATCGACGGCGGCGCGACAATCACTTACCGCTGTCGTCTCTCACGCGTTCGCTCCGTTTACAATGTCGTCAATTCTGCGAGTCTCCCTGAGGCCATCTCAGTCCGTCAGCGATGTTTCCGCTCCATCAGAAGCCATTGTAAAGCTGTATGACCGCCGCTGCATGGCCAATATACGTGGGATGTATGGCGAGAAAACGCCACACGATGCTTTCAAAGAGCTGGCGTACAGGCAATACCTTGACGATGCCCGGCAAGACAAAGATTCAGCATGTAACTTTGACGACCCGTTATTTTTTGAGAAGCGGGACGTCTCTGATGGCGAGTTCGAAGGCTACATTGAGCATCAGTGTCGCCAAATGTTTGACGCAGAGTGTTCTACCTACCGACATCTACTAGAACTGGAGGGCCAGCTGATTCCTCGACTCTACGGCACCGTCGAATATATACCGCCTCCGATGATAGCCAACAATGGCACAGAGATCGCGATGGACGCGATTCCCGGCATACTCGTCGAATATATACCTTCCATCACCCTTCGGAATCTCGTGCAAACCTGGAGGACACTAGATCCTCCATTGTCTCTTGACATTCTATGTTCCATCGCCGACTCCGCGACTGCAGTCATCGAACGCATCTCCGATTATTCCGTTCTCAATGAGGATGTCCGGCTCGACAATTTGCTCGTGCGGCAGCCTTTATTCACCGGAAATGCTAGTAATAATGCTTCTATGGAGAATCTCGTCCCGAACCCATGTGTCTTGATTGACCTAGCCCAGTGTCGCTTACGTCGGGAGGACGAGACAGACGAGGATTGGAGAGCAGTCAAGTGGAGCCAGGATGAGGCGGGTGCGATTGGCTTTGTCCTTGCCGGTTTGATCAACAAGCATCTCGGTGAGGGTGTTTGGACGTATCAGAGAAGTATGCGGTACTATCGTCCTCTCGAGGAGTCGGACGATGCTCATACGTGGTAAGGCGGACGACTGTATCAACTGCCCATATCTGTATTGAGCTCTCCTTGTACAGCAAATCAGTCCTCGTTCAAAATCAAGTCAAGTACCTCTAATCTCTGTACTGCCCATCCTCGCAACAGTCGCAACAGTCGTAGGCACTGGATGCCAGCCTATGGGGCATCTGGGTATGCGGTCAATATAGTACGCTTTGCAAACGGAGTTCAGCAATGGTGATGCGGCACCAGCGACGCATGCCACTCTAAGCAAAGTGGCGAGAAGGAAGGTTCAAGGCGATCGAAATTAAATGCAAAATCCTTGCCAACAACGAAACTCGGAGGTGAGATCAGGCTCATACCATGAAAAGCAAGTCGCACTGACGTACATCTTTCAGTCGCGCGAAGGAAGTATGTTGAACAAGAAGATGTTTGTAGGTCGACTTTTATTTAGTTACACAGCGACTCATCATGCATCAGACCTGAGGCTATCTGATATATTCGAACTTGCTCCCAAGTTCTGCGTTTGCTCGGTTCTGAGAGAGGTACGTGAGGCGTTGGTCACGGTCTTATACACCCAATAATGGGGTTGTGAATATTTAGCTTTGGGGCTTGGAACTACCTATTTCCCTACTTAAAACACATTACAGCGGAGGTCTCACCACGCTGAGTTTTCCTCCCATTCCCCAAATTCCCATGGAAAGCATGACTGTGGAGACGTGCATCGACGCATGCAAGGCCGGCGGTTATTATATTGCTAGATTACGGTACGGGCAAGAATGCTGTGAGTTGTCTTAATGACTCCCTCTTTGTCTACTGAGTCTGGTTACCATCTAGGGTGTGACGCTAAGACGTGGTGGAAACGATCATTGGGTGAAAGCCGCCCTGATTCTGTTTGCACTATTCCCTGCATGGGAAATGCTACTCAGTTCTGCCGGAGGACGCGTCCTGGCATATTAGGGGATACCTTAAATGGCCTCCGTCGAATTAGACCAAGTCATCCAGAGATGTGGTGGCTATAATTCACGGGGGATATTTCTGTTCAGTCACCACGAGAATATACGTTGACCGAAAATGTAGCGGCGGTAAGTACTGTGGCAATTCAATCAATTCGTCACCCCTTGTGACCTGTGACCTGTCCGACGAAATTTTGGTTTCGTCAGGAGCCGAAAATGGGTGTGACACCCCCGATTTTTGGCCGATTTTCGTCGTTTTTGGGCCACTTCTGGACCCATTTTGGGTGGTGCCTGGCCGCGGATTTCGTCAGGCGGCGGTAAGACCTGTGACAGGTGCCGGATTTCGTCGATTTCGACCCCTCTGTGATGCGTGACTGATGAATTGATTGAATTGGTACAGTACACCGCCAAACGTGCCAGATGTCCCTGACAGATTATGAGCTGGATTGTTGGACGCTGTTTTGCGGATGTTTCCAGACCGCCGGAAAACATTCGCCAAACATTAGATCATAAATCCCAAAACATTTGACAAGACGAAGTTCAGGGACCTTTGGGCCAGAATACTTGCCAGACATCCCACATTGCCAGACATCCTTTCGTGGTGTCCTTCCAACGTTGTGGGAGAGGTCAGGAACCAGCACCTCGGCATCCATGACAGTCTTGGCTCCTTCCCTCTACAGATATTATTTATGTCACTTCCAGGACACTCATTTTGTCGGTTCAGAGGATCAGAAATCACTTGATTCACGTATTGTAATTGTCCAACAGCAACATAGTATAAAAGCGGAATAACGAGAGCATTAATGAGTGGGGAAATTAAACAAGATGGTAAAAGTAGCAATTGTCGAAGGTCACTGAGTCGAAACGCGAATTAGTTGGCAACGTTCGACTGCTCATTTGTGTCAAGCGTATTCTCCATGGACACCGCCTGCGTAATCATGCCCTCGACGTCACCACGACCATGTAAAGCACGGTCAGCAGTAAGAATCTGGGAGAAAACACTATTGCAAGAGGATTAGCCATGGCAATGCTTGATGTGGAAGTGTACATACTCAGATATCCTCAGAGCATCCTGGCCCTTGCTTGTGCAGATGAAATCAAGCTTTTCATCCACCTTGGGCCAGAAAGAACGATCAACCTTGCCCGCCGGTGTCTTGAGCTCCATGAATGTCCTCCTCTGAGACGAAATAATGAGTTCAGATCAGTGAGATTGTCTGGATGTTCACTGACCAAGAAAGCAATCCGCGCGCATTAGTTTCACCGAGGGCCTGACCTTGGGAGCAATCTTTGCTCGAAGTGCGACAATTTGATGACACAGTGTGGCAATGTCCGTGGAGTCGAGAGTACCGTCGGCATTCCTCTCTGTTCCGATCGATTCTTCGATCTGCTGAATGGTGATCAGAGGGTATTCCTGACACTATATCCCAACGCACCTTGGTCTTGATCAGGTTCCTGAGCATAACGAAATAGTCATGCGCCTTCGCAACAATGACTTTGAACTTAGAAGGGTCCTCCATGACTTCATGGGTTAAACCCCAGCTCGGGTAACGTTGCAAGAAGTCCTGACGTATTGAGGTCATTGTCTCTTTCAGAATTTATTAAAGTCATGATCCCTCACCATAAGCTTCTTGATCGGCCCTCCGTCTTTGATGTACGCACTGAGAGCTGGTTCAAGCATGATAACAAATGCATACTTCTCCATCTTGGCCTGCATTGAACCCATGAGTGAAGCAAACATATGATCGACCTGATACGTACATCAAGAGAAGTCGAAATCTGATATGGTACCTCCGTTGGTTGAACAAGTTGAATCAACTCGGTATTACGCATGACCATTGCTGCCAGTAGAACACTCTGTTGCGTGCCTGGGAGCTAAAGACATGTTCAGTGATGTTCAAGCCCTTGTGTGAAATTCTTTTACCATCGCAAATTCCTTTAGGTCATCGGCGTTTGCTGCCTTGAGACGAACTCGTCGCGCAACCGACTCAGCATATTGAGTTAAATCTTCGGAGGGGCGCTTGCGGTGGTTGGCTTGACGTGGCATGGACTGCGGAGTCAACGACAAGCCTAACTTGTCGCGACTTTCCTGTTCAGATGCCCCGTCAGAGAAGGGGTCAGGATGTTCAAAATTCTCGCTGTCAGAATCACCCCCGGCTGGAGAAAAGGAGTTATGAGCAGGAGGGGGAGGTGAAGCTAAAATATCATCCAATGTTGCTGTATCATGCTGAGCAGCAGAAGCCATAAAGGAGATGAAAGAGATGAAAGAATGAGGCAACAGAAAAGCACAAATGAGAGCGAGTTGAAATGAATGAATGTGGGGATGGTGAAGGGGTCGTTCATGGCGTGAGGTTCCTCAAGTTTAGAAACATCACGTGCAGGCGGAGCTTGCAAGGCGACGACAATGCCGCCAACACGATCCAGAGAAGGTCAGTGGTGAAAGCCTGTTCGTAGAAATAAAAATAATAATGTTCGAGCACAGATTTTCTAGAGGACATACCTGCGGAGCCAAAGAAGCTCTTATGTCATGTCTGCACCGAGTTCCAAGATATCCCTGTCCGATCAAGCGTAACATTCTTGCGGACATCGAAAAGCTCACACCTTAGGACCAAGGCTCATGCAAGGGCGATCGACGTGATGAGCAAAGCTCAAGCTGCACAAGTCCCAGTTGTGGAAGGATCAGCCTCGAATCCACTTGAGAACTCTGCACCTGCAGAACTTTGTCTTGTTGACAGATTTAACGACATCAATAACGACTACGAAATGTTGGAAAACCCCTCACTTGATGATTTATTCTTGGGTGTGGCCTTTGAGGATGGTCAGTTGATGGATGAGAGAGGAGAGATCATCACGTTCTCTGCAGATGATGCAGAGTCTATGGTCCAAACAGAGAGTCAGCTTCAACTCGAAGAGCAGCTTGACAATGCTGAGTTTATTGGCATGCACCATCTTTTTGGAATTTCCGATGCTTTGGCTGAGATGGACTTCGAAAGAGAAATGAGTGACATCATGCACTTTGTGGCCGAACGGGAAGCTCTTGGTCAGTAATCGTTATTCTCTCTGTTAAGATGTGAAAGAATAACTAGAGCGTGAGCAACAGGGCTTGATTCCGATGATTCCGATGAGGAAACTGATGACAGTGCCAGTCACAATGGCAATGAATCAGAATGGGCACCGCATGGATCAAAGACTGTGAGCACTGGGACACACGAAAACTGAAAAGAGACTAACGGTTTAAATTTCAGATGTTCATGCTCGATTTATTAGACAATCTCCCTCGATTGCGTCTCTCTGATGACCACCTGCGTGCGATTTTGTGGGTGATGAGAGAGTGCAGAACACCGAATGTTCCAACATTTTCTGCCCTTCGAAAAATGCAGTCAGAGTTAACGAAACAGGTACAAATTGAATCGCGTCATCATACCTCGTCTCTCGGAAACCATTTCTACATGAACCATCCTGCGAAACTCATGGCTTTAGTATGTGACAATCATCACCGAAGGCAAATCATTTGACAAACTTGAGTATTCCAGGATTGGGGGAATCCTTTGGTCCGCAGCTCAATCCACGTATATCCAGAAATTGAAGGTCCCGTGAGCGAGGTATGGCAAGCAGGAAAATGGCTGAACGAAGTAGATGTTGACGAGCTCTCACCAATGTGGGCTGATTGGAAGAGCCCATCAAACTCGCATCGCCACTATTATGTGAAGGAATTAGCTCAGCTTGAGAACGGCGTCTTCATAATCCCGTTACGATGGATCACAGTTGGTGGTGTTGTGCATGCAGAAGGGTTTGATGTCGGATACGAGGTCGGAATCGAGGTGCGTTGATGGATGTTTGATCTTTTGGCACCTTCACGGAAATATTCACCATAATCAGTAGCCGGCGACGTTCACCGTTCACACAGGTGTCATTAAGCGACATCCGGCATCAAGCCTTCGGCGGAATGTGCTTGATCTTCAGACCTCACATGGGCTATTGAAATTTTCACGTGCGTCCTGATAGCTCCGTAAAGAATTATCCAAATTGATTCTTAATCTCAGAATATTCACCTGTATATGAGATGCCATGTGCCCTGAGGCGAATGGCGAAGGGAAAACCACTGTTTCGCATTTGGGTGATGCCTTGGAGTGACGATGTTTCAGAAAATGTCAGCAAACAGTATAATGCACATACAAATGTCTATGTGACAAACATGAACTTACCACATCGTATGCTTGCACAAGAGTACTTCGTCCGGTTTTGTTCGACTTCACCACATGCATCATCTTCTGAACAGTTTGTGGCGCTGGCGGAAGATTTGTAAGTCCGCGACTCCGTCCAACTCATGAATACTGTCCTTACATTTCCTCATAATCCAGCAAGGCCGACGTGTGGAACGACGCATATGATTGCGAACTTGAGCAAGAGATCAAGTTCCAAATTATTCTGCATCTTTTACCTGCAGACAACCCGCAGCAGTCAGAAACATCCTCTCACATCGGAGTAAAGGGAAACTATAACTGTCGAAGAGATCTCACCGGTGGGACCGAAGCTCAGAAGGAGTCTGATGAGGTGTATCATTCTCTGTATGAGGTAAGGAGTTGGGACAAAATGTCAAATTTTCGGCCGCTGACCGTGAAAATTTTCTAGATTGGAAAACCGCGAACACTGGAAGGGACGATTCAAGCGATCAGGTGGCAAGTATGGACAGCATGCGCAGGAAACCAGGAAGTGTTGCAAACACATTACTCTCAGTCAGGCGTCAAAGACAAGATATCGCAGCATTGGATTGAGGAGCTTCTCCTGAAGGTGAAGGCACTTCGGGCGCATCGAATCACAGATACTGTGACCAGAGACAACACATTGAATGATACATCATTGAAGGATGATGCTCGTAAATGGATGAAGGTGACAATAGAGCAGGAAATCCCGATGGAGCTATGGAATTGGGTTGTGAAACAACCACCCGAGTCGTATGCGCAGCTGAAGGAGCATGATCGTGAGCACTATCATCTTTCATTACAGAGCGAGATTGACAAGGCGCATCTGGTAGCAAGACGTATGGATCTGCGAGAGGGAGACCATTACAATATTCTTTTGAATACGCGAGGTCAGGAAGTTTGCCGTCGGTCAGATCTGTGCCAACTTACAAATGTGAATAAACAGGAATCGACCCACACCAGGACACTCCGGTCGAGATTCTGCATACTTGGCTCCTTGGTAATGAGAAGTACCTCTGGCACAGCACAAATCAGCAGTGGGACAAGAAGAAAGATAGCATTTTTGCTGTCCGACTCCAGTCGTCTTCGATTGATGGCCTCACGATTCCCAAACCACGTGCCGATTATCTTGTCCAGTACAAGAATTCATTGATCGGGAAGCATTTTAAAACCTTGCAACAATTGGGTGTATTCCATGTCCATGATCTGTGCTCCGATAGTATTTTCAGGTTATGGAAAGCTGCGGGAGAGTTAGGAGCCTTAATCTGGTTTCTGGAAATTGTCAATATGGACGTGTATCTGGTCAGTTTGTGGCTTATAATTGACCATTCTAATCATTTCATTGACAAGGACATTTCTTATAGGCTGACCTCCAAGTTCTGATCAACAATCTGCTCGACATCTGGGCTGAAGTGGATCCACATCGTATTACGTGCAAACTCAAGCTCCATGTACTTCCTCACTTGGCTGAAGATATTCGCCGTTTTGGACCTGCCATCCTCTATTCAACCGAGGTTTTTGAGTGTTTCAACGCAATATTTCGCATGTGCAGTATCCTCTCAAACCACCTCGCTCTGAGTCACGATATTGCAGTTACTCTCGTGGACATGGAACATTTCAAGCACATCATTAGCGGAGGTTGGTGGAAAGGACCAGGCGGACAGTACATTCAGGCGGGAGACAAAGTCCGAACATTCTTGGTGAAGAATCCTGACCTTCAGCGGCGACTCGGTTGGGCAGAAGGGTCTACATTGCACCCCGGTAATATTTTTCCCTGATGTCTTATCAACACTTTCTGAATAATCTTAACAGGAACTGTTAAACTCCAGCCACGGACGAAAAGAGACGCTTCACATTGGTTGGACGCCACCGGTAATCTTATCATCGAGGAACCCAGTCCATCTGGTGCCACTTGGGCAGCCTGCAAATATCTCGTGTCGCGCTCATGCGATCCTTGCCGAGCTGGTTCATGGGTTTTCTTCACATATGCAGAGGTGAGTATGCGAGTGGAATTGGCTATGGCCTCATAAATTCATATTCACATCTCCAGAGGACACTCGTTGGGCGTATTTTGAGGATCCTTGCGCGATCTAGATCTTCATTCACAGAATCCACGGTGCATTCTGATGATGTCACCATCATCCTTACCGTTTATGATGTCGATGAAAGGAAAGATGCCGTCTTTAACATGCCTGTGCTCACACCATCTCATACTGGAGCCGTACTGGTCAAGCCCAATGTATGAGGTCTCGCAAGCACAATACCCTTTGAGTGCTAATTCCATGACATGAAATGACCAGGATATCTTGTTTATTTTCAATGCACAACATGATTGTAAGTTAGCAGGCTGCAAAAGCTCTGACAATTCTGGATTCCAGTGCCAGGAGCGGATAGAAATGACGATTCCAAAGACCACCATCATCCATTCAACCACGGATCGTTATCTCGTAAACATGCATGCCCTCCACAATGCGCACCTCCTCCGTGAAGCCCTCCCACGTCATCTTACGGTTCCCATGCCATATTGCACTGATCGTCTCGCATACCACAAGGAACTAGCGGCGAAGCTACGTGTGACTGGTCCTGCTAAACGCGCGGCCTCACAGGCAAAGGCGAAAGAGACTCGTGAACGAAATAAGGCAGCCAAAGCCCGCCAGCCTTCATCGTCCCGGTCGAGGTTGGCTACGATTGTAAAAGAAGAGGATGGTGCATAATATACCTTTGTTGTGGTCCCATCGGTGGAAGATCAGGGAAAATGTTGTCAGGACATGTCGAGAATATCTCCTAGATGCCCAATAGATATTTTAAGAGATTACGAGTCTGGAGTTTACGGAAGAATCGTTCTTTTCCGACGCAGGAGGGAGTTATCTATCGTAAACCATAGCAGATAATTAGGTAAACACTGGAAGTAAACATTATTCACAGTACCTCATTGGACCAAGGGAAACTTTGTCAAAATAAAATGAAAAGAAAATGAGACAAGCTATAGCAAACAGTGCACAAGCAAGAATACATAACGACGTGATCGTCTTCTTCATCGTTGTCCTCGTCAGTCCTCTCGTAAGTCCGCTGGCTCTGTTTCTCTGGAGCATAAATTTCTGAAAGGTAATGAGTGATTTCACTGCTTTCAATTACTGTGCTCAGAATCCTTCAACCATACGATGTTTTGCAGGACGGATGATAAGACAACATTGAACCCTCTCCTCTAAAGGGATGCGATATGGCTGTTTGCAATGAAAGAGATGGCTTGAGAGGTGGGCTATCCATCGGGCATTACTGAGAGATCGAGGTGCATGGCAATACCCACCCGAAAACATGCAAGGAGCTAACTCGACACCTTCCGAATAGGACAACATATTTAACACGACAGAAATGCAGACACCGCCGTCCCCGCATAATACGAGGTACGCGTCCGAACTCTGTCAGGGCTGCAGACCCACCAGGTTTATCGACACATTCACCTGCGCAAATGGCCATTTGTGAAGGGCGATCTCCGACGCGTTCGCAGTGGAGCAATGTGCCACACTCCACGCACCTCTTGCTTCGTACACCTATCCTGTGCCCGTACAACGGTAGTGCTTCAGTTTTTTAATGACGGTACGTTGTCCGAGGCCCGCATCATGCCTGGCCCATGCTCGTCATCATCTCACCAAACTATCGGCAGCCCTTCTGACTACGGGCAATGGGCCATTACCCCATAGTATTAGCACTCAATGACCTTGTATCGTTGTGCCCTTCTACGATGCCTTTCCATGACACTCCCTTTATGTGCTTGCTCCTGTGCCGCCCCAACCCTCTGCTCATCGCAGGAAGAAATGGGAGCAGGAGCTGGTACTCGATCAATGGGAGACAATGTGAGATGGCATGGCACAGGTACAGAGTGCACGATCCTACAGCTACAGTAAACCAACAACATCACCGCTTTTTTCGAGGATCGGTTGCGATCGTGAGACGGCGCACGCAGGAGTTTCGGGATCGTGAACCATTTGCTAGCCACCGAATCCTGCGTATGTATTGAACGTTAATGTCAAATCGTGACTCATCAACCAATGCAATCCCGCCGGGAGGCAGAATAGTATCTTGTTCATGGAGTGAATTTTGCGCATAAACCTGACTTGGACAATGGCATACCATCTGCATAGTTAACATGCATCAGTCTAAGTGTACTCGAGGACAACTTGCTTATTGTAGAAACCAATATCAGAAACAATAAGAGTGCATGTGTACGCTACGATGACCCAGGCCCGCCGGGAGGCAGATAGTAACCCAGCGCCAATAACCCAGAGACATCCAAAATTTCAGACTCGTCATGCCATGCACCAGCGATGGCCCTCAAGCCCAGGTTGATTGTCTTAGGTCAGGGGAATCTATTCGGAATCTCTCAGGGATGCCTCAGCCGAGTGTTAATACCACCTGGGTTGCCGGTCTGCAAGGAACATCTGGCATGTTTGGCGGTGTAGTACCATGCTGGCGATTGGTCTCGGCATTCGCCGCAGCTTCGTCGCAGTTCCTGGCCATGAATGCGTCATCGATGCCTACAGTATCACAGAAAGTCCGCCTCTCCGATACCGAGGCACAATCGCTGGTATTGGTCCGAGATCTGGTGTGGAGTCTTTCATGCAACGTACCCACGAAAAGCAAGTTATAGTCAATGGCCGAGTATACAAATAGCCCGAACTGCTTGCAATGATTGAAAGCACGATAAGTAAATGGCAACAATCCACCAACATTTTACTTAAAACGATGACGGTTCTAAAGTTCAAGACCTCATGCTACCGCCGTAGGGTGCACAGCTTGAAGAATTTCGATGGCTAAAGGAAAATTGAAATGATCACGCCCCGATCCTTATGTAAATGGTACTGATTCTCTCTAGCGCCTGCGCGCTGTGATGATCAAGATTTTGCTGTTCAGTACTGTTGACATAGGTGGGTCCCTTCTTCCTGTCTTCCATGTCAGAAGTTGAACCTTGTCTTGACCTCCTTCATGTTTCTACTTCACAGTCCCTTCGCATCTGCATTTGCAGCAGGCGTCGTGAGATTCCATTCTCGATTCTCGTCTGATGGTAGCACTGACCGTTCACATAGAGTCTCCATTCTGTCTTTAAGTGCAGGGAACCCACTGTTCTCCAGTTTCTATCCCTGCTCTTCTCCTCAGGAATTGCTATATTCACTTATTCTCTCTACCATGAGCCTTCCAGTTGGTGCACAGCGGTAAGGTTTACTGTAAAGGTCACTGGAACCTTGCTTTGCGGTCTTTGCTCTTCAATCGCGGTTTACCGCCTCTCTCCATGGCATCCTCTCGCAGGGTATCCAGGACCTACAGTAGCCAAACTCAGCAAGTGGTGGATGGCGTACCGGATTGGCAAAGGAGATCGGCACCTTTTGTTACAGAGGCAAGTCCACCTGGCTTACATGTGCTCAGTCGTTCAAATTGGTTTCGTCCAGATTACACGCACAATATGGCCCGTGGCTTCGTATAGGTGAACCCTAGATGCGTATGCTCACCTTATCCCAAGATTTTGAACATATCTCCAGGTCCGAACGAAATCTCAATCAATATTCCCACAGCAGTGCGACCAGTTTATGCAACTATGTTTCGCGCTCCGTTCTATCAAGGTGTGGCGTGCCACGTTGAGGTCGATCAGCTTCGGTTTTGACCTTCTTTTAGGCGCCCCGCAAGATGCCGATGCGCTTGTTACGACTTTGAGCCGAGTTGAACATGCCCACCGCCTGACGGTTGGTCCCTAAACTCCTAACAAACCACATCATTCAACTGAGGGCCAACAGGCATGGAACAAGGCTTTTGTGACAGAGTCGCTCAGAAATTTCCGGGTTATGGCTGAGGTCTGTATTCTTTGTGATTTGGTCACTCTAGAATGTCGCTGACGTCCCAGAGCGTTAGAACCGCACAAATCAGTTGTTGGAAATCCTTCGTCGGGAATCCTATCTGGGAAAACCAATTGACCTGTCTTACTGGATTTCACTTTGGTCAATGTAAGAGCAGTCCTGTCGCAAGAGGTGGTCATGTTTCACCAGTTTGATGACAGGGACAATATGGGTGACATGTCATTCTCAGGCGGCTTCGAAACCATGGCAGCTGGAAAGGATAGTGAAGGATGGATGGAAGTGGTGAGCCATACTTCTGGCACTTGTTCGTATTCTAAGGTCGTTTTCCTAGCTGGCGATCGGTGTGCTGTTCGTCGGAGGTAGATTGATAATTGACTGGTAGATTTAGAGTCCAGATGATGACAGTCTCCCAGTTCTAGGACAGGTACCGTGGATGCGTGACATCATCGCTTTACTTCCGCAACCTGGTCCCATTATCACCTTCCAGCAGGTACAGCTCTAGTGCATCCCAATTTGCCCGTAATTCACAAAGTGACGCACAGTTCGCTGGCAGCAAAGTCATTTCAACCAAAGCAAAGAGTACTGAGGTTAAACAAGACATCCTAGGCATCATCGTATGACGTTCTCCCTTCGACATGTAGCCTCATTCAACTGATGTCCGATTTCAGCAAGATGAGAGCTCTGGCATCAGCAAAACTACACTTTACTTATGGCACTTACCATGACTTGGCCCACTTGATTTCGCTTCGAACCTGACTTGATAGCTTTACCGACTTGGAAACATTCTGAAAGACCAAAGACTCAATCCAAGTCGCGTGTAAGTGGATTGCGAGTTTGCAAGTGAATGCAAGTGCGAAAGCGCTCAATTAATCAAGTCGGAACGCGTCAAACAAGTTTGATGTATCCCAAAAACAACGTCTCCGGCCAGACTTGAACCCTCGACCTTCTGAAACATCATTTAAGCCATCATACTGCAGAAGCTCAACCACTGCACCACAACACATTTCTAACATACGAGATTCATAATATTATCTACCACATATCAGTGAACTTGACCAGAGTGCGTCAGAAAACGACAAGGTCGTTCAAACTCCGCCGCAAGCCAAACAATCAACATCAACAATTTTCAACCGTCGTCTTTCGTATCTCTGTCCCTCTCACCACTCCATCTGTACGCAGGAATCGTCCATGCCATCATTTTCCCTCAACAGTTGGCTCTTAGGATAGGTGGCCTGCCTGCTGCCTGCTGCCTGGTGTTCCCGGTAAGTGAACGTCTTGTTGAAGTTCCAACGCCACCTCATCATCACCTCAGCTCACTAGGCAGTTGACTCCCCGGCCCAATAATGTAGGTCTGAACAACCTGCTGTGCTCGGTGCGGCATAACGACGTCTCAGAGAGTCGGCACCTTAAAAGTATGTCAAGGTGTGTCCATTTCAGCTTCTTTGATTGTCTAGTATTCTGACTCGACGACTGCAGTCCCGGTCTACAGCACAGCTCGTTCTGCCTTGTCCTATCCTGGCCCGTCAAACAAATACTACCCGAACCCTGCTGCCAAACTCACCTTGATCACATTGCACTCCGCCAATGTCAACTCGCCTCTCGTCTCGTCTCAACGTGGAATCCTCAAACGTCTGCCCCAATACCCCCGCTCCACGAAACCGAGCTGGCAACTGACAAATGCACCCGCCATTGACGAACCAACCAATTCTTGTATGTGTTTCCCATATTTTCACAGTTTACCACGTACAGTGCTAAAAATGTTATTTAGGCCTGCGTTCAGAGCTAATTGATGTTCCTGCCAAGGGAGGTAGAAGTATTTGGATGCAGAATAACACGAGGACAAGAGGAGCCATTGTAGTCTGTAGCTTTTATGTAGATGTAAATACTGTATGTCGTAGACTACAAATGAATTACTTTCTGCAATCATTTGTCTCTTTTAAGAATTGGTCGAGAATAATCAAGAACCTCCTGAATGGCTTCGCAACTTCAGGCTTACCTACTTAGCATGCACTTAGACCTCACTTACGGCGACTTGACCAAGTCGCGCTCACTTTCCCAGTAAACGATCTTCATAGCCAAGTGAAGCTGACTTGTGACTTGAAGCTCACTTGGAACACTTATCGGCTTCCTCAAGTGCGGCAAGTGCGGTAAGTGAAAGTGTAGTTTTGCTGATGCCCGGTGGACCTCCTTTGTCAGAACAGCAAGCAGCTGCTGACGCAGCGTTCATGGTTGTTGCTGGTTCGGACACCATATCGCAAGCGCTAACCTCCCTGTTCCGCCACGTACTCGGCAACGACTCTGTCGTTGCACGCCTTCGTGCAGAAATCAATGGAGTGCTCGAACCCGGAGACAATATTGATCCCGTGCGACTAGCTAAACTTCCGTATCTGGATGCTTGCGTTCAGGAGACTCTTCGTCTTGTCCCGCCCGTAGCCGCAGGTGATTCTTTTGAGTTCTATTATAATTTACATCCCGTGCTCAAGGACGGCGATAGGTCCTCCAAGGTACAGCGACAACGGCGGGCAAATCCTAGATAGGTACATTCCAGGCGGCACTACCGTTGCTTGCCCGACTTACACCCTCCATCGTGATTGTGCGTTGCTCACCCCATACTTATTTTTCTATTATTTATTTACCCTTTAGCTCAAAACTTCAAAGACCCTGAAATATTTATGCCAGAACGATGGCTGCCCGGGTCGAAGATGACGCCCCACAACCACGAGGCTTTTGCTCCCTTTAGTTATGGGCTTGGTGTATGTATCGGAAAACCCGTC
This sequence comes from Hypsizygus marmoreus, assembly GCA_013433165.1. Classification (NCBI taxonomy): domain Eukaryota; kingdom Fungi; phylum Basidiomycota; class Agaricomycetes; order Agaricales; family Lyophyllaceae; genus Hypsizygus; species Hypsizygus marmoreus. The sequence goes on along the minus strand of CM024089.1, from coordinate 356,466 downwards.
GCGCTTTACAACATGAAGTAACACCTATGTCTCTCTTCTTTTCCCCGTCCTTTGCTAATAGGGCATTTGGTAAAGGCTCCTCACAGTTCGACTTTTACAAGGCCTCGAATTTTCATTTGCAAAGGGCTTTGATGCAAATAAGTTTGACTCATCGTACAAGGTCTGTGTTAGGTTATTTGGCGGTCGGAATACAGGTGAACTGATCCATGTGTGTTTCTAGGAGCATAATCTCTGGCTTCACGACCCTCTCATGGTTGAGGTCAATGCTCTCTGAAGGAGCATCAGTTACGTGTGAACACCTTGCACCACGCCCCCGCTTTCTCTGCTCTGAATGTATCTATGGACCTGGGTATCCGTGCGTAACACCTAAAAATCAATTTCGTCACATCCCGTAATGAACGTCAAACTGGCCCTTGCCTAGCCAATCCTGAGTATTTAACAATCGTGGTCAGCTCTACAGAATGGTGCAGCGGATGAGGGATGAGTCGAGAATGATGATGCTTCTGGTCACGTCCATGCTGTAGGTCAACAAGGAGAAGAGCGAAGAAATCGTATCGATCCCGCATATATGTGGGACTGCCTGAGCCGCGAAATATTGCGCGTTTAGTAGGGGGGTATGGACCCGACTCTGAACTCCGTCATACGCAAAACTGTGATTGATACATGAATCGCTGTGATTGTGAAGCCGCAGGGCAGAAGATATCTGCATAAGTTTGATTCGCTGCTTCAGACCTCCAAAAATTGTGGCATTAAAAATACTGGTATCAAGCTCAAAGAGCCACATCCTCGATTTGTCTTTGATCCCTGGTGCAGGAGATGTGGCGAAGAAAAAAACCTTAATCTAAATTCTGATCCACTATTAATCCACAAGCACGTCTAGCTAATGAACTAGTAGAAAGTATAACAGTATAATAATGATGGACTCAGCATCTATAGGGTGGAGTATTCCTTGCGGATGTTGCTGTTCAAGCTTTGGAGACGGCGATCGTTGATTATCGCATTGGACACCTAAATGGGCGGACAAACAAGTCAGGACGCGTCAAAGAGGAATATGGGGCCCCGGCAAACTTTTTCAGCTATCGCGTAGACAGTAGCGACAGTGTGTGCAGCAATGTTGATGGGAATCGAACCCGCATCTACAACGCGGACGTTCTGCGTCCCGTACACGACCATTCGGTTGTCAAGGACACCGCCAATGTTGCGGGGTGCCATGGAGGTTGAGCCTACGGCATGCCAGACGGGAATCGCCTTCTCCCTACAGAAACTATATCATCATTCGTTAGTCACAGCACTATATAGGAGGGAGGAACACGTACTCGTCCCACTGGTCAAGAGTCTCGGTAATTGCTGCAGGTCGAACTGGGGATTCGACGTATTTCGCAATGGGATCTGACTGCGCGACTTTACGAGTGAACTTGGCCCACTGGGCACCGACCTTCGAGTCTATCGATAACAAGATTCCAATCAGACTTAAGTCGCGAACATGCTGAATACGCCTGAGACTCACCGAAAGAGAATTGGTTGTATCCCGGGTCAATGAGTGGAGCAGCGAATGGATCAGTGGAGTTTATGTGTACATTGCCAGTACTGTAGGGACGGAGAACGAAGGTGATGGCAGTGAGGTAGCTCCTGCTAGGTATGATAGGGTAATTGCTGACTGCAATGCCGCCCTTGGGGATGAAAAGTACTTCGACCTGGGTGACCTTGCCTTCGATGAGTTGTCTGCGCTGGATCTCGAACTGCTTCTTGCGGATGGGGGACAGGTCGGCAGCAGCGAGCTCCCGGTCCAGCTCCTCTACGAGCTCGGTGACGTTGAATGCTTCAGGAAAAGTTTGGAGGGGAAAGAATCCGAGAGAGGCGGGGCTGGCGTTGTAGACACCGGTGCGGTTGGTCAGGTACTGGTTCCATGCTCCCACATCGCGGGACTTGTGGCGGTAGACATCTGTAACGCATGTTCTTTAGCTGGTATACTTCAGAGCACGTGGGATACACACCCCATGTTTCCCAAGGAACATCTTCTTTGAGAAGGAAGTCTTGATGCCACTCGAGATGGTCTTGCAGGTTCTCGCCGACTTCAGGGAGGTCAAGGATGGACTTGATGCCCAGACTCTCAAGATGAGTACGGTTTCCGACGCCGCTTAGTTCCAGCAGCTTCAGGATGTGAGACAATTATCAGGTAGGATATCACACTCAAACCTACCTGTGGGCTATTATGGGAACCAGCGGACAATATGACTTCGCGAATAGCAGTCGCGATATAACGGGTGGTGTTGACAGGCGTGCCATATTCAATACCAGTTGCAATGAGTGTGTTTATCCTGGTTGAATTGGCGAAAATAATCCTGGTAGCCTGTGCGCCGGTCAGGACGAAAAGGTTCTTGCGTTCACTGGCTCGCATGGTCAGATAGTACAAATCTAGAGCACGAACAACTTACAGGACAGGCTCCAAGTATGCATTCGTGGAATAGACTCGGCCCTTTACGGGATCAACGGTGCGGGCTGTCAGCGTCATGCCTGTCGCATTTCCACCTTCTGGATCGGCGTTCATATAGGCACCGTTGTTTTTCCAGCTCTTGTGCCATTCAGCGACGTACGGTGTAGCGGCAGAGTTGTTGCCATTGTAGCTGACTGTGATCGGACCATGAGTCGCGCCGTCGAGGGCATTTGTAACACCGGGTCGCTCTGTGAGGCCCGGGAGGAAACCGTTATCACCGGGCGTGACATTCTCCATCTTGACAAAGTAGGGGAAGATGCCTGTTGTGACCTGAGCACTCGAAAATGTGAAGGAAATGGAATGACGAGTACCATCCCAGTCCCATCCCGCATTTCCTAGCTCGGCCCATGAGTCGTATTCCTGCTTCGAACCACGGTTGTGGTTGTGATATGTGAGGGCTGAACTTCCACCGAGGACTCTCCCACTGCGACGGTTAATTTTGCACTGTTTCTTTTGATATTAAAGTCTTACCGAGATTGAGGGAGTACCCTGTTGCGGAGTCCAGGCTGAATCTTAGTTGTAGTATTCCAGTCGAACGTTGTATTACCAACTGCGGTGCCGAATGTCCCAGGAACATTGATGAGAGGTTCGTTGGGGTAATATAGGCCAGCCTACCCATTAAACGATCAACTGATAATACGGGATTTGGTAAACATACAGAGAACATACTTCGATCACACCAATTGTGTAGGCAGGGTTGGCCGAGAGGCGGTTTGCAAGCACAAGCCCAGCAGAGCCACCTCCAACCTGGAAGACAATGAGAAGATTGTCAAGGGCAAGTTAAATCTAAGATACGAACGATGATATAGTCGTATGACTGCTCTGAGAACTTTGCGAGATCAGTTGTGATGCCTGCACAAACCTTGAATGGTGAGCAGATGATGGGTAACATTCGGTCCCACTCACCAGAGGAGCGCTCACTTGGCCGAGGTGCTTGTCTACTGTCAAAGGCCAAGACAAACGGCACGAACGCTATGAAAATAGCTGTCCGCATCTGAAATTTCAGGGATTGGCGTTGTCGATGAACGAATCGAAAGGAACCGCTGCCCAAGAGCATAACTATCGTTTGACTGCATTGAACCCTCATATTTAACGGTTCCAGTAACCGAGGAGACCCTCGCTGACCAGGAGTTTCCTGAGTCGCCCCTCAACGATTTCCGCTTATCTGGGTTTGCGCTCAATGGACTTGCAAGTCGCATGCAGGACCATACAAGTTTGGGGTAATTACGGCCCAAACCGTTGTAGAACTAAAGTCTTGGGCCACAATTCCATCTCTGCGGTTGAGTTGATGAATCGTATGGAACATGCGGTGGAGCAAAAGTCAAAAAATGTGAACATGTCGAAGAGAACAAGTGACTTCACGTTACATGTTTTAATTAGGTTGTGAAATGTCATGCATCCGACTCTTTGCTGTTAGTGACAATGAGTGTTTTATCTCAGGTGAGCATTTACGGACATGTTCTGGGAGCTGTACTTAGTTTTGGAACACACCTTAGACTTGCCTTTGGTAGAGACAACTCATCGTACCAATGTAGCGACTTGGCGTTGATAGTTGATAGTGAGTGATGGACCAGTGGCTCCATTCGGATCGGATTACCTCCTGTTTCGGCGGTTCGCGAATGTCACGTTAGACGCGTCAATCACGTCTCACGTCAATCACGTCACGGTCCCAGACGCGTTCCTCCAGCCTCGCGTCTGACGATTACCAAAGACCTCTAAAGACCTCTTGTCGCTTGAAATCATTCAGGCACACATTTACACCCATTTCCAACGGACCCTAATTAATGGCCTTCGACTCTCGAGCAATGCATCGTATCAGGAACACAAATTCGAAATGGGGCTCCTCGGAGTCCATTTCAAGAATTAAGCTATCCAGCATTACCGTGAAATCGGACGCTCCTGCGAGTGTCTAGTAGGCTCACGAGGGACTCATTTTTGAAAGACTGAAATGATGACCATATTTCAGAATTTCTCCTAGGTGTACATGCTCCACTAAGTCATCACTCCAAATGTAACAGGCAAGATATGTCACTTATCTTTACTTCGGATTTGCATAGACACCACCACCAAAATATCGGCTTCCGATGACATCCATTGGGGTGGACGTGTCTGTGTTTTTTCCCCAATTAACTGTGTATGGTTCAATGCAAACATGTAGGTCGGATCTGATTTCAGCAACTCTTGCACAGTGGTCTCTCCAAAAACGTATTAATATGCTCATATACAGTAATGGCATAAACGTGTCGTTTCAGCCTGACTTCAACAACACCATCATTTACATGTATGATAGTATCGCGTCGTACGCGAGATATGTTTTCTGCGTGCAGTCATCGAAATGTTCCGCCGGTTAAGGTAGCTTAGGATTCGCGGAAAGGCCAACCGAGGGATTCTTTCAGGAACAAGGCATCTGTGATGTATTCGTCGGGAGAGCCCCAGTGCCAAAGCCGCACGACTTTGTACCTAAGCCGGGATGACGCAAGGAGCCGCCAGGCATCCCGAGTCCAGCCTCTTTACAATTGTCGGCGCTGCTTCCTCTGAGATCAACATAAACATACATTTCTTGACGTCCGCGGTGCCACCGCCACTGAACAACTGAATTGTCACCCAAAGGCTAGAATGTCAACGCGTCCGAAACTGCCACTGACATATCAGCGCGTCAGAGGCTGCCAGCGGAATGTCAACGCACAGGCAAGATAAGATAAGAGGGTGATATGCCAAGGCGTACTTCGCGTAAGGTCTATATGGGGGTGGCGCAAATCATGGAGAATCAAGGCGTCGACGCCGTCCCTCTTCAGGATGTTCAAGGAGTATTGGTGATTTCGACGAATGAATGCAATATATTGGTGTCCGAGCACTTATCACCCAGAAATGAATGCTCGGTTTAAGGGAGTCCGTGCAACCATTCCTAATTGGCCCCTCACAGATTTCCGCTGATTTCAGATCCTAACTCTAACACTCGAGTTCGATCGTCCGTAAGGCACGCGCCTGTTTAGCATGATGCCGACGGGCTTCGGACCGGATCACTTGTATCGGAATTCGACATCAAATGTCCTCGATCTGGTCAGGGCCAACTGCGCCTCAGCTTGCTGCTTCACAAGGGTGCTTGATTGTGCCGAGTCCGGTTCGAGGCTTGACATGAACCCTTTCTAGTTGATACAAGTGTAAGAGATAACGGAAATACAGCAAAGCTTCGAAATTGACATACGATATAGTGGATGACTTCCCGCAGGATTTAGAAACGCAGATTATTTTCTAAACCCACCTAAGCGACATCAACCGAGATGCCGATGGCCATTTTGGTGAAGTGTGATCTTGAATCTTTGAATGCACCCTCTTCCAGATTTTAATCTAGACGAGGCCTCCCTACCCCCCTTCTAGTTCTAAATCCTTTTTCTAAACCCTTTTTTCATCGCCCGACTCTCTCATCAATCTCGCTAACCAGATGGACACGACCTGGGCACCTATCCCGGTCGCATCCATCCCTCACGACAGTATTTGACTCTCTACCAGCCCTTCGGATGAAGCTTTCGTAGGACTGAAAGTCATTATGGGCCTGGGAATATGATTTTCTGTAAAGAAAACACGTCGATTCGCGTTGCACGGGTGTTTGGCAATCTGTTGGATCTCTGTCTTCCTTTTAACGCGATTGGACGCGTCTCCTGCTCAAATCTGCGCTCCAGGCCGTGAAAGCATGGATTTTGGCTAGTTTTATATGCTTCCCCGCTCTCAAACCCGCCTGTTCTACTCTTTCTCGATATGAAAGAGGAGCCAAGGTCAAGGATCCAGGCACCAGCAAAATCTATTCAAAATTCTGTATCTATGGTGCACTTGGTCTACGGTTTGGAAACATAGAAACAGATTTTTCAAGCTCAGCTCGCTTGACAGTTTAGAAAATAACCTGTGTTTCTAAATCCTGCGGGAAGTCATCCAGTAAAATAATGTAGGAGACATGATACAGATAGTCGATAACACAAATCACTCCACCAAAGGAGGTGCACCTTCTGCCTTTTCTTCTTCCTCCCTTTCACTTCCCGTTTCCATTTCCGCACATGCTTTCCTGGGACGGGTGAGCATTGATATAAGTTATGCACATTCATCGAGGAATAGTAGGGAAACACAAACCTGTACGCCTCGCGACATTCTTCTCGGACAGCAGCGGATTTCCATTTCTGCCGATGCGAAGAGGGAGCTAGCATTTCCTGGTCCAAGACTAACGGGTGTCAAGAATGGTTTAAAACAAATAATCAAAGTAACAAATTGACTTACTGTGATCTTCACCGAGTTGTCTTAGCCGATCAAGAGGTAGAAACTGCCTGAAAAACAGGAATCAGTCTTGGAACGGGGGTGGATTTGACTTAAACATACCATGAGGAATGGTTGTCAAAAAACTGTACCATGTGAATGGGAACACCCTTTCGCTTCTTGCGCAGCTCTATGCAGCTCTTAAGGACATTAGGCGGTACCATCGGGTCTGCGTCTTCGAAGATGACGGCAGGCCACCATGGGAATGTATCTAAGAACGCTTTCAATATCTGCATTTGTGCCACATGTGCAATTGTACTTACTTGCTTTGGCCCAAACTGTTCAATGAATGTAATGAAACGTCGTCTTCAACATAAGAAGGGAAGAAATACGAACCTAGTGTCCCGCCTTCCAGCGGCTTATCATCCTGAAGTACCATAGCACCGCGGTCCAGGCTAGGGTTAACAACAGGGAGCGGGGCCATCCGCACAGCCTTCTTTGGTTCCTCCTCGGTCTCTCGCTCCACCGCAAGTGCCTTAGGCGCGGCCTTACTCCTCGTTGCCCCAGCTTCGTCGTTCCTAATATCACTAAGTGAACTCAAATCTGAATCCGACTCAGCCTCTGCTCTTCTCGGACGGGGCCGCCGACGGGAGGGTCCCGCACCGGGGGTCGATGCTTGCATAGGCGTTTGCAAAGAGCCAGGCGCACCTAGACCAGTCAGCTGCTGCTGCTCAGTGAGTTGACGAAGCCTCTCCTCTTTGCGCCGCTGGGTCTTCTGCCGCCGTATCGCAGGCGTATCCAACTCCTCCACGATAACCGTGCCGTTTGGAAGCGTGATGACTTGAACAGGTGGGATGTCGGTTTCAATGCGTGATAGAGGACGAGTAGGAGATTGGGCATGCGACTGTCGACGTGCTGACTTTTTGACGGGCTCGGGGGAGCTAATAGGAGGTTCCGTAGGCTGGAGTGCTGCAACTTCGGGTTTAGGCTCGGGTTCCGGTGCAGGACTGGGCTGTGATTCCACCACAGGTTCCTGCCCTACGGTAGGCCCTTGCACTATTGGTTCTTGCTCCGGTGTTGGTTCCTGCTCTGGTATTGGTTCTTGCGCCGGTATTGGTTCTTGCTCCGGAATTGATTCTTGCTCCGGTATTGGTTCTTGCTCTGGAATTGGTTCCTGCTCCGGCGTTGGTTCCTGCTCCGGTATTGGTTCTCGCTCCAGGATTGGCTCCTGCACTGTTGCTACCTCTTGCATTGTCATCGGCTCTTGCTCCGTAAGTGCCGCTACCTCCGGCTCCCATAGGGCCTCTGGCGGTGGGGGTCCCTGCTCTGGCTGTGGTCCCAGTACGTGTTCCTGCGCCACCTCCGGTCGATCCACCTCCATAGACTTCTCATGAGGTAGTGATGAGTCCGCTTTCTGACCATCAGCAGTCGATGATAGCAACGTCAGATTCTCAGAAGCAGCAGTGCTCACAACCGACAGACGGGATGGTCCTGCATCTACCAACAAAATCAGGCCATGAATCACTAGGACCATCAAACAGAGCCAAAAACCGACACGTACCAGTCCGCATCCGTTTCCTCGGCCGCGGCGCAACAGGCACAGCCTGCCTCTCCACTGGTGCCCGCCCACCACGTCGCTGCTCAGGCGGGAATATCCACCCCTCGTTAAACATCTTGAACGACTTCTGGTTGTCCACGGCGTCCACCAGCGGCAGTATGTCCGCTTGCCCAGGCAACGACGGCGTACGTTTCTTGTACTTTTCGCGTTTCGGAGGGGCAACGGAAAGCCCTACAGACCCTTCAGATACTGGAGGTTCAGATGCTGCGCCCTCCTCAGATGATTGAGGCTGAGTGGCTTCCGCGTCAACTGTGGCGGCGGCGGCGGCAACAGAACGTCTGGTACGCGGCGCACGAGACGTAGTTAGTTCCTCGACTTGCACTTGAACCTCTGGTTCCTGTTCCGTAGCAGAACTGATGGCGGCGGCGGCGGCCTGCCGCTCCTTGCGCTTGAGGTTTTCTGCACGACGGTCGCGTTTGGGTTTGGGTGGTTTTGGGGGAGGTGGCGGTGGAGGGGGTTTGATTCGTGGAAGCTCGAACTTGAATAACGACTCGAGGGGATTGGTATCAAGGACAAGATCGATCTCATCCTTGATTGCGTCTTGGGAGAGGAGAAGCTCAAGCAACGCAAATGGAGGCTCAAGATCACCGATTGGAAGCCTCCCTTGAGAGTTACTTTCATTGTCAACGTCCATGGGTTGGTCAGCGTTGATGGATTGTGCAATAGTCTCTTTGCGAAGTTCCTCGATAATCGGGGCGGCGGCTGTTTGGATTCTGAGTGCCGTCTTGTGGAATGGTGTCCCTGGTTTATTGTACAGGATAGCGTTGTCAACGACGAGGCCGATGTCATGCTGAAAAGAAAACTGTGTTCAGAAACGCAGATATGCAAGCGAGCAATATATGTACTTTGAAGTTCTGTACATCCCAATACTCATGTTTGTCCAGTTTGCCTTCTATCATCGTCCAGCACATGGGGTTCTTGATAATGTCGAAATAGTCCGGCACATCTGCTTTCGAGACTGGGTTTTTGAAATACTCTTTGCGGTCAAGCCTTCCGTGACCGCTTCAATTTCGGTAGCAGACAGGAACGAATGAAACGACTTACGACGTGATGCGGTCAAAGGCACTCCGCAGTCCTTTCTCTAGAGAGAAAACACTCGCATCGAGGACATCTTGTATCTGTGTCGCTTGAGACAGTTTGAGCCTTTCGCGTCTATGGGTCTCGCGCGTCAATGCCCGGAGTCGATGCATATCCTCGAGGAGATGTTGCAATTGCTATCCAATTTTAGGTGAGCAACACCAAATGCCGAAACGAGGCGCCAACATACCTCAAGTCGCATCTGCTTCTCCTCCACCGTCTGGACCTTCCCACCTGCACTTGCCGTCCAAGGTTCAAGATGCAACCTCTTCAGCAAGGGTGCTCCCCTTCTTGCCTCCCGTTTCAGGCTCCAGTATCGGCACATCATATGAATGAACTCCAGCTTCTTTCTAGAAACCAGCCCCCCAATGTATTCACCGACCCGATCTGCGATGATGGACGGCACGAGTGGAGGGCCGGGCTTATATGTCTTGGCATAGGCACGGGCAGATTTGGACAGCTTTGCATTGTGTGATGGGCTGTCCTCGGCTTCCTGGGCTTCGTCTGCGGCAAGGGCAGCTACACGGGCTTCCTGTTGTTCTTTCTATATAGTGAGTCAGTAAAGAGTGAATGGGATACGAAATGGAAACTGCATGCATACGGGTAGATGGCGGTCGCAGTAACAGGTGAGAGTGACAGGCTCGGCGCCGTGGGCGCTCTTCATTGGGAGCAGAAGCCGCTCTTTGCGAGCACACGTAGCGTGAAACGCTAGGAAACAGGAGGTCTTTGCGCACTGGATGCATGCACCTTCTCTAATGTCGCATATGCTACATTTCTACGGGAAAACAGTGAGAAAATGCATGGGAAGCGGGAAACGTAACGTGGATCACAAACCAGTTTCCAACGCTGTTTCGAAATTTTCTCAACGCCTGCGATTGGCTCCATGAACACCTCGTTGGTCACCCGAGTTTCTGGAATCCAGATTGCACAGAGCAGATGAACCCATTCGCCTTGACGGGTCTGTTTGAATGCACCGCCCTCGTTTGGACATAGGATACATGACTGGATATGAGTTAAATAGCTGTGATGAGCTCAGGGGAGGATGGAGGCCTACCACTGGGTTCTCGGGAGATACAGTGCACTTCCGACAAAGCCATTGGCCTTCAGGAATGTATGGAACACCGTAACAATCTATACGATCGTCAGTAGATGTCAAGGGCAAGTGATACGCCATACACACCTTGATGGACGGCTAGATTGCACCCATCACAGAAAACAATGGCATTGCTGTTTTCGCCTTCCGAGTCATCACAAATCGCACAGGTCGAGTCTTCGGATGGAAGTGCAAAGTCTGATTTTGGGATGTTCTTGGTCTTCAGGGGAATATTGTAGACAACTGAAATCACAGGCAGATGAGCAAACTCACAAAGTCAAACCACTCCTTCTCCAGGCGGTCCATAATGATCTCGAAAGTCTCGTACGTGACTTGGTCTAACTGCTCCTTTCTTCGTTCAGCATTGACTGAGTCGAGCCACTCCTTATCTGTGGAAGGTGAGCTTGAAATGAATAGAATGAACTCGACGCGTTCGCCTCACCTTGTTCATCCATGTCATATTCCACCTGCACTGCCAGTTCAATCTCCAAGGGCTCTACAAAAACCTCGTAAGCATGGCCATCCAGTATCAGTATCAGCGTCGCGTCAACGAACCGATATATCGAATATAAGAGTCTGGCCGTTGAAACTCTGAGAAATCATTGTCTGCAATCCAAAATCATGAGAAATCTTGTAGAGCATGACAAACTCGACTCACAGCCAAACTGCCGAGCTTGATTGTTGTGAACACCACACGGTTGTGTCGAGAAATCGTCCTCGATTCTTTCGAATGAGACCTTGGGCAAGGAAGAGACCGTCGGAGAGGCGCGTGCACCGCGCGCCATTCCTGGTTGAAGTGTAATCGTTGGTCAGGAACTGGAATTGAGTATTCTTATTCGATAATGATTATGGATATAGGAGAAAGGTTGAGGATTGCGCTGGAGATGGTGGCCGTCGTTGGCGAAGCCGTGTGAAATGTTGACCTCAAGTAAACAATCATGATTGTGCTCGCTTTCAATTGCAAACATCTTCGACTATTTCTCTTCACCATTATTCAAACTACATTGGACATCCCTTTACTCTTTGAATTCCTTGCTTTCGAGGTCCATGAGTTATTCACAAGCATCCTCCGAACAATCCCGACTGGCCCACAAGTTTGTCCCAGGCACCTCCGACATAGGCGTCGAAGACCTCCGGGGATATGGATTGTTCTGCGAGACCCGACGTCAACGCCCTGTCAAAATGAAATTGTAAGGCCTTGGTCTAGATGGGGTTGCAACTGAAACAAGCTTTTGCCTGGCGCTCTCGACAAGCCGGGATTTGAGCAAGGATGTCCACATCCTCGAAGAGCGCTCGTTCCATCGACGACTTTGATTGCGGGTGCGCCATCTATCACGCTACGTCAAACGTCGAACGCCATGGTTTGTCCGGTGGTGTGCAAACCCACACCCGCAAACAACATTAACAATTCAGCATTAACAAACGGAAAGTATGCCTCCTGTGCGGACCTATCCATCAAGTCGACAGGGAGGCTACTGCGACACTGGGATTTCGTGCTGATCATCGAGACCTTGGCAAACAACATGCACCTCCATGATCCACAGTTCCACTGGGCCCGTAGCTGCGTCGACGGACATCTGTGAGGGGCAAACCAGGAACTGCCTGGCCGGTGAAGGCCTCCTCAGTGGATGGATGCTTTAAATACCACAGGAAAATGCAGAGAGACGACACTCAAATCTTTCTCTTTTAACCATTCGTCGACCTCATCAATCCCTGAACTTTCAGATGCGAACAGCAGCTTTACTAGCATTAGTGCCATATGTGTTGGCCCTCGAAAACAGGCAAACCGCTCAACCTACCGAGCGTCCTTTCGGTGCGTGGAACCAGATCCAGCACCCCGCATAATTTACTTACCAGTGTATGACAGGTATCACAACCGATCTAGCCAAATTCGCAGAGCAGGGATATGATTATATCATTGTAAGGCACTGTGATACACTAGGTTTTCAGTCCACTTACTGTCCTCCAGGTTGGCGGTGGCTCCGCAGGGCTTGTCCTTGCAAACCGTCTCTCAGCAAACCCTGCCTACACCGTCGGCGTGATCGAGGTGAGTCTTTCATCCCTGCTCCCAGGTTGCGTTGTTCGCTCATGCACACCACGAATAGGCTGGTCTGTATTGGCCAGATGAACCTGGCATCAATGTTCCCGGGATGTTCGGCAGCCTAAATGGTAATGCAACGTTTGACTGGAACATTGCCACCACACTTCAACCCGGAATCCACAACAGATCTCTCTCTCAACCTCGGTATGGAGCTTATAATACGCCTACTTCATTTGAAATGACAACGTTTTGCAGTGGAAAAGTCCTCGGTGGAAGCTCTGCCATTCAATTCCATAACTACAACCGTGGCTCGAAGCAAGAATACGACGCATGGGCCGAGATGGGAAATGAAGGCTGGGACTGGGATGGTACTTGGCTTTGCACTTTCCTCCACACTTCTGGGTCCTCACTTGACAACAGGGATCTTCCCATATTTTGTCAAGATGGACAACGTAACTCCAGGTGATAATGGCTTCCTCCCCGGCCTCACAGAACGACCTGGCATAGCCAGTGTGCAAGACGGCGCTACTCAGGGTCCTATCACAGTCACTCACAACAGCAACGCCTCTGCCATTACACCATGGGTCGCCGAATGGCATAAGAGCTGGCAAAATAACGGTGCCTTTATGAATGCCGATCCCGAGGGTGGCAACAATACTGGAATGACGCTCACCGCCCGCCCCGTTGACCCTGTGAAAGGTCGTGTATACTCGACCAACGCTTTCTTAGAGCCTGTCCTGTAGGTCTCTTTTGTTCTACATTAGTTCTACAACTGACGATTCAACACAGCGATCGCAAAAATCTTTATGTACTTACCGGCGCAGAGGCCACCAAGATTCTGTTCGCTAATGCAACTGGGGTAAACGCTTCGCTCATCGCAACCGGCGTCGAATACGCCACCCCTGTCAACACTACGCTTTACACCGCCTCTGCCACTCGCGAAGTTATCTTGTCCGCGGGTTCCCTCAAGAGTCCGCAAGTAAGACCATCTCTAACAGCAACCTCGATCAACGGCTGACGTTCTCCAGGTCCTTGAACTCAGTGGTGTCGGCAATCGAACTATCCTCGAGCGTCTGGGCATCACGACACTCCTTGACCTTCCTCAAGTCGGGGAGAACCTCCAAGACCATCTCGAGTGGAATCAAGACTTCCTCCTAAAGGAAGACATTCCCTACGAGACCTGGGGTCTGTGTTCGACACACGCGTGGCATTCGCGAGCTGACATCTATCGTTTGCAGATGTCTACCGCAACCAGACCCGCGATGCCGAAGCATGGCAAGAGTACCTCGCCAACCGCACTGGTATCTACAACGCCAGTCCCGCCTCTCTTGGATTCTTCCCCCTCCAAACCTTCCCCGATGCATTTAACGTCACAGACCTCGTCGCTGAGCTGGACCAGGAACTCGCCGCTGCCGATCTGACCCCCATCCGCAAGAGGCAGTTCGAGATCCAGCGCCGACAACTCATCGAAGGCAAGGTATCCCAGGTCGAGATCGTGATGCTCCCCAAGGGCGGTCTTATCAAGAGCAACTACCCCGTTATCCCCGGAAGGAGCTACCTCACTGCTATCACTCTGCTCCTCCGCCCCTACAGCACCGGCAATGTACACATCAACTCCACCGACCCCTTCGCTGTCCCTCTTGTTGACCCGAAGTACAACCAATTCTCCTTTGGTACGTTGTCTAAAGGCGTTTCAATGTTTGTCACGCAAAGCCGTAACTCTTCTGTTCTCGATAGACTCCAAGGTCGCCGTGCAGTGGACCGAGTTCGCTCGCAAGGTCATGCTCTCCGATCCCATCGGGCAATACGTCGAGCGCCCAGTGCAGCCTCCCGCATCCGTCGAGACCCCCGAGCAGTGGGACGAGTTCGTTGCTTCCTCTTTCATCTTATTACACCACAAAGGCTGATTGAACGGTGTAAAACAGCTACTGCAGGGAATGGACCATCAGCGTCTGGCATCCTGTTGGCTCAACCTCGATGGCTCCCCGCGAAATCGGCGGTGTGATCGATAACAAAATGGTCGTGTACGGCACCCAGAACGTCCGCGTTGTAGATGCTGGCTCAATGCCTATCAACATCGCCGCACACACCGTCGCCACTGTTTACGCGATCGCCGAAAAGGTTCGTGATATTCTTCGCTCTTTCTCTTCGCGCGTTCTGATTTGTTGGTCCACCATTTTAGACGTCTGATATCATTATAAATGATCGGCGTCTCCAAAAATTGAACAACGATATCCGCAAGCAATATTCCAACCCGAGCAACTAGAGTGTGTGGTAGGAGCTTGCCGTTGGCTTAAATGACATCTTATTTTGTACAACTAACTCATAGATTGAACGTGTTAAAGAGGTTCTTTACTCTCCCTCACATACATAATGAAATCTTTCTCTCATTACTACATCGTGGCCCATTGAGGGGTGATGGAAGAGTCCTTGAGTAACATATTCGCTATTACCTAATCAAAGGCACTGACACCCTGTCCGCTAGTATGCCTTGTTTTGCTCTGCAAAAACTTGCCTGAACTTTCCGTACAATCTGATTCAGCCACAGGTGCGATCCAAATCGAGGCCGTGCCTGGTTAATTCTCTTATTCGGGCACTAGGTGCCTGCGAAAATGTAGGCTGTAACTTTGCTTTTGCCAGGGAAGGGTGGTTAGCTAGGCGCCACTCGTCGCCGACCTTCGATCGACTCCTCGTGGCGCTGGAGAATGCATGCGAAGTGTAAACTACATACGTGCGCACAATTGCCCAGAAAATGGTGGCACTGTTGATATATTGATTGCTCTTTGTTTTTTTCCAGGAATTATGAGCTGGAGATCCGAGAGACCTTGCAAAGCAAGGTAATTTTCATCGCTATCAAGTCCCCGTCTCAGACTCTCCGAAGCTGAGACGGGGCGTTGCTTTCGAGTTGCATAGTAGCTGTCGGGCGGGAGAATACAAGAAGCCCACGGATATCGGTGGTCCGAATCGAGATGTAACCGTAGGGGACGTCGACTCAATCGGACGGGCTGACCGTTGTATTCGCCTGCAACTTCAAGCCAATGATCTTACGTGCCAGACTTCCTGTATTTAATGGTGGTCAGCCACACTTGAGAGTGTACCACCATGTTCCTCGATACCTTGACCAAACTGGACTACGTCGCATTGACCTTAGGTTCTGTCTTTCTATTCACCGCTTTCTACCGACATCTGCCTGGCCACCAGGTAAGTCACGTATTGTAATAATATTCATGCAATCTGCTAAACAAGAACGACTTGTCCAGCTAGAACATATTCCATCTGTCGGATCCAGCTCCCCGCTGTTTTCATTCAGAGAAGCATTCAAGTTCCTTGCCGACTCTCCTGCCTCGGTGCGGAAAGGCTGCGAGAAAGTGAGGGATCTTGAAGTAATCGTAAAGCGCGCCTGATTTAGCGCGGAATGAAGTATGGGCACTCTATCTTCAGGGTACCAACATTAGATCGGTGGATTGTTATTGTGCATGGACCGAAGTTCATTGAAGATCTGCGAAAAGCACCAGAAGAGGTCCTGTCGTTCCAAGATGCGATAAACGAGGTAAGGTTATTGTCACTATTTTCGTTGCTTGGATCATGACCGATGCACGACAGCAACTTCGAATCACGTACACTTTGGGCGATAGAATCACCGACAACCCATATCACGTTCCTATTGTTCGATCTCAATTAACAAGGAGTCTTGCTGCCATCTTCCCCTCGCTCCAGGAAGAGGTTGCTGCGGCATTCGAAGACATCATTCCCGCTGATAAAGGTACGTTTCGCTACAGAGTTCCCTTTCCCTCCAACACCAGAACCATCGCAAAACATCAGAATGGAAAAAGTACCAAGCACTGGAAACTATGATGCCCATCATCTGCCGAGCCAGCAATCGTATTTTCGTCGGGTATCCCTTGAGTCAGTTTTCACCGTCATTCTTGCATCTTCAATGCTTATGCATTGAGTAGGTCGAGATCCCGACTTTATGGATATGAACGTTCAATTCACAATCACTGTGATGAAAGTGGCGAATACCCTGAATCTTCTCTTACCGTTCTTAAGACCGTGAGTCATGTCTATAGGCTTATTCATTCCTTGACTTTGATTTTGCTCTCTTAGCATGGTTGCATACTTCCTGACAAGTGTCCCTGCTACCGTCGATCGCGCTGCCGAACATCTACGACCAATTGTCGAGGAGCGTCAGCGCAAAATCGACGAATATGGGAAAGACTATCCTGACAAACCAGTATGCAACTTTTTGAATATCTGACCTCTGCTTTGCCTAAATACCTGACAGACTGACATGTTGAGCTGGTTGATGGATGAAGCCGAGGGTGACGAGTCGTCGTTGCACAACCTCGCCCTCAGAATTCTCACCATCAACTTTGCGGCCATACATACTTCGGCTATGGTCATTTACACTCTCTACTAGTCTCACCACCGAGGGCTGATACTCGAAATAGACCTTTACCCATGCTCTCTTCTATCTGGCAGAGCATCCCGAATATGTTAAACCGATGCGAGATGAAATCGAAGAAATCATCGACCGAGAAGGGTGGACGCACAGTGGCATGGGCAGGATGGTGAAGCTCGACAGCTTCATCAAGGAAAGCCAGAGGCTCAACCCGCTCTCTTCCAGTACGTTTGCAAATATTGCCGTCTCCTTAGTACGTTTAAAGTAACCACCTCCAGGCATGATGGGCCGCATCGCCCGCACACCCTTCACGTTCTCCGATGGGACGTACATCCCCGCAGGCACGACACTCTTGGTCGCCATGCAAGCAGCCCACCTCGACGACACTAACTATGATGACCCTACCGTATTCGACCCATTCCGCTTCGTGGACAAGACAAAGAAAGTAAACGTTTCGCGCAAAGTGGACATGGCTTCGACGCATGCGGACTTTCTTGCGTTCGGCCATGGGCGGCATGCATGCCCCGGACGTTTCTTTGCGGCAGATGAGCTTAAGCTGATGCTCATCAGGAAAAAGCATGCTGGCTATAACTGCTATCTCGCTAGCCCCATGTTTTGTAGCACTACATAGCACTATAAAACATAGGGCTAGCGAGATAGCAGCTGTAGCGCCGGTGTTTTTTCCTGATGCTGGCACATATCCTGATGACATATGATGTGAAGCTAGAGGGCGAGCATCCGAAGAATATGTGGTTTGTTACTGCCTGTATTCCGAATACGAAGGGGGAGGTGCTTTTCCGAAAGCGTGTGGATTAGGTGTGGATGGGCTAGTGGCAGCCACTGATACAGTGCGTAATAATCAATTATTCATGCCGGTTGACAAGCGTACTCCATCGCAAGCAATTAAACGGTGAGGTAGGAGCTTGGGGGTGGCTTAAATAACATCCTATTTTATACAAGTAACCAGTAGATTTAAAGTGCTAGAGGTACTTTAATCTTCATCGTGGCCATTATGATCGAAGGGTGGTCAATCTGGAAGTCTTGGAGAAAATTATTCGCTGTAATTTTATCAAGGACATTGACTCCCTTCTTTGACTCTGCAAAAACTTGCCTGAGCTTTCCATGCAATTCGCCCATTATGATTCGCGGCCACGGCTGAGCAGTGAGATCCAATCGGGAACGTGCCTGATTAATTCCCTTATTAGGATGTCATTATCGCCATCATTGATCAATTCCCGTCTCAGCGTTGTTTTCAGCAGCTGGCCAATGATCATCATGTGCCAGACATCCTGCAACGGTCCTCAACCACATTTGATTCTGCCACCATGTTCCTCGAAAATTTGACCAAACTGGACTACGGCGCATTGACATTAGGTTCTCTCTTTCTATTCGCCGCTTTCTATCGACGTCTGCCTGGCCGCCAGGTAAGTCACACATTGTAATAATATTCATGCAACCTGCTAACTAAGCACGGCCTCTCCAGCTGGAACATATTCCATCTGTAGGGTCCAGCTCCCAGCTGTTCTCGTTCATCGAAGCATTCAAGTTCCTTGCCGACTCTCCTGCCTCGGTGCGGAAAGGCTGCGAGAAAGTGAGGGATCTTGAAGTAATCGTAAAGCACGCCTGATTAAGCGCGGAATGAAGTACGGGCACTCTATCTTTAGGGTACCAACATGGGATCGATGGATTGTTATTGTGCATGGACCGAAGTTCATCGAAGATCTCCGAAAAGCACCAGAAGAGGTCCTATCATTCCACGATGCGACAAACGAGGTGAGATCATGGTCACGATTTTCGTTGCTTGGATCATGACCGATGCACGACAGCAACTTCAAATCACGTACACTTTGGGCGATAGAATCAGCGACAACCCATATCACATTCCTATTGTTCGATCCCAACTAACAAGGAGTCTTGCTGCCATCTTCCCCTCGCTCCAGGAAGAAGTTGCTGCGGCATTCGAAGACATCATTCCCGCTGATAAAGGTACGTACGTACCATTACAGAGTTCGTTCTCTTCAATACCCAGAACCATCCCAAAACATTAGAATGGAAAAAGTACCGAGCACTGGAAACTATGATGCCCATCATCTGCCGGGCAAGCAATCGTATTTTCGTCGGGTATCCCTTGTGTCAGTTTTCAACTTCATTCTTGCATCTTCAATGCTCATGCATTGCGTAGGTCGAGATCTTGACTATATGGACATGAACGTTCGATTCACAATCACTGTGATGAAAGCAGCGGGCGTCCTAAAACTTCTCCCATCGTTATTAAGACCGTGATTCATGTCTATAGGCTAATTCATTCATTGAGTCTGATCTTTCTCTCTTAGCATGGCTGCATACTTCCTGACGAGTGTCCCTGCTACCGTCGATCGCGCTGCCGAACACCTACGACCAATTGTCAAGGAGCGTCGACGCAAAATCGACGAATATGGGAAAGACTATCCTGACAAACCAGTATGCAGTTTTTTGAATATCTGACCACCGTTTTGCCTAAGTACCTCATAGATTGACATGTTGACCTGGTTAATGGATGAAGCCGAGGGTGATGAAACCACATTGCGCAACTTGACCCTCAGAATTCTCACCATCAACTTTGCGGCCATACATACTTCGACTATGGTCACGTACACTTTCTACCACTCTCACTGTCGATGGCTGATAATTGAAGCAGGCCTTTACCCATGCTCTCTTCTATCTGGCGGAGCATCCCGAATATGTCAGACCGATGCGAGATGAGATCAAAGAAATCGTTGATCAAGAAGGATGGACGCATAGTGGCCTGAGCAAGATGGTGAAGCTCGACAGCTTCATCAAGGAAAGCCAAAGGCTCAATCCCCTCTCTTCGAGTGCGTTTCCCATTATCACTGTCTCCTTGCGTTTGAAGTAACCGCCTCCATCCATCCAGGCATGATGGACCGCGTCGCCCGCACACCCTTCACTTTCTCCGATGGGACCTACATCTCCGCAGGCACGACACTCCAGGTCGCCGTGCAAGCAGCCCACCTCGACGACACTAACTACGATGACCCCACCGTATTCGACCCGTTCCGCTTCGTGGACAAGACAAATAAAGTAAATGTTGGGCGTAAAGTAGACATGACTTCGACGCATGCGGACTTCGTTGCGTTCGGCCATGGGAGGCACGCATGCCCCGGCCGTTTCTTTGCAGCAAATGAGCTTAAGCTAATGCTGGCACATATCCTGATGACATATGATGTGAAGCTAGAGGGCGAGCATCCGAAGAATATGTGGTTTGTTACGGTCTGTATTCCGAATACAAAGGGGGAGGTGCTTTTCCGAAAGCGTGTGGATTAGGTATGGATGGGCCAGCGGCCGCCACTGGAAGGACTTTGATACCAGACGTGATTTGTATTAGTCTCTCCTAGACAGACACCATCAGTCATTCCTCCTTAGATTTGTATTACAACTAGGCTGAGTGCTGAGATGATGTATAGTTTGTCGCAACGTTGACTTTTTTGCTGGGGAGACCCACAGCTGGGTATATACATCGAAGTCGAGTTTCAGTAGCAGGTTCAACGTTCAACGTGTGAGTCTACCATGAATTCATTGAAACAAAGCAAATTTGATAAGGGACCTCTAACCCATTGAATCTTGTCGTAAGTGATACAGTGTAATAGTTAATTATCCATGCCGGATGGTTTGACTTGTACTATAATCTATTAGCTAGGGGCAACAGTTTGCTGGCGAATATTTGCATTCAAGTTTTGGATGCGGCGATCCGCAATGATGATATCGGACATCTAACAGGACAGACAGGCCTCAATCAATGTTTTCCAGCACATCTGAAATTCGACGAACCTTTTCAGCCATCGCGTAGACGGTAGCGACAGTGTGTGCGGCGATGTTGATGGGCATGGAGCCAGCATCCACAATGCGGAGGTTCTGGGTGCCGTACACGACCATCTTGGGATCGACGACACCACCGATCTCGCGGGGCGCCATGGAGGTCGAGCCAACGGGGTGCCACACGCTGATTGTCCACTCCCTACAGAAGCTGTTGCATGGTTTGTTAGTCAAAAGGGCTTCGCCTGGTGAGGATGAGGACGTACTCATCCCACTGTTCCAGAGTCTCAGTATCTGCAGGTGGTTGGACGGGTCGCTCAACATATTGGGCAATGGGGTCCGTCAGCATGACCTTGCTAGCGAGCTTGGTCCACTGCGCAGCCACCTTCCAGTCTATCGAGAGCAGGGAGTCAGATATTGGTCACGAATACTTGGAAGCAACTGACCGAAAGAGAATTCATTGTATCGGGGGTCAACGAGTGGAGCCGCAAAGGGATCAGTCGAGTTAATGTGGACGTTTCCGGTGCTGTAGGGGCGGAGAAGGAAAGTAATGGCTGTGAGATAGCTCCTGCCGGGGATGACGGGATAGTTGCTGTGCGCGACACCACCCTTGGCGAGGAAAGCAATTTCGAGCTGCGTGACCTTGCCTTCAACGAGATGCCTGCGTTGGATCTCAAACTGCTTCTTGCGGATGGGACTCAAAGTCGCAGCGGCGAGTTCTCTGTCGAGCTCAGCGACAAGTTCGGACACGTTGAATGCATCGGGGAAGGTTTGCAGGGGGAAGAATCCGAGAGTAGCCGGGCTGGCATTGTAGATACCGGTGCGGTTGGTCTGGTACTCCTGCCACGCTTCATCGTCACGGGTCTTGTTGCGGTAAACATCTAGAATATATCATGATTAGCTGATATACATTAGAGAAGCGTAGAACACACACCCCAAGTCTCCCAGGGGATATCTTCCTTGAGTAGGAAATCTTGATTCCATTCAAGATGGTCTTGCAAGTTCTCACCGACTTCGGGGAGGTCAAGAATCGTTTCGATCCCTAGGCTCTCGAGGAGACTTCGATTTCCAACGCCACTTAATTCCAGCAACTGAAAAAACGTTAGCCGACATATTGGGATGTAATTATAGCTCAACTCACTTGGGGACTCTTCAGGGAACCAGCAGATAAGATAACTTCGCGCGTAGCAGTTGCAGTGAAACGCGAAGTGTTGAGAGGCGTGCCGTATTCAATGCCAGTAGCAATTAGCGAGCCATTCACGCCAGTTGCGTTAGCGAACAGGATTTTCGTGGTTTCTGCACCGGTGAGGACAAACAGGTTCTTACGGTCACTACATTGTGCCGTCAGTCAGTATGATAGACTCGTTCGATAGAAACTCACAGTGCAGGTTCAAGGTAAGCATTCGTAGAGTACACACGACCTTTTACGGGGTCAACCGGGCGGGCGGTGAGCATCATACCAGTAGAGTTGCCACCCTCAGGATCTGGGTTCATGTAGGCACCGTTATTTTGCCAGCTCTTGTGCCATTCAGCGACGTATGGCGTGATAGCAGAGTGGTTGCCATTGTAGGTGACTGTTATTGGGCCCTGGGTAGCGCCGTCGAGCACATTCTCTGTGCCGGGTCGTTCTGTGAGGCCAGGGAGAAAGCCATTGTCACCTGGGGTGACTTTGTCCATCTTCACAAAGTAGGGGAAAATGCCTGTTGTGATGTGAGTACTCGCAAATATGAACGCAGGTCCGAAAAGAAGTACCGTCCCAGTCCCAGCCTGTATTTCCCATTTCAGCCCATGCGTCGTATTCTTGCTTCGAGCCACGGTTGTAATTGTGGTATGTGAGGGCTGAGCTTCCACCTAGGACCTTGCCACTGTGAAAGCTATTTAGTCACAGCCCCAACTACTCTAAGAAACCATTTACCGAGGTTGAGGGAGTGATCTGTTATGGATTCCAGGCTGAATCGTGGTGGCGATATTCCAGTCGAACGTCGCATTGCCAAGTGAGCGGCCGAATGTGCCAGGAACATTGATGAGTGGCTCATCGGGGTGATATAGGCCAGCCTGTCAGTATGGCACACCAGGTGAGGACATAGTTTACAATTAAGATACGAAAAATGAACCTCAATCACACCGACGGTGTAGGCAGGGTTTGCTGAGAGACGATTTGCGAGGACAAGCCCAGCGGAGCCACCTCCGACCTTGAAAAGGGGTGAGATAACTGCCGAAGCTATGCGAAAACTGCGATGCGCACAATGATATAGTCGTATCCCTGATCAGCGAATTTGGCTAGATCCGTTGTGATACCTGTCACGCAATGGTGAGTAAAAGATGTGAGCATGACATCTGGTCTGCTTCACCGAAAGAGCGTTCTGTCGGCGGAGGCGTTTGCCTGCTTTCAAGAGCCAAGGCAAATGGCGCCAAAGCGAGCAATGTAGCTGTTCGCATCTGAAAGCTAAGGGATTGGTGATGTCGATGAGTGACTTGCAATGAGAGCTCAGACTGTTCTCTCCCTACGCGGTATTTAACGGTCGTCGCCAGAGTCTTGATTTGCCCCTCATGGATTTCCGTTTGCCTAATTCTGAGCCCACTGGGACACAAGCCAAATGCGGATCATGAACGGACGGAGGTTTGGCAAGGTCCTACTGACATAAACCATCATAACACAAAAACTTTGTGCCACAAGTCCAAGTTAATGAGTCGCTTCAAGCATCTTCTGTCATACAGATGTCGAATTGTTGTCCAGCTGTGGGGCTGTACACCACTACCAAGTCCGACATTTCTCTGTCGCGAGGCAGCAGTCATAGACGAAATGATCCCTGTTGCGAGAACCGGACATTCAAGCTGAATTCGCCCGCTTTCCAGGGAGTCCCCAGTGCCAAAGCCGCGCGGCTGATACGGGGTATCGAAAGGACCCGCTGAACATCCCGAGTCTAGACTTCACTTCCCCACAGGCGTTGTGCAGCTAAACCCAAGATCATAGACTTAGCCTGACGTCGCTTCCAACAACAATGCATTACCCCACGCCCGGAGGTTAGGCAATGGAAAATCAAGGCGTAGATGTGTCAAAAGTGGCTCCTAGTTGGCGACCGCGAAGCAATATCCCACAATGCATTCTGCCACTACGAGAATTCAGCTATTCCAGCAATACGTCCAAATATATGTAATTTACCAAACAGCAGAAGATTGAGGATGTTCAGCAGGTTTGACCTGGCGGTCGTTGCGTGAGCGGGAGCACAGCGGCTGGACCACGTGGCCGTTGAACAACATGGTCACCGGCCTTCGACGAGTATGCCCGAAAGTGATCCTTCACCAAATTCAACCAAAGGAAATGCTTTCGGAGCCTCGGATTATCTTGGTGAGATGTCTTTTTGGTAGAAAGATATGCTAGGAATTAAATTTGGTGCACCCATAAAACCATGAACAGAGGGATTACTTAAATCGATGACCTTCGGGTCTGAGACTGAGGAATCTGTCTCCGTTGACTCCGAAAACTCCAACAGTTCGATGGAGTTGGACCAGTCTCCTGACTGCCCTGAAGCTTGGACTGAAGTAATGGTCGAACTGGCGAAGCGTCTGCAGGTGCTCGACGGACGAAAGCGCAAGCTTATCTCAGGCTTCAACGAAAACGAAAACTGGACAGTCTGGAAGATATAGTAAAGTACTGGAAAATATTCCCAGATTAGATGAGATGTTGCAAATCATCTGGCCTATGCACGGCCTATGAACCGAGTAAGGTTTGCTCTGGTATCACATTGGGAATATCTAACGCTGAACAGTTGAATTTGAAGCTTTCACAGAAGCAAAACCCGTCGCTCAACCGTCGCTTTCTCAACCGCTGACCTCCCGAGCGAAGTCCTGCGTATTGTCATGCAGTAGTATGATTTACCCTTGCCATTTCTCCTCGATCCATGCTTTCAAAGGGGCTCACGGTCTCCCTGCACCAGGACAACCTCGCCGTTCGAGACTCAGTGGTTCTATCTGCTGAAGTTGGCATGCAGTTGAGAACCGAGTTTCTTCATTCCAACATCATCTCCCGCTGGGTTAGTCCAGTCCTCGCCTTCGTCCAAACCATCGAGTCCTCGTCTGCTTTCTTTCGTGGCCAGGTGAAGACGACCGCCGTTCCCGCATTTGGACCGAAGAAATTTGGTGCCTTTTTTCTCCGGAAAATTCTCCGAATCTTTGAGTTCTGTGGGCGAGTAAGATACGCCTCTTTCAACTCGATGTTTACCTTTCTGCCAACTGCTTCGTTTTTCCCTGTCCCTCTACATGTGACTTCTTTCGACTTCAGCACCGTTCAAGTCAATTATATGACAGTATGTCAGTCCTGCAGCATATCTCTCCGTTGCTGGAAATTGGAATCCCTTTCACTCCATATTTCACGGACCAATTTCGACGGTTCAACTGCGCCCATTGGCTTCGCTCAGTTAAGTACTTTCCACTTCCGACTGGTGGGTCAGCTTGCTCCACAAACGTCCACCCAAGTGACTGCCAAAATTGAAATATCAAATCTCAGCGCTGCATGGTTGATCCCAAAGCTGGAGCTTTTTGGTTTGCAATACAGACCGGAGCGATGAAGAATGCGCACTTACGCGAGAAGGTTTGGACGACAATATGTCGGATTTCTTCACCAGTGTCATAGAGAATTGTGGTTCGACTTCAAGAATTCGCACTGAGGCCGTGGAACGATGAACGTTTCCCTGTTAAATAAGCAGCATGCTCCCGAATATGTATCTTGCCCTTGAAAGATTCGACATGAATGAAAGCTGCAAAAAGAGGTCGTTGGCCAACGTGGGGATCGAACCCAAGACCTTCGCGTTATTAGCACGACGCTCTAACCAGCTGAGCTAGTCGGCCATTAAAATGTGCCATGATAGAATCCACAGGCTGAGTTTGGGCTACTGTTCTCCAGCAGCATCCACAAAAATACAAGTACACGATTACTTTGCAGTCCAAGTCCCGGCAATAAGCCTATTCAACCTCAACAAAAGCGCGATAAACTACCAGATCCTCTTCGCCCGCACGCAGCTTCACCTCTGTTCTAGCCCCGATGAAGAACACATCCCCCAGCCCGATCGGTAACGCTTCTCCGCTCCCCCAATGAACCGTGCCAGCACCATCTGCGACGATCGCAATACTTGGACCGTCCACCGACCTGTGTGCTTCGATCTGCCCCAGAGATAGCTTCACTTGCACGACGGAAAACTCGGGGATGGGTGGATCGTACAACGTGCTCACATCACTTGTTCGGGAGAAAGAGGACGGTTCAACGACATGTTTGGAGGACGGTGATGCGTTGTACGTCAACGTGGAGACGAGATTGGGGATGTCTCGCAGCTTTGGAGTAAGTCCAGCACGAATGACATTATCTGAGTTCGCCATGCATTCCATGCATTCTGGAGTGATGCATCAACATTCTGAAATGGACATGCAGATTGTTGGGGTGCTTACCACCAGAAACATAAGCATGGGGCTCACCCGCGCCTAGGAAGATTGCTTCCCCGGGCTCCAGGCTCACATAATTTAGCAAAAAGGAGCAGAACACCCCGATATCGCCAGGGAACTGACTATCGAGCGTGAGCACAAGATCCACTAGATCTTGCTCTTCGCCATCTTCCTCCTTCGCGCCGCCACTCTGGTATCGCTTCACGAGTGCTTGGAGCTGCGATTTGAATACGGATGCTTCGGCTGTCATAACAGCCGCGAAGATGTTTTTCAGAGCAGCCTTTTCGGCGGGGCCCGTGGGATCTATAGAATTTGACAGGGATAGAAAAGATTCTAAGATGCTTTGAGGAATGAGCGCGGCCAGCTCGGGGGTGCAGCGGAGGGCAGTTGCAATTGCGGGAAGCGGACGAAAGCCGCACATCGCGCGGAAAGACGTGATTGCGAGTGTCATTTCAGGCTTGTGATTCGGGTCTAATATTCGTTGCACAAAGCGTGGTCAGATGGCAATTCCTGGTTTGTGTAAAAGACACACCTTTGTATATATCTGGTAGTTGTGCGTGTAACTTCTCGGCTGTCGGTTTATCGGGGTGACTTTGGATACTGAGGGCTTTCTCGATGGATAGAACCTTGAAGAGGAATGGCAGGTTTCCATTGCTCGTTTGAAACTTCTCAGCGACGTGCTTCCCCATGAGCTCTGGATGGCTTGCTAGATGATCCGAGAGTACTTCGCCCGACGAGAAAACATGAGATGGCGATTTCGGATGCGTACCCATCCATAGCTACATGATCGACAAGTCAACAGCTGGGACACACACTCAGCGTAAACATCCCCGAACCTCTGCGTAGGGCGATGACTCGTCGATCGCGAAACCAGGCAACTTCGATGCCGATGCAAATTGTGCCACTTTCGCTGTACTCCCTGGCTTTCCCCAGTCATATTGCTGGATTGTCGGTGCAATCTTGAAAACAGGGGTTACGGACGACATGTCGGTGACAGCGTTTAAGCCAAGGTCAAACTAGTTACTGGAACTTTAAAAACACCTGCTGGAGCTGATGTCAGGGTTCTTGTGCCAATTCTTATCGATCCTACATCGGACTTACCTCGGGCGTCCGTTGCAACGAAAAGATGACATACCCTCGTACAATGAACGAACGTTTGGTGCGTATTGCGACTAAGAAACAAGAGAATGTGTTGGCCGTCACTATGGATCGGCAACTGAAACTTTCACTCGAACAAAGCTTGCTGTCCTGGAAATGGCACGTGCTGACCTGCCTCGAGCACGTGCTTAGAAACACGACGCGTCCTACTTATGCAGAACCTGGAAGGCTGGAACCTATCTGTCCGTTAGTAAAGCCATGCTTGTCGATACGCCGAAGATATTCAATGGGACAGACACACGTTCCCGATATTCATTTCACGTCAATTGCAAGCGTGTTGTGGAACGTAGGGTTGGCGGGCGCCGCACTGAAGCAGGTTATAAGTTACTACATTCGCGCGCCTTTTGTATATTTATTCGTTGCCGGACCCTGGATCACCCTATTGTCTATCTCGATGCTAAACTCGCCGGTAACGATCTGGAGCGTCTTTCGACGCTGCGAAATGAACCCTAAGTGCGCATAAGAGTAGTCCTTCCATCAAGCACAGTTCGATCCCAACATTCACCCCCGCCACTTTGGCTGTTGCAGCAGAGCCGTCATTCGAGTACAGCATGCAGCGGGAGCTCAATGAGTGGATGAGAAATGGCTCGAGAGTATGTGCATGGCAATTCACTTTCGTCAGACCACGTCTTAACCAAGCCGTTATTAACCAGGCTAGAAAACTGACATGCCAGCGGCGCAACTCCTCACACCAAACCACAGCTGCCGAGTGTTGAGCAACTGGTCAAACTTGAACCCGTTGCGATGCATTGGGACAATAGATGTGTTCAGAGACGTCGTGGATAGGCTAGCCAGTGATCCCTCAAGCTTCTGCACAGGAAGCGAGTACGTTTCCATGCGAGTACGTTTCCATTCAAGATGTACTCTATAAGTACTGGACTGACGACATTTCCCCGTGGAGCAATGTCATCGGCGGTGCGGTAGTCTCCAATTGTGATGGAATGGCAGACTATGTGGGACTATCAAGGTAATCAGGGATAAATTCCACAGTAAAGAGCATATTACGTACTCATGGTCGACGGTGTATGTCCACAGTACAACTACAGTATAGCAAATCGGATTCATTTTATAATGTCAGATGGAAACTTACGTGCTCATCGCTGAAAGGGCCACTGCCACACATGCATGAGCGCTAAAAGAGACGCGGAGCGCACTGTCCGTTCGTCCCAAAATATATAAATAAAGCAAATAAATCTCGAAAGAAGATCAAGAGCGAACGGAAGTCAAGGCTAGTCGATGACTCCCAAATGATCTTCTTTTATCGTGCCGATAGCAAACTGAAGCAAAAGAAATTAGTGTGCGATGAAAAAGAAGCCAAAGTCCAACCGTACAATTTCTGTCGCATCGACACGCGTCCCGACAATCTTTAGTCGTATTCGAGTGTTTTTCTCAATGATCTAGATACAAAGAGCGTTAGAGGCATGGAAATACGATGGAAGACAGCGAATGATGAGTAATGGCAATAGGTATAGATCTGACAAAAGAGAACAGTCGTACCTGTTCGTCTGACGCGAATGATGGTGGATTGGAGTTCGAATCGAATTTCATGTCGGGATGAATTAGCTGTTAACATCAGATTAACCAGTGAGTTGTGCCCAACTGCAGAAAAGGCTGCAAAGCTCACTTGATGGGACACGAAAACCGACAACGGTCCAACATCCGCAAAGAAACCCATCTACAACAAGCTGGCTTCAGCACTTCTCACCCCTTTGTGACTGGAGGACATGTGGATAACGTATTGGAGCTGTTTTTTTACACACCTTGTTCACATTGTTCACGACGCCATCAACAACCTCCCCCTTGAAAGGCTTGAAGACGATCGCTCGATACCGAGTTATGAACTCTGCTTGCCCACTGCCACTCAGAACCATGCCCTTCCCAATATCAAGGATAGACACCACAGCAATGATGTACCCGAACTGCCCTGAACATGTTCCCTCGACATCGGCGTAGAGTTTCGATTCCAGGAACGTGAGCATCCGCGGGCCAAAGTAAGACGGGTGGAGCAGGATCGTGTGCGTTAGCTCTTTCTTGAATAGAGGTAATAGAATGTCGTTATTATCGGCATTTTCGGATCATGTGTGGTGTATGGCGTTGAGAGGGAATAGGAGACTCACAATGAAGAACATGGCGGAAGCGAGAAAAGTTCGGCTCAGACTGGGCGGGCTTGACTGGTGTATTTCCCAATGCCCTGGATGACTGTTAATATAAATAAAAATCATAGACCATGATATGGCCGACTAGCTCAGCTGGTTAGAGCGTCGTGCTAATAACGCGAAGGTCTTGGGTTCGATCCCCACGTTGGCCACAGGTTGCTTTGGATTGTTTGTCGAAGTGTTTTGTTCTGGCAACCGAGGACGCTGCCCTTGGCCAGGGCGGAGCTTATAATAGCCAGGGCGGCGCTTATAATAGCCAGGTCGGAGCTTATAATACTGTAGATATCTTCCAAACCTGGCCATTCAACATTTTGAACTCCACCTTCATCCACACTCGTCAGCTGGTTGCGACAAGGTTGCGGTCATTACTACTGGTGACTCACAAGATGAGCGTAGGTCATCTGAAATCTCTTTTTTGATTCTACTAGACTTAAATTTGCCAGAAAAAAAAGGTTTCAATCCCGAGACAAGCATCTCCAATCATCACACGACTTCGAGGCATTTTTCACCGGGTCTTTCTTCTCCGAGTCGCGTATTGGTATGGGCGATATTGTGATTATCGCGCAATAACCTTACCATACCTCGAGAACATGGACATCTGCTTTCTACCGTTCAATACCCTGCTAAAGTTGTCATCGCGCGTCCGTGAAGATGAAGCCCTCGCTCTTTCCCTTGCTCGCTCTTTGGGCCTCCCAGTTCCTCGTCTAATATCATATGGTCACAACGGCTCCGTCGATGGCGGATCGATCTGGATGACTCGCATTGACGGTGAACTCCTATCTCAGGTTTGGCAGAATCTGTCTGATGGGGACAAGGCGGTCATCGTGGATGAGATTGATCAATGTCTTCGTCGCCTCCGTGAATTCCCAAATCCCGATGGTCATTTCATATCTTCCCTAACAGGGAGTCACATCAATAGTTTCCGCGCCGCGTCTGGTCGCATACTCCCGGCGTCCAACGAATCCGAGTTCCTCCATAACCTAATGGCTGCTCGAGACCGCAACTTGTTCAAGGAGGCCAAGTTCATCGCTGATAGTGCAAAAATCGAGCAGATTCTAGAGATCCCTCATTCAATAATTTTGTGCCATGGGGATCTCTTTCGACACAATATCTTGGTCAAGGATGGTCATCTCACTGGAATTATTGACTGGGAGTGCGCTGGCTGGCTTCCAGAGTACTGGGATTATACTACGATGACTGTTCGTGGTTATGGTGCAAAGTTGGATTGGAATACTCGCATCAGCTCCGCCCCCGGTTTTAAATATGCGAAAGAGCTCGAGTCCGACTTCACTCTCGTGCGCGCCACCGAGATGTCGTTTCCTAGATGAAGTATGTATTCCTCTTCGGCCATTTTGCTTCGTACTGACTTTGCAACCTGATGTCCAGATGATTGGTGTGATCTACGGGGGCGCGTACATGATGAACTTTGACCTCGTTACAAGTTCGATGTAGGACTGGAACATACAAGGATCAGCTCAGGAGGCACAGTACACTGTATGGAACATATTGTAGGGGAAGAGGCACAACTTCGGAAATTCAGTTTTTGTTGGACTTCACTCCACTGTGCGAGCGATGACCTGAAAGCAAGTATACATGGCAGCTGAACGACGACGTCCGCAACGCTGCGAGTACGCAATATCAACGCTCCATCAAGACATGGTTCTGAAAATCCGAGTACTATTGGCTGATCGACCGGTTCCTTCTGGCTTTCGCGTATTGGCGGATGAGTCCTGGGATTACGTTTACTGTAACCATGAAGGCTACAGTAGCAACCCACTAACCAAACCATTAACAAATTCTGGTCTCACATCAAAGTAATTCAAGAGAGGCTGGTCATATTTGTTTCAATAATTCACGAAGCTCAAGCCTTTTGATCACGACCAAGCTCATGCAATACCTCTGCGCAGACAGCCAACCACGCCTTTCCGAGCTTCTCGAAGTCTTCCAGCTAGCATTATATGTACATGAGCCATACATCCATAGACTTGTGCAGACAGGCAAAACACACCTCTGACCACACTTGGGCACTGCATCGTGTCCACCAGCGGTTATTGTGGTAGAAATGAGCCGAATACGCTTTGTGCTCCTCCAACATCTTCGTCTTGAAGACCACATCCAATTCTATGGTAGGCTTGATATCTGCGGGGAAAGGAAGTTCGACGTTCACCTGTGTCAACTCGGACATCAGAATAAGTTCGAACGCAGACATTTTGACCGAACCATGTTGAGAGTGAGCTCGCCATCGGGATCTAATACTCGAGTTCCGAAAATTTCAGCGAGACGTTTGCCGCCCCTCAAAGCGAGGTCATGGCAGTAGGCATTGATTTTATCCTCTCCGCCAAGCCAATTCCTAAATTCAAGAGCTGGCTTCCTTCTCAGATGGTAGTTAGATACGAACGAAAGATGGCGCACCAGCCGCGACGCTCAGATATGGCGCGAAGTCGATGGTTCCATTCCCTAGGTTGAAGTATGATGGTCAGGGCAGATTACTTGGACAAGGACGAGGTGGGTTACACTCGTGTTGTGCCACAAAAGTAGGTTCCGTCTCTTCCCCTGGTGAGATATACGAATGGGAGGTGGGCAGGGACGTCTTGATTATGTGCTGGTTCCTATTCAGTGTCGATCAGTGTTTGATTACAGCTGATCGCTGGCAAAGGAATTTCACTACTGACCGCTTGGGGACGTATAGGACGGCGCAGGAGCGCTTCGTGAACAGCCATTTGTGGCAATTCTGCGCAATAATTAGCGGCGGAGCCTCCGAACCAGAAAATAATATATACTGAGACCCAGAAGTCAGGTTTGGCCTCACTTAGGTTGAGGTTAGTTTCTTGGCCGATGGAGTGAGCGGCGTCGACGACGCTCCAGACACCTGCCTCTCTACATATCGCCACTAGCTCCTTCCAGGGTAGCAAAACACCCGGATTGGATATGATGGCATCGATCACGATGACAGTCTTCTTTCCCTCATTTTTGGGGAGTCCCCCAAGGTAATCTTTGAATTTAGTGATGATCTCAGAGTGCGTAGTGGGGAACTCGAGGTTGAACTTATCCACCGTTGGGTGCGGTGGAACGTCTCCGAGGTTCTGTATGGTCTTCTTTACTGAGGCATAAGTGGTGTTGACTAGGGATACGAATTAGTCTTACACGATCTTAATATGAGTCATACGGCGTTCAGGACAAGACTTACAGGCGATGAGGGTGTCCCCCTCCTCCCATTCAAAGTTCCTGAGAACAGTGTTGACACCTACTGAGGCATTGGGAACGAGCACGACTTCATCGGTGTCCACGCCGATTAATTGTGCTAGCCTTCGGCGGACATCGACCAGGAGAGGTAAATAACTGATCCGATGGAAATGGTCAGGATTGGACTCGATCTTCAGCGTCAACTTGTTGACTTCAGAAAGAACAGGGAGAGGCGTTGAGCCGTAAGATCCTAGGGAGCGATGTTAAAGGCTTATCTTGGGCAAATGTTGCGCGATCGTACCGTGGTTTAAATTAACGTACTCCGGATCGAACGCGAAATACTTGAGGAGATCGTGGCCAAAGCTTGGAGGGGGTTGCTTGTAGAGTTCAGCTGTGTCAATGTTATCCATTGGGTATGGTGGTATGGTGGTTAAAGGTCAATCCTGACTCGAGCTTGAGCTTCCGGATCAAGGCAAGGAATTTATGCGATCCTTCGTCACGTGCCAAGGTCCAACACGCGTCATACACGGTTGATGACCATCCTATTTTTAGAACATCGACGCGTTGTGCTTCGGAACACGAGGAGGTACTGCGAGTCCTGAGCTAAGGGGAGGGTAGGGTAGGGTGGGTCACATCCCCAAGGATCTCCAACGCCACGGACGAAGACTATCTTGAAGGTAGATCCCTTGAATTATGTCTCTTGAATTGAACAAGCTGGATGGGCGACAAGAACACACCAAATTCAGGGTGGGCGTTTGTCAAAAGGAGCAACGAACCGATCATTCTGGTGGAGTCACTGTAGACGAGCGGGAAAAAGCGACACAGTGCGGTCATTTGCTCTCGCGTCTAATGTTTTGGGACACAATGGTGATAAGTTTGAAGTCCTCGGAAGACCTCGCACTCAAATCACCTAGGTAACACGAGGTGTCATTATTTTCGTAAAGGATCATCAACAGAAAACGGCGTGAAAAACGTCGAGGCAGAGAACTCAAGATATTTCTGAAGGCGGAAGTCGTAAAGGGAAAAATGTCTGTTCATCCGCTGTTATGTAGCCTCCGATCGGACATTGCCAAAAATCTGGAGCTACCACGACCTCGAGTGTGCGGAGATGTGTCTTGAAGAGTTCTTGCTGAGTTTACCGCTGGAATTCCACGACCGATTGATACTAAATTGTTGGACTCAATGTTAAAGCGACTCGGAACTGGAACATGAGGAAACGTGGGTGCTCACCGTCCCTTCTAACAATGGTAGATGTTCCCTGCGGACGGGGACGGGGTATCATGTGCTTTGAAAAAAGAACATGATCAGACAAAAAGAAAATGTCATTGCCTATCCTTTGGGCTGAAAACCTCCATGTGTGAAATTCTCAGCGCTCGGCATGTGGTACTTCGGAATGATAGCAGATACCGTAGCAGAAATTGCCAAATTGCTGAGAGGATTGGAAGGAAACAGCTGGCAAGCAGCTGGCTGAGGAGCGCGTTCAATCCCGTTTCCAACTTACCACGTGGAGATGGTCGCACGCACCAAATTCAGAAGTGGTTCTTTGCCGCGCTTCGCGCTTTTCTTGCTCAACATCGTTCCAGAAACTTTAGCCAACGACGAAAAGAAGTGTTCAATCTGACATCTTTCATTGAAACTTTGTGCTAGATTGCTCAGGATCGGACGTGTGCAGGCCCATCGTTCGACACAGAATCTGAACAGAATTAGCAGTTTTTGAGTTGGAATAGCTGGACTTGCACTGTGACAACTTTCCGCTGGACAAGATGTACTGGGTATCTTCATCGTTGAGGTTGCCTGGTTTTTCAATCCACATTTTGGATGCGAAGGAGATGGTTGGCTACAGCTTCGATTATGGCTCAGTTGGTCGCGGATCGTTCGCTCCTTCTAAAGCCCGACTTCCAAATGCCAGCAGGCCAGCCGTCCTCGAAGCATCGTAGAAGTATGGCTTCTTTCCTTCAGTCTCGTGTCTATTCGCCTTCCCTCATCGTTGACCCCTTCGACCTTCTTTATGAGCAGACTTAGAAGAACCCGAATTCAATCCACTCTTTTACGCCCCGCTCTTTTTTGTTCCCTTTGGTCTTGTGTCGCGTCTTAAAATGCCTGCTCAACGACTCATTCTTGATAATACGTACGTGAAGCTTAATGCTTTCGATGATGAGGGATAGTTGCTGACCTGGGTGTTTTCCTCCAGGCTGGGTGCTGCGCTTGTTGGCGTAGTTATTGCAGCTACGTGAGTGACCTTTTTGATTAAGCTTCTCTACCAAAACCTGATAGTTCTCATTTCAGACTGCACGGAGGTCTCGTCTTCGCCCATATGACAACAAATAAGGTGCTGACATCCCCAGAAGTTTCTTGCGTCCAGGCATGGTATTATTTCACTCACCAAACGGACACTTGGCCGCTTAAGACACTTGTAAGTTGTTCGACCATACAATATTCCGTCCCCGTCTTGACATGCAGTCCAGGTTGGCGCGGTGATGACCTTTGACACAATCCACCAAATTTTGATATCGCATACGGGTACGTCGTTCACTAGTACAGATGATCGACATAACCACTAACTCTTTCTTAGTCTACACATACGTCATCACGAACTATAACAACCCTCCTCAACTTGACGACTTGGTTTGGTCAGCTTCTTCTTTTCCATGACAGTCCCCATGGCTCATTCCCGTTGACATCTTGTTATCAGGAGCATGCTTGTAAGTCACCAGTCGCTCGGTGATCAATGTGCAACTCATATCTGCCTGAAGGTCGAGGTTTTGTTCAACGTACGTGCTGAACGACCATTCGTTTTTCTGTCGTAGCTAAATCCTTACCCTGTCATAGGCTTTCACTGCGCTGCTCGTGCAGGGGTATGTGCCGCTATTCCACTCCTAGAGCGATTCAGGTCTTCATCTTTCACGCTCCGTAGCTTTTTGACACTGCGAGTTTGGCGATGTCAGTCTTGTCTTTCTCATTTGGGCGATAAGCATCTGATCAGTGGCGCAAGTGAGCAATAGGAATGTCTGGATCACTACTCTTGTGGTATGTTTCAATCTTGCTCACCGGTGAAGATATCCCCTAAGTAAAGTCATAGGCTACCCTGGTCTTTGGCGAATTCGGTCAGTCCGCGAGATGGCACCATGCCTTTTGTTATTTAATTAGTTGCTTTTTCTAGGCTGTGCTATGGGTAGGAGTTCATACATGCTTCGTCATTATGACTGATGTTGAGCTTTTCGTCAGGTTTTGGCATCCTATCGTGAGTTTTGCGCTTCTGCTGAAGGAGAATCTTTCTGGACTCAGGTCTTTTTTTTTTCAGTCTTCATCTTCGCACCTTCGCCGAACTCGCACGACTGGAAGTACGTCTAAATTTCCTCAAAATTCTGCTGGTCAACGACGATTTTCCATCATAGTACCTCTCGATTCTGGTGAATGCTCTAGCAGCTGCAGGAGATGTACTTATTGCCGGCATTTTATGTACTCTTCTTCATCGGTCGCGAACTGGTTTCCATCGGTAAGCACTCTTGCTCGATACTTTCTTATCCTCTAATCTCCGTCGCTAGATCTGACACCATGATCAACAAATTGGTACGTCTTTTCCTCTTCCGCATGAGGTTTCTCGATGTCTAATGACTAGACTCAAGATCCTATTCGCTGTCAACACTGGCTTCCTGACGAGGTCTGTGCCTCTGCTGCTCCAAGAATAGATTCTTCATCTGACTTATCACACGAAGCCTTTGCGCCATCGCTTCTTTGATATCGGTGCGTTGTCTTCGCTCTTCCCTCAAATAGACATGCAGAATTCATATGACATTTTGCAGATCGTCGTCGCGGGACACACGTTCTTGTACATCGCATTTTTCTTCTGCATGGGGCGTCGTAAGTTTTCACTTCTTTGCTCAGCTATCTTCCTCTTTCACGCCAAGGCTGATGACCTCGATGCACATCCGCGGTCCAGTCTACTCAAACTCACTCCTTGCGACACTCAACGCGCGAAAAATGATCCGCGGTGCTGCCGATGGAATTCACAGCACCAGCGAGAATCTCTCTTTATCTCTCCGGGAGTTCCCCAAAACCGGCACCGTTTCTTCTAAAGTAAGTCCATTCCATTCAGAACGCCCTTCGTCATTGTGGAAAACTCATGATCGTCGCCAGCGCCCGACAAATATATCCATCAAAATCAACACCACAAAGGAGTTCACGACCGATTCAGACCAAGGCCATGATGCCGAGAAGGCCGAATCCGCACTTGTGAGCCTCCGTTTGCTACTCTCGCCATGACCAGTTGCTGATGATCTCTTCGAGGAAGTCCTCGAGTTCCACAGCTTGTCCGTTCAAGGATGAAACGGTAGCCGCATAGACGACTGATGCTTTTACTTGCTCTCGCACATTGGGGCCGCGCTGGTTGCGTAACCCGCCTACGGCGTAAATGCCGTGCATATTTTGGTCAAGAGAGAGGTATTTCATTTTTATGTATATTTGTAAGCAAGTAAAAGTTGTATGTAGCTTAGTATATGTTTTGTTTGGGAGCATTAGCACAGTCCACTGGCACGTCGAGGACTACGGGGAAGGAAAGAGCCATAAATATACCACCTTATCTCCATCCGTTTTCAGAAGTTTCCAGACTTACACTGAGCATGGAGCGGACCATTGCATATCTCAGTGAACTGCGTAGAGCGGCACTTAGAGAACCTTCTGGTCAACAAGGGAAATGATCTTTGTTGGTATACTTCTATAGAAAGATCATCCTTCATCCATTGCGTCTCCATCCTCCGCCCCTTCTTGTGCTGAACCATTCCACCAAGCCACAGGGCCAAGACCTTGTTCCGCGATGGAACACTGCAATCGTCAAGTCAGGTCTGAAATAGTCCATGGGAGCAAAACAACTCACAATGACGTTGTAAGGCGCCCTTTTTGCCTCCCGTTGCACTTGCACACCCTCCGCCATTTTCGGAGGACCAGGTTCGTCGTCGAAAAAGTCATCTGCCTCGACGCGGACGCGAACTACCTCTCCTTGGTCAATGTACATTCTTTCCGTCAGTGGCGTGTTGAGAAGATCGTGAGTAGAAGTGAGCTCTGAGTCTGGAAGCCAGAAGTGGGCGCGTTCATTTGGGTCACTGTGATGGACGAGTTAGGACAGAGGATTCGTGCATAGAGGAAGACGGACAAGGCGGTTGGTTGGGGGAGGTATGCCGCCGGTATGTACATATCGTCGAAGAATCCAACAGACACTACGTGGGATATATAGTGAGCTGTGAATTCCTCGGATATGAACAGCCTGGTGAAACGCACATCGAATTCCGTCCTCGTCAGATGACTTAACCTTTGCTATGATGACCTCAGATGTGAATGGCCTAAATACCACCATTCTAAATACAACTGGGACATTCAGTCATTTGAGCAAGCACGAAAGCTTGAAGTTAGCAGGATGAGAACCTTTATACCACAAGAAACCGTCTCCGTATCGGACCTTCCCTTCACCAGCTTCACTTAGATCGAATACACATATACAAAGCCCAACATCATGGAGAACACGATTCGCGTATTTTTTATTCAATTCAGCGATCAAGGCCTGGTCCGCTGGAGCACCGAAGTCGGATGGATGGATTGCGACTGTGTCCTGGGAGAAAGTGTGTCAAACATTAATTCATCTATTAATTTCCTAGAGTTTACCTTAAGAATTGACAGGACGAACATTCCTGAAAAGCACAAGAACAGTCGGGTGCCCAGTTCACAATTCAGAATACAGGAACATGGGAGTCATTGACAGGGCGAGAAAACTTGCCACTGTTGATCGTTGTGTAGGATCTTATCTTATCTGGGCTGAAGGCCCACGTGACACGGCAAAAAAATCGTTGACGAATTTCCTCTGGCTTTCAACTAGCTCCTGTTCCACCGTTTTCCTTGACTTTCGCCTGTCTCTTCCCTGGTTCTCCAAGGCTTGCGCGAAGCCGTGTAAAGAATCAAGGCATCGAACAACAAACATCGTGAAACAGGAGAACAGTGTCCATTGGTCATATGTCTGACGCACCAGCACCAACAGCTTCCTTTCTTCCAGCCAAGTCATGGAGACACTTTGTAGCAGGAGGGTAAGCCCCAGTCGCTTAAGAATCCAAGTGTTTAACTTCTCAGCTTATTGTCGGATCTGTTATAGTTTGGGAGGGATGTGCGCCGCGATTGTAACAAGCCCATTCGATGTCGTCAAGACGCGGTTACAATCGACTCTGTTTCGAGAAAAGAGTGCCTCGGTTGGCTTGGTGGGAAATGGTGGAAGCGTCGTAGTAGGAGGACCACGGCCAAGCGGCTTCTTGTACAGCTTCGTCGAGACAGGTCATATTCTTCGGTGAGCAAGGAGAATATACGACCTGTCTAACAATAAATTGACATCCGACGGGCGAAACGCAGGGATATATACCGGGAAGAGTCTCCTCGCGCGCTCTTCAAGGGTCTTGGCCCTAGCCTTGTCGGGGTGATCCCTGCGCGTTCGATCAACTTTTACACCTATGGCAACGGAAAGCACATAATTGCAAATCACTTTAACAACGGTCAAGAAAACACACGTGTTCAGGCTGCGGCGGCGGCCGTCGCTGGAATTGTTACTGGCACGGCCACGAATCCAATATGGGTTGTCAAAACGCGGTTACAGCTGTCTGCCTCACATCACATAGACGCGTCAGATCAACGGGTCCTTGGAAGCAGTTGGTCCACGATAAAACACATCATGAAGAACGAGGGCATTCGCGGATTCTATAAAGGTCTCAGCGCGAGTTACCTGGGTGTGACAGAGGGCACTATCATGTGGGTCCTCTACGAGCGGCTGAAAAAGATCACCGCCAATACCGAGAACAAAGGCGGCGTTCAGGAGTGGTTAGGTATGCTCGGAAGTGCGGGTACTGCAAAGTGTGTTGCGAGTTTGATCACTTATCCACACGAGGTACGTCGGATCTTTTTATCTGTCCAAATTTGACTCCTTTTGAACGGCTTTTCCAGGTGCTGCGGACCCGGCTAAGACAACCAAGTGTCAACGGCATTGTCAAGTACACGGGCCTTGTGCAGACTCTTCGACTCGTCATCGCAGAGGAAGGCGCTCGCTCATTATATGGTGGCCTGAGTGCACATCTCATGCGTGTGGTCCCGAATGCGGCCGTGATGTATTCGATATACGAGGGGATTCTTCGATGGGGCGCTTAAGCCGATTACTACTCTCGTGTCCCTCCTGACTCTGGTCTGCGAGTCTTTATCCCCTTGATAAGGGAGAAATCCACTCATCCATACCCACTCTGGACGCTGGCGCCTGCCGATTCCCCTCAACTGCTCTCTGGTGACCAGATCGAAAAGTACACGCCCATTAGATGATACTCTACTCACCTGGTTCCCATGGCCCATTAATCCATACTGCTTTGATATCTATTCACTACACACCACTCGCATTTGTATTCTATATTTCTATCTGCATGTTATTCCACTGTTCACGTACTCATATGTCGTACATGGATCGCGCCATCGCTTTGCATTTTTCTTAATGTTATCCCAGGATTTGTATCACGAATACAGCAGGAAATATTCCACTCTAATAAGAACTAGGTGCCTCCGAAAACGTAGGCTGTAACCTTGCTTTGCCAGGGAAGGGTGGTTAGCTAAGCGCCACTCGTCGCCGACCTTCGGTCGACTCCTCGTGGCGCTGGAGAATGCATGCAAAGTGTAAATACGTAGCATGCACAATAATAATTGCAGAAAAATGGTGGCACTGTCAACATGTTGATTACTATTTGTTTTTTCAGGAATTGTGAGCTGGAGAGACCTTGTAAAGCAAGGTAATCTGCTTGGCGCTGCGGATTCGGATGCTCCCACGGAGGACCTTCGCCAGAGTCAGCGTCTTGTCGACACCCCTTTTGCATCCGCCTCAGCTTCCTGCGAACTTCAGAAACTGTACTTACAAGCTTGGCTTGAACTCGTAATGAGCTTTGCGTGACGTTCGGGTTGCTTTCTTGCTTTCTCTTGGGTGGCATAGGGGTTCAGCAACAACATCTTACTACCGTCGACTAGGAGGGTCTCGCACCAGCTCTATCTGGTGCTTGACATCTGTTGTTGAATTCAATCGAATCATGGCGGGATTATCGAATCCAGGAAGTCATCTCTGCTTTTACCAAGGAGGGGCGAATGTATACTACAAGATCTGACTCTCTTGCCGTCGATGGCCATCATTTTTGTGGGGATTCTGGAGCCATCATGTTCTTTGACTCGATTTCCGTTCCCTTTCGAGGCTGAGCAATTGGACCTCGGCGAATGCTTTCTGACCCGTTTTCCTGAGTCTCCATTTATGGAGTGCCGTCAAACTTGTCGCCTACCATCTTCATTCAAACAGCTACTGGGGCGCACTATTGGGAGCACAACTATCTGGTGCTTAATTGTCGATGGGATAATGGTACGAATCTTCCTTGTTCTTTCTCCAAGTGCTTACAAAATGAACTTAGACTCAGAAAAGCGTGCGTACTATTGTCTGATTATACAAGGGATGGACCCCCGAACACGTGTGGAGTGCGTCTCCCATATATAACACGGCTGGCCTAGCTGATCACAACATAGCATAACTCAAAGCCCGGCAAGACAGAAAATACTCGTCAGTCCAACCTTGGAGTTGAATCTCATACTTTTTTCTAAACCAGGATTGAAAATTCCAACTGCATTTTTCACAACTTAAACTTTTAGAGTACGCTTATACCACCATTGTGGCGCCCAGAGCACGACAGTAAGTTAATGTTTCTTCTGCTTTTCCTATCATTCGATAAGCTGAAGCTAACTTCCACGCGCAGCCCTTACGAGAAAGAAAGGCATTTTACCAATCATTTTGACAATGAGGAGGGAAATCATCACAGCGCGGAGGATACAGGTGTTGCTCATCCATAAACAGGCCAACAGGGCATTGAAAGTGGCAGAGTGCGTACTCCTTAGTCCTGTTCGTTTATCGTTTTCTCATTCCCTTCTCAGACGGTATAGGTGGCCCGGGAAAGTCGTGCCAGATCTCTGTCTCGCACGTGGCCAGGCCTACTTTGCTGCTAACAAGCTCACGAAAGCGCTCTGGGAATTTCGGATTGCCGTTTTCCGCTCCAAATCCCACTTGCCTAGCCTCTACAGAAGAGCGCGAGCGTGGCTGCAGATTGCGAAGGTTATTTCTATGCACAAGCGCGCTATTACGAGGACCAACTATCACCCCATAATTGTCGCCACATCGACAAATGCCCTGAATGTAAGCCATCTAGTCAGACATCCACCGTTAGACCACTACATCCTCGAATTTCTTTAGATTCTGTGGAAGCATGCTTACCACTGGGGTATGTATCGCACCGATGTCGCTGCCTATTTCTACGTAGCTCGTTCGGTGGCTTTGGTTGGGTGGCTGAACAGCAAGTCGCTTAGGCGCCAACCGCGGGCATACTCCACAGATGAATATTATGCACAAGCCGTCATGGATCTGAAACGGTGGGGACACGTAGTCAAAAACCACCAATGGTATCAGAAACTACGGGATAATATCCAGACATTATATGATAGGGATTGTCAACAGCAAATGTTCAATGATGGTGGCGAGCCTGAGATTTGATATGCCGTGGGCAAACTTTTTGTTTGTAGTCCTATAGTGAACTTGGCGCATTAGTCTATTTTTTGCTTCGTTCTGTGACCGCTTTGGAGGAGCTAAGGAGAAGCGGAACAGTTGGTTTTGATTCGGAAACCTCTTACTTTTGAATCTATGATATACAATACTGCGTACAGTTACTGTGACTTTCAGTCCATGCCGTGTGATGTTATGATGCTAGTCTTCGTAGTTCATCAAGACGGCCTGACATGTGGCGCAGCAGAGTCGGAAATAGAATTACTTGTCCATGTTTGTGAGTGTACCGGTATGTTGAAAATGGAAGCTCCTGCCTTGATCAGACACCAACAGGGTCTCGGGGCATTGACTCGCACCCAACTCCAGGTCCCAGGAGCAATAGCACTATACCTTTTCTTTGAATGTCACTCCAGGTCGACCCCACGACTCAGACTCAAACACTGTACATTCCATTTGCATCTCCCCCAACTCCTTCTCCATCACCCGGCCCACTTCCGCCTTCATCTCACGATAGTTCAGACCCCACACTCGACCGCCGGCACTTCCTCAGCACCCTGCTGCACACCTGCACACCGGAAGAACTTCTTTTCATCTCCGACACAATTGCGCCCTTGCTTAAACGAGACTTCCTATGCGCCCTCCCACCCGAGCTCAGTATACATATTCTCAGTTTCATAGATGATCCGCGCACCCTTGTGCGCGCCGGAATGGTGAGCCGCGCATGGCGCTCACTAGTCGCAGAAGAGTGTGTCTGGAAAGGCATGTGCGCCCACTGGGGTTTCGGATACGGTGGCAGCAGTAACTACTGCCACACCTCCGACCTGTTGGACGAACCACTCGAAGAGCTGGAGGAATTTGCAGAGATACCGATGGATCCAGCGCTGGAATGGATTGCTGCAAGGAAGAGGCAGGCTAGGAAGGTGCCCAAAGCTGCTGCATTGGAGAGTGATCAGCACAGGCCACGAGCCTTCTCCTACCGACGTCATTTTAAGGAATCTTACATCAAAAGTACGTCTTCTTCCGCTCCTTCTTATAGAACCCTTACCTTTCTCACTATCACAATTATCACAAAATGTAGTATTAAACTGGCGGCATGGA
Source organism: Hypsizygus marmoreus (assembly GCA_013433165.1). Taxonomy (NCBI): domain Eukaryota; kingdom Fungi; phylum Basidiomycota; class Agaricomycetes; order Agaricales; family Lyophyllaceae; genus Hypsizygus; species Hypsizygus marmoreus. The sequence goes on along the minus strand of CM024089.1, from coordinate 313,066 downwards.
GGTCACCTGCTCCGCTCGCATCGATTGCCAGTTCTTTCTGCTGCTGCTCAACAGTACGAAAGAAGCCGTCCACATACCTCATTCTTCCCAATGACGTTTCCCAATCTCCATGCTACGTCAAATAATCCTAACCCTTCAGCAAGCTCGTCCTCCGCATCGGTCAGTGACAACAGCGTTGTCACATCTTTGGCACTAGACAAGGACTGGGTTGTGGTGGGCTTGTCAAGCTCACGAATACATGTGTTCAGCGCACGGACAGGTGTTCTTGCACGAACGTTAGTGGGCCATGACGCAGGCGTGTGGGGTGTTTGTTTGGTCAGTCGCAGCCAGAGTGGCAGGGACAGATGGAAAGAGAAGGGAAAGAAGAAGAAGACGGGCGGAATAGAGACCTCGTTGCGAGGATTGAACTTGTCCGACACGCAGAATCAGCGTACTCTCGGAAGGAATATGCCTTCTGCAGATTTGGGAATCTCTCATGGGAACCATTTCCTCCCTGAGGCCATGAGGGTAGCTTTAGGATTGGATCAAGAAATGGACGAGAGTGACAGTGACTACGACGGTGGTGTAGGGGGGAGAGGGGTTGTAGATGAAGATGCTGAAGATATAACTCTACATTCTTCAAAAGGCAAATACTGTCATTTTTCATCTCAAGTACCAAACCACTTACTGTCCTCTGTTTCAGTCCGTAGAAAGAGTCAGTACAAGACTATGCATGCTCCACCTCTGCCTTCCGCTTCATCACTACAAGCTGCGTCCTTACCCCAATCGCACCTCTCTGAAGTGCCTGGTACCCATCTTGCAGAGGTCGATAGGAGGGGTACGCTGGCAAGTTCTGCACGTTCATCATCATCTCAGGGGTACGTCCCAGAGCGGCAGAGTGACCCTTGCTTCGCGTCAGAAGGATGGGGGCAGCCGAATGCCCTTGTCGTCAGTGGTGGGTGTGATAAGGTTGTCCGAGTGTGGGACGTTCGTTCTGGGTATGTACCTTGTTTCACCTTTGTTTCTTCAGTTTCCTTTGAAAAGGGCGGACTGTGTGTATGGGCTGAAGTGGACATATGCGCTTTTTCATCCGCATTTTCATCCGCTTTTCTGTTCATGATCATGTAAAGATGGATACATGCGCCTTTCCGTCCGCTCACCCCCAAACTTGATCTCTTTTTGCCATTGCCACTTACTTAGGTGATGGCCCCTGCCGAGAGTTGCGTAGCTATATGCGCGTTACTTCCTCCAACGCTTCATTCTCTGTCTATAATTGACATGCGTCCAACCTTTGGCAGGCCCCTTTTCTCTCCCGTCGCACTCAGCTGCTGCCCCTATTTTACCATCCTTTCTGTCGCCTGCCAACCAGTTGCTAACTTTACCATTTCCAGACATTGTATATACACACTTCCTGGCCATACCTCCACGATCCGCTGCATGCGCACGCTTCACGGAAGGCCGATCGCGGTGACAGGCTCGCGTGACGGATCGTTGCGCGTCTGGGATGTACAACATGGACGTGCAGAACGGGTGCTTCGTGGGCATTCTGGCAGCGTGCGTTGTCTCGATGTCAATGGGAACCGTGCTGTTAGTGGAAGCTACGACACCACCTGCCGAGTGAGTTATTAATGTCACTCATGATTTCATCGTTTTGACGCGCATATATCGATGTGGGTAGCTCTGGAATGTGGATACTGGCGAGTGTCTTCATGTACTGAGAGGCCATTTCCACCAGGTGTATTCAGTTGCTTTTGATGGTGTGCGTGTGGCGTCGGGAGGTTTGGATACGACTGTGCGAGTCTGGGATGCACAATCTGGGTGACCTTTCTCTGCATTGGTTTATTGAAGCTTTCTCTGATCAAGCTTCTCTTCTTTCCATAACACGCATATAGCTTATGTTTGGCCCTTCTACAAGGTCACACGGCGCTGGTCTGCCAACTCCAATTATCGCGTGCTCATCAACTACTGGCAACTGGCGGTTCTGATGGCCGCGTCATCACGTTCTCATTGACCGACGATGACGAGGGAGAGCGCGGACGCGCGGGCCCCGCCGAATACGCAGATGCTGATGAGCCAATTGAGCGGTCGCCCAGTGACTCTCAACCTCAAACCCATTCCGCCTCACCTCCATCACCACCACCCTCCTCTTCTTCTCCACAACATCCCTACCATCACCACCGGAAAGCATATACGCCACTCCACCGGATTGCGGCGCACGACTCCTCAGTCACTGCACTGCAGTTCGATTCTCGCTTCCTTGTAACAGGCGGGAACGACGGACGGGTCCGGCTTTGGGAGACGCAGACCGGCGAGTATGTCAGGGAGTTGAGCGAAGGTGGAGAGTGTGTTTGGAAGGTTGGGTTTACCCCGGCTCTTCCGGACGTCGATTGCGAAGAGGCGACAGGGGATGGAGACGGAGATGGGTTGCGTGAGGTGAATGGAAGTGTTGGGGAAACTTGTGCAATCATGGGAAAGAGGGCCGGGAAGACTGTTATGGAGATATGGAGTTTTGCCAATCAGGAGGGTAGGCGGCTGTAGGTGTTGTATCCATAGCCACGGCCTCCGTGTATTTTCTGGTATTTGAAGTCGACCTGTACGTTCGTGATTACTTGATAGCCATAGCGTACTTTTGCATTTTCTACACATCTCATTGTAATTGCCATTGGAGTTGGATTGGAGTCTCATGAGGTCGCCGAATTTGTTAGTTTTCCGAGTTCATGCCAAATATGGGCGGCGTCCGGACTTCGTATCAGGCTTTCACTTTTGTTAAACGTTAACAGCTTTCAACAATTTACGAGCCATTCCTCTGAATGACACGCCGCCAGGCCCGTCCCTCACCTCTGGACTGTAGAATCGATGGCATTCTAATCAGACGGTCACTCTTGAACGTTCTCATTGATCTCTGGAGTTTCGCCTCAAGTCAACCTCAGGTTGTCTCTCATCTGTCTTCGCCAAACCGAGTCACTGGTGCAGGCCTACTACTTGCGTCCACCCCTGCCCCGCCTACTGAATATCCGACATTGTAATGCTGCGATTTAGTCTTCATATCTTAAACGGAGGGCATTGGTTATGGGCAAAAACCGATCTATCGTTTTTTTGACTACATCAGGATGGCTCCGAGGACGACACCTAGTCGCTATGAAGTCGATACGTCTTCAGTCAGTAAACGGAAGGACAGTGCCCTGATCTCATCCAAAGCCAGATTCTTCTCCTCGATTGTCTGGATGTTTTCGATCAGCCGTTGGGCGATGTATGCGTCGGTTTGCATGCAGCGAGGTGCTTTTACCGCAGCGCTTCCGGCCTCGTTACAATAATTTCTGGCCTCTTCACAGTTTCGTTGGAAAAGCAATGTGACCAGCGCATGCACTAAGAGATCGAAAGACTCTGGCTTTGTCAAATGTTCCCTGTTAAATCGGTCACAACTGCCACGAATTCCAACAAATGAAATGTATAACTCACTTCGACGCAGCATGTGCTGCTTCCCATTCCTTCATCTTGATCTTCAGATATACTTCCTTTCGTTGGGAAACCTCCACATCACCGGAACAGTCCAGTCCTTCCCTTTGAATTCCATAAAAGTTTCAAGTGCTGCGTCAACTGCTTCCAAACTATTGGCTGCTGCCAGCTCCCTTTCTGCTCCCTCGATACTCTCCAATCTCTTGACCATTTCATGAACCTTTGGCGACCAGTCAGACTTGCTGATGCCAAGATGGGACACGGGAGCCCGAAGGGTGTCTACGTTCCAATCGTAGCGTGATGCCCACACCAGAATTGAGTGTATAACAAACCATCCGTTGGCGGTACCGTACCACTTGAGTTTACACATTTGTCGGTAGCTCTCAACGGCGTTCTCGTACAGCAAGGCCAATCTCCCTCCTTTCAAGCATAAATCCGATTTAATCTTCTTTCCCCATTGCTTAATGCTATCAAGCAAGAGTCGAATCTGGTGGGCCTTCGTATTCTTAGGATTGTTCTTAAGAATTTTCTCGACCTCAGAGAGTGCATCCTGAATGTCATATGTGCCTGCCTTCAGGCGATCCTCGATGTACGCAGTATCAAAGCCGTCAGGAAAATTCCAATGTCCTTTCACGTTCTTCAAGACCTGTAATTCCAAATTCACGCGGTATTCCTTTCCTTGGTCCAACCCTGATATTATGCCTTTGGCATGTTTGACAAAATCATCGATCTTAGCTTGTAACGGCCTGGCGTGAGGGTTGGCCTGTGCAAGGGCGTCCCGGATCTGTGAGTGTGCAGCGGACTCGTTCCAATTCCGATGCGTAATATCGTTGACAAAAACCTTCTCAATCTCGAGGACCTCGCGGACGTCATCAGCCTCTGTGCGAAGACCTAGCTTTTCATATTCTACAATGGCTTCCTCATAGCGCATCATCATGACATATGTTTCAGCGAGTTGGCGGTGCGCCTTCTTGGCCATGATGTTAATAGAGCATGCTTTCTTTATCAAAGACAGCGCTGCGTAGAAATCTATTGATCCCACTTGTCGAGCTGCGGGCCCATGTGATGCGGCGTCCACGTCGATTAAGGATGGTACAGTGTCGTCATCTCCATTGTCTCGAGTCGGCTGCGTATATGCTGTTGCGCGTTCCAAAAGCAATCTTGCATGAATTTTGCCCATCCCAAGATTAAACCGGTTCTCGATGAATGCAACATCCTAGCGCCAGTGAAATTGTGAGAATCTGAAGTACAAGAAAGAACGAGAAGCTAACCACTAAAGCTGCGGCACAATGGTGACACCATTGGCTGTCATTCCATTTTCCTGGTTTCTTTCGTGAGGACATTCTGTTTCGATTATACAAGAGACTTTGGAGCGCGTTCCTGAACAGGGCAGCGTTAGGATGACTTGGTTCCATGGAAACAGCATTCTCTAAGCTTTGAAGTGCTGGGCCCATCTCTTCATCAAGTGCAAATACGTTCAGCGCGTGAGATATATAGTCATCAGGTCCTGGGTTTTTGTCTGCCCCAAAGCCGTTGACCCTTCTTTGATGGAACAAGTTCAGTTGGTTTCGTGGACGCTATCAATAGGACAATTTGGTGACGTACTGGCGGATGCTGTCCTCCCAGGTGTCGGGGTTAAGCATGTACTCGACCTCAATATTCCATGTCGTCCACTCCACAGGTCTGATTTGTGTCTTCCCTATGTCTTTTAATCTGTTTAAACCTAGGTGCTTATCGGGGTCCTGCGCCTCTTTATTCTTGGGTCGTAACTCTGGTCTCAGCTTCGTCGCCTCTAATTCGAGCAAGTTGTTGAGATGTTGACGTGCCGCGGACCATTGGCTGTCCTTTCGTGCTTGTTCGAACTGTCTAATTTCATCGTCCATGCATGTAGAAAGACTGCGTAGATACGAAGGCACGAATGTGGCGCCGAGGATACCACTCAGAGACTTATCGAACGGCTTGTTGAGACTATGGATCCGTTGCATTGCTTCTTTGGGCTTGCCTAGGGCAAGATAGCACAAAGCGGTTAGCAAGTCGATTCGATGGAATGGTAGCGTGTAAGCCTCCAGGTCCTCGAGGGCCGCATGATAGGAGTGCAGCGAGAGATAATATTCTGCACGGTAAAGTCGGTGAAGGTCGTCACCCGGTGCAGGCTTAACCTCTTGGAAATCAATGGTTGAGTATCGGTTTTTATTAACACTCGAAGAGAGGTTTGAGCTTACTGGAAAGAAAACGTGTCACTTCGCCTATCTCATGCGTTGCGAGATTCAGGTCCTTTGAACAGAGATCCCGGAAAAGGCATGCTCCGTTGAGGGCCGAGAGACATGCAGGGAGGGTGTATCCTAGACGGCAAGAACGCTGGCACGAGGAAGGCATGGAAGACTGTGTATAGAATCAATGCGTAAAATATCTTGTGCTTGTGGCGGTTCAAATCATCTGAAGCGCCAGGGAAAATGTATACCTTTTTTGAAACAACAACATATAATTGACTGAACGGAACAATGTGAAAACAATAAAGACATCCTGGGACAGGCATTTAGTATTCGGACGACGCCACGAAAGAAAAGAAACAATCAGAATGCCTGCTGTTATTCTTTTCGAAGCGTTGGAACGTAACAAGCAATAAAGAGAAGGGTATTTTTGCTCACCAGCCATTCTGACTGACCCAGAGACAATATAGCGGGTTTCTGATTGTCTTGATAGGATGAACATCCACCGATCTGTGGATGACTAGGTGAACTTTTGAAGCTTTGATTGAAATAAGATATGAACTCACAATGCGCTTTGGATAAGGTCGCTTCAGCATGCAATTAGCGCATTCGTTCAGTTTCACTCGTGAGAAATAATATATTGAGTTGCAGCATGGGTTTGAAAGGCACCGAGTGATTGAACCAAGCATGATAGAGTTCTGAAGTCTATACTCGTACATGAGTCGTTGAAAGTTCGCCGACACCAGATCTTTTTGGAACATGGGAAATCAGAAACTCTTCAAGACATCGTACAACAGTTGGATGCAAGGAAAAAATGGAGGTTGCAGAGTGGGTCGTGAGTCGTGAACGTTTGAACACTGAGCCCACGACGAATGAGTTCGTGTTCAGAATTCCGAACCGATGTTTGGCACCGTTCAGGACGACTTCTTTGGGCCCAATTCGTACTGAAGAAATTTACCCGGAATTGCCCAAACATTTGTCGATCCGCCAAATTTCTTTACTTTTGACACTCTCTCCCTTTGCTCTCCCTTCGCAAAACCAGGATCTTATCCGACCACTGATACCCTTTATTGAGTACTTACACTAGACGACCAAATGGCCAACAAAAAATCCAAGGCTAAAAAGAAACAGGCAGGTTCGAATGGTGCAACGAGGTGCGTATGCTAGGAGTGGAGGGGCGGGTTTAATGTACAAGAATGCTAACATGTATATAGCCTGCCGAACGAGGCAACCAGCTCTGTGGCTGGATCGAGTACGCCGCCACCAGCGACACCGAGTCTACACGAGGGCGAGAAGTCACGATCTGATTCGCCGGAAGCTGAGGAGGACAACGCCACCCGTGCAGAAAAGGTCAAGGAGCAAGGAAATGCTGCTTTCAAAAGCGCGAAATACGGGGAAGCAATCGATTTGTATACCCAAGCCATTGGTGAGTCTTACAAGGCATTACTCGCAGCCCAGGCGCTCACGAGAACTTGGTGCAGATCTGAATCCGAATGAACCAGCGTATCTCACTAACCGTGCCGCGTCATACATGGCGCTTAAACGCTACCGGCCAGCGCTGGAGGATTGCCAGTTAGCTGCCTCTTTGCAGGCTGCTGCGCCATCCGCAAAAACACTGCTCCGTCTCGGTCGCTGTCAGCTCGCACTCGGATCCACCGCCGCCGCGCTCTCTTCCATCCGTACTATACTCACGATCGAGCCCAAGAACAGTGCAGCATTGCAGCTACGAGATAAAGTGCAGACTCTGGAGGGACACTTGCGGACCTTGGACGCCGCGCGGAAAAGGAAAGACTGGGGTCTTGCACGTCTGGCGTTGGACAAATGCTTGCAGGCGATCGACGGAGAGGGCGGTGAGGTGCCGACAGAATGGAGGATGTGGAGAGTCGAGCTTGAGCTGTGTCGGGGTAACTGGGAGGCGGCTAATGCCGCTGCAAAGTAAGCTGCCGTTTGGGATATCGGAGAGCTCAATTCTAATTATCTAGTAGCGATGCTTTGCGGTTGAATCCAAATTCCCCGGATATCCTTGCGATCAGGGGACTAGTTTTGTTTTTGAGTGGCAAGCTGCCACAAGCTTTGCAACATGTGGCTTCGGCGCTTAGGCTTGATCCTGATCATGAAAATGCTCGGCGGCTGCGAAAACGGGTCAAGGATGTTGAGAGACTGAAGGAGGAGGGAAATGCGTCATTCAAGCTCGGAGTATACGAGGAGGCCATCGAGAAATACAGCGAGGCACTGGATGTGCGTATCTCCGAATGATACCTTCTCACCTCGCTGACCCCTTCCGAAGATCATCGGTGAGTCTGAGGAGGAAGGCGGAGGCGGCCAGATACGTGCCACGTTACTCTCAAATCGTGCAACGACTCTATTGAAGGTACTCTCCTCCCCCTCTTCCCCCCTCTTACCTTTCTCACCAAATTTCTCAGCTGGATCGACACGAGGAAGCCCTCGCAGACACTGACGCATCCCTTACCCTCGTCCCCACATCGTTCAAAGCCCTCCGCACGCGTGCACGTCTAAACGTTCACCTCGAGAAATACGATGCCGCCATCACAGACTTTAAGTCCGCCATCCAACAGGCCCATAGCGAGGGCAGCGATGCGGAGGTGCGCGCGCTGAAGAGCGAGTTGAAAAAGGCAGAAGCGGCGTTGAAGCGTAGCAAGACGAAAGACTACTACAAGATTCTTGGTGTGACGAGGGATTGCACTGAGGTGGACATCAGGAAGGCGTACAGGAGAGAGACTTTGAAGCACCATCCAGACAAGGTCAGTGTCGCACCATCTCCTAGAACGTCCTATACTCACAACTGGCTCGAGCGTAGGGAGGAGACGAGGAGAAATTCAAGCTGGTGGTTGAAGCCAACGCTGTGCTCTCGGACTCTCAACGACGGGAGCGCTATGACATGGGTGACGAGGAGGACGGGATGGACTCGGGGATGGGCGGGATGGGAGGCGGGATGGGCGGGATGACGCAGGCTGATCTGGCGGAATTGTTTGCTCAGTTTCATGGGGGAGGCTTTGGTGGTGGCGGTGGGCGTTCACGCGGGCATTCACATGGATTTCCGTTTTGAGTACCGTGTTGCGGAATCCGTATCTTTACCTTGCTCTTGTTTTTTTTTTTGTTTTTGTTTTTCTACCGTCATATCTGTCGGTTTCTATTGACTAGGAGACATTTGCGATCCTCTGGAATGTGGAAATATCTATCATTCATGGATGTCTTTTCGACAATTTTTCATGTAGTCATCTTCAATTCTATTGGCACTGGCCGACTAGCTCAGCTGGTTAGAGCGTCGTGCTAATAACGCGAAGGTCTTGGGTTCGATCCCCACGTTGGCCATACTTATAATAATTCGAATGGGGAATACTTAGATGACTTTGATTTCATTTATCGAACCGAGAAGTGGACGCTGGACAGCGAAAATGAGTCCTTTTTTCATTCGGAAGTTCCACCATACCAGAGAAATCAACACTGGGTACTATGTAATACGGATGACAGTGAGGCTCAACGACGGTACAGCGTAAGTAAGTTGCTTGCTAGCGACAGAAAGCACTAAGCTGCTTATGACTGGGGCCACGAGATTCGGAGTCGCTGGAGTATTGCTGTCCGTCGCAGCGCCTCTGATGACAGTGAGGCTCAACGACGGTACAGCGTAAGTAAGTTGCTTGCTAGCGACAGAAAGCACTAAGCTGCTTATGACTGGGGCCACGAGATTCGGAGTCGCTGGAGTATTGCTGTCCGTCGCAGCGCCTCTGATAACAGTGGATGTTCCTTGCCTCACCGCGACAGGCAACAAGAAAGTGATGTTGTCTGGGCTATCGGCCGTGTTCACAATCTGATGGATGGTAGATTGGCCTTGAGCGTGAGTAAGCATGGGAGAAAAAAGTGGGTGGGACCTGACCTTCATAACCCAAGTGCTACTTTCTTGTGTAACACTCCAAAAGAGGGTACCACCAGGGTTGGGGAGAGTGCTCGAGTAATAAAGCTGGCCACGATTGGTAGCAAATAGCTAGAGGATATATATCAGTATGTTTTACAGATTATGATAACACTAAACACAAACTTTTTGGACGTAGAAGCTTGTGGAGCGATAGACATTGTTCACGCTGCGATTTCCGAGTGAGCGACGGTCACGGGCATCAAACATCGGCTGGCAGACGTACTCGAAGCTCAGAAGGTTTGGTGTCTATGACAGGTCAGATGGGAAAGGCAATAGATATACCGGAAGTTGAGCCATACCCACTGAGTGTTCGCAACATTCTAGGCTCAGTGCTTTCAGCTTTACGTCCCGTACAGAAGGGCATGCGGAATCTCACATTTAGCAGCGGAGAGTATGCGGCTCCAAAGACAATGTCCGAATTTCTTTCTAGACCCGTCATAAATGCCGCTTCTCCCAGAGAGCCTGTTGAGAAAACTTTAAGCACCAAAGGAGATGTAACAGGACTGCGAAGAACCTTGTAATGTGGGGTAAAGGAGCCGGTCATGCGTGGCTTGGATGTCGTTGTCCACTACGGCGTATTCACCCTAACAGAATCCACGTAAGTAAAATCACTCATTGACCTTCATCCAAAGTCAGCGCACTTCTAGATATAAGGTGCCGTTCCGCTAAGGATGAAATATATAAGACATCCTGCTGTTAGAGACAAATGGGCTTGTAGATATTGAAGGCTCGTACCTGGAAGCTATCATAGAAGAACGAGTTTTTTGCAAACCATGCTGTAGAAGAGAAGTTATGAGGCCCCCGATTGGGCATTTTAATGATACGCAAGACGTACAAGGTGTTTTATATGCATGAACATCCCAATGAGTAGGATCAGGTGCAACCACCGGGTCGTTGGTGTTGGAAGTTGCAATATAGCCTGCAAATAGCTCACGTTAAAAACATGCGGTAGATGGGAAACGGAGTAACATACGCAGTTGCGGAAAGTTCTGACTCAGAACTGTGGTGAAGTATCGCCATCGGTATACATACCTATGTATACAGGACGAGGCTCAAATATCGCATCATGTTCGTTATTTAGCACGTACGTGTCAGACGACAATAAATCCTAGAACGAGCTGATCTGCAACAGAAAACACCGATGCAAAAGAAATCGCCATACCTCATTCCCAATCTCAATATATGTAAGGGGGAACGGCGCAGAATGTCCAAGAGTTGCGCGTAACATTCCTGGTCTCGCCATGAAAATGGTAATTCATCACCAATGGAACCCCACCACTTACCTTGGACTGTACTCGTCGGGCCAATTGCGAAATTGATCTGGGTTTAACTTGTCAACGTCGGGTGCAGAGGAAACCCATTGACCACATACTTGATCAATAGCTTGCTGGATGTACGGCCCCAAATCTTTCTCTTCGATGCTTGAACCATCGAGTGCCAACCCTGACATACAACGTAAGCATACTTTCTAAATAGCATATCCACCGCACCGACCTGACCAGACACCCATGATCGGAGATGCGCCGATGTCTTCAGAGAATTGGAGGAACTCAAAAAGACCAAGGCCACTATGGCTCCGAGTGAGTGCGACCTGAAATTTGTCTGGTGATTACTTACTCTGTGTTAGTATACCCCCAAGCTCCAACCCTTCCCGGACGGTCAAGAAGAGCCCCCACAGTGGCATTCCATTGCCACCGCGTGTTGATGGTCGTGCCCTGTCCAAATACAATGAACACGGTGGTCTGAAGCATTCTTGGAATGCAACAAGATACTGTACCTGCTGTTGAAAGTTGCATGTTGCCAGAAATCTATCAACGCAATGCACTGTACGACGATACGCACAAGGTTCTTCCTGCCGGGGAACCTGAAGAAACCGGGCCTATTCTCAGCTATAGCCTAAGTCCAGATATCATCAGCATATACCAGGTTATACTATCCTACAAACCATCTCACCGTTGCAATATCCAGGCGCACGCCGTTAGCCCTATTCCTATATGTAGGCGGAAATAGCGAGAGCATCGCGAAATTGATCGTCTGCCCCGCCACGGCACCCGCATCGAATACGACATTGAAGTAGTTGTTGTTGTTGAATGCCACTTGCGCGGGCGTGACCGACACCGAGACCTGCGTCCATGTCGTTTGTGCGCCGCTGATTGGGGCGGTGACGGACCCAAGGGAGAGCCCGGAGACGGTTTGGAACCCGATGACAGCGTTCCCCCTGTAGCTCGTCGCGGTGGGGAATCTGTAGTAGAAGGATGCTTTATATGTTAGAGCAGTGTCAACTTTGAGGCCTGATATGCGATGACGATGAGAAATGATCCGCAGGCTATATGGGATAGCAAGGAGAGTGCGACGTGCCGTAAAAGCCTTCGTTTCCAAATCCAATGAGGCCGAATCTGTTCGGGGGAAACGAGACTTGGAGTGCATTTGGGAGGAAAGGGGAAACTGGGATAGGGTCGGCGATGACGTTGATGTTGGCACCATTGATAGAGTGCCAGCCAACGAGTGCTTCTTGGGTATCTAAACGGAAAGCATATCAGTCGCATCCATTAACTTACATGCTCATCGGAAGTATGGCTTACTCGGCGTGACCTTTTGGAAAGCACGGTTTTGGAGCACTGGTAATCAACTCCTTAAGAAGAGGAGTTTAAAGACGCGAAGTGGACGTACATTCTGCGTATAGGCCGCCATCTCCGCTCTGCGAAAGGTCTAGAGGTCAGAAGCTGGCTCAATGAGCAAGAGAAGTGGCCGGAGCTTTACATGCTATCCGAAGTATATCAGAAGATTTCAATTTAGAACCATCCCAACTAGATACTCACGTTGACTTCCTGTCGTGCAAGACGGTGTGGTAAATACTCAAGGTTAACGGCTATGACAGATTTCTACGACCAACCTCATATGTTTGTCCCCCTATCACAGCACCACGTCAGCAACTACCCAAAATACGAAGAACGCCAAAGAAACTCACATAAAGTCGTAGGAACCGTATGATGGCTAGTAGGGTTGACAGTCACAGTCGTATCCGCACGACACCCACCAGCGATGAAAAACACCACGAGGCCAAGGGCATCTAGAAGGCGGCTGCACTGAACCATAGTCTACGTGATTCAAAGTACGAAGGATGTAAGGATCCTATGTGGGAGTAGAACGCTGCGGAATCCAACTCGCTTTATGCCAAAAATGACGCCAAGAGTAGCGGGCTGGATTGTCGTTGTCAGTCAAGGTTCGAGTTCGAAAGAAGAGGGTAGGTATGCACAGGCACGTTCCAAGTCAATTCAGGTTGTTCCGGTGGAAGGAAAGAGGCCCGTGGATTAGTTTTACGCGACGCGGGTGGTCACACGCGTTCAGTTGAGTGCGCATTATGTCGGTGTTGATCAAGACCGAGGCATAGAACCACACTCGACATGCACCGGACGTGCCATCGGAAGAAGAACAAAAGACTAGGTCGGGACAAGGGGAAGTGGGGATCGTGTCAGCAGGAGCCTGCCTGCCAAGTTCCGATGTCTTCGATAATGCCATGGGACCATATGGACACGTCAAAGTACGTAGGTACGAAAGGCTGCCAGGATGACAGTGTGGTCCGAGTGAATAGACGAGAGCTTCCTTTGCCCTGGATGCTGATGAGTGTTTCTCGTATTTTTTGAGGTTGTCAAACTGGCCACGGAGTACCTTTTTGCCTAACGCAAATATCACAAACGAGCCATGAGGCCAAGCTTTCCTGGACACGGTTGGTGAGGGTGAAAGCATGTTACATAAAAGTACGTTGAGCAGAAGAAGGTGATGTGGCAAAAGCGGAAGTTGAGTGGCGGATGTCCCGGACCGGACAACAAAACCCATCTTTAGGGTTTGGGTTTAGATTCAGCGCCAGCTCAAAGTGATGCTCACTGGCATCTTCTCTGAAACTGATATCCTGGACAGTGCAGCGCGTATAGTAAATGTGGATCGTACCCTCAGGATGGTGGAATGACGCCGGAGAAGCAGCCGACCGGCGACTTCTTACGCGGGGGCGGGGCAAGCTTGAAAGCATTCAGCCAACATTCAGCCTGAAATTGTTCACGAGGTACAAATAAGCCTACTCGTACACTCGCTCGAAAGTGCATCTTGTCCGCTGGGGAGGGTAAGTCTTTAGCAGGACATGACCGACAACAACCTTGAGGTCAGGGGGAATAATTTAAAGTACAACAGCAGTCCGGACACTGATAGTAGACACCACTTGCGTCAGGGGTAGAAGCAGGTCATCTTTCACCGTGGACAACCGACAACTACCAAGTGCATATAGGACTCTATGCACTGTATAATGCCGCTGGAGCTGGATCTCGATCCGTATAACCTAAGAAGGACAGAACTTCCCCTTAAAAGAGACATTGCCATGATACGGGCCTGCACTTTCACACCCATCTCCTCAGCTCAAAGAAGAAGCAGACGAAAAGGACAGGACACGCGCCAGCATATTTCGCGATATCAACGTTCAAGAGCGAGTGTCCCACGGAGCAGGTCGATGTTCTACGTATCAGTTTTCCATACGGTGGGATTGTGCTGTAGAAGAAATGTGCTTTTAGGACTGAATGGAGGCAGGATGAATGCCTGGCAATATATCTGCCACTCAAACACTCAAAGACAACGGCCGACACGAAAACAGGAATCCGTTTTCCCTCATGAGCCCCAGCGTGGGTATCCAATTAGTTCGTTGAGAAAAGAATGGAATGACCGACGCAACAACCACAACGTCAAGGTGATGCCAACAAGACAAGCAAGACGTGCGGGATGTTCACGCCTGAGCCAGGAAAGAGGGCACGTTATTGGAGACGGAAGGAACAACGAGGGGAGACATGACTTCGCTCCCCTCCCCGAAGCAGCGAGTCGGAAATAGTTCGCGATGCTCTGACCAAGAAAACAGACGGAGATGAACGTTCTTCGGGTTTATGTATATAGAAATAGAAACAAGGAACGCGGGGTATGCTCATGCTCAGAGCGGGGTCAGATCGCAGAACAGAATATTTTCACGTACACCAACCCCCCCCCCCAAAAAAAAAAACACGAACGCCAAACCCTACAAAGGACAAAACTTTCCACCAAAAGAAACATTGCCCAGGTACGGCCCTTCACATCCAAACACCATCAGCTTATCCCAAAACAAAAACAAAAACAAAAACAAAAACAAAAAGAGAGAAGGGGGGAGGGAAGAAAAGGAGGGGAGAACGCACCGGCGTGATTCGCTATGTCGATATCAAAGAGCGAGTTTCCCTCGGAGCAGTTCTAGAGTCGGGAGTGATTAGCTTTGGATGATGTAGAGAAAATGAGGAGGTGGAGGAAGGGGAAGGAAAGAAGACGAAAACGAAGTGGAAGAACAAGCGCACGGGACACAAGACCGCCACCTGATCCAAAACAATAGTTGTCACACACTCGCAACTAGGAACGAACAAACCTCATTCTCCTGCCCATCACACTCCACAACCTCACTGACCTCCCCGTCCCCACCCACCGCACGCACATGCACCTCCCCCGCGGGGCGCTGGTACCCGAGGAAGCGCGGGGGGAGCACGGGCACTGGGTCGTGCTGGTTCGATATGTGTGTTAGGGTTGGGGCGAGCTGTTGTGTGGGGAGTTTATTATGCGGAGGAGAGGGGAGGAGAGGAGAGGAGAGGAGAGGAGAGGAGAGGAGAGGAGAGGAGAGAGAAAGAAGAAAGAGTTAGTAATGGGGGGGAAGGAAAGAAATGAAAACGAACATTGGCATCCACGAAATCGGCCCATGCAGTGTTCCCGCCCCTTGGAAGCCCAAACAGCGTCGTGGTGATATTGATGGCAGGGTCGAGCGTGCGTTTGAGGAGGAGGGCGTCGAGGGTGGCTATGGCTGCGCCTTTTAATGGGATAGGGAGTCAGTTTTGGAGAGGCGGAATGATACGAATGAAAGAGAAGGAAAGAAAGGTAAAGAAACGGAAGGCACGATGACTACGACCACGACCACGACCCTACGAATCGACCTAACACGCAAGGTTGAAGAAAAGTCGGCCCAAGCCTCATACGCGGCTTTTGTAGTGTGGATGTATGCGCGGTCCCTCCCCACAACCACGCTCCCACGAAGCAAACATGCAACGAACAAATCCAAGACCCCCTAAACACCAAGCACCAACACCCGAATCACCCAAAAACACCCAAACCACCCAGACAAACCACCAACACCCCAAACTCAAAAACGCGAAATAAAAAACACACCAAGCGAATGCCCCGTAACGAGCACCTTCCCAAACCCAGAAACCTCAAGCGCGGAACGTACACCCGCGAGGACGCCGTCTGCGGTGCGCTCGAAGGTCTTTTGGAAGCCGGCGTGGACGCGGATGGCGGCTGTTGGGTTTGATTTAGCGGAACGGTGGATAGTGTATAGTGCCAGTAGTCGGGTTTGAGTTGGGGGAAGGGGTAAGGGAGGGGCAGGGAGGGAGGAATGGGGAAGGAGACGGGGAGGAGGGAGGAATGGGGAAGGAGCAGGTGATGTGGAGGGAGCGGGGGATGTGGAGGGCGCAAGAGAAGAAACAGGGAAAAGGGAAGGGATGAGAAGGGAAACGCACCGTCTGCGCCCGGGAAGCGTGTCGAGTTGAGCTCGACGAGCTGGATTTGAATGTCGTTTACGATCGAGAGACTGTGGGGGTATAGTTAAAATGAGGATATGTACTTTTGAATGCGAGATGGAGAATAGAATGGATATGGGCGATGGGAAGGGACGCACATGCTGGCAGACTCCGTGCCCTGGTGCGTGACGATGACAGATTCGGTGGCTTGATCAAGCGCTATGAAGTCTGTTGCAATGGGTCGGGATGAGTTGGATGAAAGTTTGGCTGGTTTTAGAGAGTAAGAGAGGGGAACGTAGTACGTACACATCGGAACAAGCCCGTCATCTACAGTAGATGCAGACCACCACAAGTTACAACAACAAAATCGTTAGCGTCAGCGACTCGGTCCATCGGCTTAAACTTACCTCCACCAGCCTGCACAACCTGCACCCCACCACCCAAACTATCACACGGCGCCCCACACGTCCAGCTCGACACAGCAGCACCCGTACAGTACGCTACACGGCTGAATTGCGCTGCGCGGAGAAACTGGGTTGTTGCGTTGGCAGGGGCGAGGGGTATGGGTGGGGTGGTGGATGTGGGGCCCAGGGACGAAGAGGGGGGGAAGAATGGGAAGGTGAGGGGGAGGGCGGATACGTGGGGTAGGAGGGGGAGGGTTAGTAATAGTGTGGATAAGAGGGCAAGGGGAAGAGGGAGGGGGAACATGGTGGGTGTTTTGGGATGGATGGGTTAATTAAAGAATGAGTGGATTGGTTGAATTGAAAGAATGTTCAATGCGAGAAACGTCGAGTCGATCAACGAGGTCTGCAGCTAGAGTGGGAGAGCAAAGAGAATGAAGAGCCCGAACACGAAGAAAGGAGAAGAAAGGGAAGGAAATCAAGCACGACCGTGACGCGGCTGCGAAGGAGGAGACGGGTTGGTGAGATCATGATAGTGATTTGTGATTCGTTTCCAAGACCAACATGACTGATGATGGTCGTCGCTGTCAGAGAAGGAGTTGCGGGGCGACTCAGGCTGCCAGCTACGGTAGTTAAGCCGCAGTCAGAACGGTATGATGACGACGAGAAATGAAAAAGGCATCGGCCGACTAGCTCAGCTGGTTAGAGCGTCGTGCTAATAACGCGAAGGTCTTGGGTTCGATCCCCACGTTGGCCACTACATCCAACCTAATCTCGGTCGGACAAATGTTTTTGTTGACGCGTTGTTATGCACCACTCTGCTTATGTCAGGTTCGAGTTGGAAACCGATCGCGTGTGGATCCATTCAACTTCAAATTGCACCTTGTAACCACCCCTGTCCTCCTTTTCTTTTCTCCCACCGCACGACCATCCCTAGCTACGTATCCACCAAAATGACGACGACCTACTCCGCATTCTTCTCCTCCGGCCTCCTCGCTCCCCAGAACCTCTCCCTCTCCGTCCCCACCTACACCCCATACGACGGGTACGACGCGCCGTCCCCCGCAACGCCCTCCTCTCCCCTGCCAGACAGCGACATCGAGCTCGACGGCGACAGAGAACACACTCCCACGCCCGAATCTCTCGCCCACTCACGAACCACCTCCAACACGAACACAAACACCACACAACGCCCACGACTCCGCAAACGCCGCTCCAGCCTAACAGTCGGCACGAACCCCATCACCTCCATCCGCTCCCCCACGCGCAACGCCGGCGCCGCGCTCCAGCTCCAGATGCACCTCCCCGTCGTCGCGAGCCCGTCGCGTTCGCGCAGTGGGAGCCTTTCCCAGACCTTGAACCAGAACCAGAACTTGAACTTGAACGAGAATGATGTGTATGCGCGAGGCGTGGCGACGGAGGCGACGAGTCTTGTGGGACGTATGAGGAGCGGGAGTGTTGGTGGGGCTTTGAGGTGGGTGTTCATGTTCCTTCTTCCGTTATCCTTCCCTGTCCTCCCACATACATCCAGCACCAACTAACCCACTTCCCTTACAGACCAAGACGGGGCGTCCGCCGCCTCGCATCCGTACCCGCACCCACTGCCCCCCCGCCAACAGCGCCCCTCCCCGCCATCCCCACGCTCCTCCTCTCGCCATGGTGTTCCCCACACACCGCACCCATTGGGGGCTCATTCCCACGTAATACTCCTGCATTCCCAAGGACGCCTCAGATGTCCGGGTTCGGTGGTAGTGCGAGACCGCCGTTGGCTGTGCGGCCCGTTGTTCAAGGCATGGGAGGGGTGAAGGGACGCGATCGATCGTATTCCCTTGGGAATGGGTATAGGATCGAGGAGGAGATGAAGGAGAATTAAAGGGATGAGTGTATGTGTGCTCTGACTGCTCTATTTATCCTTTGAACGATCTTCCTTTTCCTCCCTTCCCTTCCTGCCTTGCTCTAATATTCCCATGTCTACGTCTATGTCTGCCCATCTCCTCCTCCTCGTCATTCCCCGTGCTCTGTCCCATATCCTTCGCTCCCGTATCCATATCCCTCCCTCCTGTATCCCCATATCCCCTGTCCCCTGCCCCATGATCCTCACTCCTTCCCCATCCCCGCACTCACAATATACATATCCCTTCCACCCCCATAATTCCTTATTCTCGTGTATTATGTTACGTCGGATCTGGCATCCCCCCCTCCAACCGCACTGCGTGCAGGCACTACGTAGAGTACGCTTTATTCCTTCCATATCGTTGTTGCGTGACCAGAAGTAAAGCAAAGTATCTGATTCTAGTGTTATGTATACGACCTGGCTGTCGTTCTCGCTCCCCCGCTCGCTCCCCTGACTCTCGAGCTCGGGGATCTCGTGTATTATATAACATGCTAGCGCTATGTTAAACCCGAGCTCAAGATACCCAAAAGCAAGCCCGTGCACGCGCATGGTTCGATGTCTATTATGCTCGAAGAACGAGTATCTGATCTTCCAAGAGTACTGCATGGAATTTAAAAAGAGAGAAGTCTTTACGAAATGGATAGTAGAGCACGTACAACGGCGGTACATAAAAAAAGCGCATCAAAATCTCGCCTACAGTGGCCATGGCCAACGTGGGGATCGAACCCAAGACCTTCGCGTAATAAGAGTCTTTCAACTACAGCATATTAGCACGACGCTCTAACCAGCTGAGCTAGTCGGCCTGTACAACTATGATGTGGCGCATTTTTTTCGGAGTGGGGCAACATGTTTGGAACAAAAGGACAAAAACATAATATTGTTGGGAAATGGCCAACTTGGGAATCGAACCCAAGATCTTCGCATTAAGAAGGTCTTTTTCTGGGCCGCATATGAAGCGATGCTCTAACCAGCTGAGCTAGTCGGCCTGTAGCACTTCTAGTGGCGCATATTTTTTTCGAGTGGCCCAACGTGTTGGGAATAAGAAGAACGAATGAAAATTTTCTCGATATTGAAAAGATTGGTAATGGCCAACTTGGGAATCGAACCCAAGACCTTCGCATTAAAGGTAATTTTCAATCATTCACATGTATATGAAGCGATGCTCTGACCAGTTGAGCTAGTTGGCCAATGTACTCAGAAGTGGCGTACATTTTTTTCGAATTCCGAATGTGTTCGGGTAAGAGTCGGCCAATGCCGTACCATATCTTGCAATACGTAGAAATCCCTTTTTCCCTTCCATATCCTTGTCTCGTGGCCAGAAGTAAAACAAAATATCTGATTCTAATGTTATGTTATGTATGTATTATGCGGCCTGGCGTTGTTCTTACTCTCACTCCCTCTCTGAGATCCCGTATAATACGCTAGCGCTAAGTTAAACCCGAGCTCAGGACACCCAAAAGCAAGCCCGTGCACGCGCATGGTTTGATGTCTATTACTCAAAGAAAGAGATCAGATCTTTCCAAGCTTTGCATGAAAAAGGGGAGAAAGCCTTTACGAAATGGATAGTAGAGCACGTACAACGGCGGTACATAAAAAAAGCGCATCAAAATCTCGCCTACAGTGGCCATGGCCAACGTGGGGATCGAACCCAAGACCTTCGCGTAATAAGAGTCTTTCAACTACTGCATATTAGCACGACGCTCTAACCAGCTGAGCTAGTCGGCCTGCAACGTCTCATGTGGCGCATTTTTTTTCGAGTGGGCTGATGTGTTTGGAACAGAAAGAACAAAAACATAAGTATTGTTCAATGGTTGGGAAAGGGCCAACTTGGGAATCGAACCCAAGACCTTCGCATTAAAGGTAATTTTCAATCATTCACATGTACAGTGACGGCCAAAAGTAACGCAACGCGTGACTTATGTTCTTGGCACGCGTCGAGCACAACAACAACCCATATGAATGGGAAGATTCTCGTCTGTAACAGAGACTTTATCATGTGTACTTTGCCTACAGATATTCAGAAATAAAAAGGATTTTGATTTGCAAGAGCGGTGGGGGGATCAGTTTTAATTTCCCTTTTGGGATGTGTAACTTTTTAGTGCGGTGGACAATAATAGTAAAATAGCACGAGCTATTGACGTGGTACATGGTATGGGTAAGTCAGTACTTAGTCCACTTCCCCTTCGCAAGCTGCAGCGCACCCAAACGACGCGGCACACTCTCGTACAAATGTAACCGGTATTCCTGACCCAATTTCGCCCACTCCTCCTCCAATGCAGCAAAAAGTTGCTCTTCGTTCGATGGGCGTGGGCTGCGACGGGTCATGCGGGCTGCGAGTTGTGCCCAGGCATTCTCCATAACGTTCATATCGGGGCTACATGCCGGCCATTCCAAAATTTCGAAGCCGTTTTCGTGAAGCCAGTTCATGGCGAGGTGGGATTTGTGTTTCGGGTCGTTATCTTGTTGGAATAAGACCTCAGAGGGGGTGAGGTCCTGGTCCTGGAGGGTACTCATGAGTCCGTTCTCAAGGATAGACACATACTGAATGGCTGTCATCTTCCCCTTCACGAGCTGTAGCCGGCCGTAGCCTCGAGAGGTCACACAACCCCACACCATCACACTGCCGCCTCCGTGGCTCACCTCCTGCTTAATATTCCGTTCATCAAACTCCTCCCCTGGCCCCCTCCTACACCACTGCATACCATCCGACCCAAAAAGATTGAATTTCTTCTCATCGGAGTATACAACTGTCTTCCATTTCGACAGCCCCCAATTCTCGTGAGCGACAGCCCATGCCATTCGTTTTTTCCGGTGGGTGGGCTTTAGGTATGGCTTCCGCCGCATTCGTCGACCCTTCAGGCCATCCTCTGCAAGGACACGGCGCATAGTGCGAGCGCTGACGTTCGGAAAATAGTCGCGCTGGACATCGGCGGCGGTGACGGCATGACCCATGTGGATAGTTCGCGCTGCAAACTGGCGATCCTTTAGGGAGAGGAGGGCAGGGCGGCCACTACGATGGATGGGTGCGTACCAATCATGGTCCTCGTGGTGTTTCCGGTAGTTCCGCAGGGCGCTCGAGGGTGCAATGCCGAGGACATCAGCAATTTGACGAAATGATCGACCTTCGTCCCTCATCTGGATGATTCGGGCCTTCTTGGTGGGGGTCACCATGACCATTGTGTGCAGCTTCGTGTGCGAGAGTGCCGAGGACGACGGACGCGTTGTCGAGGAATGGGACGTGAAAGTTCTGTTGTTAGGACTCACATGTCGCGTGTTTGTTACACTTCCAAAAAGGGAAATAAAAACTGATCTTTCTATTACTCTCACAAGCCAAAATCTTTTTTATTTCAGAATATATGTATGTAAAGTACACATCGTACACTCTCTTTCATTCATGAAACTTTCCCATTTACTCATGTTTCTCTCGTGTTCGACAGGTGCCAAGAACTCAAGTCACGCATTGCGTTACTTTTGGCCGTCACTGTATATGAAGCGATGCTCTAACCAGCTGAGCTAGTCGGCCTGCAGCACCTCGTGTGGCGCATTTTTTTTTCGAGTAGCCTGACATATTTAGAATAAGAAGAACGAATGAAAATTTTCTCGATATTGAAAAGATTGGTAATGGCCAACTTGGGGATTGAACCCAAGACCTTCGCATTAAAAGTGTATTTTTCTGGGCTGCGAATATGAAGCGATGCTCTAACCAGCTGAGCTAGTTGGCCAATGTATTCAGATGTGGCGTATATTTTTTTTCGAATTCCGAACGTGTTCGGGTGACAGTCGGCCGATGCCAGAAGCTCTCCTCAGATTCACCCTGATTCACCAAGAACATTGCAGCCACTTCGTGCTTGATGCCTTTCTCTCTCTCCCTTCTCCTATCTCCATGTTCAGGCTCTTGATTCTTCTTGCTTCCCCTTATCTGCCTCCTTCATGCTCTTCCTGTGGCCCCACATCCACTCGTGCCCCCCAACTTCATCATCCAGTTCCTCCATGCCAGGTGCCGCGCTATCGAGCTAGACGTGTGGCACACCGTTTGATCGTTTAGGCGTATTGTGCAGGTGAAGGCAGGCTGGTGGTTGTAAGCTGGCTTCGTGCTCCCTCGAGTTGCGATGGACCGAATCGTTATTGTTAAGACGTGTAGTATGTACGTTCACCCAGCTCTCCCCCGAAATTTATCGAACTCAACCACGGAAGACTTCATAGCACTCGACCACGCGACCGAACCCTTCATCATCACACCTCGACGCCCTCCTGCTCAAACGCACCTTGGACCCCGCGATCAGGATCATGGTGATGCTTTTTTGGGCTTCCATGGGGCGGAAATATGGCGTAGGTAGATTTCGTCAAGGACTGTTCGTTCTTCGTCTTCGTCTTCGTTTCCTTCTTTTTCTCTGTGACTAACTCCCCACTGGCACCTCTTCCTCTAGCCACCACCCTCCCCTCTCCGACGCACCTTTGCACCTCTGCTACACAATGCCGGTGCCACGCTCCAGCTCCAGATGCACCTACCACAACCAGCCTCTCCCAGACTTTGAACCAGAAGTTGAACTTGAACGAGAATGATGTGTATGTGCAAGTCAGTGACAGTGACGGAGGCGACGAGAGTGTGGTGGGGCGGATGAGGAGTGGGAGTGTTGGGTGGGGCTTTGAGGTGGGTATTCGTCTTCCTTCTTCTATTCTCCAGTTCTCGTTCCTCTTTCTTTCATTGTACTTGGTATCACATACATTGCGTCTTCAGTACAGCACCAACTGACCCACTCCTTCTCTCTCTCCTACAGACTAAGACGCAATGTCCGCCACTGAGCATCCGTCCCTCCCCCCCAGCACCCCTCCCTGCCATCCCCACGCTCCTCTTCTTACTTGCATTGTGGACGTGGTGTTCCCCGCATACCGCGCCCGTCGGGGGCTCGTTTCCTAGGACGCCGCAGATATATGCGTTTGGCGATACTTCTGGCTTTTTTTGGGATATGCATGCTGGGAGCGCGTGTGAGTTCGGTGGTATGCAGACGTGCCTACCATTGGCTGTATGACCAGATGTTCAGGGCATGGGTGGGATGAGTAGATGCGATCGGGTGGGGCTTTAAGGTGGGTGTTCGTTTTCCTTCCTTCCTTTCAATTGTCCTATGCTCCTTTCTTCTTCGTCCTCTTACCATTCATCCTCCTCCCCTTTCTTCTCCTGCCCCATATATCTAGCGTCAATTGACCCGCCTTATCACAGATCAAGGCACGGCGGCTCCCATCCGTTCTCAGACCCGCTCCTAAGCCAGAATATGAATTGGAACGACGTGTATACGCAGATCGGCATCGGGGGCGTCGTGACGGAGGTGACGAGTCTGGTGGGGTAGATGCACAGCGCCAGGAGTGTCGGTGGGTGGGTGTTGGTCTTTATTCTTCCATTCTCCCGTTCTCTGTTCTTCTTCGTACCCATACCATTTTCTCTCCTCTCTTTCTCGTTCCTCCTACCCAATACACCCAGCACCAGCTAATCCACCCCTTCCTCCCTCTCCTACAGACCAAGACGAGGCGTCTGTCGCCTGGCATCCGTACCCGCACTCACAGCGCCCCTCCCTGCCATCCCCACGCTCCTCCTCTCGCTGTGGTGTTCCCCGCATACGGCACCCATAGGGGGCTCGTTTCCAAGGACGCCTCCGACGTCCGGGTTTGGTGGTAATACTACGTTCGGCGCGAGACGTGTGCGGGGCGTAGGAGGGGTGAAGGGACGCGATCGATCGTATTCCCTTGGGCATGGGGACAGGATTGAGGAGGAGATGAAATTGTGTGTTTGCGACCCAGCGTCACGACGGTACACACACAAAGTTCAGGCCGAGTTGATAGACCCGGCCCCTCAATTATATCGCAATCTCATCCAATTCTCAGTCCGAGCTGTTCGCTGCCCAGTCCAGTCCCACAGCAGTGTGTGGGAAGCTAGCTCGACCTCGTCTCCTGTATGTTTTTGGTATCTGATTGCACTCAACTCACTATTCATTCCTCTAGTAAGAGGTTGGCGCTTTAATGTCCGGCCTCTGCGAAGAAACCACAGGTATGATCATCGCAGACAACACCGCTCGGCCGTGCTGATGAGTGATCACATTTTCCAGTATAAGTACTTGCCATCGCTTCGGTGTGGTACATCTCTTCCTCAATATCTGACACGGGATGCTTACGCTGTATGATCCCTCACTCTCAGATAATTTTTATATGTGGAACATCTACTATGCCAATGTCTTTTGACACGTTATCTATCTATCCCATCTCCCCTGCAGTTGTTGGACAACACTCTCGATGTTTGGTACTCTTTTCTGCATCGCGCTTTCGGTTCATGCCCTATCTGTGACTCGGCATATGATCGAAACCCGCTTTGTTTTGATTCCTTTGTCGCCTTCGATCTCACAGACAAAAGTAGAAGAACAGTGTTCCGCTGACTGAGAAGCGCCTAAAAGTCACTGTGTTGCCTTCAATACATCCGAAACTCTCGACTGGATGAATGGAGCCTGATTACCGATATCCTGCCATGCTGACTATTGCATCATAGGTTCAAGGTACCAATCGTCGAAAAGGAAACATGTCAAAGGAGAAGGCAGTGTCGCCGGCGTCTAGTCTGACAAACGCCGAGTTTTAGGGCGTATTTTCATGTTATCATCATATTCTTATACTCTTGCCTTGTGTTGAAGCTTGTGGACTATGGCTACAGTTGCAGGGATCCATTGTGCAGTCATAATTCTGGTACGTCGAGATTGAACGACATATCGCTCACTCTTATCTTTCAGACCAGCGCTGCGGACATTCACTTCTCACCCCAGAACATGTCATCTAAGGAGATCGCCGAGATATGAACTAGTAGCGCCCGGTGCTCTATTTGAGTCTTTCCCTCAGAGCGCTCTTTGTAACCGCTTCTATTCTGCACCTTCCACGATTTCAAAGGTCTCTCGCGTAGTCACGAAGCACTAGAACGATGGGAACTGACGACATTGTGTACATCGCGTAAGCCCTTAGCTCATCTCCGTATGTTTCAGTATTCATCTCCTTGAGCATAGCGTTTTAGGTGCTACCGGTACAGGGAAAACCACTGTGGGTTGCAGATATTAAAAAAAAACAGGCTGAATTTATACCCTCCACGCAGTTCATTAACCTCATCAGCAACTCCAAGCTAAATGTCGGGCATACGACCGCATCCGAGACGGGCGAAGTGCAAGTTGCCCAGTTCTTATTCAAGACTGATTCAGGGCAAGAACGTACAGTCGCCCTAATCGACACGCCCGGGTTTAACGACACTAACGTCCCCGATATGGCTATCGTGTCCAAGGTTGCCGGAGCATTTCAAGCTTTGTACGTGTCATTTCTATCCTAATCTACATTGTCCAACCACCGATTTCTGGGACTTCAGGTATAACAAGGACAAAATCCTCCTTCATGGCGTGCTCTACTTCCTCGACATCTCGCATGTTCGAGTTACTGCCATGGACAAGCGTAACCTTGTCCTCCTTCGACAGCTTTGTGGAGAGTCCGCTTTGCGAAATGTTGCTTTCGTCACCACGATGTGGGAAACCACTAGCGCCGCCAAGGCTATGATCCGCGAAGCCGATTATCGAAACATCTACTTGAAGGATGCTCTGGCCCAGAATGCCCGTCTGGAATCGCACAAGGATGAAAATGATATCAACTCTGCACGTAAACACATCTCCGACATTATCCAGAACACCCCGCTTATCTTCCAGATCGTTGACGAGATGGCGAACCAAGGGAAGACCTTCGATAAAACTGGTGCAGGACAGGAGCTAAACAAGGAGCTCAACAAGCTTCAGGAGGAACACAAACGCCAGATCGCCGACGTCCAGAAACAGCTGACTGACGTGCAGTCCGCGAGCAAGCAGGACAAACAATCTATTGCAGATCTAACCTCTGTTCTGAACAGCCTCAAGAACGACAACCAGAAGTACGCGGAGGAAATGCGGAAGCTGAGGGCCGACGGGGAGCGCCAGAAACAAGATGATATGAGGCGAATTCAGGAGATGATGGATAAGATGGCGCTGGACCAAGATGGACCACCTCGACCTCCTTCTCCGACATCTTCCGACGGCTATTCGTCATCGAACAATTTTTACTCCTTGGTGCGCTGTCTGTCGATCTTCAAAATAGCCAATCGTCACTCATTTTTATCCTGCTGAAAGGGTGACGAGGCTATTAGTTATCTTCCGCACAATCACCTTCGCAAAGGGATATATCATATAATCAACCACGAGTCCGACGAGGCACTGGAGCTAGCAAAGAACTCCGAAAATCTCTACGCGATTCGGGTGGTGCGAGACATGGCAGAAGCCAGGGCAAAGGTGTGTAGCCTGTGAACCGACCCACCAATGTAGGCTCACGATCTGCGATGACCTGATTAGGACAAGCTGGTTTCATGGTATATTTATTCATATCGCGGTGGCTGGTCAATCAAATACAACACTCGCGAACTATACCTTTCTTATCGAGGCAATTTCGACAACATCCATAATGTATGTATTTGTAATCTCCATACTTTGATATGGCCTGTATCGATCCCCTTGCAGGGAACCCCAGTCCACCAGGGAAGGTCTGAAGTAGGATGGAAATTCCTCAAATTGGCGAACTCGAACTATTTGTACAGGTAGGCACGTATGTGGGATGGCCAATTTCGACATCTCACATGTGTTTTCCAGGATCGCACTCGCTGACGATGATGACTATTGCTTGGAAATGCGAGGCAAATATGTAAGAGGGCAAAGCTAATGTATCTACTGACACCTGAAATTAACTTACGTCCCAGGTTGTGCTTGCTCTCAAGAATGACGACGAGGCACAGTACTGGAAACTTCTAACCTAGACAGCCGCACTCGAGTAAGTTTTACAGCCTCGCCATTTGAGAATTCTATCTCATCGTCTCCCAGCGCGTTTTAAGTGTTGCATTTACTCTTCTGACGACACGTGAATCCCGTCCGATTGGCTTGTTCACTGTTGCCTGCATGCTTATCTCGCGGACACCGCTTCCACATTGTCTCTAGTTTTCACGATTCCATGTTAAATTCGTTTTGTCTTGCCATTACTCGAGATTAAACACATATGTTGTACTTACTGGCTGTACGAGTACCTCAGGGGGAAGCAATCAAGATACGTACGTTGAATTGGATATGACCTATTACTTTCCTACGTGTACTTGATCGTGTTCGTGCAGGTGCCAACATTCTCCAAGCCAACTTCGACAACATCTCCATCTGTCAGCCAAACAGGATCGACCTTCCCAAGATTCACACCGGTCGGCCTGTCGATAAAATAAAATAAGGAAAAATTCCGAGCATAATGCAAACGTGCGTTCACTTACGTTCCCGTAAAGATAACATCGCCCGGAAGCAATGTTGTGCCCATGGAGAAGAACGACACAATATGCTTCAATCCGAAGATCATATTTGCCTGTCACAGTCTCGCAGTGGGAGCCTCTCTATCTCAAACCAGAATGTGAATTGAGGTGCTTTTCAGCAAATATGAATCAGAATGACATGTATGCGCAAATTGGTATCAGCGGTATCGCGACGGAGGCTACGAGTCTTGTTGGATGCATGAGGAGTGGGAGTGTTGGTGGCCAGGCTTTGAGGTGGGTGTTCGTCTTCCTTCAATTCCATTCTCTTTTCTTCTTTGTCCCCATATCGCCCTACCGTCCATGTACCCCATACATCGTGTCTTCACCACAGCACCAACTGACCCACTCCTTCTCTCTCTCCTACAGACCAAGACGCAGTGTCCGCCACTGAGCATCCCTCCCTCGCCAACAGCGCCCCTCCCTGCCATCCTCACGCTCCTCTTGTCTGCGGCGTCAGGCCCCCGGTGTTTCCACACACCACGCCTACTGGAGGCTCATTCCCTAGGATGCCACAGATGTCTGCGTCCGGTGGAACTTCTGGTGCGTTTGGGAATATGAATGCTGAGAGCGCGTGTGGGTTCGGTGGTATTCAGCCGCATCCACCATTGACTGAACGTATAGAGGTGAGCGGAGTGAAGAGAGGGGATCGGGTGGAGCTTTAAGGTGAGCGTTCATCTTCCTTCCTTTCCATTCTCCCATTCTTTTTTCTTCTTCGTCCTCTTACTATTCACCTGCCTCTGGCGAATAGACGCGCCGACCGCTGGCTGTATGGCGGGACATTTCTGGCGCGTTTGGGGATATGAATGCTGGGAGCGCATGTAGGTTCGGTGGTATGCAGACGCGCCCACCATTGGCTGTATGGCTGGACGTGCAGGGCATTGGGTGGGGTTATGGAACGCGATCGATCGTATTCATGGGGAATGGGTATAGGATTGAGGAGGAGATGAAGGAGAATTAGATGCATGGGTGTATGCGTGCTCTATCATCTGTCGGTCTGCGGTATTTTTCCTTTGAACCATCTTCCCTTCCCTCCCTGCTGTGCTCTAATGTTCCTGTGTCTATCTATATCTACGCATCACGTCGTCGTCACGCCTCATTCGCTCTCTCCCGTATTCCCACGTTCCTCACTCCACTTTCTGCATCCCTTTCCACGACCCTTCCTCGTCCCGTGTTCCTTGCTCCACGTTTCTTACTTCATGTCCACCACGCTCACCATATCGTACCATATACATATATATTATCAACCCCCTTATTTGTATATCCCCACCTGGCTGCATGCAGCCAATATACATCCTTATTCTATCTTACCCCTCTCTAGACGCTACCCAGAAGTATCAAGTCACCCAGCGACACAGTATCTACGTGGTGTGCACTGTGCCATGTGGTATCATTGGCTCCCTTAAATAGATGAATTATGTCAACGGGAAGGAGAAAGAATTCAACAACCTGAAAAACGTAAAAACCTGAGAGCATCTTGGGAATGGCTAGCATGGGGATCGAACCCAAGACCTTCGCTTTAATATTGGCTCTTTTTCAGGAGTCATATTAGCGGGACGGTCTAACCAGCTGAGCTAGTCGGCCTGTAGCAGTTCTTGTGGCGCATATTTTTTTCGAGTGGCTCAACGTGTTGGGAATTAGAAGGAGAAAAAAAATGTTATATATAACGGCTGGGAGATGGCCAACTTGGGGATCGAACCCAAGATCTTCGTATTCAAGGTACTCATTTACTACGGACATGTGAACGACGCTCTAACCAGCTAAGCTAGTTGGCCAATGTACTCGAATGCCATGGCGTACATTTTTTTCGAATTCTGAACGTGTTGTGGAACAGAAAGAACAAAAAACTTCGCAGTTCACCTTGTCGAACACCAAATACATGGGTCACTGTTCTCCATGTCGAGCTTTAAACTTGAAATGCTCAATATGTATGCAACAGTGACATGTAAGTACAAGAACATTGGGTAGAAAGCCCAGATGATGGTCATACAAACAAAGACTGAAACCAACACCGACGCATCAGCCTGTGTCTGAACGAAACTCGACAAAACGTAGCACATACAATTTCCCATTCATCTGCCGTAACGCCGGTGCAAAGCACTTCCCAACAAGCGCGCTATTAATATCGCGCATCGCGAACTTGCAGGTCCTACTGAATGTCGGCTTCCACTCATACACACGCCGTTTTCGTCTCCCAAGGTTGGCGCATTCGGTTTCTGTGATAGAACTCGCCACAGCGCAGTCGGTATGCATCTACAAACAAACAAACAAAGCACAGCGAATTTGTCAGTACAATGGGTCGTGGGATAGGGATAGGGGGGAAAAAGAGGATAAAACACACGTTGGCACGTTCGACTGTATATACTTAGGCGGTGGGGGGGAGTATTCGGGTACCGGAGACTCGGACCTAGAATACTCGAGAGGGAGCTGGGAGCTACCAGGTCCAGGTGCGGGTTGTCCACTGCGAGAGAGCCGTTGGTATTGGTATCCTATACCTCGTGAGTGAGCGGTGGGGACGATGAGGAAGACGGAAAGGAGCATGAGGAGAATTGGTTGGTGGAACATGTCGGGGTGGGGTTTAGGTTTGGACGGGGAAAGACCGGCTTTCTTGGGTATGTGTGTGTTGTCTGGGATGCTGTAGGGATTGTGGCATTGGGGGTAGACACCGCGTCAGTCGGTTAGTCAGTTTGTGACTGGAGGGTGGACGGGACAGGTGGGCGTGCCTGGAGATCTTCAACAAAGAATTTTTGCAATCAACGAAGGTGCCGAATGAGGCCGTACGAATTGGCCTTGCGATTTCTTCATAGAGAAGAACTAGGATTACGATCCGGTAGGGCCACGCAATTCGATCGGACAACGCTGCTGAGAGAGACAGGTCCCTCCTCGATGATGATTCGACCCACGATATTCGCTGCTTTAATCACAGGCATATAGATGTCCATCAACGTGCGCATAGTTCTTGAAACACTACTC
This sequence comes from Hypsizygus marmoreus, assembly GCA_013433165.1. Taxonomy (NCBI): domain Eukaryota; kingdom Fungi; phylum Basidiomycota; class Agaricomycetes; order Agaricales; family Lyophyllaceae; genus Hypsizygus; species Hypsizygus marmoreus. The sequence continues at coordinate 282,283 of CM024089.1, read as the reverse complement.
GTCGTCGACGGTGATGAAGACCAAGAACAAGATTCCACAAGTTACTATGACACGATGCAACCCCGGAAACTGCGGGGTTGAGAAACAACATCCGAGGTTTCAACTCGGAAGTTTAGAAGTTTACCCTTGACCGTCATTGGAGAGTGAGCCCAAGATGACCCTTTGAATATGTTGACGGTAAACTGCGATAACGATGAACCTTGATCATCAAGTTATCCCAGAAGTCCTCGTACTGCGGATTCGTTCCGGCTATGAACCAACGAAGACGGCGCCACGAGGCTGGCGCGTCATCTTCATAGTATCTCAAGCCCACCGTTTCCAACCATGGCGGAAAGAACCCACTGGTTGCCCAATCGATGATCCACAGGACGCCGTCATTCGATAAGAGGATGTTGGTCAAGTTCAGGTCCGCATGGGTGAACACCAGTGACCATTCACCGCCGCCAAGCACTGGGAGGGGAGGACGCGTTTGTCCGGGAAAAGGATGCTTAATTCGAGACTTCCACCCATCGTGCGCGGCAATCTCACAGAACAGCTGAAAACTCGTCGCAGACTCGAACGGGCCGTAGTCTTGATCATCGAACAAGACTCCGCCGACTATGCCCATTGCGATGGTCCCGGGGACTGTTCCCTGCAACCGGCGGAGTTGAGATACATAGCCTCGAAGGGTGCAGGCGATACGGAATTTCATAAAAGAGCTCAGGGAGTCCCAGCATTCCAGAAGCATCTTGCCTTCGATGTAGTCCATGACCAGGTATGAGGTGAGGTGGGGATACCGTGGCTGCGGGACGGGGATCGTGGTGTGCTGGCGCACAAATTGCATGTTCGCATATTCGGATGGGTAGAGGACTTTGGCGATGAGGGTAGGTGTGACCTTGTGTGCGGGAACTCCCCCGAAGATGCCTCTGGCGTATTTCTTGAGAGCGGCGTCCCATGCTTCGCATTGTGGAGTCTTAAGGAGAGTTTGTACCGTGGTATCATCGAGTTCGTGGATATCAGGAGTCTGCAATAGGAAGATGTAAGCAGGTTTTGAGCGTCTCAGATCGAGATCGTTCGTACTTGTTTATTGACCTTCGCAGGAACTGGAAGTGCGAAAAGTGCTGCAATGGAGTCCAAGACCCACGCTCGAATTCGCCCCCACTCAATGATCACTATTGTGGGAGCAGTTAGACCAAGAGGTGGTGGTGGTGGTGGTGGTTGAACCTGATTGGCTGTGAAACATACCATCAGCGAGAATATTGAGAGCAACAAGGTTTGACCTCACCGATGACTTCCAGCAGTTCCTCTATTCCAATATCTCGCGTAGAGCTAACAGCAACATAATTCAGCCTATCGAAGTAAGCGAAATAGCTAGAGTAAACATGACGATCCATGTCGAGGTCAGAGTAATCCCGCGGGACAAGATCAAGCTTCGTCCCAACGATAAAGACAAGGCCACGATCAGACGCAGACTTTGCAGCTTCCTTAGCCAGCGCTCGCGCACAACCTACACCCTCGTTAAGGGCGAGAGTGACGAGGACGAACTCAAATTCGTTCCACAAGTCGGCCGGGACAACGTCGCGTTTGCTCGCGTGGATTTGTATTTGAAAATTATCCAAGAGTCTACTGGTGTATCTTTTTTTCTATGAGAGGGGTCAGAAAATCCTTGAAAAGTATGACAAAATACATTGCTCGTACGATTCGGGAGACGAGAGACGATTTGCCTGTTGCAGGGCCCCCTGTGGAGCTGTCATGAGGAATGTATTAGGCAATGTTGATCAGAGACGCACCGATAACTGCAACGTGGACGTGTTTAATTTGGGGTTCTGACTCGAGACATGGCATTGGCAGACTGAGGTTGATAGGTTGTTCAGAAGAAGTTGGCGGCAGTCCAAAAAAGGAAGCGCGCCCTCCAAATATTGAAAGTTCCCACGCATTTAGTTCCGTGAACTTGTGAAGAGGCGTTGGAAACTTCGTTCGGCCACCCAATGCAAAAGCTACTACCAGATCCATGTCGCAAGTACCAGCGCAACATATTTGTATAACTGCCTCCATGCATCAAACCACAATACTCAACTCTGTCGGCCATCCACTACTGATTTATAATCGAGAAGAACGACATGCCTCGGACGCTGCAGTTCGCCGCCCCATTTCCGCATATCTTCGTGTCGTGATGCAATAGTAGTAGAGTGACGATCTGACATGAGTGCATGGCTAGTGGACAAAAGGACCAGGCGAATAAACAAGCATCATATGCAGGGAAACCAAGCAGTGAGTACCAGAATAAATGATAGTGAACCTGTTGTGTCCATTGGATTTGGCCAAGGCTGACACGGATACGGCAAACATTGAGCACTGAGTAGAACACGTCAATAAAAGAAAACTCAGTTACCACAATTGGCCAACGTGGGGATCGAACCCAAGACCTTCGCGTTATTAGCACGACGCTCTAACCAGCTGAGCTAGTCGGCCAGTGAAATACAGCCTTGGGCAATCATCCGAAAGCTGGGCACGGAATGGAAGATGAGGAGGGAAGCTGAGGAGCGCTACTGGAGCCCTTCGGGAAGACTTCCATATTTCAGGTTGATATTCGACCATCCAGAATGGGAAGGGCGGAAGATGTTGCTGGCTGGCTGGCTGGCTAGTGCGAATGGATCGACTGCGTAACAGGCGCGGAAGGTGCGGTGACATCGCAATAGAGCAGTTGGGACCTCCAGCGTCCAGGGTAAATGATGTAGAATCTGTGGGGGAATGTCAAATGAATACGATGTGACCTGGTGGGTAGAAGCAATGTCGGCTGTGTACCCTCATCTTGACTTGATTCTGGTCGATTTGCATATTCCAATTGCTATCAGCCTGAGCATTGGTCGAGTATCCGGTGAAAGGTCAAGCCCCGGAGATACAGTCACATATTCTAGTAGAATTAAAAACACAGATGAAATGAAGATGAAAATTCGTGAAAGCGTCGCACTCGCCTCCACAATTGCATCCTATCCCACTGGACCCGCTAACCCATTGCACAACTTCACTTTCTTTCTCCGGCAGATGGTTGAAATAGGGCAGCTCCATATGGTTCGGCCGTAAGAGTTAAATGAGATGCGAGATGAATGTCATCATATGATTGACTATCCCGGCCTGCGGGGCTCTCAAACCCTCTGCCAGTGAACAGGATAAATATTTTCAAGGTACTGGAGCCAGAGCATTATCAAAACTAGGTCAAAACATTGCACAGTCGTTCATCGTCGTCAGCGGTGGTGGTGGCCGAGAAACAGATTCCGAAAGTGGCTGTGCCGTGACGCGACACCGGAAACTGCGGCCCTCAGCGACGTGTCCACGACCGCCATGATACAGCGCCAGGGAATCGCTGTTCTTCTCCTATATTCTCTATTCTCTTTCCTCCTTTCGGTCGCTGCACAAAAGCCCGAAAGCACTATCACTTCATTCCAAAACTTGCCCGCAAAACTATTCTTTTTCGATGACACAGAAGTGCGCATGTGCTCCAGGAGTTCTCGGCTGTCACTTTGGCTGATTCAATATGAAATTTCCAGGCTGCGATATTTCATGACTCTGTGGAGGGGAATGTGTATGTTTCGTTGAATGAGGGGAAGTCATGGAGTCGGGCGGAGGATATACCCAAGGGCGAGGCGGCTATGGTAATAGAGCACCCATTCAACAACCGCTATGTGAGTATCATTACCTTGACTACACCTTCTTGCTCACAACAGAATCCTAGGCATTTGCCTTGACGAACGGCAAGACACACTATCGTACTGAGGATCGAGGAAAGAGTTGGAGGAAATTCGAAGTGTCCTTGCCTCCAGCGCTTGTTCCCAGACCACTCTCGTTCCATTCCGATTCCGCAAAGTATGGGTATATCCTTTACCAAGGTACAAGCTGTGACAAGCAAGGCTGGGGTGCGGTGTGCCACGACGAGGTGAGTTCAAACCTCTCCCAGTCACACGACACGTCTGACCACGCGTTCAGACCTACTATACCAAAGAAGCATTCAGCGACACACCGAAGAAACTCCTGACAGAAACCTCTCGCTGCCAATTTGCACACAGCAGCAAAGATTTCAAAGCGGATGCCCATTCAGACCTTATCTACTGTGTCGCATTCGACACCTCCACAAACACCGGCTCACACGCGCTTTCCTCCAGTCGCCTCTTCTCTAGTACCGACTTTTTCGACAAGGAAAACAAAATTGAAGACCTCGGCATCGGCAAGAATGCCAAAGGTGTCATTGCGTTTGCTATCGTCTCCAAGTACGCCGTCGTCGCGATGAAGGATCTCGCACCCGGCAACAACGGCGAAATGCTGCTTTATGTCACCATAGACGCGAAGACGTGGGCAAAGGCGCAATTCCCCCACTCATCGTCTGCCAAGCTGAGGGAAAACGCGTACACAATTGTGGAGTCGACTAAGCATTCGCTGGCAGTCGATGTCGTACTACACGATCGCAGCACGCTTGGTACACTCTTCATGAGCAATTCCAACGGAACCTTTTTTGTCGAGAGCCTGAAAGACACAAACCGCAATGAGATGGGTTACGTCGACTACGAGAGGCTTTACGGTGTAGATGGTGTCGGACTCGCGAACATTGTCGCGAATGCCAAGGACGTGGAAGGCAGAGGGGCGACGAAGCAGCTCAAGACCTTGATCACGTTCGACGAAGGTAAGAGTCCAACACTCCCCACTGCTGTGATCCAACTCTAATTCCTCGCAGGCAGCAACTGGCAACCCATCCGTGCACCATCCAAGGACGTTGACGGCCGGCCATTCCACTGCAACCCCTCGGACACCGACGAATGCTCACTCCACTTCCACTCTATCACGACACCGCACAACTTTGGTCGAATCTTCTCCTCGCCGGCACCTGGGTTTGCCATGGGCGTCGGGTCTGTAGGCGAGACGCTGCTCCCGTACGAGGAGAGCGACACGTTCTTGAGCACTGATGCAGGGCTTTCATGGAAGATGGTCAGGACAGACGCACATAAGTATGAGTTTGGTGACCAGGGCAGTATTTTGGTTGTGGTCAACGATGAAGAGGGGGTGGATACGGTGCGATATTCACTTGACCTAGGCAATACATGGTATATCATCTGCTACCCTCGTTGGCTTCGTTCACTCACGCAGTCACTGCAGGCAATCGTACAAGCTTGGCGTCAAGTTGCGAGCACGAGCGTTGATGACGTTGCCCGATTCGACATCACAAAAGTTTATCCTCCTCGGCCAGGTTGCAAGGCATGATCAAACAAAGGAGATTGGACGCGTCGTGATCGTTTTCCTTGACTTCGCCAAGACGAGATCGAGAAAGTGCACTGAGAAGGATTTCGAAAAGTGGTATGCGAGACCCTCGAAGACCGAATGCTTAATGGGACACAAGGTGCGTTGTGGTTGTAAATCTGGCTTCCTCTATTTGATGACCGCTCTGCAGCAATGGTACAAGCGCCGAAAGCCTGACGTGGATTGCTATGTCGGGGAGAAATACAAGGACCCAGTGGAACACGATGAGGACTGCGAATGTACTGAGGCAGACTACGAATGGTGCGTCATGATCAGCTTGACTTTCGTTACTATGCTTAGATGTGATCCCAACAGCGACTACAACTTCGTGCGGAACGGCAACGAATGTATACCCGTAGGACCTGAGCCCATCCCCGCTGGCGTCTGCAATGGTACTCCCAATCAGATGTACAAGGGATCCTCTGGATATCGCAAGATTCCTGGAAATACGTGCAAGGGCGGAGTGAAAAAGGATGAGCCTGTCGAGAAGCCTTGCTCTAAGGGTAAGCGCCCCTGTCATATTTACATTCGTGTCCGTGTTGCTGACTTGATAATTATGTAGCTCAACCCCAGGACGGAAATGTAATCCATCAAACGGTAGTAAAACTAGCTTGAATTCGAACTTTGGCCATGGCTAACTCCACTTTAGTTTGAGTTCTCACAGCTGATCGTCCAACATGCCTACTTCAAAGAATCGACGGTATGGAGCTTTCGAATGAAATTCGGTTGACGCTGATGACTGACTCATTCTTATAGACCATTCTTGTTCGCCTGGCAGACTACAGCATGTGGCAATCTAGCAATGAAGGATACACATGGAAACAACTCTTCCCGGGACGCCGTTTCCTCGCCTTCTACCACCACAAATACACGCCCGACCGTGCATACCTCATCACCGACACTGAGCTCTTCTACTACACCACCGACACAGGACGGTCATGGAACGAGCAACGCGCACCCACGCCGCCGAACTACTTTGGCGCGCAGGTCTTGCGCTTCCACCCGAGTTCGGACAACCTCATCTGGACTGGGAATAAGGACTGCACGGGAGGCGGCCAGAACTGCCATGCGGAAGCGCAGTACTCCAGAGACAACGGACGCAAGTGGTACCTCGTTGAGAAGTATGTGCGGAATTGTGCTTTCACGAAGGATAAGGAGTTGCAGGCGGATCCGAATGAGATTCTTTGCGAGTCTTATCGCGATAAGAAGGGAGCGCAGAAGGATTTTGAGGCGGATAATCCTTTGCAGTTGGTGGTGGGGAGTAACTTCTTCTCGAGGAAGACGAAGCTCTTTGACCAGGTTGTTGGGTTTGCGAAGTTTTCGGAGTTCCTTGTTGTGGCATCAGTGAGTCTTCTTCGTTAAATCACACCGCTGAAGCGTTGCCCATATATGAACATTGTTAGACACAGAGCGAGGGCCGATCACTTGAGCTCCAGGTATCTTTGAACGGAAACACATTTGCCACTGGAAGGTTCCCGCCTGGTATGCGACCTGAAACTCACGTCAGTACTTCTCACTAAGCAAGAGTGTTATCATCCTGACGATGTATCATTCAGGCATATACGGTCCTTGAATCAAGCACGAAGGCCCTGTTCCTACACATGACGATGTCCGAACCACCTGCTCCGTATTGGGGTAACATCCTCAAATCAAACTCTAACGGAACCTACTTCGGTATTTCCATCGAAAATGTCAACCGCGACGAGCGAGGCTTTGTGGATTTCGAGAAGATGATTGGGCTTGATGGTATTGCACTTATAAACATTGTTGGCAATGCGAAAGACGCGGCCGTCTCCAAGGGCAAGGCGCTCCAAACTCGCATTACTCACAACGATGGTACGTTCTACACCCTCTTTTTGACATTTTTAGGCCTTACTTACTCTTCGCTTGCAGGAAGCACATGGAAACCACTCACCCCGCCAAAGATTGATTCGCAGGGCCGAACCTACAAGTGCGACGGAGCGGTACGTGTTTATCAGTATCCTCTTCTCGTCCTTCTCACTCTCCGCCATCATTAGAAATGCGCCCTCCATGTCCATGGCTACACAGAACGGCTCGACCCTAGGGCGACCTACAGCAGCCCATCTGTCGTTGGACTTCTCATGGCTGTTGGGAATGTCGGAGAATCGTTGGCCCCATACAAGGAAAGCGACACCTTTCTCAGTAGGGACGCAGGCTTTACATGGGAGGAAGTTCACAAAGACGCACATTTATGGGAATTCGGCGACTCTGGATCTATTCTTGTCATGGCTAACGATGAAGAGCCGACTGACCACGTTTTGTTCAGCACAGATGAGGGTCTCCACTGGAGAGAGTACCAGTTCACGAAAGAGAAGATGCGAATTAGGTTCATCGTCACTGTGCCGTCTGATACAAGTCGAAGGTTCATTCTGATGGGCAACTATCCGAAATCGAGTGGCTCCGTGGCAGTGCATGTCGACTTTTCTGCTCTCACTTCGAAGAAATGTATGTGACGTCCCACTCCTGGTTTGCCACTCTTTTCTCACTTCATACATCAGGTGTCCTTAGCATTGAGGACCCGGGACATGATGATTTTGAGCTCTGGAGTCCTAGCGAGGAGCGTGCAGAGCGATGTCTTTTCGGTCGTCAGGTAGGTCCTTCAGGATGCTCATCCGACTAGTGATTGAACGTCAAACTTCCGTAGACCCTCTACCATCGCCGAGTCAGAGAGACGAATTGTGTTGTCGGGAGTCAGCCTAAAGCAGTGGAACGTGTTGTGTCCAACTGTCCATGCGCTAAAATTGACTTCGAATGGTATGTGGATCTTTCACACCTTGTAGCATCTTCTGACTAAGAACGTTCTCCAGTGAATTCAACCACGTCAAGAACAGTGCTGACGAATGTGTTCTGGTCTCCGGGACGACACCACTCCCAGATGATTCATCGTGCAAGAATGGCGAAGAATACTGGTACGAGCGTACTGCATATCGCCTCATACCATATTCCAGCTGCGAAGAGGGGCTTCGACTGGATCGCGGCGCCCGACACATATGTCCGGGCTTCAAATCACATGGCGCATTCTTCTGGTTGTTCGTGCTCATGATTCCTTTCGCGTTTACTGCCTTGGTCGGATACTATTACTACCGGAGGAGCGGTCTTGCTAGAGGGTATGCCTTCAATATGATGACATCTGCGAAGACATCTGATTTGACGTTTTGCAGAACAATTCGCCTACCGGGGGATGCACGACCTGCGTTCGGAGGTGATTCGGGTATCCTTGAAACTCTCGCCTCTGTGCCATGGTTCATCGTCGGAATCGCTGGCATTGCTTGGGAGTGGTTGATATCGCAGGCAGATCGGATTGGCCTACGGTCACGCCGAGGCTACAGAGACTTGAGGGTAGATGAAGATGCTCAGATTCTCCGTTTCGAAGACGAGGATTAGAAAATTATGCCCAGGATAGGTCATGGAATGTTGTGACATATTAGTTCCCTTATTTATATCTCCCCAGTATCCTAGCCGTTGGGGTAATCTACACATACAGCCCATGTTTGGTCCCCGACGACCTTTCAAAACGCCTTTCATGTGCTGTGAAAGAGGAAATCGATAGACGATATGTATTTTTGTGATGCTACCTATGACATCTTGTTATTGCATGAAATTGACCTGTCTGGATGCCGTCTTCAACGCCTGGATTGCACAACGAAATATCCGAATGGTGGATAGAGTTACGCCTTCAGATTTCTCAGCTGCTTTACTGCCAGCTCCTTAATTTCGACATAGCGGTATGATAGTCTTCTTCGATGCAAGCCGAAACCTTTGGGCTTCTGGAAATGATCCTACAGTCAAAGTTGACGGGCCACGAGTTGAAACCATTGGTAAAGTTCCAAGGATCTGGAAGAAAAGGTCACAATTCACGGCCTTTATCCAAATGAATTGTACGATACCTGGCAAGGTTTCTTCACCACTGACCAGAGCCGGGAGAATATCAAAAGCCCAAAGCAGTCGGGAAACATTAACGAATAGTGAATTCAGCGCAAGATGCATTCCCGGGCATATTCTGCGTCCAAAGCCGAATGGAAGCTCGAAGTTCTTTATCCGAGGATCTGTCGTGTCCAGAAAACGCTCTGGGAGGAACATATCTGGGGACGAGAACATCGCTAAAAGGCAGTAAACAGAATAAGTTTACGAGTATAAGAAACTAGTCTAATAAAAGTCAATTGTACCAGGATCATGCATTATGCCACTGTTTGACAATGCATGAGTCAATGAATGAGGAAAAACAGACAGAACAATATTTAGCGCTTACTAGAAATTCGCAAAAACGGTGGATCCCTTGGGAATGAACCTGGTGAAGCAGCACTGTATGCATGAACGTCGTGTCGATGATGACAATGTTTCTTACATTCCATTGTACTCGTCATCCACCGTCACCGCATGTGGCGCACCACCCAAGGCGGTAACAGGACGCCATCTACGATCATTGATAAGCGGGCCGCTGAACCTGATCCTCGTCGAAATTTCCCAAGCGTACCGAAATGTCTCGTTGATGAGGGCGTTGACGTACGGAAGGCTATCTTTATCGTCAAATTCAGGCATCCGCTCAAATCCTACCACACGGTCAATCTCTGCTTGAGCTTTCCTCATGGCCCCTGGGAAGTGAAGCATGGCGACTATATTGGATCAGTACGAGAGAGAAGGGACGAAATTTTCAAGTGACCTACGTATAAACACCGTTAATGTGCCAGCGGTCTGTAGAAGTGTTAGCTCTGAGTGTAAATGATGACTTGAAATCCCTACTGTCTCAATCCCGGCTCCAAATGGGCTTGATACGGCGTAGGCGACCTCCAAATCCGACATTCCGCTCTGGTCTATGTTGGAAATAGCCTGAGATGTAAGGCAATCCGGAACTGTGCCGTTATGCATCCTAGACTTCACATCATTCAGAAGGTACATGAGAAAGTTGATATCCCGTTGACGGCGTTCTTCAGCGTCTCTACGGAACCATTGCAGGTAGCGCTGTAAACAGATTCAGTGCGTCACCAGAGAATATCCTGCAGAACGACTCACAGGCAGCTTAAGGAGCCAGGGCCATGACTCGACGATATATTTCCCGGGAATCCTGATATTTTTATTGAGCTGAGCTCAGACTGCGAAAGACAGGTAAACAAAACTGACGTGACGCTGTTGAAGTACCCAAAGTTTATTTCCGTATCCGCTTAGCAGAATGACCAGCCCTTGACTAGACGTACCTGGTAAGGACTAGCGCAACAAGTATTCGTAAGTGGACGTGAATGCTGTGGAAGACGAGACTTACACGACATCGAATCCATGTTCTCCTTCACAATCCATTCATCCACGCTGTCAACCCGCCTCCCGTAAGTCACTGAGGTCACAACACTTGCAGCATATCTTTATTCGAATTTGATTAGGAGATTGTTGAAGCACAGGCATGAATCAAACCTTTGAAAATGGCGCACATATCCGCTTGGGTCACTTAGGACCTGGTGCATCATGACATTCGATTCCAGTGACTGAATTTCCCGGTATGTTTGAGCTTTTCGATAGTGAAACCCTGTATGGAGGATCTGCGCCACTCAGCTTGGGTCGGCTCAAGAAGTATAATAGGTACAAACCTTGCGCCATTTCCGCCAAGCATCGTCATTAGAACGCATCAGTCCACGCTTACCATCGGAAAGGATCTCTCCCCTGCATGAATAAATTCATTGAACTTTCGTGCAGCACTGAATAATTAGCCTACCCGACGATGAAGCGCGGACGGCTAGAGTAGATATCTGAGCGTTTCTCCAGCAAATGCCAGGCTGCCTGGGCTGTCCCGAGAACTAAAGCGAGAAAGTAAATCCACCCATCTACCCACCTGAAGTCGGTACCAACCAATGACGGGTGTCGACCCGAGAAAAATGGAAACCACGGGACCTATCACGCAGTAACCCAATAGGCCATTCCCTGCACAAGAACCTAGAACTACAGACTCACCATATTGGCGACTCCACTGCGCAAACTTGAGCCACGGTTTCACTTTTGGCAACTGATATTGGTTGCCGATCCAAGGAAGTCCCAAAGGTCCCGGAGGCATGGATTTGCGAAGGTATACCCACTTGATGAGGGCGTGAAGCAGGAAGGCCATCAACATGGCGATCGCAGGAGCGGCCCATGTTGGAATCTGTGACATATCCCGCGTCAAGAGTGATGAAAACATATTCAGGACGATTGTCGTAGAAAGCTGTCCATCGTGGCCAGTGTTTATAAGTAACCAGCATGAGAGATTGCAGCTATATCTGGACGACCGTGAGACCACAGTTGAGGATGACAATAGTGGGTCAGAAGGCCAAAAAGGATTTATAGATCATTTGACGCGACGTGCTTTGCCGTCAACTGATTCAATTTAGAGGAACATCACCTTATTTGAGACTCAACAGTCATCACTAAGAATACATGAATGGCCTTCTTGCTTCATTACCAAATTTCCAGCCTCGTCAATGCAGTCCGACATTCTTCTTCGATGCAAGTGACCTTTTGAGTTCAAGGAAGAAGCCTACATTCAAAACTCACCGGCCACGAATTGAAACCATTTGTAAAAGTTCCACGGATCTGCGTGGAAAAAAACTTAGTCGCTATCGCAGCTAGGCAGATTTGAGACGCTACTTGGCAGGATTTCATAGCCCTCATTGTGCAAACCCGGTAAGATGTCGAATGTCCAAAGCAATCGAGACAGATCAGATTTATGAAAAGCGAGTTTAACGCAAGACGTATTCCTGGACAAATCCTGCGCCCAGATCCAGAAGGAAGTTCAAACATCTTCATTGGTGAGTCGGACGTCTCAAAAACCGCCGGGGACGGAAATCGTCGGGGAATCGAAACATGACTGGAGGATTCATAGCTCCTCAAACAATCAACTGTGAGGAGGAAGCGATGGCTTCGCACTAGGGTTTTGCACAATCCCACTGCAAAGAGTGTAATTCACATTCTAAAGGAAGAGAGACGACTTATGATAGGTTCGCGAAAATGGTTGATCCTTTCGGTATGAACCTGCGGGCACGAGATATTGGACCATGGATTATATGTTTAAGAGGATACGCACTTTCCCATGTATTTATCATCTGCCGTGACGGCATGTGGTGTCCCACCTAATGCCGCAACCGGACGCCATCTCATTTAAAGGCGTAAGTCGTTAAGCAATACGCGAAAGTGCGGTGACATGCCTAAGTGTTTCGTCGACGATTGTTTTGACATATGGAAGGTGATCCTGATCATCAAATTCTGTAACCGGTCGACGCGTACGACGCGACAGAGTTCTTCTTGACCCTTCTTCATGACCGCTGGGAAGTGAAGCATCGCGACTGGACAGGAAGAATAGATTAGCCAACCGTCGTTGGTGTAAGTGGCATTCGAATTACTAACGTATAAAGGTCGTCAGAGTAACCGGCAGTCTACGGAGTGCTTACTTATGCCAAAATAGCCCCCTTGAAAATAGAGCTTAAGGTCTCCGTCCCAGCCCCAAAAGGACTTGACACGGCATATGCGACTTCTAGATCAGTCATAGCACTTTGATCCTGATTCGACTGGGAGATGGTCTGAGATGTGAGGCAGTCAGGTACCGTGCCATCGTGCATTCGCATTTTCACATCGTTGAAGAGATGCACAAGGAAGTTGATGTCATGTTGAAGGCGTTGCTCAGGCTCTCGGTGGAACCATTGAAAAGAACGCTGCAGAAAAGAAACTGTGTTAAGAATGAACAAATTCAAGATTTTAGAATCGAAAATAGCGCACAGGGAGTTTGAGAAGCCATGGCCATGATTCCACCATGTACTTTCCGGGGATCCCTAGGAGTTACAATATGGACACGTACGTGACAATAAAATGACGATGGCTAGAATATATCTCCGAGCGTTTCTCCAACAGATCCCAAGCAGCTTGAGCTGTACCAAGGACTAAGGAAACGATTCAATGAATACCCGAAACGGGTGGCCGTGAGTGACTTGCAGATGACTGGCGTTGATCCAAGAAACATAGAAACCACTGGACCTAATGGCTACATTGGCACTTGGCTCAAGGATATCAATATACCGTATTGCTTGTTCCACTCAGCGAATTTTCGCCACGACGGCAGCTAATGGCGGTTTCCAATGACAGGCACACCTGGAGGACAATGAAAGGCACATCTGGAGGACCCGGAGGCGGATACACACGAAGCGACACTCATTTAATCAATAAAAATAACAAGGAAGCAATGCATAGTGCCTGGGTGAGATCCATGCCATGGCTGCCAGGTTAACTTTCACCGAAACGCTCGAGCGTGCGTCCAACACGATGACGATGAGGGAACAGAAGAGTCAAGGAAGACCCTAAATATATTATCCAGTGAGAGGTGGGAGCTAAACCTGGATGCCGGCCGAACTTGTTCACTTGACCAGCATTTGACTGCCCAGCAACTTTCTCCGAGGGTTCAAGTTGGCAAGGTCGCTTGTTCCAGATTAAGCAATACAGGCATGGAGCTAGTATACTCGTTCTGGAGTTTCAATTTGTTAAAGGAAACAGGGTAGCGAGAGAACTTCAAAGAGGTTGAGCGCAGGAGGAGGAGCGAGCAATAGTTCAAGTTGCTTGGCAGAGTAGTTGCACAGTCACCGGCAACTCGGACCGGTTGTCTCTCACGGTTACGAACGAACGACATCATCGATCCTTCCATCGTTTTCCGACAAGCCCGATTGTCAATTGATGTCTCTCTAGGTCTCTTTGAACATGAACGTTCTTATATATTCGGGACCAGAGGCATTACAGGAATCAGCAAAGCATGCTCTCACCACTATCCGGTCCTTGCTTCTCCCGCAATACTCTGTTCAAACTATCACGCAACAAGCACTGAACTCGCAGCCATGGACGGCTTCGTGTTCTTTGTTGGTCTTTCCACAGTGCCGTGGTAGGCTTCCTCCTCCTTCAAGTGCCGTTATCAAAGACTTCGTGGAATCAGGAGGGTCTTTCCTCGGGTTTGGTGCTGGCGCGATTTGCTCTCAACGCGATCCGGGCGGTGCCTCCAGTGTCTCAAAGGATATATTGCTCACGTTCCTCGACAAAGCCACCGGAAACTATGTTTCTCTCACGTCGCCTCAATCAGAGAAGACACCTCGATCCGTCTCGTTAAAAACACTGGATGGTCAGCTGATTGAGGAGGTCCAAGAGGTTGGGTTACGCACTTTCGAAGGATTCGAAGGCGTGAAGGACCTCACCATCCTCGCGAGATACTCAGGCGCTGATGCTGCCCGATCACTAGCAGGTATACAATATGATATTGGACAGGGAAGCATCGCGATCTGGGCCCCCAATCTCGAAATTCCACTGGAAGAAGAAGAGGCTATTTCGACGCTTTCCACGGCGCCTGATCTGAAACCAAAGAAGGTTGAAGAGCAGCACAGACTCGAGCTCCTGAAAACATGTCTCCACAGTCTGGCGGTACAGCTCCCCCTACCTGAACCAAAGCCAGTTTCCCACCCACTACCCCAATTCCTCACCTCAAACCCAGCCAAGCCCTCGATCGTTTCGAACATCATGAATTCGATCGCTGCGCCGTCGTCTGGCTCGCAGCTGAGCGTCTTCAAGGATGATAACGATACTTTCAATTTCCATCAGCTCACAGAGAGCACAAGGCTGGTCAGCGAGATTCGCTATAACACAGCTCTTTCAGGCGATCCCACGCAATGGCAGCCGAAGCATATCATACTCTGCCCCTGCTCAGTTCCTAACCCAGATCTCACGCCTTTATTCGATCTCAGTCTTTACTACAAATCACTGTCACAAGCTCGGGAAGAACAAGGATGCCCTCAGGCTCCCGAACCATGGGGAATCGGGGAAGCTTTTCTTTATGGAGAGATCGTGACGAGCACTCAGACCATGCTAGACAAGTAAGGGTGTCCATTATCGACTTGACTATTATTCCAAATGAACATTGTCCTCAGAAACCCGCGTCTGCTCTCTCGCCTTCCAACGCCTCTGGTATCCCTCGCCTCATACCAACTTGCCGGACGCGGGCGCGGGTCGAATATCTGGCTTTCGCCTACGGGGTGTCTGCAATTCTCCGTCTTGTTGAGACTGTCACTTGCTTCGTTCCCGGCCAGCAAACTGGTCTTCATCCAGTACTTGTTTGCCTTGGCTGTGGTTGAAGCATGTCGCGACGATAATGTCTTGGGAAAACGGGGGAACAATGTCCGTCTTAAGTGGCCGAATGACGTATACGCTGTTGTGGACGAGGAGAGGAAGAAAATTGGCGGCATTCTTGTCAATACTAGCTTTTCGGGAGGGAAGGTGGATATCGTTATCGGTGGGGATATCATTTGTCTAACTATCTGGAGTCGATTCTGACTCTGACTTCCTGAACCTTCAGGTTGTGGTTTGAACGTCTTGAATGCCGCGCCGATTTTCTCTCTTGCGCAGCTACTGCCGCCGGATGATCGACACAATCTCACCATTGAGAAAACCGTTGCGAACATTCTCGCTAGGTTTGAGAAGATGTGGGGTACATTTATCGACGAGCGCGGATCGTTTGGCTCATTTATGGATCTCTATCTTAACCGTTGGCTGCATTCGTTCGTTACCCAGGCCTTCTCTCTCGCTTTCGTTGTAGTTTGCTGACGTGGGCTTTTTAGTGATCAACTGGTTACACTCACCGCGGTCTCGCCTCCAAAGCTTGTCCGAATTACGGGCATAACTCCAGAGCACGGCCTTCTGCGCACCGTGCCGGAGAAAGCGGGCTGGTCTTCTGGAGATGAAGAGTATATCGATCTTCAGCCTGATGGGAATAGCTTCGACATCATGGCCGGGTTGATCAAGTCCAAAACATGATCTCGGTTCAGAAGAAAGAAATGTACAATGTAGTATTTGAGAAGACATTAACAGGCATGGTGATGCTTTCTGTCAAGCAATCACCCCAAGGACACGCGGTAATTCAACCTCGCATGGGCCAGCAAAGACAAAGTCAGCACATCGATCGCGTTCAGTCGGATCGAGGTTGAACACAGCAACTTTTCCCTTGTGCCGTTGCACGCGGTACATATAAGTCGAGGCAGGATAGACCTGTTAATTCCAGAAGAATGAGTGCCGAATATATAGTTGCAGTGCATACCCTAGAACTCACCGTCAAAGAAGTTCCAACGATTATACATAAGTCAGCCGTAAAAATCAAGCTATTGATATCGTCGAGCCTCAGTGGCTTTTCGCCGAACCAGACAACCCCGGGGCGTGCAAGCGAGTGGCACGATGGGCACCGTGGCAGCGCCGCCTCGGGGATGTCGTTCGGTTTCGAGCCGGCATCGTGATAATCCCCAAGATGAGAATCAGCCGCCCCAAGCGCCTCGCAGAGTGGATTGGTAAGGTCTTCAGCGCAATAGTCACATACTGTGCATTTAACATCAAATAGCCTGCCGTGCATCTCAAGAATAGAGTCTTTGCGAGGGCGGTCCAGTCTTGACTTCTTATCAGCCAAGTCTGTTGCGAGGGATTCTAATGCGACGATTGACAGTCTATCCACGTTTTGGGTGATAATGTGATAGGTTTTTGCGGCCGGAGCGATTCTTTTCAAGTAGCTTGGAACTGATAGCTTCGCTAATAATTTGTGGGCATCGTTGGGTTGCGCGTTCAGAGCTCTGAAGTTCAGGGTAATCAGTATGGGAGAGAGTTGGAACAGTTTCGAGGCTAAGGACTCGAAGACCTACTTAAGTCTGCGATAGTGGTAAAATTGCCATACGAGCGACGGATTCGAGGCAAAGGCCGCAGGTGTAGCCAAAGTCGTGGCGTCTAGGGATCGCCACATTCCACCGCCATCTCTGAAGGTTGGGATACCTGAAATCAAAAGGTTTGATGACATACCAAACGAAGGCTCAGGTTACAACACGAACCTGATGCAGCAGAAAGACCTGCACCTGCCAAAATGACAATGTGTTGGGACTTTTGGAGAACATGTTGGAATTCATCAATATCATTGCTAGGCCCTGAAGCTGACATCCTCGATATGATGAGTTTAATCAGGAAAGGACGAGGTTAGTCAGGAAAGGACGTGGCTAGTTACGAAGGGACATTTTCAATCAGGAAAGGAAATGAGCGTTGAATATAATGTCAAGGCTGAAGGCTAAGCCTTGGTAGGCGTTGGTAAAAGCACATCAAAATATGTTGTGCCCTCCTGCCATCGGCCGGCTAGCTCAGCTGGTTAGAGCGTCGTGCTAATAACGCGAAGGTCTTGGGTTCGATCCCCACGCTGGCCATTATACACTTTTTGGAGTTTTGCTGGAAGGCCATAGTCGGGCTCGATACTGATAGGAGTGAGCTAAAATAAAAAAATAAAGAAAAAGAATAATAAAAATCGAAAAAGGAAAGGACTATTTGGCTCTGTGTTCTTCAATGATGTCAGCGCACATGGCTGAATTCGAGATTGTCCCGCTCACTCTTTTGTTGACATTGCTTCTCTTCCCCTAGCTTCACTTTGGGAGGTCAAAGAATTGTTGAAATGCTATATTATGGTGTTCCCATTCATCTAAAGGACTCTGGAATTTTTCTGAGACATCCAGAGCTCTACAAAGGATGTTGAGAGTTTGATGTCCATCAACTCCTTCCAAGTTCTCAGAGCAAAGATTTTTCAAGAGTATCTCATCCAGGATGTCCAAACTGGTGAGAGTAGTGATGTACACCTGGCTAACTTCCAATCTCAGGCAGATAGATCAGTGTGGTGGTCAAAGAAAAGCAAAAACACAAGCAGACTGAACCAAAAGCCTCCTGTGCTTTCTGAAACTTACAGACCTACTGTATGTCAGTATGAGGTGGTCTCACTCATGACTCTGAGATTCCTGAGAGCTAGCAGGCTATTTGAAGGCTGTGGTATCCTGAATTGCCCAAGGACCTGAATTGTGCACTTCAGCATGTTATTGACATTGGCATTGGACCTAAACTATTACATTCCATTCATGGACTATTCTGAGATGATTCTACAAGAAACTCAGGCCAGTCAAAAGAATATATGAATTTATGGAAGGCAATCCAAAGGCAATCATTTGTTGTCTGACACCTACTTTGCATGCTGTGGGCTGAAAAGCAATCTGGAGAGCACAGTACATGCAAGCAGTGAGGCCTCAGTTAGACAAATCATGCATAAGACATCAGGGGAGGCAGCAGCAGTGACAGGAAGAGTAATTTGGGATCTCCAGAGCACGACGCGAGCATTTGACGCGTCCTATTTGGAAGTCACGTGATAATTTCGAACTCAGAATCGGTATCGGTATCCGTCACTCCTATTCCGAGTTCTATTTATAGAACGAGGTCTATCCTCTTGGGCTGGCTGAAAAAGAAGTCTGAACGAAATCAATTGATGGGTTGACACTTGTTGACACCATCAAGCCGGTTGACCATTGGTCCGGATGCATTAAGCGAGCGTGGGAATGCTGTCGGGACGACCGAAGATGAGCGCACATCGTTCTAAGCATTCAGTGTCTCGCCGGTGCTCCTTCTCATCCTTGATTCCAATCTCACCACAGCTTTTCTATTTAACAGTCGTTTCTCTTTCTCACTGCCATGACTCATGATTCTGGCACCAATGGCAACGACTCGTCATTCTTCGTGATCCAACGATTGTGCTGCTACTCGATGTGATGGGCAGCTCTCATCCACTTCTCCATCTCTCAACCTCATTGCACCTCTAGACTTTGTGTTTGTCATTACCGCCTGCTCTAGGGGAGGTGTTTGTACCAATAAAAATTACCTCATGACTCAGGTCCGACATCCCATGCCGATCGTCATCCTGAACGATGCATGTGCCGCTCGTCAGTGGCGCGAGAGGTGTGAAGAGGTGCTGAACTGTGAATGGGCTACACACGGCGTGGTGCTAAAGCAGGTGAGTATGGTAACATTGTCATTGGTCATCTCAATGTCATTCTCACATTAGACTCCGGTCCACTAGGTTAAGCTTGCTGCGCAAATGACAAAACAAACAGGTCTCGTCGCCCCTCGTAGTTGGCCCCTCAATCTCAAGCCACGAAGGTGCTCCCAGTGGCATACGATGCCCTTGAAGTCGTCCTGGGACATCAATGGATATGTACGGTGAGTCTGGTAGGGAATTCCTCTGTTGACACTGTCCTCGTCATGGGCAGCGCCCTCGGCAGTCGAGCATCACAGATGGTTTATTTATGCCTCCCCCCACCCTCGAACCGATGCATGAACAATTACGCAGGGACTAAATAGATGACGGATTATCGTTCAGTTTCCTGTATGTTTTCGCAGTTTCGTCGCTGTTCTCTGCTGGTAATTAACTATCTTCAAACTAGTATATCCCATATCATGCCTTCTCTTATCTCTCCCCTCTGTGTAGTACCAAGTACATCGACAATATATCCAAGTTTTCAACACTTGTCCGAACTCGGACCTGCCGTTGAACGGCCCACGCCAGCCAGTGAGTATCGAGCCCATAGTCGTCCTTTTTCCTCCGAGAATCGAGAATCGAGATCCGAGTCCAATGCGAGTCCATCTCCTTGGTCTCATGACGGCGAATCCATAGACTTTGAATTTATTTACTACGATTGTTAATAACTATGTTCATAGAAATCATTTCAAGCCGAAACTGCCATGACACTTGTCGGACGCAGCGGAAGGCCGCTCTTGCGATAAACCTCATCAATCGTCTCCATCTGCAAAATACTCTCCCGATTCGTCACCCAATGTGCCGGCTGCCTGCCTCGGATTTTGTCAACGAACGCCTCAAGCTGATACCGGTACGTCGACCAATATGCCTCGCCCGTCTCCAACCATTGTGGGCCCCCGCTATAGTGCTTCTCGTACGTTGTATGGCCCGTCTCCTTGTCCGTAATGGAGATGTAATGGTAGACGTGCGGCATCATAGCGTTATAAAAATAGATCTTGGCTTGCTCGGTCTCCACCTCAATTGAGGGGAGTTCCCAGAAACGAGGGATGACCCCCATTTTCCAAGCACGGTCCATGTCAGTGTAGATAGTGCTATGAACATCGTAGCCCTCGATAGTCTTGAAGAGCAACTTGGCATCCATCGCCGCGTCGACGCGGGGGTCGTGTTTCGCAGGGCGGGCTTTGGCAGAGATGACTTCGAGGGGAAGGTCAGCCTTGAGTGCGTATCGGGTAAACGATAGCACATAGGTCATATCCATCAAGCTCCCGCCGGCGAGATCGTACTGCCAACGGACGTCCCCTCCAGGAATCTCTGGTGTGCTCGTCATAATCGCATGCGTCTGTATGATCTTGCCATACTTCCCGCTATTCAGGATCTGGCGGAAACAGTGGGCGGCGGGATGGAACTGCCAGTGGAAAGCCTCCATCAAGATTTTGCCGGACTTCTCTGCCTTTTCAACTAACTTCTTGGCTTCCATTGCGTTGGAGGTGAAAGGCTTCTCGAGGAGAACATGTTTCCCGGCGTCGAGGGCTTTACTGGCCCACTCGAAGTGAAGGCCATTTGGAACAGAAATATAGACCATGTCGATGGCGGGGTCCTCGAGAAGGTCATCGTAGGATCCGTATGACTTTAGGAAGCCGTATTTACGGGCTTGAGATTTCGCAGTAGCACTGTCCCGAGAAGCAATCGCGTAGAGTATAACATCGGGATGAGTCTCGGTCGGATGAATGACTGGGTGGCATTTCAGGCTCAGTCTCACATTTATGAATCCTTGCGGGAAAACTCACCAGCAGCTGCGTTGATTTGAGCTGACGAAAGAACGCCGAGCTTCAAGGGCTGATCCGTTTTCTTGGGAGCAGGATGAAGCCAGGAGTATGCGAATTGCTGGGCAAAAGTTACTGCTTGGATCGCTAGAGCCATTGTGGGGGTTTGTTCTGTACTTTTCTACGTTGTATCCTGGTACTATATAGTATGTCTTGCTTTCCAGTCGACGTCATCGTTGACATGATAACTCCACGATCATGAACGCAGATTTGAGAAACCATGGGAATGAAACAACGATAAAGCTAGACAGACGCTTTCTGATAACAATTTTCGCGAAGTCCAATGACGAAGAGTGAAAATGAGTTCAGGTCGACGATTCGTGCATTTGGAGGCGCAAGTGGTCTTTAAAGAACCACCCGAAAAGCCCGCTGTTTGTTCGTGTAGTCTAGCAGGCTCGGCCAATAAGTTGAATAACCTTCAGCGGCCACGACACTGGCTCTCACTGGCTCTTCAGGAATCAGCCTCCCGCACTACAACGAAACCATATAGCTACGGACCTTGCGAGAAAGATATTCTTGGAACTGAATCCCACCGGACCTAGCCTGGGAGCTGTCTCAGCAGCCTGAGCTCGTGAATTCGCATCTTACTGCTGGACAATAGCCTTTGGATAGATCACAAGGTTTTGTCAGGGACGCACAAAACGCAGTGAATGGCCCAAGTCGCAAGCTTGTGATGATACTCGTGATCTTCCTTCTCTTTCTCTCTGTGAAAGCGCTGCTGCACCGCGTGTCTTCTTATCCTCTTCTTCTGTCGTTGTGACGCGCCTTATATCATGTTTTGAGTTCTAATTAGTTCAAATGTTCTTACAAGGGGCATTGACGGATTTAAACTGGCCGAGGATCACACACTGGAGCAGAAGGATGGTTCGCGTGAGAGCAGAACGGTCCCGACTTGAATACTAGCCATTCAAACCGTGAGTTGGCTTCTCACATTCCTGCAATATTACACCCACGAGTTTCAGTCTGTGACCTCAAAAGGAGTGAGTTACAGCTCCTACCATTCATTGGGCCCTTCCATGCATATCACTATATTCTTTGCTTTTCTGGCAAGTCTGTTGCTAGCTGTCGAGGCGCAGCGCTTTGTGCGCTTCATATCCACCGACAATCGTGAATACTACGGAGATGCTATTCTACCATCAGGCACGAAAGATGCGGCCAAAAGTTCCCGAGCTCGAGTTATCAAGGGTGATATTTTGGGCGACTTTATTATCACTAGGGAAGTCAAGGTGCGAGAAGATGGCCAATTTTCCATGCATTTCGTCTCACATCCAGGTGCAGCCCATCAAGAAACTTTTGGCACCGCTACCTAATGAAAGGGTCAGAACAGTCCGTTGCGTTGGGCTGAACTATGTCGCCCATATAAATGAGGTAATTCGAGCGTGATAACAAGTCCAAGAATTACTACGAACTTATGTTCGCGATCTCCAGACCGGCCAAGTGATACCTCAATGGCCGATCCTGTTCTTTAAGCCATGGACAGCACTCAACACTCCAAGCGACCCCATCCCAGTCACCGAAGGCTACCAGACGCAAGGAAACTTTACCTCGAAAATGGACTACGAAACCGAACTCGTCATCGTCATAAAGAAAAAAGCATTTAACATCTCTGATGAAGAAGCCCTCGACCACGTTCTTGGGTACACCGTCGGTCACGATGTCTCGCACCGTGCATGGCAGATCGACCGCGGTGGCCTCCCTCAGCCCCAATTTTCCATGGGTAAGGGTGCGGATGGCTGGGCGCCGTGGGGACCTGCGATCGTTTCGACTAGCATCATTCCGGATCCGCAGGTGTTGAATATTTGGACGAAGGTCAACGGGGTCACTCAGCAGAATTCGAGCACAGCAAATATGATCTTCGGAGTGAAACATCTTGTGTCGTTCTTCTCCATGGGCACGACGTTGCTTCCGGGTGATGTTATCTTTACGGGCACGTAAGTGAACGCACGTTCCCATTAATCTCGATTTTTTACTTATTTTATTTTGTTGATAGGCCGAGCGGTGTGAATCTTGGGAAGGTCGATCCTGTTTGGCTGACAGATGGAGATGTTGTCGAAGTTGGCTTGGAGAATGTGGGCACCTGCACAAACACGATCAAGTACACGTAGGAAAGTAATAGGTCATATACATATCGACGTAAGTATCTCGGTTCCTCCCCCGGGGGTACACATGTACAGCCAGTAAGTGCAACATATATGTTTTATTTTGAGAAGTGGCAAGACAACGAGTTCAACACGGAATAGTGAAAACTAGAGACAATGTGGAAGCGGTATCGGCGAGATAAGCATGCATGCGTGAACGAGCCAATCGGATGAGATTCATGTGTCGTCAGAAGAGTAAATGCAACACTTAAAACGCGCTGGGAAACGATGAGATAGAATTCTCAAATGGCGAGGCTTTAAAACTTACTCAAATGCGGCTTGCTGGGATAGAAGTTTCCAGTACTGTGCCTCGTCGCGCTTCTTGGGAGCAAACACAACCTGCCGTAAATTAATTTCAGGTGTCAGTTGATACATTCTCGGTTAGCTTTGCCCTCTTACATATTTTCCTTGCATTTCCAAGCACAAGTCATCATTGTCAGCGAATACGATCCTGGAAAAGGCATGTGAGATTTCCCAATTCGCCATCCCACATACGTGCCTACCTGTACAAATAGTTCGAGTTCGCCAATCTAACGAACTTCCATTCTACTTCAGACCTTCCCGGGTGGACTGTGGTTCCCTGCAAGGGAATCGATACAGGCCATATCAAAGTATGGAGAATACAAATACATACATTATGGACGTTGTTGGAATTGCCGTGATAGGAAAGGTATTGTTGGCGAGTGTTGTATTTGATTGACCAGCTGCCGCGATATGGATAAATATACCATGAAACCATTTTGTCCTAATCAGGTCATCGCAGATTGTGAGCCCTCATTGGTGGATCGGTTCACAGACTACACACCTTCGCCATTGCAGCAGCCATGTCTCGCACCACGCGAATCGCGATGCGATCCTCGGAGTTCTTCGCTAGCTCCAGTGCCTCGTTGGACTTGTGGTTGATTATATGATATGTCCCTTCGCGAAGGTAGTGGTGCGGAAGATAATTAACAGCCTCGTCACCCTTTCAGCAGAATAAGAATGAGTGACGGTTGGCGATTTTGAAGATTGAAAGACGGCGTACCAAGGAGTAAAAATTGTTCGATGATGAAGAGCCGCCGGAAGATGATGGAGGAGGTGGAGGAGGTGGGTTTTGGTTCAGGGCCATCCTGTCCATCATGTCCTGAATTCGCTTCATATGTTCTTGTGTCTGGCGATCGCCGTCGGCCTTCAGCTTCCGCATTTCCTCCGCGTACTTCTGGTTGTCGTCCTTGAGGCTGGTCAGAACAGAGGTTAGATCTGCAATAGATTGCTTGTCCTGCTTGCTCGCCGACTGCATGTCGGCCAGCTGTTTCTGGACGTCGGCGATCTGGCGTTTGTGTTCCGCCTGAAGCTCATTGAGCTCCTTATTCAACTCCTGTCCTGCACTAGTATTATCAAAGGTCTTCCCTTTGTTCGCCATCTCGTCAACGATCTGGAAGATAATCGGCGTGTTCTGGAGGATGTCGGAGATGAGTTTACGTGCAGAGGTGATATCATTTTCATCTTTGTGCGATTCCAGATGGGCATTCTGGGCCAGAGCATCCTTCAAGTAGTTGTTTCGATAATCGTCTTCGCGTTTCTGCCCCTTGGCGAGGGTAGTGGTTTCCCACATTGTGGTGACGAAAACAACATTTCGCAAAGCGGAATCTCCACAAAGCTGACGAAGGAGGACAAGGTTGCGCTTGTCCATGGCAGTAACCCGAACATGCGAGATGTCGAGGAAGTAGAGCACGCCATGAAGGAGAATTTTGTCCTTCTTATACCTGAAGTCCCAGAGATCGATGGTTGGATAATGTAGATAAGGAGAGAAATGACACGTACAATGCTTGAAATGCTCCGGCAATCTTGGACACAATAGCCATATCGGGGACGTTAGTGTCGTTGAACCCGGGCGTGTCGATTAAAGCGACTGTGCGTTCTTGTCCTGAATCAGTCTTGAATATAAACTGGGAAACTTGCACTTCGCGGGTCTCGGATGCGGTCGAATGCCCGACATTTAGCTTGGAGTTGCTGACGAGGTTGATGAACTGAGTGGAGGATGTAAATTCAGCCTTTGTTTTTTTTTAGAAATATCTGCAACCCACAGTGGTTTTCCCTGTCCCGCTAGGGCCTAAAACGCTATGCTCATGGAGATCGATATTGAAACATACGGAGATGAGCTAAGGGCTTACGCGATGTACACAATGTCGTCAGTTCCCATCGTTCTAGTGCTTCGTGACTACGCAAGAGACCTTTGAAATCGTGGAAGGTGCAGAATAGAAGCGGTTATAAAAAGCGCTCTGAGAGAAAGACTCAAATAGAGCGCTGGGCGCTACTAGTTCATATCTCGGCGATCTCCTTCAATGACATGTTCTGGGGTGAGAAGTGAATGTCCGCCATTTAGCGCCGGCCTGAAAGATAAGGGTGAGCGACATGTCCCTCAAACTCAACGTACCAGACTTACGAATCCAACATGATCCCTGCAACTGTAGCCATCGTCCATGAGCTGCAACGCAAGGCAGGTTAATGGAAAATATGATGATAACATGAAAATACGCCCTGAAATGCAACTGAAATGCGGCATTTGTCTGACTAGACGCCGCAGCACCGCCCTGTCCCTTGACACGTTTTCCTGTTCCATGATTGGTTCCTTGAACCTATGGCGCAATAGTCAGCATGGCAGGATATTAGCACTCCTACATCGATCCAGTCGAGAGTTTCGAATGTACTGAAGGCAACACAATGAATTTTAGGCACTTCCCAGCTGGCAGCAAATGCTTCTTCTAACTTCATCTCTGCGATCGAAAATGACAGAGGGGAGCGAAAACAAGACGAGTTTCGATAATACGTCGAGTCACAGATAGGTCCTGAACCGAAAATACGACGCAGAATAGAGTAGCAAACATTGAGAGCGTTACCCGACAACGACAGTGGAGATGGGATAGAGAGATAACGTGTCAAAAGAGATTGGTAGGTTTCCCCACACTGCTTTAGCAGGACTGCAATAGCGGACCACAGCTCGGACTCAGAATTGGATGAGATTGCGATATAATTGAGTGGCCCAATCTATCAAACCCGGCCTGAGCTCTGTGTGAGTACCGGCACGGTCGTGAGAGGCTGGGTCGCAAACACACAATTGAACTAGCGGAGCTGTCTGGAGTTGTGAACCACCAATTGCGAGAAATCTGAACGTTGAACTTGAACAGACTCATGGAAGCCTTTCCTTAATTTAGTTGTGTAATTTTCCCAGGCCTTCGCGATCGACAACCTTCGGCGCTCAAGAGCGCTCAAGGTTCAACGTTCAGCAGTTACGACTTGGATATTGAATATGATTCACGTACGCTCCAACAAGGCACTTCTCTCCGTCTCACTGGGGCAGCGTGATATGGAAGAAAAAGTTGATTGGCCCATTTGGGTTTCTTGGGCGATTGTCATGTTTTGGACTCGGTGATTCATGATGAGCGGCTACAGCGGAACATGTGAACAATGACAGGCAGAATGAAAGCAAACAGATCCCAAGGTCATTTGATTGTCGAACCTCGTCGAGTGGAAGCCGAGATACTTAATTTCGGAGTGTCCAGGTTGCATGTCATTTCCCAAAATCGCTAGCATACTTTACGATAGAGAAGCCTGGCATGAGGTTACGAGGATCTTTTCGGTGTGAAGTGAACATAGTCCGATCCTAAAGCGTGTCCAATGAGATAAGCAGCAATACAACACGAGCAGAAAGCACGATATGGCGAGAAACGACAGGGATATATATAGAAGATTCTTGTCCAAATGACGCAAGAATGTCCGAAAGTCGGATAGTTCGGGGATTAGTAACACAATATAGTCCAGGTTGAGGATCGTTTTAAAAGGGAATAAACAATCCCCCTGCGATGGTAACCGCGACAGAAAGGGTCCACAGGAAAGCAATAGTGGGTATTGAAGGTATGACCAGACCGTGAGCGGCGCTCGAAAGGCGGTTGTCTGCAAGGATAATGCCTGCGGCTTGTTCGCCGAGGCCATACGTTGATGCCCCAACCTGTAGGAAACATGAATCAGGATTCAAGGAAAATGATAGATGATTAAGTAACATACATGAGATGCAAATTCGAAGGGATAAATCGAAGCATCGACGATTCGGACGTTGGCTATGAAGCAAGGAAAGGCATATCGGTTATTCCGTCCAATCAGAGAGAGTGTCAGGAAGATAACTCACCCAACCCATACACCTGAAGCTTTGCATTCACCACGCCGCCCTGCGACTTGGGCAACATGGCACAGCTCGAAATCGGATGATATTGAGTGCTGGCTGACCTACGGAGCCACGTTTCAATATCCTCGTCCGTAACGACATTTGGCCCCGGTGTATTCTCGATCGCGGCGACACTGTTGTTGAATGGGAAGGTCTGGCCAAGGCTTCGTATGATCTTGATGCCTTCTCGCATGATAGTAATGTCTAACGACGAATCAGTCACTCTGTCTGGTTGGAACGGGAAGATACGAAGTACCTGCAGAATGAGAGAAATATTGCGGGTCGATGACGGGTTTGTCAAATGGATTCGAGGAGTTGATATACAGACGACCTTGACTTTGATGCCATAATCAAAATCACAACCTGGGCGGGAACAATGAGAAGAAAAAACCTGAGTGGGTGTTGTATCGCGGCCTGAACAGAAACTACGCCGGGAGAGATCGTGGATAGAAGTAGCTCGACGACCGCAACGTCCGAGGTCATGATCTTGTTTGCGATCACGTTGTAGATAGCTTTGTACCCTTCAATGACCTCTGACGACTGGCTAGGGACAAGCTTGCTAGCTGAATCTTCGAGTCCATCTGCAATGAGCTTTTGAAGCACGGGAGCACCGTCTGTGCCAAACAGTCTCGTTATGTTGGCCCAGGCAGTGGCTGAATTGATAAACGACAAGAACTCTTTTGATTTCTGACCAGACCACTGTCAGGTTGGAAGACAGATGAAGGCGGATTTACTCACAGAGAAGTCAGATCCCGAGCGGTGGATATCACCAGCGGTGTCCTCAGTGCTATTCCATACAACTGCTGCAGTCTACGTCGCTTGTTTCAGATATTCATCCTGATAATCCCATGCAATGTGATACATACCAGGTGGTCTTGAAGATGCTGTCCAACGCCAGGTAACTCGACTTTCACGGTCACACCAGCAGCCTCGAGAATGTCCCTGGGACCGACACCGCTATGCATCAAGACCTGGGGACTTCCCAGAACACCTCCGGACAAAAGAACTTCTCGCTTCACAGTGACAGTCTTTGGCTGCGCGTCACGAGAGCTCGCAAATTCAACTCCAGTGGCCGTCAAATCTCCAGAGCCATCTGCAAATACGATACGCGTCACAGTGGCATTGACAAGCACGGAAAGATTGGGTCGCGAAAGGGCCGGATCAAGGTACGCAGCCTTGGAGTAAGATCGTGTCAAGTTAGAGGGGTTGATCCATGATGGCCCCACGAGTGCACCCAACGTCCGTCCGCCATTGGGCTCCGCCAAAGGAGGAATTCCCAGAGCGTCTAGACCAGGTACCCACGCTCCCACTTGTGACATCGTGCTACGAACAATCGAAAATCAGTCCAATACACCCCAAAAGCACTGGACAACACAAACAT
Source organism: Hypsizygus marmoreus (assembly GCA_013433165.1). NCBI lineage: Eukaryota > Fungi > Basidiomycota > Agaricomycetes > Agaricales > Lyophyllaceae > Hypsizygus > Hypsizygus marmoreus. The sequence goes on along the minus strand of CM024089.1, from coordinate 253,602 downwards.
AGCAGGATACGAAGCTTGCATTGGACCAGTTGTTCCGTGATTTTTTGTGCTCCAGACAAAGTTGCCGGCTTGGGCAACGTCCGCCAGTGGAGGCGTGTACGTTTCGCTCTTCATCATGGCGGGGAAAAACTGCTCCCATCCCCACTTTTTCGCCGCTTCACTGTCCTCATTTGCCATCAGTTCTGACCATGCATTAACTTCCGTTTCTGAAGGTCGAACAAGATACATGGCATTTACGGCACTGGACCCCCCAAGAACCTGGGTGACGATAGTTAGTCCAGAATATGTGTTTCAAGCCGTTTGGGCATACTTTGCCTAAGGGCCAATCAAACATCCGATTATTAGCTTGAGGCTGCGAGACAGTCTTGTACTGCCAGTCGTACGATGTATACAGTGACGAATTATAATAAGCGCCAGCAGGTGAATCTAATATAACCTCAGCAACCTTGAGCTGCAACGAATGACGAGATGATCTCACTAATTCGGCCTGCAACTGCATCGCCCGAATCGCCTGCTTCCAGCACAAGGACATTTGTTTGTTGATTTTCCGAAAGTCGTCCTGCAAGAACCAGCCCAGCCAGTCCTCCGCCAACAATGACAAAGTCGTAGGAGGCCGCTAGAGTATCCTCTGTAACATAACTACGCGCCTGAAGGTCCCGGGGAGACAAAGGAAGGTCGTAAGGAGTGTAGGACAGCGCGGAGGAGGATAACAAGGAGATTGCCACGAGGAGGTCAAGTGACCACATCGATGAGGGCGGTGGGGAAGGGTATGTGGAGGGAAAATGCAAGCTGCTCACAAGGACGACAGCGTTCAATGATCGATTCACAAAGCCTTGGCCTGAGAGTTACATAAGGTTTATAACTGTTCTGGCAACTTGCCAAGGGTGTTTCCGCAGCAGCGGGTGCGCTTACTCGGCATGGTGCCAAGCATTTCTAGGTTCATGTGGCATGCCATGGGAAAGTTTGTAGTTCTTCCGAGATAAACCAGAATAAGTGGGGTCTTCTCGTAGAGTCGCAGATGGAAAATCGAAGGTGTTCGTCACTACATACTCTGTTTACCTGAAGTTGAAGGAAGGGATCCGACTGATCGATCGCTGACCTTGGCGATCCATTGTCATTTTATTATTTTCCCTTGGCTTTGGGCTTACACGACTTTGCCTCTTTGCACTGACTTTGCAACGTGAAAACTGAACTGGGCCAGACTTGGCCTAGTGGAGTGATCGCGAAGTTCCTTAGCGCTGTTTCCTTGTACTAGTAGTCTACAGAGCAGGGACATCGTCGTTAAATACCCGTAACCCATTACTATACATACATAAAATAGTCCGTAATGTCCATGATTCCCAAAGCAGGTATGTATAACGAGTGGTAGTGACAATAAGTACTAGTACGTGACATTCCGCTGTGGTGATACATTATCAAGTAACAGGCACGGGGTAAGGATGGTAGGGAAAAGGAATCGCCGAGTCCGAGAACGATTCACGTTCTACGTCATCGATTCAGTATTAAAAATGTCAAGAGTCCAACCTAGGCTGAGTCCATTGAATTAAAGGAATGACGCGTAGGCAAGGGTGCCGGTGAGACCAAGAATGGCGGTCCAGAAGCCGGAAGAGGACATGAGGATCGTGGATGCACTGTTCGTTCCTGTGTTCGAACCACCGTCTGTGTTCGAGTTCCCGTTGGTGCCGTTGGTGTTTGAGCTATTACCGTTCGAAGTGTTGCTGTACTGGCCCAACAGAATCTGAGAAGCAATTTCTGCAAGTCCATAAGTCGGCGCCGCAAGCTAAGAGAATGTATAAGATAAAAAGTCAACAAAAAAAGAGGGAAGGATTGCGCGTACATGGGCAGATAATGCGAACGGGTAGACGGAAGCGTCAGCGACACGGACATTGGCTGAAAAGAGGGCACCCATTAGTTAGACATGAGGATAAGGACTGGAGCAGCGGCATACCAAGGCCAAAGACTTGAAGCTTGGGATTAACGACACCTCCTTGGGACTTCGGCAACATCGCGCAGGAGCCACTGGGGTGGTACTCTGTCGACGCGACATTGGTCACATAGGTCTCGATTTGCTCATCAGTCTGGACATCGGGTCCTGGCGCGAGCTCAGCTCCGAGTGAGTTGTTGATGGGCGCTGACTGGCCAACTTTCCGCGCCAATTTGATGCCCTGTCGTATAATGGCTACATCTAAAGGGAGAAATCAAAGAAGGATTAATTCTGGGTTGTTAATGAATGGCACATGAAAACTTGCCAGATGGGTGCGCGAAGTACTGAGGGTCAATGACGAGAGGGTCGAATGGGGAGGTCGAGTTGATGTACATGCGTCCTTGGCTGATGACTTCGTATTCAGCCACGACGATAAACTCCATTGAACATAAGAAACAAACCTGTAGGGGTGTTGAATGGCGGCCTGGATAATGATTCTTCCCGGTGAGTTGATGCTGAGAAGCAGCTCAATCTGGCCAACGTTGGACGATAAAAGCTTCTGGGACTCGGCGTAGATGGCCTTGTATCCAGCAATGACCTCCGAAGACTGACTAGGAAGGTTGCTGACAGACGCATCTAGAGCCCCCGAGATGGTGGCCTCGAACTCGGTAACATTGTCAAAGATCGCACTTCCGTTGACATACGCGACGGCGGAGTTAACAAACGACAAGGTACGCGCCTCTTTCTGCAAGCCAAGCGTTAGGAAAGATGTGACTTCAGAAGGGAAGAAAAATACACACTGAGAGGTCACTTCCGGTAGCATGGAGATCACCAGCGTTTTCGACCTTGGACTCCCAGGCGACAGGGACAGCCTAAGAAATACAAATAAGCCCGAAGCCAGAGCACTCAACGACTTCAATATAAACGTACCAAATGGTCCGCTAGATGTTGACCGACACCGGGCAAATCCACTGTCACATTAATATTCACGGCAGAGAGAACATCCGTTGGCCCAACACCGCTGAACATAAGAATTTGTGCGCTCCCTAGAACGCCCGCAGCGAGAATGACTTCTTTGTTGACTTTGACGATCTTTTTAGGTCCGGCGGCGGTACTTTGGAACTCAACGCCAGTGGCGACTTGATCCCCAGAGGACGACTTATCGCCCCAGACAATCCGGGTGACGTAGGCGGACGTGAGGATGTCGAGATTCTTGCGAGGCGGTAGAGGATCGATATAAGCGGACTTGGAGTAAGAGCGCGTCCAGTTCGTAGGGTTGATCGACAATGTCGAGACAAAGCCTCCGATGTTGCTACCACCAGCCGGGTCAGAAGTAGAGGGGATTCCGGCGGCTTCCAGAGAGGGTAACCAGTCGCCTACAACGGCAAACATGCTAAGAATCATACCGTGTAAACTTGAACCCTCGGATAAAAACGTAGACAGACACTCACAACCCGGGGTAGCTGACATGGAGAGGGCCTTGCGAACCGAAGCTGTCGGCCGTGAACTGGATCTTCCCTGTGTTTTGAACATCGGTCTCCGGGGGTGTGAAAGTTTCAGCCTTCTTCATGGCGGCATCGAACTTGTCCCACGACCACGCATCAGCACCATCCTCCGAGCCTTGCATGTTCTTCCAAGCGTCGATCTCAATTTGTGGGGGGCGAACATAGTAGTTACCGTTAGTCGCGGTGCATCCTCCGAGAACCTGTCAGATAAATAAAAATAAAAATCTCTTTTCTGAAACCGTTGTTAGACGGATGATACCTTTCCTCGGGGCCATGTTACCACTCGGTTACCGATCTTGGACTGTGGGATGGTCTTCTGGTGCCAGTCATAGTCTGTGCCACCTAGCGAGTTGAAGTATGCTCCTGACGGGGGATCTGCATATAGCGAGACGATCAGTTCCGGAAGATCCGATGCATGGGAAAAAAAACTCACTGATATTTTCCGCCTTATCGTCACCGGATAATCCGGCTTCCAAGACAAGAACAGTGATATTGGAATCTTCAGAAAGACGTGAAGCAATCACCAAACCCGCCTGACCACCTCCAGCGATAATGAAGTCGTAAGAGTCGGCGAGAGTCGACTCGTTCACGTAATTACGTGCTTTCAGCTCGTGCAATTCCCGAGCGCGCAGATGGCCATTAGAGATGTGAGAGTAACAGAGGACACGTAAAGAGAGTGAGGCGATGGTGGTCAAGATTATTTCTTTCGACCACATCGTGAGTGCTGTGTGGGTGGCAATAGGCCTTGTACGTGTGTGAAAGTTATTAGGATTTGAATTTTAGCGAACCCCCGGAGTGTGGCTTAAGTATTCCGGGCACAAGCAGCCGTCGTGATGGCACACCTCCCGAGGAGTGATGGCGGATGTTCTCGGCTGAACTTTGGTCATTGCCCAGACTCGAGGCCAATGCATGGGGCAAAAATATAGAACTGTCGTCATCCAGGCTAGTCGAAGACCATCAACCCTGAAGCAACTTCTCCTGTGCGTCAAGCGCAGAGGAGTCCATATGGAAGAAGGTCGCGAAGCTGAAGCTTTTCATGAACTGCTAAGATTACAGAGGAGTCGAGGCCAGAGTTGCCCCGGCCTACCTTGGGCAGTGCTTGTCAAGGCTTGAATTTCCATTGATAGGCGATCATGCGAAAGCCTTGTTGTTGTCATGACGGAAAGTGCTTGAGTGCCTTGCTGGTGCAGGCTGGTGCCTTGCCGGGCTCATGTGGATGAATCGACCGAGCGCCTAGACCAGAAAATTTCTATTTGGATGTGTTACTTTTCGATGTTGTCGGCTCCTAGCCTTTTTCAAACAGGTTTTTACATTTTTATTTTGCGTTTTTCTGACGTCTTCAGGCGCGATCGCCCCCGCAAAATGTTGCGCGATTGCATTTGACTCGTCTTGATTGTTGGGGATTTTTTTGAGCGACAGTGAGCTGCTCCGAGCCGTTAAGGACACCCCGATGTGGTCGTATCAGGTGGTCACATTCTGGCTTAATTTGACTCAGAACTTGTTAAGGATAGAAATCTATTTTTATTTCGGACCGATAATCTATTTATAACGCTCTGACGTTGAGGGGTTCGTGCAGTGTTCGTGCGTGTTCAGCACTTGTGATACGAGGCCAGGTAAATACCTGCATACAATGTACATACAGCAAGTAAAGACAAGATAGTTATAGCAACATGAGGTACCTTAGCCCCTGCATTTTGAGCGCACGTAAGTATGTCGAGTGAGAGGTGGGTGCATGACGGAAGACCGGGCTAAGAGAAGTTTCTATGTCGAAATACCGAAAATACACCTGTATGGGATTTGGCAGCCATGTGATGTGGTTGGTTGGGTGAAGTCTGTGGATTTGGTAAATTGGTCGAAAGGATGGATGCGTGATTGAGAAGTCAAATTGCTCGATTTGTTGAATGTCACGCCGACGAGGATCAAACTGTGGATGAAGTCAGATGAAGAGGTCAAGCTGTGGATAGCTTGACCTCTCCGAAATTCCCGCTCGATCGGGCTCATTTGCACTGGTTTGGCTTGATAATTACATAGTGCTTGATTCGGCTCAGCCGATTTGCACTGGGCTTCAGGACTGACATTCAACCTACAGAATGCCCGTCTGCAGGTATAGGATGTGCCTCGTCAACCCGCAATTGAGGCAGGGATTTTCACACCGTAGATTTAGGGAGAATCAGAGACCACTCTGGGAAATTGTGTTACGCACGTCGAGTGACAGTGTAGGACTCCGTCCTCGGTCATTATCACTCTTGTCAAACAATACATTTGTTAGGCCTACGAAGACATCCATCTGTCAGTCCGAAAGATTCCGTGTCAAAAGTTAACAAAGGGGGAAGAGGTGCCGAGTCACTGTCCCTCGGTAATCAGGAAGCGACACAAGAACAATCAGAATAGTGAGGGTGTAGAAAGCAAACTCTGTCCGGTAAACAATGAAAAATAAAAACCTAATGAAAAGCAACTAGAAAGAAATACCAGTCTGAGGGAAAGATGGGAGACATAAGAAACGAACGGGTTTCTCTCGATTATCACCCTTCACTGGAGTTCCGGAGGGAGGGCGTCGTAGATGGTACACAGATCTAACCACTCCTGTTTGATGATCTGTTTCTCGGAACCTTCCCGCTGCTGCACGGGAGCTTCATTGAAGACAACGGCAAGGCCAGCTTCAAGATGCCAATCTGTCGACGAAAGCAACTTGAATTTAGCTGGAAAGCATACGTGTCCAAGAGAATTGCATTTACCAATGTCTGTGCAAGAACAAGATATGTATTTAGGTTGAGGGTGACGATCATGAAATGTAGACATACGGCAATGAAGGAACCTAAAAGTGAATGTGTTAGATGAGAGTGGTGAGTGAAGATATAACGAGCCTACCAAGGACCAGGGTTATCCGTTTTAAATCGTATGATGACCGTAGAGCCTATCATATACTGATCGGTCAAGGACTCAGCGCTAGTCAAACAACTTACTGACCTTTGACGCCGACCACATCGCGACGAGGAGGGTTTACGTAGTTGGAGGGACCGGATTCACCTTGAATGATGTCAAACGCATGACCATGCAGACTGTCCGAGTTCGTCAGAAACTATGTTTTAATTGTTCGAGGAAGAACTCACTGGAAGGGACTGACAACGGAAGATAGCTATTAGCACCAAACTTGACCTGACTTATTTTCTGACTCACTGATGATGTCCTGGAGTAACGATTTAGTTGAATCATGGAAAGATGGATGATTAAAACTATACCATTCGCTGATCCATGAATCACGAGATCGATGATCTGATCCTTCTGAAGTACGAATGTATGTTCCGATGGCTTGAAATCCTTCTCGGAAGTTAAGCCGTTCACCATAACATTGAGGAGCGTAGGGACATCTGGGGATTCATATCGGATACCGTTGACGGTCCACTGCGGTCGGACAGTCCATTGGATAAGAATGAGCGTGAACAGATCAATATTTCTCGGCGTACCTCCAATTGACCATTCACCGATCGATCAAAACGCAAATCGATAGTTCTGTCAGCAGGGCGATTGCCGCCTGGGGCACCAGGATTCTCGAGTGGTGCTAGGAGGTATTCCTTGAGTACAATGCCGGTACCCTCACCTGGACTAGTCGTTGGCTCTCCAGACGGAGCCCCGTCGTAATGGAGGACGGCGTACACCTTGTCCGTGTCCACTGGAAAGGAGATTTTGTCAGATAATATCAATAATCACGGCGGCGACTGAATTACAGTTGTCATTGTCGAGTGAGTGTTGAAGTTCCATGGGAGCGCGAATCCAGTAATTCTTGACGGCTTTGTCGGCAGTCAAAACTACAGAGTATCTCTGGGCAGCGTAGATCGGAATCTGGTCAACAGTTAAAGGGACATGGCTGATCCCGTCAATCTGGCGCGTCAATATTTAAGCTTTCGAGCGACATTCAGAAGTAAACAGGATCGCTGACCTCGATGATGCTCAACCTGTGCCCTTCAATCGAGAACGTGTAACCGGAATACGCTGAGATATTGATGATTCGGAAACGGTATCTCTTTCCAGCCACAACATTGATACGGGGTAGCACAACCGATGGGCCGCCAACGTATTGACCGGCGCCATTGATCAAGCCTGCGTCAGGAATCTGGAGTTCGAGTCTATATCAAGGACTCAGAGTCAATCGAATGCGCATGCGGGGCTTACGGGTTCGTGATGACCACCCGAATCTGCATGGAGGTACGTTTCTTCCAGGCCTGGCGCCGGCTAAAGGGTATACATTAGACAGTGAGTGGCCTTGCGCTGGAGACAACAAAAACATACATCGTGGTACCAATCGGCCAATGTGATGACGGTGCTCGCATCATCAACGTCATATAGGCTGCGATGAGGATCCGCAGCATCTGTGGGAATGCTCAGATTGAACCCCAGCTGCAGGTGCCAAAAGACTCACCATATATGACCAACGGCCTGTGTACGATAGAATTGTAACAGATTATAACAGCGTATGATGTCCATGAACACTTACCCACGAAGCCCATCGACATACTGCGAGGAAAGATGGCTAAAATTTCGGTCAGAGAATAGGACGTATTGTAGTACCGATATGCCTACCTGTGATACCTGAGCACAAGCAGTGCATCAGCAAGCTGAGGATACAGGCACGCAGGAATACGCACCAGAAAGTCCCCGCTTGGCCATTGAGCGGAACTAAACACATTCAACCGTCTGGTTCAATCAGAAAAAATATTTAACGTACTGTCGTAAGTATATGAATGAGCGGGAGCAATGGGGCACTGGTTGACGCCAGCAGCTGGGTATTCTCTTCAGCACCTAGTGTTTCTGCTATGGAAAACCACAAAACTCACGTCCATCTTCGGAAGCAGTCCTGTGCTGGAACTGTGGGGAGATATAGAAGCGGACATAAGCAGGGATCCGCTGAGGCTACAAAGAATCTTACCAAACCATGCCAGTGCACCGTCGTGCTTCGTCTATGTTGATATGTAGGTTAGATGACAGTGTACATTAGAGAGAAAACAAGTGATCATCACCTCATCAAAGGATTCGTGAGCTGATTATTCACAGCGATATGGAGCGTGTCATCCTTCTGGGCTTGGATCAAGGTACCTGGAAAGATGCCGTTCACGAGGACACCGACGCGGTTGAAGCCATCAGGAGCGATGTTGGCGTTGACGATGTTTAAATTGTAGTTGACATGGGCGCCACGAATGACGTCTGGGAGAAGGGCGAAGATACTCGCGATGAGAATGAATAACATGAGAACCGTTGCAGTTTGTGAAGTGGGAGGCGGTTGTGTGAACTTCGGGGGTATAAAAAGTGCTCTTTATACCTGGACGGTTGGCATAAGTGATTGTCTTGTAGTTCTGCCAAGAAAAAAGAAAAACGGGGTTTCTCTCGTCCTATACAGCGTGCCTAGATTCCTGGAACTTCTGATAAGTTGTGAATGCATAGAGAAATCACCTGAAAGGTCGAAAAGGAGACACGCCACAGTAACCCAAACTGTTTCAAAGGACGGTAACCCGGGGGAGGAGGACTGCGAAGGAGTTCTATTCTGAGAAAAAGATAATGTGGAGGCGAAAAAATAGGTAGAATTCCCAAACTCGTTGAAATTGAATCCGCTGGATAGCAAAAAGAGTATTTGCACAGTCAAAACCTAGAGTTGTGATCAACGTCAACACTAATTTGTTATAATGAGCTGGATTACCAAAAATTTCAAAGTCTCGTCTTATCTATGGTGAGCGATCGCCGCCGTGGACATTTTAGCAACATCTCAGGGCAAGGCGAGAAAAAGTTGATACCATGGCCAAGGCTTCTGAATGTTCGGAACAAGTTGCTCATCGGGAGTGAGAAATCAAACGCATGGTACACTTCCGTGGCAGCCAATCTTTGGGTTCACTGTTCCATTGCAGGAACAGAAGCAAAGTTGACCTTGGTGATCAAACTTACCGCCAGATAGTGGTGTGACGAGAGATACATGTAGCCCAAGAGGTCGGCACGTGCGGGATACCCGACGTCTACCGCGGAGAAGACGCTCGAGAAGCTATTTTGAGCTGAAGAAGCCAGAGGACGTCCACATGGTAGCAGATGCAACGGCGGGTGGCGATGGCTGAAAAACAAAACCGTCTCGATATCAAAGGATTGGTCAGAGGCACGCACGAGCATTGGAAGTCATGATGCATAATTCAATAGCGCAATGGGTCAGAGCTTCCCAGACCGCCTATTCCTTGGCTCATGAGCTCCGTTGATTGCGATAACTCAAAATAAGATGTTACTAAACAACATGGGATACGTATGCCTCCAGAGATAGCGAATGATGGCCAGAGAGCGTGGAGAGACCCGCCTGAGCCGAGGTGCCTTGAGCTCGAAAGCGCTAACAGCATTGGTGCAAGAGAAACAACATGTTGAAACCGGAAGTCCCTAGTGCACTATGATAATCCGGCCCGCACCTACAACACTACACACAGACTTCGACCTCGCAGGTTTTCGCTGCCAGAAAGAGTGATTGGCGGGTAGAAGTCCTGCTTCCAAGGGACCATCGCAAGTGAATTTCGAGAACTCGAAGTTCCAGCAAAATATGTGCAGTTTTTCACACCAACCGGTTAAGGAGGCGTGAATGAAGACTTGCTGATGCTGAACGCCATTGTCGCGCCTTCAGGACAGTGCAAACGGTGCCATGGGGTAAAGTCCAAGTACAGTAGGTTCAAGAATCAATTGTTCGAATGTGGCCGGATTCTCCATCCGATCTCAACACGCCACAACAAATCATGGCCCACCAAAACCCCCTACGTCAAAATCTTCGACATACACTGTTGGTTACCTTGTTACCGGCGCCTCAGCAGATTATTCAGATTCGGAGGCCGAGCCCATCTTCCCGTTTTTTTCTCTGTCAGCCTGTTACCGTGGCTTCGGAGCCAAAAAGCAAACCAAACTTGAGGTCGAACGTCAGATGCCCCCTCACTCCACACTTCGGGGTTGCCTTGAACGCCCTATCTGGTGACCTTGCTGCCGGACTTCTGGTGCTCTCTACCTCTGATGTGGATATTCCATGCGTACCATGGGTTGGGGTGGACATTCCAAGCTTTTCGAACCCCATAGCCTGAGATTCACGACCGGGACCGTCGATCCGGGACCCTTGTTACCTCAGATCGCCCAAAACCAAGGTGAAGGTGTTCCCCAGATTGTGGATATAGTCTGTTGACCGCCGGCTCATTGCTTCTGGCCTAAAATTAAGACCCCTTGAAGCAATTCTGAGGTTCTGGCTCTCTGCGGCGTCTACGACCTGAACTGGCGTATCTGGGCAATGCTGACCAGGGAACTCTTTCAACCCTATACAAGTCAACTGAACTGTAGAATACCGAGGCAGTACCACCAATGGCATATTTGGGCGTAAGGTATGTCAATAATTTATGTAGTATTCGGTGATACTTACAGGATTGGTCCCCACGTCCATCCAATCATCGATTGAATGATGGTAATCTCCAAGTTGTCCCCAACAATCATACTTCTTGTCTATCTCCAAAAGCAAAATATAATATGCCTCTTCAGCTTTGTTCATTGCTGATATACGTAACCGGAATGTAGTACATTTTCGGCTTGGACTCATTCCCAGGCACATTGTAATGACTACGGACGGTCTTGCTCCACTATGCGATTGGCTTGTCAAACCGTCCACAGGACAGACGAGGTCCAGACAGCATCATCCGATTTGACAGCGCGCTTCCACATCAAATGGGGCCACACTGCCTTCTGTTCGAGCTCCACTATTCCTTCCCAGAAACATCATCTCGCTCGTAGACCGAGCGTTCTCTTGCCGTACAACATGAGTTCCACACTGCTTAAACCATATATCTCTTCACGCCTTGTTCAAGGACTTCTCCTTACAGTCATCGTCCTTTGCACCCTTTCCCTATTTCTCACACCATTCAGACTCCAATCGAGCATCGTTTCGCAAGCGCGAACTAGTCGACTCTGGCCCCGCGAACTCAACATTACCTCCCCGGTGACCTCATCCATCTGCACGAATCCTCCTCTCGACAACTGCGCCTTCTACTCGGACTGTCTCGAATCACGGTACCACTGCGGCGAAGCTGGATATCCCATAGGATATGGAGAGCATTTCTGCCAGAAGTTCGGTGCACAACGCGGAGAGCTCAGTGCGCGTGGACAAAGCTGGATGCTGAACACCATGCACTGTCTCCAGACGCAGCTCGTGCCGGAAGCGACGGGTGCTGCGGCGGGGGTAACGTGTGATTCACTGGAAAAGAAGGCGTTCGAGTCGCATGCGGGGTGTTATGTGAAGAATGGATTGTGCACGCTGCCTCTGACGGATTGGCTGGCGATCGTGCATATCGTGGGGTTGAAGACGTTGTTTGAGAGCAAGGAGGCGTTCTTGGCGACGTTGGAGGCGGAGAAGGGATGTTTGAAGGCGTATCTGTTTTTCCTCGGGGATTTGATATTTTGAGGCGGTTATTCGAACTTTGCTGCATGATGGACCAAAGGACGGTTTGCAACGTTTGCTTTTGGAGCAGCATGTATAGCTTTATGAATCAAATAAAAACTTCCATTAACTTGAATAATTAGAACGAGTCGACGAGACAGACAGTGATTGAAATACTTTCAAGTCCCATCTTTGACATCACTCCTTCCTTCTCTGGACAACTTGATATGCTGTGCTCGTTTCTTGAGTTCCTTCCTCCTCTCTTCGCCTAGCTCCCGCGCTTCACTCCGAGCTTGCCTCAGATTCGAAACCGCTGACCGATGTCGTTTGTCGAACTGGAACGGAAGTATGAAGAGACCCGGAGCGAGACCTACTGCCAACGTCTGAGCACGCATGAGTATAGCTAGAATCGATGGGTAAACGGCTTTAGCCTTACGAATATCCCAACGAAAAGAATTATTCGATCCTTCCATCTATCGTCTGCACTGGCGGTCCATTCCGTTCGGTGCGAGCGGGCGTATTCTGCACGGCGATTGTAGTGTGCTTGGTAATACTGCTTCCTCCGTAGTACTTCTTCTCTATATGGATCGCTAGGCGCCAAACCAGACGGTTTCCCGCGGAGAACATCGTATGCAGCTGTTATAGACTGAAACCGTGCATGTCGTTCTGCCGGTGCTAAAGAGCGACACTGTGCTGAGTCGGGGTGATGACATCGGACCAGGTCATAGTCTGCACAAAACTATTATTGTTATTTTACCCTCGCTCGGAGCAACCTTCCAAGTACGAACATCTGGTTTTGATATCCTTCTGTGAAGCTCCCGGAGAGAGATGAAATATCTGGTGGGGTGTTGGACGGGCATGTGAAGGATATGGGTACCGTTGTTGGCATTCTGACGTCCTATGCGACACTGTAGATGCAAGGCGGACTTGCAGAATGATGTGCAGTTGCGTCGGAAGGGCAGACAAATGCCATGGGGAGAGATAAGATGCGACCATGGTTGAAAGAGGAATCGGACTTTGACGGACCGGAATTGTTTGCTGAAAACATCGCAACCAAATACATCCAATTCCATCCATTCCGATGTTCTCGATCTTCACAACGACGGTCTTCCCTAACGGTGTAGTCAATTTGTACGCACTGCGAACGATTGAGACCCATCAAGGTTTAGCGCTTGGTACCCACATGGACCGGCAGAAACGTCCGCTGAGAGGGCTGCAAGATATTTTTTACATGAGAGGTTGAAGGGTGCAGAGGCGAGCCTGCAGATATTTTAAAATCACATTGATGTTTCCTTGAATCTCATTATAATTTATCATGACGATGCACGCTATCTACTTCTCAAACTACCTATCAGTCATTATACCCTCTGTGGAGGTAACATTGTCGGTCAGTGCGACATTCTTGGTGCCTTTGGACTTAGTAACAACTCACTTTCTTGGGCTACGAGAACGAACTGTGTCAGGGTGATTTCAGCAGGGGATGTACAGGGGAGACTCACAAGCTTCGTCCTTGAATCCTGGATGTTGGGACCAGGGGAAGACACGACAGGGACACCGAGTTGGTTCGGTGCTCGTGTGACAAGGTCCTCAAGATCCTCGAAAGAGATATCGCGCCTCGACCTCTGAAATACCAGATAACTTACTCACATCCTAGGATCTAAGTAATGGACTTACTTTTTTGGGCTACAGGAGTAATAACGTAAGTGAAAAACGAGAATGTCATTAACAATCACAACGAACCAGTTTAGTCCTAGAATCCTGAATGTTGGGACCAGGCGAAGGTACCACAGGTACACCCAGGTGGTTCGGTGCTCGTGTGACAAGGTCCTCAAGATCCTCGAAAGAGATATCGCGCCTCGACCTCTGAAATACCAGATAACTAACTCATATCCTAGGATCTAAGTAATGGACTTACTTTTTTGGGCTACAGGAGTAATAACGTAAGTGAAAAACGAGAATGCCATTAACAATCACAACGAACCAGTTTAGTCCTAGAATCCTGAATGTTGGGACCAGGCGAAGGTACCACAGGGACACCCAGGTGGTTCGGGGCCCGCACAGCGAGATCGACAAACTCGTCATTCGCGAGGGAGCGCCTCTCTACAAAGTCGTACAGGACGTGGAGTATCTCACGAGCCTGAATGGCAGAGATGTCGTCAACGCTCAAATCACGCTCATATATGTGGTCATAGGAGTGCGCGAGTGCGATGGGTCCAGTCACGAGAGCGACGAAAGCGAAGAGAGAAGAGAAGCGCATGGTGGCTGAAGTGGTTGTGAGGAAGGAAAGTACTATGTGGGGAGAATAGACCAGCTAGTTCTGAGGAATTGGATTGGAGCAGGAGGTCTTTTATACCAATACCTGGCGAGGTAATCATGTTGCCATCAAGAAGGTTGTAACGGGGGGCATACTGTCTGATGTTTCTGCAGACTGTGGTTGTGTGGTTGAGCAGATTGCACCCCGGAACACCGCGTACTTAACGGCACGACCGTCAGATAATATCCAGGGGAGTGCAAGCTGGTTGATCAGTTTCAGGAGTTAAAGAAAGACCTAGGTCGGCTTACCGTTTTCATCCTGGGAGGAGAAAGTTCATCTGTAAATTCATTTTTCAGAAAAGGTTTCGCAACACTCTGCCAAAAGCATTATCATACTGTGGTAATGGCGGAATTCCTGACTATAGGGACGAAGGAAACAGCATTTGAAGACGCCAAGTCATGCAAAGCCGTTTGATAGCAAGTTTCGAGAGTTTGTGAGAGTTTGTGTAACCGCCAAGGGGCCTCATGATTGATAGAGTGCGCTGATCCCGCTCAGGACAGATTCGGTCGATTAATGTTTGATGTCGGGGACTATATTAATTCGACCTAATGGCAGACTTGCTATGCCAATAGCTCTCCAGTAATCGATGGCGACTACTCTTTTTCTTGAGCTCTGGCAGGTGCATAGAGACATGACCCAACTACTCGTCTGCGTGAACTAAGAATTTTTCAGACCGTTTGGCGAACAAATATCGGAGATACTTTCCTGAATTATGACACGGCATCGGTCTCGGGTTGGGACGTCATGAAGGTTCAAAAGATCAGATCAATCACAAGTCAGGAAGCGTTCACCGTTCTATCAAATGTTGTCAGACGACGACACATGGCGTGCGCAAAGAGTATTTAATTGTTATCAAGGAGTTGGAATCAGAAATCACGCACCTAGACCCAGGTATTGTCCCTCACTTCTTGTAGCGAGGGTGAGAGAAAAGAGTTATATATTTGGAGACTACGAGTAAGTGATGAAATTTGAACAACGATTTGAGTGACAAAAAAGAATGGACGGTGGTGTATCGCGATTGGGGGATAGGATATGTATATAAATTTCTACGAGGATATGCAGGTATGTGGGCGATTAAGAAAGCAAGGTCGAACAGAGCAAGTGATATGACAAGAGTGCGAGGGAAAAAGACTGCAATGATACACGACTATGTGATGGGGGAGCGAAGATGCAGGAACGATGGGGGAATAAATGTTCGATGGTGTTATTATGATATGAACGGATGGATATGGAGAACTTCGGGGTAGAACGACAGCAGAAAGCGGTTGTGGGGCAAGTCGAATGGAAAAAAAAAAAAAAACAGCGAGTGGCGCAGAGGTCAAGCGGGATGCAGATATGTCGTCAACAACGCCTGAATCTCCGCAATGCACTCATTCAACCGCGCATGAACTTCTATCGAATTTTCCAGGAGCGGCTTGATATTCTCGGGCAACATCGCAAGTTTTGGATCCGGCATCGCCATAGGCTGCGGGGGCATCGACCGCACCGACCCGCTCTTCGGTATCTTCGGGCTATACACACGGGTGCTCGACGGACTTGCACCCGTCCGGTACTGACTTCCCTTGGACGACGGGCGTCCCTGCCGCCCATCGTCCACATGTTCTTCCACATTCGATAACCGAGTCGCCCGTGTGTGTGGCGGTAGCGGGGGCGGTGACGTCCCGCCATTTGAGTCGCCGCCCCATATGGAGGATTGTGAGCCGCTGGCTGAGCGTTTCGGTGTCAGTGGACGGCTAGGAATCTGCATGTAAGGTGATCGCCCCTTCCCGCGCACAGTGGCGGAGCCATCATGTCCGATTCCCAGTGCCCGAGCAGCTGCATCCAAATCAGAGGCAGACTCCACACGGTCCCAATCCTCTTCCTCCTCGCCATTGCTACTGCTCTCGCGCCCCGAAGTTGAGTGGCTGCCTGCAGAGCCTGGAGGGGCAGTGAGATTTGGTTGAAGGTCTGAAGGCAGATCGGAGGTGAGCGTCGACGACAACGGCTTATTCTTCTGTCCCAAGCGGAAGATGGATGCGAGGGACGGACGCCGTGGGGAAGGTTTACTTGTGAGTGACGAGGGGCTATACGGCGAAGTCGGTCTCCCCAGCCTCAACGATTCGGGCCCGGAGCTCGTCTTGGCCCGCCTTCGTCCAGTCGTAGGGGGAACATGGCCATGAGGGTACCGATGACTATCCAACGACGAGTCCTCTGTACTCAGCGATGTTGAAGATGCAGGGATTGGAGGAACCGGGGTATGATTCTCGGAATGCGACCTCTTCAGGGACCTCAACATATCCCTCAACCCAGTCATCCCAAGCCGACTGCTCCTCCTCTTCTTTTTCTTCGCAAAACCCTCGTCCCCCCCAGCACCCGGCCCGCTCTCCTCCGACGGCAGCGTAACGGTACTGCTCATCGCGTCTCCCCACCTCCAGTCCCTGTTCACGCTGAGGAGCGCAGGAAACGTCGATTCTTCGGGGATGGACCCACTCATTCCCGCCCCTCCCACTGCCCCAAAATGATGAGGATGATGAAACTCCTCAGATACAAACGTTGACATCGAGTCCCCATGACTCAACATCTCCCTTAGCAGTCCCAACTGCCTCGTATTCAAATCATGTCTCCCCGTCGATGCGCGCCACGACGACGTGCTCGGGGGACTCGCAATCGGAGGGCTGGGTCCGCGCACGCTCCCCGTTGAGCCCATGGCACCGGGCGTTGGCGTCGGCGGTTTCGACTCATCCCCAGCAAGAGTAATGGCCCGCTCACGTCCACTACCGCTGAGTTTCCTTGCACCATCCGGGCCGGAAGACTGAATCGCAGGTGCAGAGGTGCTAGACGCGACTTTGCTGCTCCCGCTGCCGTTGCCCAGCTCGATCAGGAGCTCGGCACATTCCCAGGAGATGCGATACTTGGAGTTGATAGTGTAGAATGCTGAGGCGAGCTGTTTGTATGCCAGTTGCGGGTTGGGGTGCGCGGGGATGGGGATGCCAGAGAAAGGTGTGGACGCTGAGGGGATTGAATTGTTGAGATTTGATGTGGGTGGGGAGGTGCTGGGATTCGTGTTGGAGCGGTTCCGGGACATGGGACGGGAGATATGGGAGAAGAAGCTGGGTGAGGTTGCCCGTGGTTGAGGTTGTTGGTGCTGTTGTTGCTGGGCATGCTGGTGGGCGTGCATATCAAGAATGCTCTGCACTTCCACAACCAGCTCGTGGTAGGTCATTTGCAATTCCTTGAGTTCTGTATGAGAAAAAAAACTAATCAGTACCGTACGCCCTTGTCCGAAGAGAGGAAAATAAAACATACGTTCCACATTCGCGGCAAACTCCTTGACCATGACCAAATCCCTCCTCAGCGCAACCTGCGCCTGCGTAATCCGATCAGGGATCTTCAAATCCCCAAGCGAGTTCCGGCGCAACACAGGTGTACTTGTTCCTCCACTATTACTGCTATGGACACCTGCAACACTACTCGTACCAGAACCACCACCACCTGCGGCGCTTCCTCCAACGATACTCGCGTTCCCCGGCCCGATTGTCGACCGCCCAAGGCTCGCTGCTTGCGGCGACCCAGGCGCCTTTGGACGACGCATGGAAGACACGGAGTGTGAAGGTGAGAGTGGTGAGGGTGTCTGCGATGACGACGAAGATGTGGAGGGTGATAACATGCTCTCCAGGGGCATTGATGTCGACGACTGTACCTCTGAGGAAACGGTGTTCACGTGTGGGCGGACACGAGGCGGCGAGGGTGGCTGGAGCTCTATGGGCGGAAGGAGAGGGTGGCTCTGTGATGATCCAGCTGGTGTCGCCGGCGTGGGGATCGCTGCGTTCGATGTAGATGGAGGGGGATGATGGTGATGGTGGTGGTGGGGTTTCTGTGGCGTTGTCGGAGGTACGGGGTTATGTGAATGTGAATGTGGATGGAAAACGGGAAAGGTCCCTTCAGCGACATTCGAGAGCGACACTCCGCTCTTGGTGCGTTTGTGCCGCCCAACGAGGCTGATACGCCGGACACTGCCCATAAACCCACGCGCCCCCTCCTTCTCTTTCTCATCGCTCCTCTCCCGCTCATGGTAGCCCTCAACATCCATGTCTTCACTTTCTCCCCCCTCCTGCTCCTCGTCGGCACCATTCTCAACGCCAGTGGACCGCCCGAGCCCAAGCCCGCCGTACTTCTTTGGCGTCCCGGGCGTCTGTGAAGAAGAGCGTCGCTTTCCCTGTGCCTGGCTCTCCCTCTCCCTCTCCCTCTCCTCACCACCACCACTACCAGCATTCCCACCAAACCCCCGTCTCAGTTGCACGAACCCCAGACTTTTCCGCTTCACAAGCTTTGATGGTGATGGCTCACCCTCTCCCAAAACGGAAGCCGAGGCGACGCGTGATTTGGTCGGCGTGTTCTGCCCACTGGTGCCGAGGGGAGAGTGTGTGTGGCTGTGATTATTCGAGTTCGACGAGGAGGATCCAGAGCGGAAGAACCAGTTGTTCCCGGTCCCGTTCCCGTTGGTCTGCGGCGTGCCCATGGACATCCGTTTGTTCTTGGGTAACTGCGAGTGGGCATTGGATGATTCGGAGGAGGAAGGCACCGAGGACATGGATGCTTGGCTGTGTGGGCGCGGCGTAAGGTTGTTGTCGGTTTCATTGTAGCGACCCGTAGGATCCGTATCTGTATTGATCATTAGTCTGTGCCACAATAAATGCAAGAAAAAATAGAAGTACAAGAAATCAAGCAAAGAAAGAAGAAAACCACCCACCCAGCTTCCCCAGCGCCGCCACTTCCCCAGGCGTCGTGCTCCCCCGCTTCCGCCTCACCCCCCATTTCTTCACGCTTCCAATCCGGCTCAGCAGTGCCCCTGCACCCCCGCCTCCACTCCCACTGGCAGGCGTACTCGACCCACTGGGGGGCTGTGACACAGACGCCGGCGGCGGCGTGTGCGGACGCATGACCACATCCTGGTCCCCCTGCTCGTATTCATCCCCTGTCTCGTTCTCTTCCCTCTCCCTCGACCTTAATGGCCCGAGCTCAATCACACCCGCACCCGGGGGCCGGCTCTTCTTCCTTAGCCTTCTCCTCTCACGCTCGCGATGGATCGGCGGACTCGGCGGGAGTGCACCCAGGCCGCTGGACGACCTGGACACGGTCGGACGGAGGTGCGTCGTCGATGTGACAGTGTACGCGGACGATGATGGCGGACGCGTCGTCGTGGGCACCGAGAACACGGACGACGTTGGGGAACGCGGGAAAGGGTGTGGCTGCGCTGTGCTCGTGCTGGGGTTCAGTAGGAAGGGCAGCGGGAGTGCAGGGACGGGTGGCGGTGGTGTGCTGTGCGATGGGCCCGTAGAAAGACGCGACAGAGCTGCACGTCGCGACCGTGCAGTCACAGTGCGGTCCTCCTCGTCCCGTTCATGGAACCCAAAGTCGAGCTCGTCGTCGTGCTCGTGCTCCATCGCGCCCTCGTCTTCGGATGACGAATAGGCGCTGGTGTAGCGCGGGCGCTTCCCCGGAGATGAGGCGGGCGACGAGGCGTGTGACGGCGCGGTGTCGAACTCTTCGTCCCAGCTCTCTGGTCTCGGCGCGTTCATCAGTGGCCCCCGCCGCAGCCACGATGCCTTTGGTGAAGGTTTCTCTTTCTGAGGTGGCGAGGGAAATCCTTTCCGAACCGGTGAGTCCTCAAAGTCGTCGTCCCAGTTCTCGGTAGACCGTGCATGGGCGTGGCGCCTATTCGGCGTCGAAGGACCCGGCTCGATCCACTCTGAGTTGAATATGTTTTTCTTATCTTCTAAAATCGTTGATATCGGTGGTGCTGCTCGTGTGCTTTCGTCGTCGTGGTCCCAGTCAGAACTGGCTATGGATATTCTGTGCTCGACGCGATCATGGACATTCTCGGGTTTTTTCGTTGTTGTCGTTTTCTGCTGAAACTCGAAATCGTCGTCCCAATTCTCTGAGGGAACTGCAAGAGGAAAAATGGAATCGTTAGCTATCGCATCGACTGAATCCAAGCCCACGCGTCCTGCTTACCTATTGCATGTACTGAATTCATTGTGCCGTATGATCATGAGTAGAGTACAACTCTCTCCCTTGATAGGTAGGTGCGCTGTACTGATTTCGTGGTCGTTGTGGTCGTCGTTCAGGAAAGAAAACAATAATGCCCGTTTCATGCCAATTTGTGTGCAATTTCGCTTTGACGTGTTTCGACTTGGGGTTAGGGTTACAATATTTGGGTGCTTTGATCGCCCTTTCTGCCTTATGAATGTTCACTACAGCGACGACCAGTGTAAGCACAGATTCTACAGTATTGTACTGCGAATTGAACCCCCTATCTTCCATTGCCTCATGTTCATCGCGCGTCGCGTTTGCCTTGAGGCTTGCAAACCCTGCAGTCGATGGAATATTCTCATTCAGGTTCACTTTGTTCGCCAATCCCGCCCTGTCGTCAAGGAGATGGCGGCGATAGGGCGGGATGTCTCCCCGAGTCTTTCCTAAACATATTTATCTGCGTGTTGGGAAAAGGTTCTACTATAACAAGAGGGGATTGCCCAAAATCCCTCTGGATTGAATGTAGGAAATATCCAAAGACTTCGTCGTTTCGGAAAGCCTTTGATATTCAACGAATCTCGAGCTGCACCTTCGTACGTATACAAGAACGTGTCATTCTTCGCCAAGATAATTTGAGGCTCTTTTACCTCAAGAAACACGCGCTCGCTACCAGCGGTTTGGAAGAACGGTTCTGCAGACGTTCTTAAAGTTACGCGCTACGTGCATCTCATTCAGTTCTGCCGCAACTCAGCCGACGTAAAAAGGGGCAAAGGCCATCCTCTAGAAAAGCCTCTTTGCGGAATCAAAAGTCGATTCCAACAATTTGTATATAATGAGCGAGGTAATCTTCCCACTGTGCAACGCTTGCTTGTGTAGGTTGGCTTTCATGGACTAGCCTGCTTGTCCTTCTTGCAAACATTGTGCCGGAAAGCAGCGATACACACCAAGGCGCGTACGTGGAGCTCTCTGACCTCTAAGCTTCGAGTGCTTTTCATGGAATACTAACATAGTTTATTTTGGGAACTGCAATGCGCCACGAAATTCCAAATTGGGAAAATCGGCGGCGCGTTATCACGTGCGCAATCATTTGATCGCACGTGTGGCGCACGGGCCACGCCATCAGAATAAAACCGAGTTCCGCCCAAAATTTCTTTTCTTTACAGTCACCTCGCTCCAGCTCATCATCGTCAAACCTCTATTTCTCTGGAGGGTCGACGTTCTGCGAACGAGAAGAGTAAATTCTCCAGATCTGGGCATGTCGTTTGTCTGGGTGTTATATCTTTGCTACGGATTGGGCGACTAATCAGTTCGGGAGACATTTTTCTCTGTAGTTATCGGATTCTGCGTACTCGATGTTTAGTGTGTACTCTTGGAATACATTCATGTTTTATTGAATCTTTGAGCGTGCAGAAGCGTCTTCGTCCTCTGAATTTGGTGTCATACGAAAGCCACGGACGATTCAGTTTCGTACACTCACATTCACTCCTTGCTTTTGGACCTCGTCTTGACTTCCTTCTCGCAATTCAATTGGCATTGGCCCATGCCAATGCACCACGGCCAACCGCGGATTCTATCCCCCATCAACGGTGTGCATCTGGCATGGTGGTTACACACCATCTGTGCATGCGACCGGCCTTCCGGGACGCGAAATATATCTCCTCTGTAGAGTCAGAAGTGTGGGTCTCAGTGGCTCATTGAGGTGATGAACATGAAACCCTATCCCTCGCGCTTCTCGTCCTGAGCAATAAATCGCTCATGGTGATGAGCGCACTACCTGTGAGTATTTGAAGCCCAGTGAACAGACACTTGATGCACTTCTTCCACCACATCTATTCAATACTCAGTCCCCTGATCACCGATCATCACTAGGCACGCCATGAGCATTATACGTATCTGTCGGATGTGGATAGTATAAAGTAATGATTCACGAAAGTTGGTGAACACGGTTGATACCCCCTTCATCCTATTCTCTTCTTTCTTTTCCTTTTTTCCTCGTTCCTCTCATTGTTGTATTTTATTGTTTCTTTTGTCCAAGGCGTGTCTCGATGACCACCATAACCACCACCATCATCTTCCTCCCCGCCTCGCTCCTCCTCCTCATAGCCATCTCCCTCCTCTTCGCCTCAACAATCTTCGTCGCCTCCCTCTTTGCCTCAACCACATTGTCGATCTGGCTGAACACCATCACGGCAAGCGTTGCCTTCCTTCACCACGTTGCTGTTGTCGTCGTCTCCTGGCGGCGATCTTTGGCGTTACCCGGACCTGGGTCACCTGCTGAGAAAGACAGCCCACCATCAACTCCCTATGCCTGCACCAAAACAAGCATCGCATGCCTTTGCATCCTTTTCGGAGCTTGGCTCGTCGCTCTCAGCATCGACTTTGTGGCGATAGCGCAAAGAACACGACGATCCCAGCCACCAAGTGAAGAGTTTAATTCGAGCATAGCAATCGCTCTGGCCGCGCTTTTGGCCGTGGAGAGTGCAATCGTGGGTCAGATCTTGTTCCACGCCATCAAAAGCCGCAGGCGGCCTGCATTGGTGGAAGCCCCGCCTGTCCAGGAGAAGAAGCTACGGCCACAAACGCACGATTGGGCCAAGGCGTTGTTCATGCCGTCACCGCTGGTGCCGACGCCATTGGTATGTCCATACCCCCATGTCCTTCCCGACTTCCTCACTGGTGATTCAATGTAACCTGGGTCATAGACACGCTCCGGGACGATGGCGTCCAAACGAGGAAAATCGACAATGTTTCTCGCTCCTCCAACTACTATGTGCGATCCATACTGTTGCTTGCATTTTTTTCGATAGCAGTGTTGACGGGACATCTAGGCCACCCCCGAGAACCATTCGGTTAAAGGCACCTGTTCCGGCCAAGTTCAAGAGAGGTGGGACGAAGTGGAGCTATATAACACCTGGGCGCCCGTCGATGCTGGAGTTTGAGACTCCGTTGAAAACGTCTGCGGATTACGAGTATAAGCTGAATACATAACGGACTTGGTGGTGGGGATTTTCTGGCCTGTGGAGAGGCCAATGGCGTCAGAGGTTCAGCAGCACACAAAACACGATTTGCAACTAAAGTCTTTACCCCGTTTACTTGGGAGTTCTTAGCTAATGCCCCAAAGTCCTTGATATATTTACTCAACGCTGAAGGGGTCTTCAACCTCGTCCTGGAAAGCCAGGCTCAGATATTTAGAAAGGCGCGACAGCTGTGAAGCGTGGGCAAGGAATCGAAGCGCGAAGACCTTATGGTTGACATGCACCCAAGAAAACAAATCGTAAACGAATGCCTCAATTCCAAATGCAAAATACAGGAAAGAAACTCCAAGAAAATGGTAAGTATGCGTCACCTACTCCTCCAAAAGCTGTACAGCTTTTCGCGAATTAGCGCGAAGGCTCTCAACTTGCAGCTCCAAGTTCCTGATCTTCTCCCTCGCATCTCGGAGCTCAGCTGTCAAACGAGCATTCTCCTCTTTCACAGAAGACTGTATAGTAGCGTGTCAGTGTTATGAAGCCAGCACTATTGTGGTTAGGAAACATACATCGCCGTCGATCGTCTGGGAGCGTGCAACAACTCTAGGTTGAACGACAGGGGAAGGTGCAGGCGAGGCTTTAAGCTGCACAGGGGAGGGTGGAGATGGTTCAGGTTGCTTCGCAACAACGGGAGACGGTACGTTGGATGAGCTTGAGCGAGAAATGGCTACAGGCGGTGGAAGCGATGCCGATGGGGTGGTTAAGGCAGCAGGGGTTGGCGGAGAAGGAGTATGTGGCGATGCAAAGCTTGCACCGGAGGAGAGGTCCACGAGGTACCGGGGGGCTGTTTTGCCAGCAAAGAATTCGCCAGCTGAGAGAGATGGCTCGGGTGAGGCGGCAGGGGGAAAGATGTCTGATTGGAAGGAGTCGGCCTGATAGGGTATACGTTAGGGTATAAAGAGGAGCTACATAGAATAATGGCTCACTTTTCGTGGAACGATGAATGCGATGGGTTCTATGGACGATACATGAACCTTGTAGGCCCGAGCGATCTCGCAATCTCCAACACTGAGTGCGCGACGAGGCAGGAAGCACATGCCCCGTTGAGGATCCGAAGATTTGTGTTCTGAAAGAGGATAAAGGGTATCGGATTCGTACTCATAGTATCGAATGTTGCCATCACTGAGGATAAATAATGAGATAGAAGAGTAGAAACTATGAGAAGGAACTTACCCCTTTCCGGCTAGGAGGAAGAAATCGTCTTAATGATAGAATTGAAATATTTCTGCATGGGTACTCACCGAGGAACAGAATATTGTTGTCAGTCCAAAAGGGCATGACGACACCAGACGACTGATCCAAGACAATCGTCTTGACATTTTTCAAACCACCAGTTTCCCAGATACCGACTTGGCGATCAGACATCTTGCTAAACCCAGTCGTAGCAATCTTGTCATGATCTCCCATCCACGTAACGCGCGATCCCTTAATCCCACCATGGCTATCCACGATGCGTACTGCCTCCCCTCCAGTACGCGGATCGAACAGACGCAGTTTCCTATCTCTGCATGTCGTAGCCAGCAGCGTTCCGGTAGGGTTGAACGCCAAGCTTTGAATTACATCGCCATGCCCAACCAACACAGACTTCGCGTCCTCGGTATTGGCAAGGTCCCACAGCTTCACGGTATGCTCTCCAGAAGCACTCGCAAGGACATTAGACGCGGTTGGGTGGAACAGCACCTGCCCGATCTTTCGGGGGGAGCCATCAATCCGTGCGACGGGGTCAAAGTCCTGAGGGACCCAACCCTCCTGGCCCCATCCCTCAAAGGTGGACGCCTCAACCTTCCAGATCAAGACCTTGCCATCTTCTCCTCCCGATGCGACGATGGAGTCGTTGTGAGGCGACCAGTCCGTGTCTAGCACCGCAGCAGTATGGCTCCTTGCGAGGGGTAGGCTGTCAGGTAGTTTGTGCGGGAACCCTGGGAGAGCTTGGAAGGGTGAAGGTAGTGGTAGGATCGCGAAGGCTCCTCCGCCGGACGCGTTCCAGTTGACACTAAGGTATTGCTGTCGGATAATCACCGTGTAAGCTGTCGAAAGCTTATGAAAGATAAAGGTTCCAATCAAGAAGCTCACCCCAGATGCAGATATGATATTAGTGTCCCAAGCATTATTAGTGACCTTGACGTTCTCTATTCCATGTTCCTTCTTCGCTGGCTGTCCGAAGACATGGCTGGATCGGATGTCATTATAGCATTAATGGATAGCGCTGTCAACGTGTGGGCATCGTACCGATACTTGGATGCCCGAACAAACCGAGACATGAGAGAATATCGTGAGTTTTATGGATGGAAGGATGAGATATTGGAAGAGAGTTTGAGCACTCCCTGAATGAAATTGATTGTCAGTATGGAGACCGATGGTAAAGTATTTGCTTCTGTTTGCTCTCGGCGGCAAAGGCCTTCTAACTGAAGTGCCATCGATGATTTCGAAATCGACTTCATTGTGCTGGTACAGAACGACATCTAGTGTTTGTATTAACCTCTCCAATACTTCGGTTTCACGAAAGGCATTGGAGTCACGATCGCTTTCCTAAGCTTGTTACGGACATCGACCTCAATCTCCGTTCCCTTCTTATGCCAGCCGGACTGTACGTAGCCCATTGCGATATTCTTACCAACCGTGGGCGACGGGATACCAGAAGTAACAGTACCTGTGGAATGTATCAGACATCCACTGAGACAGATTTGTAGAGAGACACAGGACTCACCAACAAGTTCCTTTCCTGATGGAGCGAAGATCTTGGCTCCCTCTGTGCTTCGTTGTTAACCGGGCTCTCAAGAAAAGCTAAACAGACGTACGGCGTGCTGGGGCACCCTCAACGATCAGTCCTACACGGCGTCTCGTGGGCCCTTCTTTGAGAGCTTTCAAAACATTCGGCGCGCCAATGAAGTCTCCAGCCTCTCGCCGTTCCTTAGCTGCTCCGACAATGCATCAGCGAAGGATTTGGTTGCATAAATGGTAGACCTACGAATGACCCATGCCAACCCAGCTTCGATGGGGTTCGTGTCTTCATCCAAATCATTGCCGTAGAGACACATGCCAGCTTCGAGACGAAGACTATCTCTTGCTCCGAGACCCGTCAACTGCACAGGCGACTTAGCCAGAAGCTTGGCGACCTCAACGGTTTGCGACGGCGGTATAGAAATCTGCGGAAACGTCTTCAGTCTCAAGAATTCCACAAAATATAAGGGATCATAGATATTCTTACCTCGAAACCGTCCTCCCCGGTGTAACCTCCTCGCGCGATATGGAGATTGAACCCTTCGATCGGCACATATGCAGATGTTCCGAACGTCAGTTGGGTGAGATCGAAAGAGGTGAGTGTTTGCAGATACGAAGCCGCTTCAGGGCCTACGAGCAACGATGTCAATGATATCATTCTCTTACAGGGAAAAAGGAATAGAAACTAACCCTGGAGAGCAAGGAGACCCCAATCTTCTAACACCTCCATCTCAACTGGACCCTCCTTACCCTTCTCGCTCGCGTTCCATTCCGCCAACTTTCCCTGGATCCAAGGAAGATCCTTATCGCGACATCCGGCATTCGTTACGATGTAGAACGCGTCAGAGGCGTGTTTCGTAATGATTAGGTCGTCTATGATGCCTCCTCTCTCGTTGAGGAGGACTGAGAGGGTGGAATGATAAGGATTCAGGTTCGACAATCCTGAGGGCGTAAGCCATTCCAAGAAACCAGACGCAGTATCTCCACGCAAACTATCAAGTTATAAATAAATCAGAGAGTTGAAAGCAAAGACAGAACGAACGCACTTCGTTTGAACCATGTGGCTCACGTCAAACAGTCCAGCACTGGTGCGGACGTGATTGTGACTTGCAACTAGAAGACGTAAATGAACTTAATGATACTACTTGCACAGAATATTGAGATACCTCACATACCTTGACCAACATCTGCATACGCAAGGGGCATGGAAAACCCAGCAAACGGAACCATCTTCGCACCGTTTTCGATGTGGAAATCATACAAGGGAGTCCGCTTCAGCTGTCAAACCAAATGTTGCGTTCATATGAAAGCCTCGAAAGAAAGAAAGAAAGAAAGGACCATAACGCACATCCCCAGCAGGTGTAGCGAGCCCACGAGCAAGACATTTAGACGTGGCGAAGGCTCCATATCGTGAAGCCCCGAGCAGTTTGCCCGCTCTTAGAATGGTCGTTGGACGCAACGTACAACTCATCTTAATGAAGAAACTCGCACAACGAGGTCCACGACTGAGTTAGAGCGCAGTGAGCGGGAGGTCCTTCGGGCTCCCGACATTGTCAGATCTAAAAATGTGTGAAAGTTCTGGAATCTGGACCCTGAAAAACGTGGAAAACGGATCATCTGACCTGAACGCGTCCGGAAGACGCGTCTGGGACGCGTGTTCAAGACTTCACTGGACAAAAAGCAACTTCTCACTGCAGGGAGAGCTGTGGTCCTTGGAATAGGAATCAAATTCATGGACAACACACACATGGCTCTGAAGACGTCCGTAAAAATTTAGCCAGATTACGCGAACATTACGGCAAGTGGCAGCTCCAATGAAGCTTGACATGCAATCCACGCTAGTGAGGTGTCAACGGACGTAGAGGAAATGACCACTACACGGTTAGGGTGAATCAATGCAGCGCCGGCCCTCTTTCCCACATCCCACAGGGTACGAACTGGTTGAACTTTGTCACTCAAGATTTGTAAATTGAGACATGATGAGCCAGGGATCAAAGGTTAGTATACTTTCGATACTCCACTGAATTACACAGGACCAAGAATTGGCCAAAGCGACGACGATGATTATTCGGAGTAATGTTGCGCCTTCGCACGCAGTCAAGAAATATCAATCAGTGTAGGCTTCTGCGGCGTTCTGATTTTGATTTTCGGTGCATTGTAGCGTGATAAATAGCAGTGTATCCCGTAAGATCTACGAGACGAGAGTGTGAATCTTTTATGGGAAACAGTTTAGAACATTTCGAAGTGTTATTCACCTTCATGAGTAAATCTGAAAAAACCGAAGCTTACGATATAAAGCGAATAGATGACAATCAGCCTCCGAGTAGATGTCGTTACGTTGTGTAAAAAGTGCCCAGCTGTCGCCAGGATCAAATCGCTCCGGACTCGACGTGCAACCGACATTCTCCTCGCGTCTTCTTCTTACTAGTCTGAAAGTAGCAAACCCCGAACTTGGGAGTTATAAAAAGGTCAGCAGAGAGCCAACGAAAACACCACTTCAACGAACACACCGTTTTACTTCCCAAGTACCAAAACATGTTCGCTCGCGCATCTGCTTTCTTCATCTGCGCGTTACCTCTGGTCGCAGCGGCCACAATCCCTGCCAGCCAGTGCAACACTGCTAGCCTCCAATGCTGCCAGAGCACTGAGCAAGTGAGTCGACTGACATTCGCACTTCTGATTTCTGACTCACAGTGTGCTGGACGTTTCTAGGCCACCAGTTTGTCCCAGACAACCACAACCCTTCTTGGACTACTGGGTGTCCTCATCGGGGACATTACTGCACACATTGGCTGTTAGTACCATTATCTACCTTTCTCGACTGACGATGACATCCCCGTCTCGACTTTCCAGTGACCTGCGACCCCATCTCGGTCATTGGCATTGGAGGCACCTCTTGGTATGGCGTCTTTTTCTAAATTGTATCCTTAGAATCTTCGGCCTGACCGAAATTTAGCGCCGCCCAGCCCGTCTGCTGCACCGACAACGACTTCGTGAGTACTTCGTGGATGCTTAATTTGTTGAGAGCTTACCTTTCCGACATCAGCATGGTCTCATTGCCTTGGGGTGCACACCTGTCAACCTTAACCTGTGAGCGTCGAAGGGGGGATGTGATTTGTTGGAAAAGGGCCATAGACTCCGTTGTTTATGTCGCTGAGCCTGGTTTCTCCCATGGATAATCATTTCGTAGTACAATCCTGCTATAGATAAGTAGATAATTTGTTGAATCGAGTCGATTACTCACAGACCTGGTCCGTCTTTCGGGCGGCGGGCTGGAAGGTTTCAATGATGCCAGCCGGATCAAGAGAAGACGAGCCAATGGAGGGGACAATGCCATTCCCATAGTTGATATTCAGGATCAGACAATTGTAGACCTAGGAGACAACTCTACGGATTGTCAATCAAAAAGTAGAAACGATTTTACAGAGAAGAGGGCGCGTTTTTCCTCTTCTCTAAGGTAGTGACATCGCTCAAGCAGTCTCCGAGTCGCAGGTTTAACTTCATAACGTGCACACTGCCATCTAAGATTTCATGCTGCTCTCCCAAGCTACACAGGTCGAGGCGCCGGTGGTCTGATGTGATGCCGTAGCAACTGAGCATGCTTGTAAAAGCCAGCATGGAGCCTGCAAGCCATATCCGGGCTAGTAAAAGTAGTGAAAGCAGCTGAGTATTGAGTACCGAGTGCCAGTAGCAAAGAACGGACATGTATTTGACGCTGTTTGGGGGGAAGGGGAAGCTTGCTAACTCCGATCACACCATCTTCCACACAAACTTTTCGCGACTCCATGTTCGACTCATATGTAGCAACTACTCGTGTTGTTTACCTGAGGCCGTCAAACCGCCCGAAACTGTAGACGACATTGAGGCTCATTTCTGTCGCCTATCGCGAAGATCTGATGCGAGCTACCCACCACGATACTCCGTTCAGTTCGCCTAGAACGCAGGCGAACCTCATCCCGACGCCAGTACATACTACAGAACCACGAGCCTACAAATGTAAAAGGCTCCAGCGTTCGCTAGCAGGAAAATAGACGTCTCCTGGAATACTTCTCTGTTCGACCTTTGTGATGTTGCTGTGATGTCGACGCTTGATATTCGATCTACAAGAGCAACCTCAGCACGGCGTACATGGAACGAGTCCAACCCAGAACCTCTATGAATGGGATCGGTTATCGATGACAGAGCGCGGTTAATTGAGCATCCACTCTTCGATCCTCGAGGGCATAACTCTTTGTCTGTTATTTCAAGTCCGAAGCCAATTTAAACCTCATCTCAATGTCATCGAGAATTTACATTGTAGATCGACATGGCCATCACGAAAGCCTTTCGCTGTAAGAGAAACCTCCAGTCCGTTGCTGTGATGGCGGAATCCCTTTGCGTTGGTATGTCAGTCAATTCATGATGTAAACACTCGAACCCTAACGTTTGTTGTAGGATCGTTCTTCGTCCTGGTCGTGCTCGTCTGTGGTATACTTGCGTGCGTATCTCTCAGCAGATTCTTCTTCGTCCGTCTGTTCTCAAACTACTTTTTAGTGCGCGATTCCGCTCCATGCCCGCGATGCTGAGGTTATTGTTTGGGGCCTCAATCGCAATGTTTATCATCTCAGCAGCCCATTTGGGACTGGTGATACAGGAGCTCAGTTTACCAAGGCCCCCACCAGAAAATTGGGGAGCACAAGTCATTCTTACAATGATTCAGGTTAATGATTTTATGCCAGAACCTCATGGTCGCTGATGTTTTCTATTTCAGTTTGTCATCGGAGAGATTGTTCTGATCTGGAGGTACGGTACTTTGTGGTTGCACCAAACGTGTTCTTATTCCGAGTCGTTCTGCAGGCTCTGGGTGGTCTGGGGTCGTAAATATTGGACCGTAGTTGGCCCAGCACTTCTAACATTAGTCGCCGCAGGTATTTCAATCTCGCTACTGGGCTTGTCCTGGCTTTTACTCGCTGTCTTCGCAGGATTGTCGCTCAATCTACTGTCCGCCCGCAATACTTTCTTCAACGTCGCCCCTGTTGCCCTCATTGTAGCCAATACATCAATCTGCACATCCCTCATCGCTGGCCGAATATGGTTTGTGGCTGTTCTTGTCGTTATTATGATGGGAAACTGAATTTGTCGAAGGTATGTTCACTATAGAGTGCGGAATATAACCGAGCTGTCGTGGAACGCGCTTAGACCAACATGGTGGCGAGGAGCAGTCGCGCTCGTTATCGAGTCTGGTGTGTTGTACACAGCGACACAGGTAAGGCAAAGATCTCATCTTTTTAGCTTGATTTGAAAGATTGTATCATTTAAATTAGGTCGTTAGTCTCGTCCTCCACTACAAAAAAAGTGTCGCGCTTCCTATCCTCCTCGACCTGCAAGTCCCATTAATTGTATGCTTGATAATCTTTGCTGTCCGCACCATGGCTGATCTGATAATAAAGGGAATCATCCCCACTCTCGTCATTGTTCTCGTTCACTATGAGCTACCGGATAACGTCTCTACTAATAATCAAGATAATCGTCCGACAGTGGGCACACAGAAGATGGAATTCGAGAATGGGGCTGGGACCTTGGACTATCATTATGGCCTAAGGCAATCCGATAGTAGCCGCAGCCATTATCAGAGGCATTCAGGCATTAAATATTGACCTCTGCTTTTTCCACTACTCGGCGAAAGGCATTGTATCTTAGAGCATGTAATTTGCGATGGCATGGCTGTTCAACAAGTTTTCGCTGCTATTGCATCAGAAATTTCTTGTATTCGACACCCGGCTGGTGAGGATTGATCATGAATGGAGCAGCTTTCCTAAACCTCGACGTGAAACTGTTAAAACTGTTTGAAACGCGTCCCATTTGCGTCCCATACATGAACGCGTTATTTGGCGCCGTTTCAACCCGGGGAACAAACCAAGCTTCCGTCAACACAGGTTCTTGTCCGGGTCAAGTCCGAGCCACGTTGTGCTTCGTCTGCATCGTGACACAAACGCGTGTCTTTCCTGAGTCCTCGACATACGGTGGCTGATACTCGATGTGGATAAGTTCTTCGATCGATCTTCAAAGCTTCAGCAAAGACCCTCGGGTTGTATTGTCCTAATCTGGGTCCGTGCTCGACATGTAAAGTATGTAGCCCCACGCTTGTCTCCGGAGCCACTGGCATTGTTCCATCATAATCATGGCTGGATATGTTCAACTCACCGATATCTGCGAATCAAGATACCTTCCCCACAACTGTCATTGGTCGATATTAGGCGCCAACATAGGTTGAACAGATCTCCTCCAATCATAGGCGTGTCTACCTCCTCACAATGCTTCAAGCCATGCTTAACGTCACTTCGGATTATACTCAACGCATCACGCACCGCATTGCCGTTGGACCTTGAGACATAAAAATGCGATGTGTCGGTCATCTGAACATGATACGAATCATTCGACCATGAAGGAGATGCAGCTTACTGGCCAGATAGAATATCCTTCGGACTTGTATTGAATTCCCGAAAGTGCTGCCATGTTATAACTGAGAACCTTTGGTCCCGCATGTTTTTCCGACGCAGGCGCTATGGCTCTCACAGAGTCCTTTCTAGATGACAAGGCCATGCAGCTTGTTGCGGTAATGGCAGAGTCCCTCCTCGTCGGTATGTCGAATTTGCATTTCGTATTTCCTTCCGGTACTCAATCATTGCCCGCAAATCAGGGGCGTTCGCTATCCTGATCATCGTTATGTGCTGGATCCTTGTGTATGTCAATTCCACCTCATCAATGAAGTTCTCACCAAATAAAATCCAGCACAAAATCGCGAGTCATGCCCCGGACGCATAAAATACTCTTTGGCGCATCTATCAGCATGTTCGTTCTGTCCGCTGTTCACGTAGGACTGGTCATCGAAGAGCTAAGCGCCAAACACGTCCCAAGAGCAAACGCGCAGACCCAAATTATACTTTCGATGTTTCAAGTTAGAATACCTCTACTCCGAAATTTGTCCGCCGAGCTAATATTTGGGCTCTCTAGTATTGCACCGGAGACCTCGTCTTGATCTGGCGGTATGGAGAAATCCATTTCCATTTGAACTCATGCGATGCTCATCCTATCAAACATCGTAGGGTATGGGTAATCTGGGAACGCAGGTACTGGGTAGCGGCGGGGCCTTTATTCCTCATGTTAGCTGCTGCAGGTTTGCCAAAATGCTTACCAGTGCTTGAGTCAATACTCACTGTCTCCTTTTCAGGGCTTACGCTCCACCTTTTATCTGCTCACGGACTCTTCTTCACTGTCGCACCAGTTGCACTGATCGTAGCGAACACCTCACTTTGCACGTCTCTGATCGCTGGTCGAATATGGTATGTCGAGCGGCCATTGGATGGACGAAAGCTGACACTACTCTTACCCCCAGGTATCTAAGTTATAGTTTCTCGAACTCTCACAGTGCTTCACGATGCACTGGTTACTGGAGAAGGGCGGTAGCCCTTGTAATCGAATCCGGCATGCTTTATACGTTGGTTCAGGTCAGATAGCGTGGTTGTACAATATCATTTAAGAAATTGATGGGCTGAGAAATTCTCTCTCCAGATCCTCAGTCTAATTCTAAATTACACGGAAAATGTAGCTTTGCCCGTTCTCCTCGATCTAGAGATCCCTCTTATTGTGAGCTTCAAATTGAGCAGATCTTTTCTGCTTCGACCCCACTGACGGCGCATTGTTCTTCTTTAGGGAATACTCCCCACACTAATCATCGTCCTCGCCTATCACGAGCTCCCCGCCAGACGCGACTCACCTTCGGCACCCCATGACCGCCCCACTACATTGGTCGCCTCTGATAGGATTGTGTTGGAAAGCGGGACAGGTTCCTTGTCGCTGGACCACAAGAGAAGTCCACCTCAAACCATCCGCGATATTCTACCACAAGTCTAATTAAGAACTCTTTTTCTTGCGTCTCGAGTTGGTTTATACTTAAACGGGTTTAATATGGGACTTCTTTGTTCGGCCGATTTAATGTCGTGAGAGCGTGTAAGGCATCGCGAACATATCGAATCATTCACGGCACTTCGCATCAAGTTTCTGATTGACAGTCTGGAAGGATAGGTGCTATGGAACGACCCGACGACAAATCGCATCCGCGGACGAGCCATCCTGGCATGATCCAATTTCAAATCGTACGTTTGCAAAGCCAAAGGGACTTCGGCTGTCTGAAGATGCGTGGGCGGCGCGAGCAATGCGGCGAAAACGTGTCGTAACGGTACGCCGACGACATCCTCCTTCGGTTGAGGCGCAGAGCGAACGTAAGTTCCTAATGTCGCCAGGATTGAGCCTTACCTGTCTTGGGATAGACTGGAGACTGTGAGAAATGTGGGTCCGAGCAGGCAGCTAAGAGATATATAAAGGCTTGAGAGGAAGGACGAGAGTCACCTCAACCTCCCAACTTCCCAGCGCCCATCATCCATTAACTCTCACTATGCTCGCTCAAATTGTTCTTGCTGTGTTCGCTGCACCCCTTCTCGCTGCTGGGGTTGCAGTCCCCAGGACTATTCCTGCGAGCCAGTGCAACCCTGAGGCTCTCCAGTGCTGCCAATCCGTCCAGCCGGTGAGTTGCTTTCATCCACCGTTGAGCGTACTTCTCACAGGAAGTGTTAATCCGCCACTTAGGCTACTCATGAGGGTGTGCCGCAGCTCCTTGGGCTTATTGGTATCGTTGTCGATGGTATTACCGCACAGGTCGGGCGTAAGTAGCATCATGCAACTTTGTAACATGTCTGGGGTGCTGATTTTTACCTTCTCAGTTAACTGTAGCCCCCTCTCTGTTATTGGCATCGCTGGAACCTCTTGGTATGTCATTGTCTGATTCTACATTCCAGACGTGATCCCTAACTTGACAAATAGCGCCGCGCAACCCGTGTGCTGCACCGGAGAAAGTTTCGTGAGTACAAGGTTCGTGCGAGAAAGTGTAGTAGCTGATACCAGTTCTTTAGCATTCGCTCGTCAGCGTCGGCTGCACTCCTATCAACCTCGGTCTTTGAATTATTCAAACCACACAGTCATTACTAGCTTTTCGGACGATTAGTGGAGATGCTTCATACCTCTTATTACTTTCTATCCTCTCCTTAATATAACGTCATTCTTTTTTGCACTTCATGCACGC
Organism: Hypsizygus marmoreus; assembly: GCA_013433165.1. Lineage (NCBI taxonomy): Eukaryota > Fungi > Basidiomycota > Agaricomycetes > Agaricales > Lyophyllaceae > Hypsizygus > Hypsizygus marmoreus. The sequence continues at coordinate 218,557 of CM024089.1, read as the reverse complement.
TGGCACGACTAGGACAACTTCGACCGATAGGTATTCTGAGATAAGTACTTACTCCGGGAGACATGTATTGTTGGCTGGTGCCAAAGAAGCATTAATCCTGCCATCAGTGAATCGTACTGAGAAGTCCGAGCGCCCTTCCACCCGGGTCGGCAATTGAGTCACATGAGCGGAGGAGAGCAAATATGAGGAGCTGGGTGTGGCGTCGGCGCGTCGCGTCGCGATTGTCACAGCACGTGACAGTTATGGTCCCCGATCCGACTGTTCCGGTCCGAGCAACGAACGCTCAAGCCTCAGACCATGGCATTGACTGCTCTTGACTCGATGCTTATATTATCGGCTCGACTTAAAACCAGCTGAATGCCCCTATAGCGTTGTATTATGCCGCCCGGAACACCTTACAACTCTCTCATACTCCCTTATCGGATCCGCGTTGATAATTTTGCTTCATCCTCGACCCAGGATAGTGCGCCAGCTCTGCACCTGTTGACGCACACTCATTCGGACCATATCAATGGACTTTCAGCACAATCTTTCGGATATAAAGTGGTATGTTCCAAGGATGCGAAGGAAATGCTCCTGAGACACGAAGTATACGCGGAACGGGAGTTACATGAACAGGAGTTTAGAGCACAGAAGATACGGACATTTTCCCATTTGAAAGTCGATCCCGTGCTTCATCTAGATGGCGCTGTTACATATCATGGCTCTCGTGATCTGCTGGTGTGTCACCATTGCTTTTTATTCCGCTGGGATGATACTAAGACCACGATCTTACAGGAAACATGCCCAGTCCATACACCCAAAAATTATGAACTCTCAAACTCGGAAAAGGTCACAATCACACTCTTTGATGCAAATCACTGTCCTGGGGCAGTCATGTATGTGTATTCGCGGTCATTGGCGCAGCGTATTCAAGTTGTATGGCAGGTTTCTCATTGAAGGCTCCCAAGGCGCAGTCCTCCATACAGGGGATTTCCGAGCAGAGCCTTGGTTCCTTGAGTCATTGACTCGTAACCCTTATTTGCAACCGTACCTTGCACCCCGTACTGTATCGCCGTCATCTGGCCGAACCAGCAAGATCAACACAAAGATTGTCAAAACACTTGAGGCAATCTACCTCGACACCGCCAGTGTCCTATCGACGTTGACTGTGCCAACAAAGGTTTGCTTGATATACCACGATCATTTGCTACGATATGTCTGACCTTCTACCTTATGCCTAGGATCGAGCGACGTCTGGTTTGGTCGAGCTCATGAAGCTCTTTCCCGAAACGGCGTATTTCTTCCTAAACACCTGGACGTGGGGATACGAAGATGTCTTAAAAGCCGTAGCACGCGAATTCCACTGTCATGTAAGTTTCTCCGCCCAGAAAAACTGATACTTAGGATCTAAACCTCTGTGCAGATTCATGTAGACCGATATAAATATTCTGTGTATCGCCACATCGAGGACCCATTTCTTCGCTCCATCACAACCCAGGATCCTTCTTCCACTCGCTTTCATGCATGTGAACGATTCCACCGATGCGAATACGTAGCTGTGGATGATCACCTGGATGAATCCCAATACAACACGATCAGCCACATGGGAAAGAGAGTTGTCTATGTAAATCCTGTTACGATGGGCAGTCAGAGTTGGGATCTATACCTTCAGGATACGAAACAGAGGTTGCAGCGGGGTGAGGAGATCAACAATCTGGTAAGATCTATTCCATTGTGTCATATATCGTACCCCGTCTGACGACGATTATGTAGCTTGTCCCCCTTTCTCGCCACTCTCCCCTCCCAGAACTACGTGAATTCGTGACTCTTTTTCGTCCTCATCGCATAGTCCCTAACACTCTGGATCCACGGCTCCATGGTCTCGATTGGGCCGCCATTGACCGCATGTTTGCCGACTGCCTTCATCCGCATCCTGGTCTCGGGACGGCTGAAATCCCGCCACCCCAAATTGATATCGAAGGCCTCGGCGAAGAGGATGTTTCCTCTGGGGACGTTGCTTTAAAAAATCTTGTTGGGGACGGTGCCGCAGACCTCGCAAGTCGCTGGGCGGATAGCGGACATCTCAGAAAGAAAGCCGAGCATTTGAGGGAGTATCTGGACCCTGCGGAGAACATTTTGGTTGACCGGGTTCTCGGGATCACGTCTAAACAACGTCGCGCTGGTGTCCCGTCATCTTCGCCTGTGTTTGACCATGGACCCAGAGGCATGGACAGGAAAGGGAAAGGCAGAGCCCTCGACAGCGAAGACGAGACCGATGGTGGGTGGAGTGATGACGAGCGAGGAAAAACTGCACACCGATTGTTTGCTGCATTGGCCGGGATCGACGGGGACAAGTCACACGAATGGTGGGTTTCCTCCTCTCCCGTCCCGTCACAAGTGTTAGAAGCCGGGGATGAACAAGAGGTGCTGGCACAATTGTCAAAGGAGCGAAGAACGCCAACAGCTGCTGGGTCCGGGAAGAAATCTCTCCCCAATGGTCCTGCCGTTCCTTGGACAAATCGATTAACGCCCATGTCCTCCCCTTTTCGCCCAGCGCTCCAGGCATCTGCACGTCGTGCAGCCCATGGCATCCCCAAAAAGGGTCGCCCTCTGGACAGTTCTCCGCCACACACACCACCAGCCCGCGCCGCAAAGCGAGCTGTGCATAGTATCCATGGCCGAGGTCATAGTTTGGCATCACCCATATGCTTGTCTTCGTCGCCCATTCGTCCAGAACCTCTGATGACCAGTAGACAGCCGGGGTCCGCTCACCGGGATCCTGCTGTCGCTGTGGCCCCGCTCGCGTCCACCAGTCGTCTGCCGCCTTCTTCTCCGCCTTTACAATCTCCCATTCCATTGTCAAAACATCTACGGGCATCCGCACATTCGCCTGAAGGTCCCATCGCTTCTACCAGCAAGCTTCTCCTGCCTTCGACACCCACTGTCCCGACCCCCTCTCCTTTATTAGAGGTAAATAATCAGACCAGCGGAAGGAATGCTGCTTCAGCAGCAACGTCGGGCCATACAAACAACCTTGATTTGACACCCAAGGCCGGGAAGCGAAAGTCAAGCGCCCAAGATCCCATCATCAGTTCACATGCTCCTTCTCCTGACGAAAACAGGAACAGCTTTTCCATTTTGAAGCAGCGGGGTCATCGGGATGCTGCGAAACATTCAAGCGCGAAGCAATCTGCCGCTGATGCACCACCGCCCAATTCCCCATCGACGAAACGCCGCCGATACATAGGCACGGTATCGGCATCTCCGGGAGCGTCTTTTCTGGATCTCTCACGACCTGCAGCCGGCGCAGCAGTGCAATCATCGAAACGACAACAGCTCGATGCTAAGCGGATGCGCATTGCGGAAAGTTTGGCACAGGCTCGCCCGGATCTGGTGGTCTCATCCTACGAGCATAAACGAGCAGCGCTTTTAGCACGTTGTGCTCCAAGTGATCACCAACCTCAGGAAGAGTTGAGGCAGCATGATAAACTGCAGGGCAAAGCAACGACGACCACTGTGCATGCTGATGTGACTTTACTTTCATTTGAAACAGTGGATGATGATGATGGGGGTATGGATTGGAACCGGAGCAGGGAACTTGCGGAGGCTTTGAAGGAAGATGTAAGGAATGGGCGAAGGCCGATGCTGCCGCCATTGCTGTCTGCCGAGAGCCAGAGTCAGTCCTCATAGACAGAATAGAATGCCCACATACATATATGATCAGGGGTCAGGAAATACCAGGCTACTCCAAAGTCCATAACTCTTTGTGGAACAGATCTACATGTAGAGAATCAGCGCTCAGCACTCAAGCTCAAGTATGCTGTAATTATCAAGAATTATCAATAATACATCGATTCATTTCCAAACATTCAAGAAGATATAACCTGTCACGAGTTCCACAGACCAGGTCGACAGAAATGTAACCAGCACCTCCGACAACAGATAATGGCTCAGTCGTCAAAAAGCGAAGCTAGTTATCGAGACCACATTTGGACTCCGTTCACCAAACTGGATCCTTCTCCGGTGCTCTATCAAAGCAAACCGAGAACTGAAAATCACCGACGCGTCGAGCCCAGCGGTAAATCCTGACTTTGCCAGTTATCGCCTTCTCTCCCTCGGCAAAAACTTCGCGGTCCTCTCTCTTTCTCCAATACACCTGAAAGCTCTTCTGCCGATCATACAATAACATCGCGGTGTCGTCTCCGAACTGATTGAGCGATATCTGAAACTTGAGAAGGAAAGCCTTGTCTCCGTGGATATTCGGTGGCGGTACATTCAGATCCTCTTTCTCAATCCTTTGTTTCGCATCATGCAAGGAATCATAGCGATTGATAATGACCCGATATACGCTCGGCGCAGTCAGTTCACTAGTGCGGCTGAATGTCATCGTGTGCCATGTGCCACCCTTTAGTGAACGACATCTCTTCTTGTGCTCTTGCCAGTCAGCGCGCTGACAATCTGCACCGACGAAGGTTCAGTATAACTCGCTCAGCTAAATTCCTGAAAGCATTACCTTTTCCGCAGTAGGACGCCGTTAAGCACTGTGTGCATTTGCTTGTATCCCTCTTGCCGCAGATCTCGCATCCAGGACTGTTGTTTAATTTCCCCAAGTCTCGCATGCCCAATGGACCCAGCGGAAGGACGAACGAGAGGCGGTGCGAGCTTTCAGTTTTCTCCCGCCGCGGTTTGTATTCCGGAGATATTCGCTTGGCATTCATCGCAAAGAGCTTCAGAATGCATTTCCGCTCCAGCTCGGTGGTTGAAATAGACACCACCGCGGTCATGCCAAAGAGGGCTCCAAGATAATCTTGCAAAGTCGTGTTGCTTGGTAGTGTTATTACTCTATAGAGCAGCGAGAACACAGGCACTTCCGGTTCCTCCCCTAGGGAGAAGATGTCGACAATCTATACAAGTTGATTCATGAGGAAAAATCAAACCCAAACATAGGAGATTGGGTGACTTGCCCGAACGACAATGACCCATTTCTCTCGCGAGTCCCGGAGAACAAATGTCTTGTGACCTTGATCACAATGCGCCGCGAAACGGAGCAGAATCTGTCTGACCTCAACGAACGTGTCTTCTTTGGCAGTTGATAGTTCCCGCCTCCGATGAGCTTTATTCATAGCATTTGTGAATGCCTCCGCCGGGTTCACTCTTGAAACAGCTTTTAGCAAAGGCTTTGATGAATCCCACTTTGGCCACTTTGATGGATTAAGAGGGACTTTTAGGCCAGCCACCACGTCGCTGAATTGTTGGGCGCCGTCGAGTGCCTGGACGAGGCGTTTGTCCAAGTCGACAGCCGGAATTTTCGTGCCTTTGGGGAGTTTGACACCCATGGAAGCCAAAATGGCAAGAGCATCTTCGCGGTCGATATCTGAAGCCTCTGAGCCCATGGTCGCGCTGCTTAACTTTTCGAGCAAGGGAAGCGATGTTGGTGTTTGATGCGTATCAAAGGTATAACCAAATACTAGAGCACAGATCGTCATCGATCACCGATCGTCCAAACTCGGAGCCCGCACTTTTACTTCCACTTTCTGTCGTAGTGTACTATGGTGCCGTTCACTTAGCCACCGCTTCAGTGTGCTTACTGCCAAATTGGCCGAAGGCGAATTTTTTTTTATATGCTCCCGAGAACCTGTGATTGAGAAGCCCGTTGGTAGCCTCTGGGTGATTTAGAGTTACTCAAGCTGGTTTCCAGCGGAAAAGGACGTCATTCATCACATTTTGTGCAGAAAGCCGACAAGGTTTGGGTCTGACGGGACCTCGAGTACGTTCAAAAATTCTAAAAATTTGGGCGGCAGGGTGAGGGGAAAGTGGAAATACCTTTCTAAGCGCGTTTTTAGCAGTTTTAGGCCTGATTTTGACCCAGAATGGGACATTTGGCTGCACACTGCCAAATTGGCTGACCCACTTTTTCCTAACTCAGCCAGTTTTGATCCTATCGAAAATCCCTCTAGCAGAAATGTTCCTCTCACGAAAAGGAGCATTTTTACAAGAGGAATAATAAATCTGATGATTTATGAGCGAGCCCAAAAGCTTAACACATTGAAGCGGTGGCTAAGTGAACGGCACCATAGTATGCTTCCCAATTCACGGGCCCATCAGTTCAGCGCACGGCAGTGGGGGAAGGGACGTCAGAGAAGCTCAACCAAAGTCGTAGTGTTGTCTACTGTAAGGGCCCGTTTGTGTCCCCAGCCTTGGTCCCAGCCTCTCCGCTAAAATCAACAGATCGGGGCCGGAAGGGGCCCGAGACTGGCTTCAAGAAGGCCCCGCACCTTTCGGAGCTTGACGAGGCGTTTGGTACGTTGAGTTTGTCCCCCGGGAGTGACTCTGGCTTCAATCCTGCCTTTCGAGTGTGATTATGCAGGTTCGAGACTTGGACCTCGTGTTGTATCTTGTCGACATATTTGGGTTTATTTTCTTTGAAAGTTTCTGGTCACAGCATCGTTCCTCATCCAATCGCGCGCTACGTACATGCTCTTTAAAGTGCCGAGTGCAATGTGCTATATACTTACAGCTACCTCAGCGCCTCCGATCCATATAGTACACAGTAAAAATCGATTCTTAAGATTATCTATATGTGCGTCACATCACAGAAAAAGTACGTCGAAACAAAAGCAAATAAATGACTTCAGTACACGAAATGTTCCCGACTTGTTCGCGACGCTGTGACCACTTCCAGGCTGCCTGTGACCCTCTTCTCTAAGCTAGAAAAGCCTTCAGACCCCAGCTCCGAGGTTCACCCGTTTTTTCGTGAGAACTGAACCCGAGGCATCAGCCTTTCAAGGCTGGGGACACAAACGGGGCCTAAGTTTTGGCACGTCTTTTCATCGTCAATTCATCGTTGAAGATGTGGCTAATAGTAACTTACTGCCCCAAGAGGTACGCAAAAAATAGCTTTCCTACACGAGGTTATCTTTGGGTACAGAAATGGGTGGGAGATCGAAAAATGCACCTCCGAAATTTTTCCCGCTAGTGATTAACCTCCTTCCTAAAAAGGAAAGAGGGGGAGGGGAGGGGTCTCCAAAATTTTTGCAAAAAGATGCGCAATGGCCTGAAACGTTTGGTGCAATAAAAAAAAATTGGGGGTAAGAAATTTTTCTCACGAGCACAAAAAGTGGCAATAACTCTTCAACCATCGACTGGATGGCAGTTTTGAGTGTGAATTCAGATTCCTACGCATGAAATACATCTCAAAACAACCTTGTGTTGGAAAAATTTCTCCTGCGTACCTCTTGTACTGCCCATTGAACAAATGTTCGGCAGTGATACTGGGGTCTGAGGTCATTCCTGTCATTGACTTCTGATCATGAAGAACCTGATTCCATCAGAGAACTCAACTTTGCAGCATGATGAGCACGTTTTGCGAACTCTGGTGATCAATTGGCTAACGAAAATGGACTCGGATAAATTAAATAAGACGCAGATAAGTAAGTTTTCGAGGCCGCGATGGTCACCAAGTTTTCATCTTTTTGAAGTCTTGGGAGACAGGACCTGAGTGGGTCGCAGGGACCAGCTGATAATGCCTTACAGCCTGACGCAATTTTCCTGCCACATGGCTCGCATCCTGCCGCGTGTATTCTAATCTCCAAATGGCGATCTGAAGCGACCCTAACTAACTAAAAGGGCCGTTTTTCAATGCCGCTCAGCCGCCAGCTCCCGTCCCCCAGTCTCTCAAGGACGACGACAACGCTCCGGGTGCGGTATACCCTCCATTCCTTCACAGCAAGCATGGCGCCGTCCCTCAGGCTGATACATCTTGTCGCCGTCATGTGCGAATCGCTGCTCGTTGGTAAGATAACAATCATGAATGACGGTGTCCGCCCAGATAACTTACTCTTATGCAGGTGCATATGCGGTGCTCGTTGGCTTGATTACTTGGATATTGGTGTAAGTAGCAAACTTTTCTATCTATCGTCTTTCAATGCTCACATCCAGTGGACTTGTAGCCATGGCCATCGAACCATGCCAACAATGCACAAAGTTCTTTTTGGAGCGTCCATCTTCATGTTCGTGATCTCAGCTGTTCATCTTGGGCTGGTCATGCAAGAGATTTCTGCGGAGAAGGACTTTCCAGTTGGCAACTTCCAGACACAGATTGTCTTTTCTGTATTCCAGGTAGGGTATCCTTACCTAGAATTCCTCTGTGTCTCTTAATAGCCAACCAAGTTTGTAATTGGAGATCTCATCCTGATCTGGCGGTGAGTCCCCCCTGCTCCCCTCCTGAGTGCCTCTAATTCTATCTCGCGCAGAGTATGGGTCATCTGGGGATGCAATTACTTTGTTGCCGCGGGACCACTGGCCATCATGATTGTCGCCGCAGGTACTTGATCCCCTATTTCCGTTCCTTCACCGTACTCAAAATATGTTTCGGCTCAGGTCTAACGTTCAATCTTGCCACTGGTACTGAGACTCGATCATTCTTTACGGCTGCCCCTGCGGCTTTGATCGTGGCGAATACGTCAGTCTGCACCTTGCTGATTGCTGGTAGAATTTGGTCAGTACACACATCGTTCCGTCTTTGTGAGAGGGTGAATTAGAATCTCATGAGGTCTCTTAGGTATATGCGTTATCAGCTCAAGAAGTCTGCAGGAAATGCTGGGACATTGCATACGTCCAGTAGCTATAAGGGGGCATTCGCCCTGATCATAGAGTCAGGCGCACTGTATGCCCTTTCGCAGGTATGTAGATCTCAATGCATTATGCACGAGGCCCGATGATCAACTATCTCGACAGCTTTGCAGTCTCATCCTTGACCACGTTGGAAATATCGGACTTCCCATCATGCTGGACTTGGAGATCCCCTTGATTGTAAGTCCTTAATATACTGGCCAGTATGTTCCCCTTCGCAAAAATTGAAATTACTCCCAGGGCATTCTCCCCACTCTCATTATCGTCTTTGTTCACTTCAACATGGTACCCGGTACAAAAATCACACAGAGTTACGCCCAGTCCATGCAATTCCAGGATAGATCTCACGTTACAATGAACACGAACACCTCTGGGTCGATCACTATTGGCGACACAATGGCGTTCAATTCGGGCACGATGGGCAGTAGTAGCTCTGCTTTCGACTTATCTGATAATGAGCGCAGAGAACTGAAGACAAGTAGGGAATTCAGTGCTGTATAGTCTTGAGTCTCCTTCGAGGACATTCCTCTGTAGTTTGCAGGTTATTATCGTAGTTTTCACTTGGGGTTCTTTGTAGTATTTACGGCATTTATTCGAGTTTGATTCTATGTATGTACATACCCGTCTCGCGGAGGAATATATTCTGGCGATTATGCTGGCTCCGTGTCCGCCGGTCATCAGAACGCTTCATTGGGCTGAGGACGATCGTGATCGCGGTGCGCATCAGTGTACCTACGAACATCTGACGAGACTTTGCCTCTTGATCAACCCGGCGCAACAATGACATAGTCTCCATCATTTCTTTATCGCTGCATACATTCATTCAGAGTCAAGTTTGTATGATTTAGATCGAGCCAGTGCCCGACATGGCCAATACTACCATCCACTCAGTGCGAATTTCTGGCATCGGGAATCTACTGGATTGGACATGGCGCAGTTCAAAAGCGGGTTCAGCGGTAGGGACAGTAATTAAGTCGTTCATTGCACTTTGATGAAAGAAGTTTGATCCAGTGATATCTGCAGTGTGTTCATGGAGCGGACGCGTCGTCAAGAAACCCCTGCTCCGTGAAGGTAAATAAGTATTCCCAATCCAAGCCATAGCCGACGTCAATATCAGTGACTCTAAACGTGGAAGAATCAAAGATCCTGAGAGGCTGTGAGCGAAAGAAAGGTCAGACGATATCGAGTCAGATCCCTCCACACATTGGCGAGTAGAATTGATAGCCATATTGAGGTTTGTTCTCTCTACCTATCAGTTTGTGATGGGAGAGAGCTGATGGCCTTACCTGTACCTGTGGCTTTCAGGACCTCCATTTTCTGAAGCTGCGGCGGAAAAGGAAAAAAGGCAACTGCCGATGAAGGCCGATGAGCAGTCGCTGTTGCTCTAAGGCCTTCACACCAAACATGGATACACTGTGGATTGGTAGGAGCTACGATACTGAAGATCCTTGACGATCCCAAAAGGCGCGCAATGATCTTCAGGACCTTTTTTCATCCCTGATCGGCCATGGGTATATTGTAACGGGTGCAAAATCACACAAATATTCACCAGATCGTCTCTCGGAAGTGGTCTGAAACGCATATTGATCCACCTGGGAGTTAGCCTGCCAGCTGACTTCAATTTCTGATAGATGATGGTGATGCGAGCCACGAATGACATGGGCGGCAACCCTGCAGTGTTTCGCAGTCGGGAAAGGAAGCACGGGGTTCTTGCACTGGACGCTTAAAAGTCAGAACCTTTGTGATGATTCCAACTCGATCGCCCCTCCGACTTGTTCTCTCTGCTCGTTGTATTTATTCTGAGTACTGCCGATCATGGCGCCCTCTCCTAGAACATTGGAGCTCATCGCCGTAATGTGCGAGTCCATTTTAGTCGGTGAGTGCCATTTACCATCGTACGGCTCTCCCGTTTTGACAGTGCCATACTCGCTAGGTGCATACAGTGTTCTCGTTGCACTCGTAATATGGCTCCTAGTGTATAGTAAAGTCCACACGGGTCTCTATTCCTACTCTGACGTCCATGTGATCCAGTACGAAGCGGCGCACGATGCCCACGATGCACAAGATCCTATTCGGGGCATCCGTAGTGATGTTTGTCATTTCAGCAGTCCATTTGGCACTCGTCGTTCTCCAGAATACTTCCCTTTCATTGGCAAAATGGAATGCGCAAACGCGAATTGTCCTTTCAGTCTTCCAGGTTTGGCTCACATTATCGATTACTCGTCCTCCCTCTTAATCTGCTCTCCCTTTTCAGTTCGTGATCGGAGATCTCGTACTGATCTGGAGGTAAGCACCATCTTCATATGCGTAGTGAATACCATCCGACCTGATGCTTTGCAGAGTTTGGGTAGTTTGGGGACGTAACTACTGGGTGGCTCTACCTCCATTAATCATCATGATCATCTCGGCGGGTAAGTTGAAAATTCTGTGTGAATATCCCCGGATTTGATTCTGATTCTGGTGCCAGGCCTCACTTTTAACCTTGCCTCTTTCCATGAATTCCGAACGTTCTTCACGGTTGCTCCCGCAGCTCTGATCGTAGCGAATACATCAATCTGCACAATTCTCATTGCGGGAAAGATTTGGTACTTATCTTTCTTCCCTCGCAATGAGCCTTGAATCACTCACGGTGTTCGTAGGTATGCCCAGTATCAGCTTCGCAAGATATCTGGGGGTGCTATGTATGGAGGAGGGGGCTTCCAAGGGACCGTCGCCCTCTTCATTGAGTCTGGCGTATTGTATGCCACTTGCCAGGTACGATTTCAACCACAAGGCGTCACCTCCCCACTTCTAAGGCACCCTTGTTATACAGCTTCTCAGTTTAATTTTGGATCACATCAAGAGCGACGGAATCCACATTCTGCTTGATCTCGAGATGCCGCTGATTGTCAGTTCGCTTCGCTCATGACTTTGGTCTTCTTGATCTAACACCTTCGATTTCTCAGGGCATTTTACCCACACTCATTATCGTGTTCGTCCATTTCGAACTCGTCGGTGTGCGCATCTCCACTGCTAGCAGCTCCATTCCCAGGAGCATGCGTTTCCAGGACAGGGATCGAGTGCACCTGGACACCTTTGCGTCATCGATCACGGCCAATAGCAAAAATGCTCGGGGCGGATTGGATCCTGATGCAAAGGTTAATCGTTATCCTGAACCTGCGGTGTCCGACACCAACATGGTTTGATTTACTATTCATTTCATTAGGTGGTCTTGAGGTGTTTTAGTAATTTATTCGCAGTTTCTTGTATGACTTTTCAACATCAACACCTTGTAAACACTATCTATGCTGCCGATGTACTTGTACGAGGGTCGTGATGGTCGTAACCATTTCACAGTTGTCGCTGGTGTCGACAACGGATCTGTTCCAGAGGAGTACAATAGGACTTTACACTTACACGAAGTAGAATCCAAGGAATACATTCAAATTGAACAGACTACAGCTGAAAGCCATCACATAAAAATCGTCTAACTACTAGTATCACATTCCTACAGGTCCCCAGCGTTGGTTGGAGGAGGGGGATAATCGTCGAAGACGGTACGAATCAATGCCTCAGCATCGGCGGAACGGGCTTTGATAGTGAAAGGGAATGGCTTTACATGGCTGTAAGACCGATTTAGATATGTTGTCAATCAAAAAGCGGAGGACAAGAGCAGTCATAAGACCCACCTGACCGTGCCTGATCCAAACTCCCATTGAGGTTCAATTTCGCGACCATCGGCGTCCACGGCTTTCGCCAGATCAAAGACGGAGAGGAACATGGACATCAGAAGGAACATGTTGGCGTTCGCGAGTTCCTTCCCAGGGCATGCTCTACGTGATCCTCCAAGCGTTAGTAATGTCGTATTTTAGAGTGGACTTCGTACTGACCGGCGTCCAAATCCATAAACGAAGGTCTGGGGATCAAGTTGGGGCTTGTCGGTCTTGTAGAATCGTCCAGGATCAAACTTAAAGGGATCGGGATAGATTTCAGGATTGTGGGCGATTAACCTGGGATTCATTCGTTCATATCAAGGTCGATCTGATCGACGATCACATTCGTCACTGACCACAAGTTGACCAGGACAATCGAGTCCTTGGGGATGAACATGCCGTTGTAGTGGTCATCCTGTGAAACGCAGTGGGGGATCCCTGATGCGATCAAAGGGCATGGTTAAGACGTGTAAAGGACGACTCCGTAATAGTGCAAAACATACCCATAGGACCGATGGGATGGTATCGCAGGGTTTCCATGAGGATTGCATCTATGTAAGGGAGCCGAGGTCTGTCATCCATACTGGGTAGACGGCCGTGGCCAACGATGGTGTCGAGTTCCTCTTGCGCCTTTTTCCGCACGTCGGGGTTTTTGACCATGGCCAAAAAGAAGGTCGTGAGCGCCGCAGTTGTCTATTCGAGTTTTAATAGACATTCGTTGAAACATAATCCTGAAGAAACGACGCACGGTATCTGTCCCTCCGCCATACAAAGAGTTGGCACCCCATTTCACAACATCCTCTTCATAGTCATTTAGCCCCTGGCGAAGCATCTTCGACGTGAACGAGGGATAATCAATGCCTTGATCCTATCATCGCAACATGAGGACCATCAGATCAAATGTGATACACCATGCTCGAGGGCGTCCTTACCATTTGCCGTCGAACGAAAGCCACTGGTCTGTCTGCCTGCTCAAAGTTATGCTCCCGGTATACATGTGCAACTTTCTTGAAATTTTTGCCAGGAAACCATTCCGGTAAGAACCGCACTGGGAGTTGAAGAATAAGCATTTAAAGGAGGGCATCAGATGAGAACGTCACACTCACTCCAAGGTATGCTGTCGATCAGCCATTCGCCCGGCAAAGTCGCAGTGTGGAATTCTTTTGACGCGTTCTCGACCAACTCGACCAACGTATCAGGTCCGGAAGTATTGATCGTGTAGCCATGGGAAAGCTTCAGGAAGATGGAACCCGCAGACCTGGCGCGAAAACCGTCAATTACTCTCCTCTGTCAAATCGAAATTGAGCCCACCGTCTGATGTTTTCTATAACACGTGTAGGATTATCTAGGATGCGGGCGAGGAAGTATTTCGTTTCCACTTCTTGAAGGTTCTTGTGGGATTCGATAGCGCTCTTGGTCCCTATAAAAGCCTTGACATATTTACGCATCAGACGGAATCGATCGTCGTATTGCGAAAGGATCATTTGGCGGTTCCATCCAATCCTGCGGCGTAGTATATTGAGCTTCTCGACTAATTTACAGAGAAGACTGAAACGTACAGTTCACCAGCGAACGGGAACGTTGGCCTGTTTGAGTATATTGAGGACTTCGTTTCAAGGAGGTCGAGCGCAGTTTGCAGGTCATTGATGATAATGAGCCGAGTGGTCAACACGTGGACTGTGCTAATCGGACCTGCGAATGAGTTAATATCTCGTATTCTTTCATAACCGATAGATGCATACCATAAAGATCTTTGTGCTTCGCCCAATGAATCCATTCATAGTCCTTTGGCATGTCCAGCATGTTGCCAATGATGGGGAAACCACGAGGACCAGGCGGCAGAGGCGACCGAGCCCTCAGCTTCGCGGAAAGAAGATACAAAGTTATACAAGCCAAACCGCCAGATAGGCCAAGGATAATTGGGCTTGCATCTTCAAACATCTTGTCGAGATGCAGCGAGTCGATAACGACGATATTCCAGCAATGGCACTAGTGAGGAGATGACTCCAAGTGGTATGGAGACACGAGATAGGCGGCTGCGACCCGCAGGTACTTAAGCAAATATCGTGCAAGAGACCCAGGCATCAGATTCGTATCATGATGTATACCGCACCAACTATGAGAATTCCTTGAGTTTCGGTCTCAACAATAACGGGGTTTGTACTGACCAGATAGAAAAGCATCAGGAACGTGCAGTATACACAGATCGACGTGACAGGCTTTTAGGGGATACGAAAATAGCAAAAGTATCCACGCGTGATTGCGGATGATATTCGACCCAAGAGATTGAAATCATTTCCTATCTCCGAACCGCGGGAGCCACCAAAGACTCGAGGTTTTTGAGAGGCTCCCTGACCCATTTTGACAGATGCAACCTGAGTTGTGATTGTGGATAGATAAGTATTGTAGGTTATTATTCGCAAAGCGTCTCGTCAGAAAACGTCAGCCTGCGCGTCTAAGGTGTGCTTGTCAATGTGTATGTACAAGTGCTTACGCGAGATTACAGAGCACTCAACGCTTAGAAGCGCTCCTGAGTCCCTTGATCGAAGCCCCCAGTAGAACAAATAAAAGGAACCGACAACCTTCCAATGTTCGAGACACACTCTTGTCCCATTCCACACCATCCCCCAAGTTCGAACGATGAGCACCAAGAAGAACATCGTGATTGTTGGAGGAGGAAGTGCTGGAGCTAACGCTGCCAAGGCCCTTTCACGTACTCTTGACACTTCAAAATATCAGCTGATCCTCATCAACCCTCTGCCATACCGAATCTGGTTGGTTGCCACGCTTCGTCTTGTTGTGTCGCCGCAGGAGGAGCTCAAAAAGGACATAACTCTGCCGTATGACAAGGTCTTCGTCAATGGCAACGGGAAGTTCGTCGAAGGAAAGGTCATATCCTTCAAGGCTGGGAAAGAAGGTGGAAGTGTGACTCTGGAGTCGGGTGAAGAAATCGAGTTTGTGGCTTTTATTAAATATCCTAATAGCTGGTGGCTAATAAATGTTCTATTTAGCTACCACATCCTCGTTTTGTCCCAGGGCGCCACATGGTCTGGACCTCCCGGTTTCCCTCAAACCGACAGCGGTGTGAAAGAGCACATCTCCCACCTCCAAAGCCTCTTCTCCAAGGCGAAGGATATTGTCCTTGTCGGCGGTGGTGCGGTCGGATTAGGTGAGCCTTGTCCAAACTCTACCATGTCTCTCGATCAAACCCGTGACGTGGCGGATTAGAATTGGCCGGCGAACTGAAGGATGTGTATCCGGTGAGCGCGTAACATTGACAGTGCATTACCACATTCTAATCGAATAAATTCAGGACAAGAAAGTTACCATTGTTCATGGCGACAAATACCTCTTGAACCCGTCGTACCCCGATAAAGTTCGCAAGTCAGCCGAGAAAAGCATTCGCGCTCGTGGCGTTGAGGTCATTCTCGACGATTTCGTCGACGTTTCGGAGACGAAGGAAGTTGAGGGCGTCACCACCCGGGGTGGAAAGGAGCTCAAGAGCGCTGATCTTGTCGTAAGCTCTTGCTTATTGTCCATCTATGAAGAGTCTTAACGGTTTTTATACAAGGTCCAATCCCGCGGGCCTCGTCCAAACACAGAGTTCGTTGCGGCAGCGTTGGGCGAGGACTCCCTCAGTCCCCTGGGCCTCATCCGTGTCAAACCTACCCTTCAGCTGAAGGACCACGACAACATCTTCGCGGCTGGCGATGTCATCGACTGGAACGAGCAGAAGCAAGCGGCGAAATCCAGCGGCCACGGTCTACTTGTGGCGGCCAACATCCAAGCTCTCCTTAACAAGGGCCCGCTCAAACCGTACAAGGGCGCCACCGAGATGATCGTTCTCACGAACGGAAAGGTGAGGCTACATTCATCCCAGCTTCAGCCGCAGTCAACTGAGCTTTATTTTTCCAGGACGGAGGATTGGCCTTCTTCAATATTTTGTGGGGTATTACCCTCGGGAACTGGTTCGCAAAGCTTGTGAAGTCCAAGACTCTTCTTGTGCCCTTGTACAAGGGGGAGCAGGGATACGCATAATTCATGTCTTGTTTGAACTTGCTTTTGGACAGTTTCGAACTGACTTTTATACCCGTGGCGCCGCTAGTCCGCGATTACTCTACATTTGCTGCCTTAAAACAACCCTCGTATTCATGTTCTCGCTACATACCCTTCCCATGAATATATCTTGACTTTTTAGAGAGCTTGCTAAGGACCGTGTGATTCAGCACTGTTGACCCAATTGGGTGAGCCCGATCACGACCACGAGGAGATCATTCTTCCAACTTGGTCCTTTTCTGTCATCTCCTTTCTGCAACGCTTCTATTTTTCAACGATCATACCGCAAACGCTTGTCATGAATTCTTACAACCCATGTGCATCTCAGATGATACTGATCTACATATAATACGCACGGCAGCCGGATGCGTGTTTGTCCTTCCGCAATCACAACTTTTCATCTCACGAGACAATGAATTACACGCTCCGCAAACTCACAGACCCTACTCGTACGTGGTCCAAACATTTGACCGTCAAAAACCACGTAGTAACTGTAAACGTCCTGACAGTTGAAGAGCTGGAGGAAATCAGAGCGATTTTCGATATAGCATTTGCTTCAGGTAAGTTATGATAGGCATCGCGTTATGCAGCCCACCCTCAAATATACTATACCCTATCTTTATGCAGAAAGGGCCTTCCAATCAGTTGTCGGTCCGGAGAAGTTCCCGCAAGTCCTCCCGATCCTTAACAGAGCCCAGCTCATCGCGGGATCTCTCGGCGGCGAGATCATTATCGCTGAGGACGCAGCCAATAGCAACAAGATCATTGGCGCGATAATCTGGTTCGGACCCGGTCGCGAAATTTACGACAGGTGAGCACCAAACGCGGTTGTTGTGGGTCGCATGTGGGGTGGACATCCGCTTTGTCTCCACCCTGCAATTTTTACCTGTCTTCAACATTTTCCCCGCGTTTGAATGAATTTGATTTTGACCGGGTAAAACATTACAGTGACGAGCAGCGCAAGCGGGCCCTGGGACCGCTGATGGAGGTATTTCCTCCCGAAGCGAAGCAGTGGTACGCGGAGGTGAGCTGCTCTCCGACTCCGCCGTTTGTTTTCGAGCGTCTTGTGCTGATAAGAAGAGCCAAGGTTACGCCGAAGATGGAGGCGTTCAAGAAAGCCTCATTTGGTGACCGCGCTCGCACGGAATGGTATCTCCAGAGAGTTGGTGTTCATCCCGACTGGCAAGGAAAAGGTGTGGGAACTGCTTTAATCGAGGAAGGTCGGAAAAGGGTATGTCTGTCAGGAACTTACGTTTATCAACATCTTCTGTCATCTTCGAGAAGCGTATCATTGACACTTTGCCAGGTGGGGAAACATGGTATTGCCCTGCAAGCTGTTGAGCCAAAGAACGTCAGTGCCTTTGCTCGTTAGACCCTGGCTTTTCTCTTATTATACTTGTGAATTGGGAACTTATTTTCCTTTTTCTTTGATCCACAGGTCAGCTACTATGAGTATTTGGGGTTCAAGAACAAAGGGCACATCGATGTTCAGGCTCTACACGGAGATTTCACTGTAACTTCGCTCTTTTGGGAGCCTTGAGCTCTGGTAAGACTTCCCCTCAAGACCAACCTTGGTTGAGTTACTATTACGTTACCACACAAACATGAGATTGCTAGATATTGGCATTACCAAGTCGCAATGCGCCCTAATGCTCCTGTTCATAGTATTATCATACAGTGAGTTCATTTAACACGATCGATCGCTTTCGTGGTAAGACCAAGCTCAGCATAGGAGCAAGCGGCTTAGAGTTCTGTAAATGGCTCGAATGGGGTTCTGATTTTACATTGATTTGATAAAGGAAAGGAGAACCATAAAACACGGAGACTATTACAACGACATGTAGTAATCGGCCAAAACACCCGCCCAAACGAGAGCGCCAAAGTCAAATCCAGTACGGTGGAACTGGAAGGCGTGCCGCAGAGATAAGCCGAAACACAGATAACACAACAGAAAATGCTTACAGTTTGCCAGCAACTCTTTGGCGAATCAAGATCAACGGTGATCATCTCCTTCACCATGAACAACGCGCCACCCACAACACTGATGCCGAAATAGTATCGGCCCATGTTGTTCATCGCACCGGCGACATACAACGAGGCAATCAGCGCCGAGGCAAAACCAAATAATATCGGCTTGATCCACGTTCCGAACAGCAACGCAGTTGATTTGACGCCGGCCTTCACGTCGTCACGTTTGTCCTGGCATGCGTAAATGGTATCTGATCCCGCAATCAGCATTCTGATCTTAAACTCATTGTGATGCCATGGCTGGCGACAACACGTACCGTACCACATTGTCCAAGCCCAGGATCCAGCGAATAGGATCATGATAGAAGGTGAGAGACCTTGACCCTGTCCCAACCATGCCATTGGCACACCGACATTCATGGCGATTCCTGTCAAGTCGGTGTCAGTGTGGACCGCAAAGAGCGCCACCGAGATGAACGGACCAAGCCACGCCTGCGGCCAATACGTGATCCTCTTCATAAAGGGGTAAACCCCTGGAAGCACCACGATAGAGGCAACCCCAAATCGAAAGCTGTGTGGAACGATAGCGGATATTAATGTGCGGCCGTCGAAGAACTCATACGACTTACGCGAATTCATCCAAGTGCCATATCATGCGGACCATGATCGCGATGTGAATAAACAAGAAAACCAGAGCCCCTGGGACAGATATCGTTCCAGCTGCGAGAGGACGGTTTTTGGTTCGCTCTGAAAAGGAATGGTCAGGTCGTCGCAAGTGTTGATCGGGCTGTATTCTACTCACCAACTTGACGGTCGAAGTCGCGATCAAGGATATCATTCCATATACATCCAGCACCTAGAAAACCAAAAGACAGCTCAGAACTTCGACGTGTACATTTGGAAGAGTCACAGACTGTGAAAGGTGTTCAATATATGAGCCAACTTTGTGAGGATAAGGCACATACCTGTGGAGTAGCGACGAGCCAATGAAGCCAACAATCAATGATGTCGCAAATGTCGGAACATCAAGATGTAAAGCTCGAGCAGCGATGGTGAGGGACCAAGCTAATGGGGAATGTGAGTAGATGTCGACGTGTGCTCGTGTTGAGAAACAATTCACCGTACGGCCAGAATAGCACCATCGTTCCTGCAAACTTTTGAACTCGAGACAACTGGATCTGTTACCAGAGATTATCATTGGTTCATTGCTAGGAAATGTATATATGACGTACCCATGGCTTTATCGTAGATGCCAACGATTTAGCGGGCGAAGCTGAAGACTGGGAGCGCTTGCTGGACATATTGGAGTGCGAGTTCTATGAACACCATGCTGAGACGTGCATTGTATATATAGTGCCCCTTGACGACACACACGCGCCAAGGCCCAATTCTGAAGGTTTCCAATTTCCCGACCGGAGTACCTATGGAAAGATCCCAATCATACTCACCCCGATTCGATAAAAATCGGCATTTGATCATCCTATTGGCTTTCGCGTCAATTGCCCCTGTTGGATGGAAGGCGAACTCGCCGAATATCGATCAAACCGCAGACTTGCCACCAAAAGCCTTGTAGTAACTTCACTCAACGACCAGATGGGGAAATTTATCACAGCATAAGGCCCGCAAGACAATGGGGGGTAGATCACTTTGGTAGAAATCTCATTGGATTGCTAGATCAGTGTCAGAGAAGCCTCTTATCCTTGCGTCGTGTCGGGCGATGGCGTAGAAACCTCAGGAACCAGATAATAAGTAGTCGAGATAGGCGAAAAAGCATGATGCATCGGAAAGCGGAGCCCGACAACATGCAGACCGTCGTTCAAACGACCAGCTCCAAGCGGGGAAAGATGATTGTTCAAACATTCAGAGGCCGTGACGATGATAACTGAATGTGATTTATTCACGCAAGCGAAGATATCGATTAACCGCCCCGTTGGCAAACAACCCCTAACAAGGCTTTCGACCCTTACCCACGACCACCGTTCCGCGTTCTCTTGTGAAATGACCTTGACTTAACGTATCAGAGCTCTGAGATGTAACTGGAACAAATCAATCAGCCGATAGTCATCTCATACCTGAGTCCGGTCCACACGGCAAATATCATTCTCAGAATGGGGCGAGATGGGCCGATTGGGAGATGTTATATTTCAGGCATTCTCCCACAAGGTTACACATGGCTTTCTCCTTGCTGCAAACAACACTCAGCATGCCGGACTCTCCGCAAACACTGGCGTTGAAGGTCGCGATAGCGTTGCAGGCGCTTGTCTTTGTGGTTGTCTTACTCTATGCTATTCACTTCGCTCGTCGTAAATTCAGTTCACGACCTCCCGGTCCGTTGGGACTACCGTTGGTCGGAAATGTGTTCGATTTACAGGGTTCAAGGGAGGCTGAAGGTATAGCTGCTCTCGGTAAAAAATACGGTAAGTCATTCTTACTTTCAAGCTAGTATGGTCTAACGTCGTGGTAGGGGATGTCGTATATCTGGAGGTTTTTGGACAGCCCCTTCTCATGCTTAACAGTCAAGCCGCGATGGACTTGCTCGACAAGCGGGGCGCCCTTTACTCCGATCGGCCTCACCTTCCAATGGCAGCCGATTTGTAAATATTTCGATGCAATGACTCCGTATATGATCTTGAAACAGTCTTTTTATTAGTTCTGGTATGGGTGACTTGACGCCGATCATGCGTTATGGTGAAAAATTCCAATTTGGTCGGAGGTTGATGAATCAGGCTCTCAGCACCAGGGCGGTCTCGAAATGGGAGGGCGGGATTGCAGACGAATCCCATGAACTGTTGAGGCTTCTTTATAATGACCCGAAGAGATTTGTGCCGCATCTCAACAAGTTAGGTTCTATTTTGGACGATATGTATATTTGCTTACTATCTTCAACAGGATGGCAGGTTCTATGGTAATGATGTCGATGTATGGACACCGCGTAGAATCGGACGATGACCCTTACGTTGAACTCGCAATCGAGTTTATGGAGGCATCTACCAACGCGATTACGGGTCGATGGATAGTGGATTTCTTCCCGTTCGGTCAGTTCCCGTCTATGTCAGCAAAGCAATTGAACTAATCCGATCTTCTTCTGACAGCAAAGTATATCCCTGGTCTCGCTTTTCGAAAGCAAGCAGCGAAGTGGAAGGCCCGCATCCCAGACTGGGTTGACAAGGCATTTGACTCTTTCAAGGAGAATATGGTATCTACCTTTCAGTTTCGTTATCTTTGTCCGCGTTCGCTCAACCTGGCACAGCATACCAGCGATGATGCCAAAAACTCGCTCTGTGGTTCTTTGATGATTCGTCCCGATGGAGCTCCGGTTGATGCAGAAACAGAAAACCGCGTAAAGTGGATTGCTACATCGGGTTTCGGAGGTACGTCTGTCGTCGCTATAGGCTGGTTAAAGTCCTGACGTTGATCTCTACTCTATGTAGCTGGTCTTGATGTCGTGAGGACTTACTTGTTTGGCATGTCCTTAAACATTATCTCACATCTGTGCATATCAGATGGTTGCTGTCTTGTGCCAATTTATGATGGCAATGGCACTTCATCCTCAAGTCCAAGCTCAGGCGCAGAAGGAAATCGACGAGGTAATCGGTCGAGAACGCCTACCAGAATTCCAGGACAGAGAACTATTACCCTTCATGGAATGTGTATTCAAGGAGAGTCTTCGCTGGGGTACTCCTGCACCTCTTTGTGAGTGCAAGTCGTTATCTGCAATTGGCCCATTGGCTGATTGATTATGCATATGCGAACCAGCTGTCCCCCACCGTCTCATCCAGGATGACGTCTATAACAACTTCTTCTTCCCCGCTGGAACACTTGTGAGTACTTCGATCATTTTCAAGAAAGGGAAGCGTTGACCGTAATCCGCTCCAGTGCATCGGAAATATATGGTGCAGTTCTAAGTTCTGTCCATGACAAAGTATTATGTCTTGACAGCCCTCGATCAGGGGTATCCTTCACGATGAAAATCTGTACCGGGATCCCGAAATGTTTAAACCTGAACGATTCCAAGGATTAGATCCCAAAGAAGCCAAGCGACTTGACCCCACAAACTATGTTTATGGATTTGGGAGAAGGTGCGGTCAAACCCCAGCTCAGCACAACTGCCAGATGTATTAATGGTATTCTAGACGATGCCCAGGAAACCACTTCGCTCATTCCGCCGTCTGGTTCTCGATGGTTGGCTTGTTGTCAGCCTTCGTCATCTCCCCCGACGTTGATGAGAAAGGGAACGAAATCCCAATCAAAGTCGAATTCGAGCCCGGTGCAATCAGGTATATGTCCCTGTGAATTTGACTTTTCATCACGATTGTTAAGTTGACGGTTTTTTCCAGACATACTAAGCCATTCCGATGCCGTTTTACACCTCGCCACAGTAAAGTTGGGGAGCTTCTCTCTCTCTGATTTTCTCACGGAGCCCGGACAAGGCGCTCATGTGTCTCTCTCTTTGGTCATCTGTGGGAATAGAATACACAAGCTTGACGTTTCTTATGCTCCAACTTCCTTGGGTATGGTCAGCATCATTTGTGCCAATGGTACGCCGTGGTGAGTGGATATTATCAATCTGTTCAGCAGGCGTCTTCGAGATCAGATAGAAGCGACATCTATATAGCTCTTGTTTCCCATGCTTGCATTTCAATAACTGTTGGACAGTCAAATAGACCTGTCCCCATCACGCTGTGAATAGAAGACGAGTTAGCTGAGCAGAAGGGTTGAGAACAACTGGTACTTTAGGCGCGCTGTGGTTCTTGACTTACCCTTTCAAGTTGACGAGATATGCAGGGGCGCCAGCTACACTTCTTGATTCTGTTCAACCACGGAGGCGACGCGAATTTCGCGTAGGCAAGGCTCGAGTAGCGGGGTCTCCAGTTCGTGCCCTGACATGTTTGGCAGGTGTTGATAGAATCAGGTCCTTCTCAGAGTACCGCTTATAAGCTCGACGAGTTTCTGAGGTTTCAAGAGTTTGATTAACTTTAAGCTTTCGCCCTCTTCCCCCCGGTGCATTCTGTAACGACAATGGTTCTCTCATCTCAGAATGCGGGGCTCATTTCCGTTATGTGCGAGTCTGTGCTCGTAGGTAAGAACGGTTCGTGAATGTCTTTCGAATGCTGAAATAGAGCTCCCCCTAGGTGCCTATGGGGTTCTGACTGGGTTGGTCATCTGGGTACTGTTGTGCGTTGATGGTTGAATACTCCGGAATGATACCGCTGACATGACCACATGGTAGAGCGCAAGGCCGTATGATGCCCAGGATGCATCGTTTTCTCTTCAGTGCATCGGTCGTGATGTTTGCCATCTCCACCACGCATCTAGGGTTGGTCATGCAAGCACGGACACTGGTTGGGGTCGGAAGAAAAGCACCGTTGGCGAATGCCCAGTCGCAGATTATTCTCTCGATGGTACAGGTATGCATGGAGCATTTTCGCATTTTCTTGGTCGGCCTACTAATCATCGAACTTCTCCATATAGTTTGTCATCGGAGATCTAATACTGGTTTGGCGGTAAGTTGACTCGTGTTTCTTTCCTCTGCAACGTAGCTTATTTTCTGTATGCTTAGAGTATGGGTAATATGGGGACGAAACTACTGGGTTCCAGCCGTGCCTTTGGCCATCATGATTAGCGCAGCAGGTAGATCAATAAACATCGCATTTCGAACCCCACGTCTAATGCTTGGGATTTTCAGCCTGCACAATTAATATTGCTTTCGGCTCCAACGTTCGCAAATTCTTCACAGTTGCTCCCGTGGTCTTGATCGTTGCGAACACGTCTCTCTGCACCATCCTGATCGCTGGGAGGATATGGTGAGCTTAGATCGTGTCTATAATTAGACTCTGGAAAAGTTAAAAATAGAACAACCTCGCAGGTATATGCGTTATCACCTCAAAAAGATCACCGAGAAAGCAGGTATCTCGAATGTAGCGAGCGATTCGAAAGGTGCTTTGGCGCTTGTAATCGAGTCAGGCGCTCTGTATGCTCTGTGCCAGGTATAAAGATATGGTTATCACTCGTTACTTAAAGTGTTCAGGTTCAAACCTGTCTATCTGAACAGCTGATTAGTCTTATCCTGGACCGTACAAAAAGTGTAGGTCTAACGATCATCCTCAACCTCGAGATTCCCCTCATTGTAAGTACTTTTCACGACTCTCCGTCTCTTTTGAGATACTGACCCGAGAATCTCAGGGAATTCTACCCACCCTGATAATCGTGCTTGTCCATTTCGATCAGTTGCCTGGAACAAGGACAGCAAAGGACTACGTCATCAGCCGGAGTTTGCACTTCAATCCACCAGAGTCTGACGCCACATCGGAGACCACCACGGCTAACATGCGATATAGCCTTCACGATGACCGTGACAGCCGTCTAGTGTAGTATTGGTGTAGTACTTAGTATACTTTCTTTTGGATGCTATGGGGACTTTGCTTTCATGACACGTGGAATGTAGTGAGTACAGCGCGATGTAATTTACTCGAGTACATTATGTGGTACTTGTCGGCTACCTAAATCGTTGACAGGTTACATCATTTTGGAGGGCTGGCCAATGAACATTGAACTCTCGTTCAGGAATGAACCAACGACGCAGCGACGGAGTCACATATCATACACCCGAGCTGTCATTCAGTCCGTTTGGGATTGGGATGAATCAGGTGGCGAAGTCATCCATTATACGAAAAGGGTATAATTCCGGCTCTATATATATAGCGAACGATGACACCGATTCACAAGTACGAAATAAGTAGGCTAATATAATACTTGAATGGCGAAAGGCACGGAGGAGTGGAGGAGTGAGGCGTGAGTTCGCAGGCAAAGGTCCTGTCCATCAGAATCTCGAGTGATTCGGTAGCCCTGATCGCCCCTCTAAAGAGCGGGCATCGTTCTAAAACCATACCGTAACACGGCGTTCTATACCACACGCATACTCAACGCCACCCCTGTGCCAAGGACCGCCAGTAAGAACGGTACCGTTGCCTTTACCAGCACAGAGTTTCGTCGCTTCTTGTCTGTGGGTGCCCACCACCGGATTTCAGTCCATAGGAGGGGGCCAAAGACGACGCATGCCGTCCAAAACTACATTACAGGTGAAGGTCAATGACCACATTCAGATTATCAAAGAGAGAATCGGCGTACCACTCTCAGGCTCTTAAGGAAAAGGGTAGGGTATTGATCTATCGATGGAGCCGCGTAAAGTGGCTTCCCAGTGGTGGAAGCGCGGATAGGTTGGGGGTTGGTGAACATAACCCAGATGGAGTAGAATGCGACGGCGAAGAAGTGACTGAACAGAAGAACAGGAGAAGGCGTGATCCTGAATACGAGTGAGAGTTTGTGAGTTACCGTAAACGACAATGTGGGTGTCAGAGATTTTGCTCACCCTGAGAGCAGAGACACAGGTCCCTCTATACATTGCCCGCCCCGCTCAAAATATTTGAAACACCCTGTACGTAGGACAGCTAGTTCCTCGTCTGCACGAAAATTGTATTTCTGAGCAATGAACCTGAATGGGAGAAGGCAGACATACCATCGGCACCAAACAAATCATAAAGCGCGACGCTCAAGATATTGATTGTCGAGGCGAGTGGTTTCCTCTTCCAATGCCAGCGGTGCAAACCCTCCTTGACCTTCTCCCAGTTCCCGAGATCGTCCACGGAACCAACCAATGACCGGAGAAATACGACATCGTTAAAAGCGACGGTCATGCCACCACCAGTCAACGGATGCCGCATGTTCCAAGAGTCTCCAATGAGGATAACGCCTTCTTTGGTTCCGGGGGAGCCTTGTTCAACAGGGGGCAGGAAAGAATTTGGCATTCGGCGGATACGGTCCTTCTCGAGTGCGTTTTGGATAGGGAGATGGAGTGCTGAAGGAAGTTGGGGAACGACTTTCGTCAGCAGGTGGTCCTACAAGTTGTTCAGTCAGTTAAAAGACGTGATAAGATGCTGATCGACTTACTTTGAGGTCGGCAGGAAGAGGAGCTTTGACGTCCACGAGCATTCGCGTGTCGTTTGGAGCAATTTGATAAAGGAGGACGGGCCCGCACCCTTTCGTCAAGGCGACTGTACCATGGTACTTTATAGGCAACTCCGCGTTCTCGAGAACCACACCGAGGAAGTGACTCTTCGTCTCAGGTTTAACCCCAGCCTCGCCCATAACAAAGGCCCGGAAATTGGAGAAGCAGCCATCCGCGATGATGACGAGGTGAGCGAAGAAAGCCTCCTTGTCTGCATCGGGCCCCGTCGTGACACTGTCCTTCCTCATCGCACGAACACCAATAACGCGTTTTTCGAACTCGCACTGGATGAGATCCGTCACCGTCGCCTCAATAACCTCCACGCCAGGCGCCCGCTTCGCTGCATCCCGCAACGCGGTAATAAACTTCCCATGGTGGAAGCTACGTCCCTCGTTAGTCCCAGGGTAGGGTATGTGCACCGACTTTCCGTTATCCACAACGCAGTAGCCTTTGACGGGCACAGCGTCGATGTTCTCCAGACATGATTCGAGGCCAAGTTGCCTGAGAGAGTTTACCCCGCCTGGTTGGAGAAGCTCGCCAACGATTCGGTCTGGTTCCGCGAGCGAACGCTCAAGCAGTGCTATTCGGAGTGGTTTGGAACGAGGAAGCGTTGACAGCGCGTGAGCTAGGGAAGCACCAACGACACCTGCACCGACAATGAGCACGTCGTAGTCGGTTTTCCACATTTCTTTTGTTTCTCGGCAGAAGGGGTTCGAGGAATAGAGCGACTTCTAGAGTATTATGATTCGAAGATAATTTATGGCGGGGACTTGCTGGTCGAGGCCAGGTTAGTGCGGAGTAGTGTATTTTGTGAATGGTCCGACATTTTGTGCGCCTTCCCAATTCGGCATCTTCCGATCGCTCTCGACCTGCCTCGATCGGGATTTGTGAAAAAATGGGTGGCCTCAGCGACGTCTGGGTGAGCAATGGTATCAGTCTGGAATCAAACGGAATGATGAGTGAAATGGCAGAGCTGGAGAGCTTTCAGAAAGCTTTCCAAGGAATTTCGTGGTTTCAAACGTCATAAGGAGACTTTAGGTCACAGTAGGAAATAGATTGATCAAGCCGGGCGAAATAACAAAACGCTAAGGCTCTAGAAGAGCTGAGATTCCAAAGATTGATTTGCAACATTGGAGTGTCGAAGCAGCACGGAATCCCCTAGTAAAAGGCGAGGGGATTGTCTGCTTGATGCTTCGACTGTTGCTGTCTTACTATGGTAGGTAAGATATCCCTCGGATCGGTTTTTGCATTTTGTTCAGCCGACGGGGTGACACACACGTGATACCCTTTCAACTCGACCTTCAATTCTTCTCAAGTTCTCATACCTTCAACCACAATGAGCGTAACAGCGTGGACCTTATCCCACAATGATCGAGAATTATTGATTAAGGGTGCATTCGAGGGTGAATCTCCCGTTTGCGGACACTCTATGGCTTGAGTCTCATAACTTCCCCTGTTATCTCTAACTCCCGCTCCAGCCAAGAAGGGCTCATATAGCCCGTACTCCAAGTTTCCTGTTGGTGCAGCACTCCTAGCTTCGGATGGAACTCTTATCAAAGGTGCTAACATCGAAAACGCGTCGTACGGTAAGCTCGTCCTTGACCGTTCGCCGACCTGACATCAATCACTCTTGATCTTTGCTGCAGGAGGGACCATCTGCGCCGAAAGAACTGCCATCGTGAAGGCTGTTGTGAGTGCTTGTGATGTATAAAATCTGCGAAAACGAACAGTGATAACATCTTTTTTTTAGAGCGAAGGCAAACGGGGGTTTCTTGGCCTAGCCGTCGTGACGTGAGTCCTTTCGTCGGTTCTCCTTACGAATAGGGATGCATTTTCACCTCCCAAAATGCTGCAAGCGACGTCCCGGCGGCTATTTCTCCGTGTGGAATGTGTCGTCAAGTCATCCGCGAGTTCTGCGCTCTGGATATGCCCGTCCTCCTCGTTCCTGGCGATTATCCCAAGCCCGACGATGGAAGCGAGAAGAAACCTGGTGTGACTGAAGGTGGCGTGAAGGAGACGACGCTGGGAGAGCTTTTGCCTGATAGCTTCGGACCCGAACACCTGGAACTTCCGAGGAAATAGTATGCGGAATATCAGGGTGCTTCGGATATAGCAGAAAGCCAATGATTTGAGCAGTGATATTCAGACCCATGTGTGATCATGGCTTGAACGAACACGATGTTATTTTTTCTCGAGATTCGTGTTGTGGTTCTTCAAACGAATTGGCGCCCGTGCTGACGCTGACGTCTCTCACAGCCATTCGCCATTTGACATCTTGATGGCACTTCGTACGGTACTAAACTATCATCTGTTTCACATTTTGCAGGGCCACCATCGATCCCCATCATCATTTTACTCCGGACACACCCACGTCCATAATACCTTCCTCGACCATCAGTGTCTGTAGAGCAAACTCACCGCCACTCCATCGAATTCTTGTACGAAAGATGATGACGAGCGCATGTCAAGCAAATTTCATCTTTTTTTCAAATACTCATCGCTTTGTTCTGTGAGAACATTCAGTGCCAAAAATATGCTTGTCTTCGTATTCCGCGCGCGACGGGACCCAGGTGGGGAAATGGTTCTGCAGGCGTGGCGTCGTTTGGAACTTCGCATCGGCGATATCATGCGAAACGGATCCTAGCGGGTGGTCGGTTTAACTTATAATAGCGGCTTGCTGACGACCAGTTACGAATACTTAACCGCTTGTGCTCTTTTCTTGATCCCCCAGTGCGGACGCTGAATATACTGCAGATGACGGTCCTCGACCAGACATTTGGTGCTATGTTTATTGGAATGTTCTTTGCGGCAATGTACGTCTCCTTCGTTCCCTGTCGTCATGTCTAGAGATTCAGCTAAGAAGATCTCACCAGACTCTGCGGCATCACTCAAGTGCAGACGTTGACGTTCATGCATGCTAATAAGCATGATCCTCTTGGGCACAAGATATCCGTAGGGCTCTGCATCCTTTCGAATGTACCATTCTTCTCATTCCAGCGTCTCCTTTGCATGAGAATTAGGTCATGTTTCTCTGGTACGTGATCATCGCGTCTTTCGTATCCGCACCAGACCGAGCTGAAGAAAGCCCGCTTCAAGGTTTCTTGACACGTTTCAGCTATGCTTAATTGCTCATGCGGTCTACTACTACCTTGTCTCGGCACCACTGGGGCCAGAGAGTGGACTAGTCTGGTCTTTCCCTGTACGTGTCTTTGTTCTCGGTCCAGTTTTCGCCTCTGTCGTATGACTCAATACGGTTTGCACAGACTCATATATTACTACAAGTAAGGTTATCGATCAGAGATGCTGAGGTGGCAAGTGCTAATCGCTGCGCAGAAACTCATAATGCCTTTGACCCAAGGGTGAGATTGAGTCACTCGGTTGACTTTAGGAACGTCTATTTTACCCTTTGAGATTATTTAGGTTCTACGTACTGAGAATATGGAAGTGTAAGAGGGATTTCATTCCTATCCCATGCTCCATCGTCACACCGGTCTTGAACAGTGACCCCACGACACCGGATATACCTCCCCATCCTGCTAGTGAGTCGTGTTGCTGCGTCTCGCGTGCACATTTCTCTGATCACGACACGTCATGCATCAGGGATTTATGGTCCTCGTCAACTTGGGTTCGTCATTACATTACTTGTTCCTACCTGCTGTTCATGCCCAAATACACAGGAGTGGGAATCTGTAAGTATTCACTCTCAGTCCTCAACATAATGCATCGTCGTTGACGGCCGAATTCTCAGACGTCAGCGCCAGGATGTATGTTTTCCTCCGAGTTGTGACCACATAACTTTCGAAGTGACTACGCTCCTAGGTATACGTTCTCTCGTCTACTGGACATTCAGACACTTCCCTTCAAGGTAAAGACCTCTAAGCACCATGCCTTCAAATTGTCCGAAAGCGCTGATTCCTCGCTTCGTAGTGGGCGGTGTTCGTGATCCTTAGCACTACATCGGCTGCTGATATCATGATTGCCGCATCCATGGTATTTACCCTAGCTCAGGCTGGGACTAATTTACGTTGGTACGTCTCTTGCACACCTACCTATGTATCCACTCCCCAATGACGTGCTACAGGACAAACTCGAGCTGGACAATGTTTTTAGCATATATGCTGAACACAGGAGTGATCGTCAGGTATTGTCCATTTACATACTCTGAAGTGCTTTCCGCTGAACTTTTGTCGCCGTCGCAAAAGTGTGTTTTCCTTAGCTGGTGTCATCGCTGTAGGTGCAACCATCAAGTAACAACACACCTTCCTCACTTCGCTATTAGTTCACAGGCGCACCGACCAAATTTATCTTCTTAGCCATTGAGGCGGTATTAACCAAGCGTACGTCGATGTTTTACGAGTATCCATGTAGTCTTTTTATACTGATGCCTCGATCTGTGTAAGTTTACGTCAACAGCTTCATGGGAATGTATGTCAAACGTATTCCTATCCTACTCTCGAACTCACCTTCTCCTACTCAGGTTAAACGCACGGCATTATCTCCAGACGAGCACGAAACAAAACGCGCTCATTCTGCAATCCGATGCTCCCTACAGCATGTCCAAGCTCAGCCCCGAACGTCGGGACAAACGCACGTCCAAGACTATAAATGAGATCGGGCTGCCACTGTTTCAGCCGGAGTTATCGAAGTATGAGGTCAGTTTGCGATTTATCATCATCAGCCTTCCTGCTTTGAAACTATCGCATAGCTCGAGAACGTTAAAATGATGGAAGTCATGGTACAACAAGAAGCCCACTCGAGCAAGATGTAACTCATACTTTGGATTTCCACATGTACATATCCTTGTTCAATTCGTCCATCTGCTGGTGGACATTCGTATTCTACACGGCTCCAACAAAACAAAAAAAAGGAAGAACAAAAAAATAAATACGCCCAAAGGATCGTAACCTTCGCTCGTTCGACGTCGGCAGTGAATTCAAATTTCGTTTTGTTAGAGTTGCTCTGATGCCTTTCCTGTTCGACGCAGAGCCGACGGATCATCGATCAAGTCGACATCATGTGGTGGTATAGAACGCGTTTCGGCAATCGAATGGCATTCATGACATTCCGCGAACTCGGAAGTGAATACCGAGAATAGGCGTTAATATACATGTTGTACGATACGTGGTGAAGATAAATCTCTGGAGAGCATACCCAGGTAAAAAAGAAAGCAAAACCAAAGTAAGCAGGTTGAACAAAATAAATATCAATGTGGTACCCTTATACTTGAACTGCGTGGTGAATATCCAGGCGGGGGATTATCTGACAGACCCTGGGCCCAGTCAGATTGCTGCTGTGTCCGCAAAAACTCAATCTGCTCCCGCATCAAGCGCATCTGTTCCCTCATCTCCGTCAGCTCCACATCTTCACTCCTCACTTTCCGCAATCCTTCAGATGTTCTCTCGGCCTGAATATCCATTGTCAGATCCCGCATCTCCTGCTTTACGGCGCGCAACTGGCGGTCAAGTTCCTGCTGACGTGCCCGCCGCGTGGTCTCAGTTGTATCTAGTTGTGAGCCATGGAGCGGAGGAGACACCGGGGGACGAGAACGAAAGGTGGGCGCCTGATCGCTGTTGGCTGGCAACATTTTTCCGCCAGATGGTAAGGTAGACACGATGTTGGGATTGGTCATATCGCGGTTACTGCCATTGAAGCTGGGGGAGTTATTGGACGTTTGATAGGTCGAGGATGCTCCTACTTCTATTGATGAACGTGACGGTGCTATCGTTCCCGACTGAATGAAGTCACTATGAGTAATATGTCGGTCTCGATATGGTGTTGACAATTGGAGCGAAGAGTGGCTATAACCCTTCGAGACGAAAGGCACGAGATGAGGCGTCACCTCACTGCCCTGAATTTGTATTGCCCTGCGCCGACGACGCTGGCAGAACAAGAAGAGGAGGATGAGAGCCACAAGAAGCACTAATCCGCCGACGACACCTCCGACAATGGCTCCAATTGGGACGCCGGTTCCTCCTTTCAAGTTATTGTTTTTCACCGGGAGGTTGGATTGCGATGTCTGAGAGGATGTAGTCGTCTCGGTATTGGTCACTGATGATGATGGGGAGGGTGTAGACGGGGAAGGTGTAGGTGTGTCGTCAGCCCTAGTTTGGGGTGAGTCAAATGGTAGAGAATGTAGACCACTGCCACTCACGTATAAATCGCATAATCAAAGTTAACGAAGACATTATGGTCCGCAGAAGTTGAAATGATCAGTTTATGGTCTACGTTTCGCAAATTGCGCTCCGAATAGACGAGAGCATCGTATTGTAGGTCGCTCGCTGTCGAAGGAGTGTGGTTAAATGTTCCAGCAAGCTGGCCGTCTAGAGTAAAGTTGCATGCTGTCTCCGTCGTTACACCGGGAATGATGCCTGGAAGAATAAAAAAGATATAGATCGCAGTCCCTATGCAGACATGGGTCAATATTCATTCGACAATGGTCGTTGTGTCATCCACCTTGGAATGACAGTTCTATCGACATCGATCCTAGCCCAGGATTATATGTCGCGGCGGTCCATGTGCCTTTAAAGGCGCGAGACTGGTCAGGATTAACGAAACATCTGCTGCAGGTGGCATCCTCCCAGACTCCAACAGTCGCAGGAAGGTAAACAGGTCTGCTCCCAGTCACAGAGTCGCCAATGGTATCGTCTATCGTCCTATTTGTGGCGACCGCTCCGGCGCGTAAAGCACAAAGAGAAAGAAGAGGAAACAGAAATCCTCGGGAAAATAGCATTGGAGAAAGACACAAGAAGAGAAGCGCTTAACGTGTCGATTCCATTCGAAAAAATGTTCTTGGGACCCTGGTTACTGGTACTAGGCGGTGCCTGGCTGCCTTTCGAGATGAACAGCGGCCAGGCGTGACCAGCCCACAGCCGGCGCTTACCCTTTTCGACCCCTCAACGTTCAACCTCATAGCACTTCGTACTTACACTGGGTTCAAAATAGAGACTTCGAGTCTCGACGCCTTTTATCGCCTGCTCGCTTCAATTTTGCAATCCTCATTGCTCAACTGTGCTACTAGTACGCACATTGTCAGTCTCTCCATCAGCCATGTATATTTAAAAACCGAAGTTTGTCCGAAGCGGCGAGGCTTGAAGATCTCCATGCCAAGCATAGTGCAATCCGCATCCGCAGCATATAGCTGTATAGATCAATATCACTGGACGACTTAAATGCACCTAGACGACCTCCAACGATACTTCTAGTTCCACGTCCTCGTGTTGCGCGCACTTTATGGGTCTCAATACTGAAGCAAGCGCTGCCCTTGTTTTCCTCATCCTCTATGCCATTCTCTTCGTGATTCTCATCCTTGGACATATCACTGGCCGGATGAGACTACGTTCACGCTATTCGATCATCACTTTCCATGTTGCAATCCGATTAGCATCCCAAGCCACAGGGCTCGCGTTCGGGATAGTGGGTTATGAGGCGACGGACCTATTGGTTGCCTACTTCATCCTGTACGTTAGCCTTTGCAATATTTTCCCTGGTCATACTTCAGTGCTGATTACCGATTTTTTTGTAGAGGCGCTGAGGGGTATTTCACCTTAGTGCTGTGCACTTATAGGTTCCTCATCAGCTGGCATTACCACAACCTTGAGTCGCATGACAGTTGGCTAGAGCCCAGAGATCCACCAGGTACACCGTGGTACAAGCCGTTCATCGAATCCCTCACGTTGTTCGGCAAAAAACGTCGACCCATGGCCGTCCTGCACTACCTGCTTATCGCAGCCAATGCCATCATCATCAGCGGCGGATCGCAACTCGCAGGAGGCAGCGAGAGCGTCAAGGATTTCAATTCGAGTCTCCTGCAAGCCAAAATCATGCGAATTGTGGGCCAGTCCATATTCCTGGCCATCAACTCTTTCCTCCTTTTCTGCATCTTCGATGCCTTGCGTCAGTATAAAACTGAGCATCAGAGCCGAAAAGGCCATCCTACACTTTACGTCCTCCTCGCGACTTGGCCGTTGCTTTTCATACGGGGGCTTTACGGCATCTTGTCGGGCGTCATCCCAGCATTGAATTATTTCAACCCAGACAATTACGGCGAACATGGGCTTACCAACAGCTTCGTGATCAGCGAGTATATACTGTCTACCACGATGGAGTGGGCGTCATGTGCCTTGCTGATGCTCACGTATATCACATCGCGCAATGACCCCTCCAAGCTGCCTTTAAAGGAGTGGACTGATGCGGGGAAAGAAGTGGCGCAGGATAAGGGAGCGGCAGAGGCTGAAGAGAAGGGTGACAGCGCCTCTCGTCCTGCCATTTCTGGATGATTCGTCTTGTGGATATGCTGAGACGTCACCGTAGGGTGTAGCGCAGGCGTATTGGTGTTCATTCGTGGGTTACAGTCTGTGATAACTGCTATTTTATACCCTGATGATCGTATAATCCAATCTCCATATACCCTGGCTTCAGATGTTAATATGTATCCGTGTTATCAGTTTCAGCCTTCTGCATGATGGCTACCCCCGACGATCTGTTCGCCAACAGTGAGAAAGCGCCAAAAATCCGGAGTTTACAAGAACGCACGTTCCAATCCTATCCGCCCCAGCACTTAACATCTCCAAACACTTCTCGTGACTTCGGATCCCAGCCGACGCCTTCACCTTCACGGTGCCGCCCTTATACCCGACAGCGCTCTTCATCAATGCGACATCTGCCGCAGATGCACCACCGCCAGAGAAGCCGGTGCACGTCTTGACGAAAGCAGCTCCAGCTTCAGCAGATATGAATGATGCAGCGACCTTCTCTTCGTCCGACAGGAACACGGTCTCCAAGATGACTTTGACGGGATTCCCGCTCGATGCGTCGACGACTGACCGAATGTCGTCGTATACTTTGACATATTGGCCTGATTTTAGCGCACCGATGTTGATTACCATGTCGATTTCTTTAGCGCCATCAAGTACTGCTTGTTGTGCTTCACTATGAAGGAATGGCAGAAATTAGATAAAATCATGGATATTGAAAGAATATGTCAGA
The DNA here is from genome assembly GCA_013433165.1 of Hypsizygus marmoreus. Lineage (NCBI taxonomy): Eukaryota > Fungi > Basidiomycota > Agaricomycetes > Agaricales > Lyophyllaceae > Hypsizygus > Hypsizygus marmoreus. The sequence goes on along the minus strand of CM024089.1, from coordinate 183,238 downwards.
CAATGCCTTGCATTTCGTTGTTCCTGCGCCTAGGGGAAATCCAATGACGCTGCAGGGGATGGTGGAGGTCCCTTCGAGCCGTTTCGCGACTTGAGGGATATTGACACCGTTCACGCAGCATGACTGAGGTCAACAACATTCAGACGTGAGAACCATATGATGGCGACAACTCACTTTGAATTTATATTGAACAGCTTGATCGCACAGCTCGTCAATTTGTGCAGTTGTTGCATCGGGCTTGAGTAGGGTATGATCTATGGTCTGCGCAAGTTCCGCGCTGGTAAAGGTAGCCTTGGAGAGGGTTGGATTGAAAGGGCTTTGAATACTGGACACCTTCTCCTTGATAAGCTGTGCCCACATTTCATCGGTACGATCCATTGCCTCCAATCAGGACCTTGAAGGTGGAAGTTCAAATTCAAGTTGTTGCTGGAGAGTTCGGGCCGGTGGGCGATCATCGAATCAATTCAATTTGATTAGATTTCGGGCAGCGACGATCGTCGATCATCGATCAATCGATCATCCTTGCCTGCATCTCTTTCATGAGACGTCAAGAAGGCAGCGCAGATCATAGAGGGAACGAATATAAAAGCACAGGATGCTCCTTGCAAATTTGGCTTACTTAGACCGACCGTTTCTGTCCCAGCTGTGCCTTTTTTCCGGTCCACAGCACCTGACACCATCCTGCTACGACATCCACACAACCTACACATGCTCAACATTATTTATTCCTCGTCGATGGTGTGCTGAATTTCAAGCTCGAGTTGAAAATCAGCACACCATCGACAGACACCATGATCAAACCTCGTCAGTCAATTCTGTAAGTCCTTCTAGAGATGATTTCCGCCGACTCCCACAACGACAAACGACCAACGCCAACCGAAATATACGCGGATCGCGCAGGGACACTGCATAGTCGCTGATGAATTTTCGTCAATCTGTTTTTCGCTCTCGGTAAATTTAAAGAGGATGAATGAGGTGGGCATTTTGTTTTTATAGATACTTGCCTTCAGCTGCAGCCTGTAGCTTTCTGCAAGAGTGCGTTTTTGTTTGTTCACCTAACAGAAAAATCCTAGAAATGCATGTGCTCAGTTCTCCGACTTGCTTACCAGAATCAACACAAGAAACGCTGACTTGATACTGTGATAGCTTGATAAGTCCTGGACGATGACGTTGAGCCGCGTTTCGATCACGTGATGCACAACAAGCGCTCGTAAATTCCAGAACACAAATGGAACTCTTGTTTCCATGCTTTAAAACTGCAAAAACCCATACGGGAATTTCTCTCTATCCTCGCAGTTATGTCGCGTATACTGACCGCAAGGCAGGTATCGAGAAGTCTGACGACGAGACCGACGCTGCAAAATGGCGTACGGCTAGGTATCCTTGGTCCAACCTTGCGAGCGGGTCGTTTTGCTCGACCACGGTTCGTTGTCCCGTTAGCGCGGCAGTATTCACAACCGCCAGGTGGTGGTGGAAAGGGATTCCCTGGTTTCAGCATGGGTCCACAGCATCAGGAGGGGGAGGCGTTGAAGGAATACGTACGTGCTTGCCGCTCTGTTTGAGCTTTTCTGATCGAAGAACAGAGCGTGGACTTGACAGAGATGGCGAAAGAGGGGAAGCTCGATCCAATCATCGGTCGAGATGAAGGTATGTCGTTACCCATGCTGTGCAGGGTGAGACACTCACGACCGGCCAGAAATCCGTCGGACAATCCAAAGTATGTTGGTCCTTCGTTCGTTCCTGCAAGTTGCTTGATGCAAAATCATAGTTTTGTCACGGAGGACGAAGTCGAACCCGGTGGTCAGTCAAATTACGCCACTTTTCTCACTTCCGGCTCACCCATTTATTTCTAGCTCATTGGTCCGCCTGGTGTCGGTAAAACAGCCATTCTCGAAGGTCTCGCAAGTAGAATCGTCTCAAAGGAAGTGCCTGAAGTGAGTGGAATCTTCCATAGCGCGTTCCCGTGACAGTATTAACAAGACTGAAGTCTCTGCAAAACAAACGCGTGCTTTCTATCGACTTGTCTGCAATCATGGCCGGCTCAGGCATTCGTGGTCAGTTTGAAGAAAAGTTCAAAGCTCTCATTCGGGACATCGAAGATGAGGTTAGTCTGCCATTCCTCGTGTCCATAGTCCTGGATCATCTGACGCAATCTAGGCAGGGAATGTGATCTGCTTTATTGACGAAGTTCGTGAGTGCCCTTCACCATCACTTCTGCTTCCGACGCTCAAATATTTCAATTTAGATTCCCTTTTCAACCTTGGTAAAGCTGAGGGAAGCATAGATGCTGGGCAAATGATTAAACCAGCGCTCGCAAGAGGCCTGCAGCTTGTAGGGGCAACTACACGTAGGCGTCCTTTGTCCAAATTGCCAAACAATTCACTGACAGACGAAACCATAGCCGACGAATACCGGAAGACGATCGGCAAAGACGCGGCACTTGAGCGGCGGTTCCAACCTGTGCAGATCGACGAACCTACTGTCGAATCAACCATCTCTATCCTTCGTGGCCTGAAACCACGGTATGAGGTCCATCACGGAGTGGAGATCTCCGATGGTGCACTCGTGACAGCCGCCGTCTATGGAGCACGATACATTTCCGACCGATTCCTCCCGGACAAGGCCATCGACCTGATGGACGAAGCCGCGTCGTCATTACGCCTGGCACAAGAGTCTAAACCCGATGAGCTGGAAGCCCTGAATCGCGAGATTGTGACGTTGGAGATCGAATTGGAGAGTTTGAAGAATGAGACAGACGTGTTCAGCGTGGAGCGGCGAGCCAAGCTCGAGGTCGATCTTAGCACCAAGCAGGAAGAGGCTGCCCAACTCACTTCGTTATGGCATGCAGGTGCGTACTGCCGCTTCCTTTGCCATGATAACTTTGCTGATTTGGCGCACGTGAAGAGCGGGCGCGACTTGACCGAATCAAGGATGTAAAGAAACGGTTGGAAGAAGCGAAGCATCAACTCGAGGTCTCTCAGCGACAAGGGCAGTATGAGCTCGCGAGTAAACTCCGATTCTCGACCATCCCCGACTTGGAGCGACAGCTCCCTGTCGAAGGCGATGCAAGCCAGGAAGATCTCGAATCACCTTTGGCGATGCTCCATGATCGAGTCACGTCAAATGATATCTCGCGAGTGGTGGCAAAGGCGACCGGTATTCCTGTCCAGAACTTGTTGAAAGGGGAGCGGGATAAGTTGGTTCATGTATGTTCTTTCGATGTCATTCGCTGTGCTATTATTGACAGTTTGCACGTTTAGATGGAGGCTACTTTAGGGCGGCGCGTGGTTGGCCAGGACCATGTCGTGTCCGCTATCAGCGATGCTGTACGGATTTCGCGTGCAGGACTGCAGGCCCCTAACCGCCCTGTCGCGTCATTCCTCTTTTTGGGTCCAACAGGTGTGGGCAAGGTGAGTGCTGTCTTGTGGTTTCCTGAGACATGATTCACTGACTTCATGATGTCAAACAGACTGAGATGTGCAAAGCGCTGGCCGCTTTCCTTTTCAATGATGAACAACGTGGACTGTGAGTCTTTTTGCATAGCTGCCGGTTATGCGTTGACCTTATTTTGGGTCTCTCTTCCTAGTATTAACATCAACATGTCAGAAGTAAGACTTTCTCGAAACGTTATATTAACGTGGCACTCACCAATGCCTGTTAGTATCATGATCGTCACACGATATCCCGGTTGATCGGTGCTGCTCCTGGCTATGTTGGCTTTGAGGAAGGCGGTAAGACCATCAATTATATTTCGCACCTATGTGCTTCAACAGTGTACGAAAAGGGCAATTGACTGAGGCTGTCCGCCGAAAGCCTTATGGTGAATCTGTCTGTTCCATTTTTCATTTAGCTCCACTCACCTCTTGTATGACGCAGCGGTTATCCTGCTTGATGAATTAGAGAAGGCACACAAGGATGTGGCTATGATCCTGTTGCAAATTCTGGATGAAGGTAATATCACCGACAGTCAAGGGCGAAAAGTGGACTTCAGAGTAAGTTTCCAATGTATGTTCTTCATGAAGGCTGGAGCATGATGACGCCTTGCAGAACACGATCATCTGCCTTACAAGCAATCTAGGTTCGTAACTTCTGTCTTGTCGTGAGACAATCCTCCTGACATCTTCCTGCCTTAAAACAGGCAGCGACATTCTCGCTCACACCTCTGCCTGTGACGCGGACGGCGTAGTCACACCCAAAGCGAAGGAGGAAGTCCTCGAACGCGTCTCAGAACACTTCCCACCCGAGCTTATCAACCGCCTCGACTCCATGATTGTCTTCAATAAGCTTTCCCGGACATCCATCCTCGAAGTCGTATCCCTCCGTCTCAAGGACGTTGCAGACCGCCTCGAGAGCCGGCGAATAACGTTGGATGTAGATGCCACCGCACGCGACTGGCTGGCTGCGCAAGGATATTCCGAGGTTTATGGCGCGCGTGCAATTGCCCGTGTCGTGCGCACCGATGTGCTCTTCCCGCTGGCGCAGAAACTCCTTCGGGGGACAATCAGGTTTGTTCGCCTTTTCCTTCGGGAACCCACAAAGTCTCTGACGTGTGATCGGCCCCCTTTTACAGAGACGGGGACATCGTTACTATTCGTGTCGTGGAGGATGGCAAATCCCTTGACATACGGGATAACCACTCACCCGACCCCACTGCCATCACTTCCGAACAGGGTCCTGACCATGCACCCGAACCTCTTTCAATTTGAACCATCCGCACTCAAAATACGCCTGCCCTTCCCACGCTCGCAACCTGTTACGACATCAGGATCTTCAACACCTCTTCTCAATCTTATTTTGTAGCCTTAAATGCCTCCATGACCCTCTTAAAAGCTCAATATCTACCTGTAACTATATATACGATCAATTCCTTTATAATTTACGAGCGCCTTACTGCAACCACGAGTGTTTAGAAAAGTTCAGGACGGTTGATGCCTCTCTTAACGGTATGTGATTATTATAATCACCTCTGATGCTGTTTCCAATGAGTTGTCTGCATTAGCGCGGGTAAACGAGCAGATTTCGGAAAACGTGAGCAGCGCTTCACTATGAGCCAAGGTGAATGGATTTGTTAACCTCTCAACAATGCAGACAATACCAGGCCAGGGAACAGTGGATAGCCCGAATTGAGGCTGCGCAGCTATCAACGCATATTTGAAATAGAAAGCAAAAAATAGGTCCCTGGGTCGTAGGCATACCAATCTTACAATGACGACTATGGTTATGTACACGGGGCACCGATGAGGTTGCCACCATTCAAGCTTGTGATACAGTCGACGCGCTCTAAGCGTCTATCTTGCTATATGAGGCTAAGTATATGTCTTTGTTGCTGATCGTTATCGCTCGCATGACTTTGTACTCCCCCACGTCATTCCAGGTCGTACTTTTTCGTTCCTCGTCCTACAGGCTGTTGATCTTTTTCTTTCCCATGACAGTCCTCCAGTTAGCGGTGAGGTCTATGAGAACGGTATTTTCTTACTTATGGTGTGCTCGGGTTTGACACAATATGAGAAAGTTCCATCACCGACAATGGTTTTCTGGACATGGCTCGGTGGCCCCGATGTTATACTGTCAAGCCGAAGGTATATCACTGGGCGCAAAACTCGATATCCTTTGACTGAAAACTTATTAAAAACTGGAAAGGTATTACCTTTCTTCGATATCTTTTGAGTTATGGAATAACCTTTCAGTCCCTTCTGGGTCCTTTGTGCTGGGATATTGGGTTACGCAGAGTCAAAATAACTTGGTGTTTCATCTGGACTCTGTACCTCGAGCAGACTGAGATAATCCTTCCCCAGACGGACACCACCGGTCGAAGTTCCGGCTCGTCCATATTAATCGACGCGTCGCGTCAAGGCCGCGATCTCACGTGATCCTCCACCAACCATCTTGCATCCCCACACGTTCTCAGATTCGGAGTCTCGAATCTGATCAGACGTCTCACTTTCATATGTTTCTTTGACCGCCGTTCTTTACTTCTCATCCATAACTCTGTGATTCATTCCGTTACTACAACCGCCAAGTCACTAGAAACCATACTACCTGGCAGTTGCTCTTGAAGCTTTCAAACCTTTGAAGCAACTTACATAGTACTCAACTTGTAATTATGGCAAACATGCTCGAATCGCTCGACGCAACGGACGAGGACTTGCTGAACTTCAACGACGAGCAACTTCGCGCCGAGATCAAAAGCGACCTCGGCGAGTGCGAGTCTGATGACAGCGACCTTTCCCTGTCCACGTCTGCAGACTCGAGTACACTGAAGGAGGAAGAGGAAGAGGAAGACATGCGACTCCTTGTTGCTCGTTCTACTTCAAAGAATACGGAGAAGAAGGGGGAAGAGAAGGACGAAGACACGGACGAAGACGAAGACAAGGAGAGCACGCCTCACCCCGTACCGGACCCACGGTTCTACCAGCCCCCGCCCTCGCCGTATAAACGCGCGGCACTGATCGTGTTCACGGTGCTTCTGTTTTGGTTTGCGCTGAACCTCAGGAAAACGCTGTGGATAGAGAAGAAGGCACATGTGAAGGTTATTTATGCATCCAGGTGGGTGTTCGTTCTTGTTCAATCCTTCGATATCTTATAATCATTTGCATCCGCTTCATTTCCCCTTGCCCATCCCGTTCTTATCATCAACCCTCAGATACTCCAAAGAACACAAATTCCGCCCCGCCGCAAGCCCCATCATCACTGAAACCCTCAAAGACGGGAGGATACGTATTCGTGGTGCAGGGCCAACCGCTACACCCAAGCCGACACCGACGCCAGGTGTGAAGAAGACGAGGAAGAGAAAGGGTGGTAAGGGAGGCAAAGGCGGGAACGGTGGGAACGGTGGAAGGAGTGGAAGTGGCGGGAGGGGTGGGAATGGTGGGAATGGTGGCAGGTCAGCAAAGGTGGGAAAAGGAGGAAAGGCGGGGATGGCAGGAAAAGCCGGGAGGCCAGGGAATTGAGCGTGCGTTGAGATCAACAGTACATGTCAGGTGAGTTATCCATTTTGTACTTATAGGTTGAGTGCGTGCGGGCTGATGGGTTTAAAATCGCCACAGTAACTATAAGACTGGGTATAATATGTGGCCATGCACACTTTGCAATTGTGATATAATGGTCGTTTTTGTGGTTATTGTTTTTGACCTTCTTACTTGAAACGGCGGGACATCATTAGATCGGCTTTGGCTGAAAAGTGCAGAAGAACTTGATGATGCCCCATGCTGACGGGCATCCTCTGAAATGCGGGAGCATCAAGTGTGACCCCTTCCCACCCATCAGTTTTTAACATTCATGTTGCAGACATAGCGGGAATGTCCTGTTGGAGCAGCGGAACGCGAGAGATCGCCCAGAACTACGTTGCAAACTTCCCGTTCGACTCGGGAACAGGCCCATACGGGCTCCAGTTTGTATTTATGATGTTTTTGTGAGAAAGATGCGGTGAGCTCTAGGGATATCTGTGAAGTTTTGATATGCTCAGTGCTGTTTAGGTGATTTGGGAATCGACAAGGGAGGTTTCTGGACTCTTAATGATCGGCAACAGCCATTCAAGGAATTGCAGGGGACTCCGAGTTTCGATTGATCTCTTAGGCCAACACATATTCCACCTCCCGCCCACGCGATGATGCTCTGTTTTCGGTAAGTATGTCAAACACTACGTGGCGTCTGATTCAAGTTGTCTTGGGGAAGGGGATGCGGAGGTTGTGGCCGAAGTGAGGTGAAGGCTAAATTGCGGAGTTGATGTGTTGGCTCATCTTAACTATGTATTGCCTTCATGCCTCGGTTTTATATGTCGATGGCCTGTCCTCAAATTGAGGCAATTTGAAGCAAAAAAATAGCGCAGTATACATAATATCCTCGAGGTGTGTAAACTGCTTGTTTCGAGTTGATTACCCTTCCTGATGTTGTGGCGCAAATTCTCTGAAGCATCTCAAGCGTTTCTTCGGTCGGTCGGGCCCGAGACCCAAAACAAGTTTACCGTTGTTGAGTTCGGACTGTACTCTCGAACTAGCCGTACTCCACTGGCAACATAGTCGACATAAAAAGCGTCATGTGTTTTAACAACTCCTCAGAAACAGCTGGTCTATTTCTCCCCACTGCCAAAAATCCTGACAGCATGCGTTCTTCTATTTTGATCACCTCCATCGCCCTTCTCGCCGCACCGGTTGCTCTCGGGCATTCTTATGATGACTACGTTTATGAGCGCGGCCTGGGCACAGATGTGGTCACCGCAATTCAAGCCCGCGACATTCTCAACGCGCTCTATGCTGCCATCGACAGGCGCGCTTCTCCAATAAGGGAGTACGATGGACATCTAGCTGCACGCAGTGGTGATGTATGTTTCTCTTCTTCACTCTCTCTTGAATTTCACTTAGTCACCTCAGCAGAGCCCCCTGCGTCCACATGTGCGTAGCTGTATCTGCCTGTGATTTGAATTTATGCAGAACCTTTGTCATCATAGTCTGTCGAAAGTCCACGACCTGCAGGACAAGTACGTTACAGTCATGTTCTGGTTTTAAGCCACCGATGGATTGGATTTGTTCTCCGTGACAGGGTCCAGCACATGGAAGCCCTGGAAAACTTTCATCACAGCGTGTGCCACCCCCAGCACCCAGTCCTGTATGTTAGGACATTGTTTTCATTTCCGAAAAGACTTACAAATTTGTTGTACTTGCGCACCCAAGCCTGGTTCAGATAGTCGCGTACGTCTTGTGCCTCTCTTTTAAACTGCCTGCTGACTTGTTACCAATTGCAGCCCAGTTCAGGTCTTAGTTTCATTGTACGTCGTCGTCTTTGCTCGTGGCTTTCTTCCGGCTTAGTTACCTCATGACAGTCAGATTCCAGGACCCCTTGGTGGTTGGACGATAACCGCGTACGTCGCAGGACGTGGCCGTTTCTTGACTTTGCACTTACTCTCCTCATCTCAGTCTGCTTCCCCGGGACCCTATGGTGGTAAGAGCGGTGGACATGTACGTCGGTATCCTTGCCCGTGACTTGACTTTGTACTCATTGACGCCTCATAGAATAGGCCTCCACCAGCACCAAGTCCTGTATGTCGGTGCTACTACTGGTCTTATAAACCGCCTACTGACATGTCCTCGTTACCCATGGAAGCCTCGTGTTAAGAGTCCTGTACGCAACCCAGTTGACGTGTTCTTTCCTGTTTAAGCCCTAACCACCTCGTTACAGCCGGCTCAGTTACCCGTGGCCTTGAACAATCCTGTACGCACCTCGGTTTACGTATGCCTCGATACTGCCTAACCAACCTCGTTATGCCCGGCCTGGCCACAGCTACCGGCACCAAAAGCAATTTTACCAATTTCTCCTGCAAGAGTGGAAAAGCAACATGCCAGTATGGAAAAGCAGGCAGAGCAGATGTCGGCCCAATATGTAAATTATGCTGCGCTATTTTGTTAATCTTTAATCTTACCTTCTGAGCAGGTGGAGAAGATGCAAGCCGCGTCCTTCAATTCTGTAAGTTGTCATCCCCCTTTTTATCTTCGAAGCCATCTAATAAACGTGTCTTGTTTGATAGCGTCCTTCCTCTAGGTGAGTCCTTTGCGCGAGTCTGGAGGCTGTCAACGTAACTCACGGGTAAGCGACCCCCATCGTAGCGGCAGCGGGAAGTAGAGATAGAACCGCACTGTGTACTCTCTAGTAAATTTGAGGTCCAACGTGACCTTCCTACGGTCTCCTCTATTTTGGTCCCATGTATCCCTAGATAGGTTCTTCTTTCCTTTCAAGCGCGGCGACACCAGGCGCATCCAAAAGAGTTTGCGAGGCATATAAGCGTGGGTGCATTGTACTGCACAAGCATGAGTAGCCTCAGTGAAGACATTTTTCATGTTTCATTGAATGGAAGACATCGTCCCTCGACAATCCTGCGTTATGAACTTGGTGTCTGTCGTTGCGCCGTATAGGGTACCGTACATCTGCTGAGTCTGGCCGTGGGGTTTAGCGACGAGTGGGTGGCAAGAGACGAATTTTAGGAGCAAGAGTTGGCTCGCTCACTCTACAAATATTGGCTTTCCCTCGACCATCGATGTTCACAACAGGCCCAGCAAGGCTAAAGTAAATGACTCGTCATCAATACTTAAGTAGCTGGAATAAAGCTAGAAAGCTAGCCGCTGTCCACAGAAGATATCTTTAACTTATTGGCAATGACATTATGATAATATGCAAATAACGAAGTCCAAACCACTATATAGAGCAGCACACGACCGAGTATAAATATAGCCTCCTAAGCAAGTCCCCCCTCGTCCCATCTGAATCAGAAGACTCAGACCGTACCTCACAGCTCAACCCCCTCAGGCTCAGCCATCACCTTCAGCAGAAACCAAACCACCGCAGATGCCACAATCAGTATCAGCACCGCCGCCCCACCAGTGTACATCATCGTCTCGCGGATGGTCACCTCGTTGGTGTTTTGCCTGGGCCGCTCCCCGTCCGCCTTGGTCCCATTACGCAGGCCTTCGATGTACTTCTTCTTGGAGAGTTCGGCATCGAGCGCTTGCTCTTGCTTTACGATGAGCGTGCGGGCATCGTAGGGGTCGAGGTCTTGGCGTGCAGCGCCCGAGGGATCGCTGCTGAGGTGCACGAATGAGGGGTAGTAGTGTTCACGCCATTGCTCAATCTGAGTGCAGGAAGTGAGTCAGATGTTTCAAGGTAAGGGAAGACGGCATGACTGACCTTGCCGCAGGCGATTGATATGCGGAGGAAATTAGGGTCAGAGGGAATAGCTTTTGCGTGGATTTTGCGTGCGTATTCGCAGAAGATGATCGCGACTTCGCGTGGGTTCGTCGAGCGCATGATGAGCTAATGAAGACGAAGTCAGTCACTATGAAGTGAACGGGAAGGAAACAGAATATAAAAAACCAACCCGTGCAGCCTCCGCCTTTCGAATTTTGATATTCCGCTCAAGCATCGTCGGATTCATGAAACACAGCTCCAGCGTCGCAATTGCCATCGTCGCCGGAATCGCGCAGAAGTTAAACACGCTCTGGTTTTTAAGTATCCTCAAGTAATCCAGCGCGTCCGTCGTGTGCCTCAGAGCATCAAGAACCATCCCACTCTGCGCCCACGTCGCGCGTTCACGCGCTTCTGGGACGTACATCTCCTTCATCTCCTTGAACCCGTACTTTCCCCATATCTCACGAGGCCAGAAGTACCGTTGATCGTCGACATCCTCACGGTAGTCACGGATGATGTTAGTTTTTTGGAGAAGGAGGCCCATGGAGTTGGATAGCTCGAGCTGGTCCTTGATCCATACGGCTTCTTTGCCTGAGGCAGAGAATATCCCTGAGAGACCCTCGCCCACGAGTCCAGCAACGTAATGGCAATAGAGGTCGTATTCGGCGACGGTTTCGAGGTATATGGAGCCAGTTGTGGCGGCTTTGTGGGCGTAGTCGGCCATGCCGGTTTCCATTTTTTCAGTGATGTCAATAATGACGTCGCGGTAGCTGAATATTGAGGATTAGAACGTGGTTAAAATATGTGAAAGTAACTACAAACCCGGGTGATAGACGATTGACTTCGTCGACAACTGTACTGTACTCAACAAGGAGTTGTCGGTCTTTTTCGCTAGGACCACAGCCGTCAAATTTCCATCCTGGGGTGACTGTGTGTTTATGGAACGACCGCAGGATAGGCTGCTTGATTTCGTCCGGAATAGTCATGTCGTCCTCGATCGTATCGAGACCGCGCAGCACCAAATAGAACATGCAAATCTACCAACGAAATAGTCAGTGACATGTCCATAGTTGGAATTGACGTGGGCGCATGGGATAGACACGAATGGAACATCGAGAATCACGATGGAGCAAGTGTTAATTAAATTGAACATTACGTGTCTGTCTGCTAAACCCCTGATTTCAATCCAACGAGTATAACACTCACCGTCCGTGCCAAATCCCCGTCGAGCTCTTTGATCACAGCTGAGAAACTTCTACTCGTCTGGTCGAGGAAAGCCCAGCAACGTCTCATCGATTCCCTGTCCCACCCCGACGTCGCATGCTCCTTCATGGAAGTAATGTCGCGTTTCTGTTCATGGTATAAGTAAAACTGTACAAGACTTCTGAATTCATTAGGGTGGGTGAGTAGCAGCAGAATCCAGTTCCCAATGCTCATGTCGTTTGTTGGTGAAAGTAAAAATAAAAAGCGCTGGGGAACAAGGAGAACGGTGCCAACGAGGAGACCGTAGTGACGAGAGAGTTTGTTTCTCAGAAAGTTGCCTGATCTTTTTCCCTCCCCAGATTCCGATTCGAGTCGTACGATTCGCGATGATCACGTGATCGATCAACAGCTGACCCCTAATTGAATTTTGATTTTTTACACTTCCCGTCGTTGAACACGGTACATCGACATCTCAGCAGCGATGGACGCGCCTATACATCCTCCAGTGCTACTTCACCCTATTACAGCGACCCCCGTATCTGCGAAGACCACGCAGAGAATTTTGGAGGTCTTTCTGGACGACTTTCAAGCGCGCAGCACAGCCGGCCAGGGCGGAAACACCGCTGTTACTGTACAGCTCCAAAAACTTAGGGATGCTCTTCGTGATGAGCGAGAAAAGAAAGATATTCTTCGGTTTGTTGCGCATTCTCATGTCATAGTTCTGGGTCACAGGCTTAACATACATCTATTCCTAACTTAGTCGCTCTGGATAGGTTGAGTGCCCGGAAGTGAACATGTCTTGTGACAGCCTTGTTTGGCGAGGGTGAAGGTGACTATGGCGATATTGATGAGGCGGTAAGTCGATCGTTTTGTAGCAAAACACACGATGGGTGTCTCATCCCAGGTTCTCAAAGATGTCTTATGTACACAACATCATGGTCACGAATAAGCCCCACGTTCCCCAGGCCCAAGCACACCAGCAAATAAACTCGATCTAATGGTTCGAAATTAGATGCTTGTACACTTTCCTTATGACGCTGCATTTCTTCGGTAACCCTTGCAATACCCGAAATGATAAACGAACGTGTTACATAACTGGCTGAATCGTGTGGGGCACCAGCAAAAGGCATGCTTCATTTCCCCCTTGAAGTCGAGCTCCGCCGCTCGGATGTCTTTATGCGTATCCAGTGGTCATCACGATGCAGCCACATGTATGGACACGTGCTGCACGATATATATACCATGTCGCAACAACATATTTTGTAGTCGAGGTTGAGTGCGCCACATTTCAATACAATGCCTGGGCGACCAAATTGTTAGTTCCTGAAACCTTCTGCGACGCAATTTCGAGCTAACTGTCTAGCGACGCAGCGCCTGCTTTTCATTCGTACCCCGGGAATACGCCTATGTTTGGCCTGAAGTTGGATAGCGATGGGGAAAACTTCGTACACAGCCTCGCATTCCCCAATGGCCCTGAATGGAAGCCAAATGAATCCGTGGATACCTTCGTCGATACTGCGCTGCAGGTCATAGAAGAGAGGACTGGCGTTTTATGTGATTGGGTCATAGTAAGTGATGCAACCTGAGTATCAGCTCTTCCCACCGAGTTCAAATAACTTATTCCCAAACTCCACAATGTCAGGTAAGCCTAGAGCCCCGACACCCGTTGGCTAGCACAGTCAAGACATTCACTCTTCTCGCCTTCGATGGAGTAGATGAGGACAATCCCCGAACCACGCAGGAGGAAAGGAGGAAAGTGCTGGAGCTCTTTGGAAAGTCCGAGGCAGACTTGACAATTGGATACTCGTTTTATTCTCAGCGTTGGGAATGATTGCCGAACACCTTGTCTCCCGTTCACATACAGCAGCTGGGTTAATTTAGCGTTGGTAAGTATATGGTTTTGCAGGGAACGTGGCATCGGAGGTGATAAGAGAAAGAGGTCTGGATCAGCGAATGGATCGTTGACCATACGTACCATTCCAACATGAGGCTTTAATTACACTCCCAACGTTCCATCTTCAAAGCCCGCCTAAATCTTGCTTGTTTCCTTTTGCCGCCACATGTACGGACACAGTGTACTTGCCCTGTCGCCATGCGTTGAAGATTGAACACGCCATACTTAGTTAACACCATGAATCGACCCAACTGTTAGCTTTCCTGAATTTTCCTCACACCAAAAATGTAGCTCACGCCTTGAAACAGCACCTGCTTTCTACGAATATCCGGCGAAGAAAGCTGTGTTTGGTTTAATATTGGACAAAGCCGGGCAACACCGCCTTCACAGGCTCGCTCACCCCGAAGGTCCTGCATGGGACGAAGATTATGCTCCGACTATTTTCATTGACGACGCACTGCAGGTCATACAGGGTAAGACCGGCGTTTTATGCGACTGGATCACGGTAAGTGACGGCATCTGTGCAGCGACTTCCGGGCGACGGGAATGACCGCACTCATACTTACTATAACACCAGGCATGCTCAGAGCCGCGAGACCCGTATGTAATGCCGAACGAGGTGTTCGTTCTCCTTGCCTTCGATGGAGTTGATGAGAATAATCCTCGAACCACGCAGGAGGAAAGGAGGAAAGTGCTGGAGCTCTTTGGAAAGTCTGAGACAGATCTTGCAGTGGGATACTTGGTTCATCCCCATCGGTACTGAGTACCGGACGTCTTTTCGTTCACATACATGGGGCTGGGAGTCGGGATGAGTTCGCATTGGTAACCGGTCTTATGAGTAGCAAAGCGACAGAGGTGATGAGAGAGGAAGGTCTGGATTTAGCAAAGGGATATCCGTAAATATAAACAGCACAAACAAGGAGTGTTTTCAGAGAGTTGTCTCGGGACAGAATTCAGAGGTTTACAAGAGACGAAGACGTTAGACCTTACGTTGCCGCGAAAGAGGGGTCCGGAAAATGTGCTTCACGTTATCGCTCGATGCCATCAAGGGCGGCAAGTAAACAAGGCATGGAAGAGCGTTCAGCAAGTCGGCACCAAGAAAGAAGGTCAAGCAACATAGTCGTAGGGTGGGAAGCCAGTTCAACGTTTGGTTTAAATCTATCAAACCATATCAACAGAAAAATGACATCAAGAACGATCAGAATAGATCTTCATGTCCTGCAGCCAAACCACCGAAATAACATGTAAGAGCTTTGAGCTTCGTCCCCATCCATTCCTCCTCGACTTCGACGCTCTCCAAGTCTGAATCCTTACCCTTACCCGTCGAAGAACTTCCGAGAGCGGGATTTCGTTCAGTATCCGTTGAGGTGAGCGTTTCGGAGGGCGTCCCAGACGCATCAACAAACTCGGAGTCAAGCAGATCGCTGATCTCCTCCAAGCGCGTATTGCGAGGAAGATAATAGGCGATATTCGGCGTAATCCGTCTACTCAGCCTGAATAACTCGGCGCCGTGGATAGGCTGAATGGAAGATAGTGAAAAGGATGGGTGTGCTTCGACAGGTGTGGGCGTTCGTTGTATCTCGCCTCCAGGAGGTGAGCTAGAATTCTTGGTCGGAGATGGTAAGGCTGATTCTGTGGGGGTCCCAGAGAGATATGACGGGCCGCCCCATGGCGGGCTTAAGAAGACGACGTCTATTTTACGCACATTCTTGGGGCGTGGAAGAGTAAGATACGAGTTCGCGAAGGAGATGTAGTCGGATAGAATGAATTCGATGCGGTCTGCGACACCGTATATCTGAGCATTGTGGCGGGCCAGGGCGAGACGCGTTGGGGAAGTGTCAAGCGCGATAACTTGTCGAAAAAACTCGAATGAATATATTTTACGCAGATAGGAAGGTCTTGAGCGTACCACGCTGACATGTCTTTGCGAAAGCGATGGCATTGCCTCCCACACCACAGAATGCATCTAAAATGGTGTCACACCGACATCGCTCCGCAATTTGGTCCGCGACCAGCTCAGGTGTGATGCTGTACCACCCTTCTTCATCAAGAAGACAGCCTGGAGGTGTCGAGTACAAGGAGAGAAAGCGATATCTTTGGGCGAAATCTTATGAAGAGCAATTGCCTTCAATATTCGTGTCTGTTTGAAATGCTTCAAAACACGCACATTTTTGGAGGTGTTCAGGTGCTTGTGACGCGTCTGCATAGTGTGGCACCAGACCAGTTGCATCATATTTTGTGATCCATTGTCCCGTCCATCCTTCCTGACTGGCTTCAAGGTCTAGTTCGACGGGTTTCGTTTTCCGTCGTTTTACTGGTGGTTCGTCTTCTTCCTGTTTTGCGGTGATTGTTGTATAATCTGGTACGTTTGCGGCTAATATAGAGTCCTGCTTGAAGGCAAGAACGAACCGTGACAGTCCAGATAGACCTCCTTTCCGTTTACCCATTTTTGTTGTATGGTGGTTTGAACGCAACAAACGGTTTGGAATTTGATTACCACATGGCAAGGCGATTAGATTAGATCGTTAATGCAACGTTCGATCAAGGCTGCCGGCAATCTCTCTCAAGCGCTCAACGACTACAGCGAGTATGGCAGTATACCACAGGTTTGACACCATCTCTAACAAGCTGTCAACGAAACCAAGAACGAAACTACGGAAAATGAACCTTGAATTCCGGGATCTTGAACGTTGTAACCTGGATGTCTTCTGCCCTCGTTGCGCTTCCAAGGTATGTCACAATCCAATTTTTTTTGACGTTCTCTTGGTCTCACGAGCTCATCTAAAAGTCCAACATGGAGTATGGTACGCCTCGTCATCATGCACTTCAACGATAATTGTCCCCACTTCATCGTCAATCCGGTACCGGGAAGTATTGATGTCGTCTTGCTGGCCCCACTTCTCCCCACTTTAAGTGTCATCAAGGAATCTTGGTGTCGTGTCATGATGTTTTATGCCACCAGATAGACTTGATATGGTGCGATTGAGTTCAATGCGCTTCAACCCTCACCTTGGACTTACTCTAAGGCCTAAAGCTCTCAGATCCTGTTGATTCGGAAGTCAATAGGATGACAGAATGCCTTCTTTCAGTTCCGAAATGTCTTTTCCCAAGGTCCTTTTGGAACGGCCCCACATGATGGCGTGCAGCTATCATCGGTGAAACCATCTACCTGCAACAAAAGAAGTTGTGAGGCTTTCTTCATGACAGCTCCTGCATCTCCTCTTCTTGAATCCTGATTACTCCGAGTCGGTAGTGGACGCTAATCTCTTGATGCAACCTTGCGTCTGGCGGTTGACGGACATAGATCGTCATAGATCGTCAACCTGCAAGTACCCGGCGAATCCCTCAGGCCCACCATCAAGAGAAGTCGACGCTTGCTACAAGCATTCGATTCGCAGTCAGCATGCGCTATAATCTCCTACGTTCATCAAAAAGTTACTCCTTGGCGCCCACGATACGGACTGGAATGGAGAGCATGGAGACTTTAACAAGCGTCCATTCCTATTTCATGGTTGCGACTTGAACAATGGCCAAAGGTCACGACAAACAATCTTATCTTCCGATATCGAAGAGAGCTCAAGTTCCTCCAATCTCAATGTAAGTGCTTATGATTTTGATGACCACATGCACCATAGCTTGCTTCCTGGAAAGACGTTTGATGGAAACCACGATATTAGATAAGCTTGTCAAGTTTTCCCGTCCAAGGTCCCAATGGGCCTATTTGTGCGCTTGTTCCTGCACCTGGGCACCTGGTAAGAACCAATGACTTTCGAGCATGCCTATCTGACTTGACAGCTTGCTTCTGTCTTAGCCTTATAGGAACCTCGAACAACGATCTGTCAGTTGTGCTTCTGAAGGTCAAGTGGCGCGCGGTCCTTTCGTCACCGAACATATTGATAAAGGACATATCTATGAAAAGTAAAGTCAGCTGGTTTATGCTGTCCGGAGTTGGTGATGTTTCTAGGTAACCGCGAGCTTCTTTTTTGGCGACTGTGGGAGATATACACGAGCCAAGGAGAATATATCGGGCCCCTACCACCAACCGATTCAGGCAGGTTAAATACGGTAAGCAAGGTATCAATATTCTCCTCGTTTTGACGCTCATTACACTTCACCGTCCCTTCCCTCGGTCTTTACTATGTTTCCCACAGCTCTATGTCATTGGGTGGCTTTGGCTGCATTAATTTCGCCGTCATTAGGAAAGGTCTACCAGAACCCTTCTCAGCTAACTAAGACGAAATATGACTATATCGTCATCGGAGGTATGTTGTCCATTGTGTCAATGAAAAGCATTACCTGACGCGCTTGCTTCATAGGGGGTGCTGCGGGAAGTGTAGTCGCATCTCGTTTGTCCGAGGACCCCTGGGTGTCTGTCCTCCTTGTGGAAGCTGGCATTTCGTAAATTATTTCTGGTTAAAGAGCAATGCACGCTGTTGTTAACATGATGCGTCATCTAGTAATGAAGGCGTCCTTGGTTCAATTGTACCACTTCTTGGACCAAGCCTGACACCAAATACTATTTACGATTGGAATTATACCACGACAGCCCAACCTGGCTACAACGGTCGCTCTATCCCTTACTCACGAGGAAAACTCCTTGGAGGATCCACATCCGTCAGTACGTTGCATCTTCGTTTCTCAACTGTGTACGTCGCTCGGATCTGACTCAAATTTTGACGTGTCAGATTTCATGGTCTACATGCGTGGTTCTTCTGAAGACTTCGACAAGTATGCTTCTATTACTGGTGACTCGGGATGGAATTGGAAGAACATGCAGCAATACGCTAAGAAGGTTTGTATTTTCGTCACGCGGAGTAGGGTATTTTCTAATTCCTAGCACTCTCCAGAACGAAAAGCTTGTTGCTCCAGCAGATAACCACAATACCGCTGGTCAATTTATACCGTCTTTCCATGGGACTTCTGGCCCTTTGTCTGTCAGTCTCCCAGGATTCCCCACACCGCTCGACGATCGCATCATGGCTACTACTAAAGAGCTTTCGTCCGAGTTCCCTTTCAACCCGGACGCAGTCGGCGGCGATGTCCTTGGTGTCGGTAAGCCAAAGACTTTTACTCGTTGTGTGCGTTTGAAACTCACAATGGCTCGCCAAGGCTGGTCTTTTGCGACCATTGGAGGTGGCAGCAGGAGCAGCGCGGCAACGGCTTATTTGACGCCTGTAATGAGCCGATCAAACCTGGATATTGTCATCAACGCACAGGCGACTAAATTGGTGCGAACAGGAATGGTGGGAGGTCTCCCTTCCTTCCATGCCGTTGAAGTCGCAGAGAAAGCAGGAGGTAAACTAACTTCGTTAACGAAGGCCGTAATCTAATCGTTATTGTAGCTCCGACCCGTACTTTGACCGCCTCGAGTGAAATTATCCTGTCAGCGGGCACATTTGGTACACCTCTGCTCCTTCAGCTCTCGGGAATTGGTGATAAGGCCGATCTCCGGGCCGCCGGTGTTGCCACCATCGTCCATAATCCTTCTGTCGGACGTAACATGTCTGACCACGCTCTTTTGGCCAACCCATTCTACGTCAACAATACGGATACCTTCGACACCATTTTCAGGACCCCTGAGGCTTTCAATGCGAATTTGGAACAGTGGCAAACCTCGAAGACTGGACCTCTCGCGGGAGGTGTCTGCAACCATATTGGGTTTTTCAGGATCCCCAAAACTTCTAGCATCTTCAAGATGACTGCTGACCCTGCAGCCGGTAAGAAATCCTCGCATTATGAGATGATTTTCTCCGTAAGCTCCAGAATTCTATCCAGCGTGTCGCGTCTAACTTTTGCCCGAAGAATCTGTGGGTCGTTCCTGGCGTTCCTGCACCAGCTACTGGAAATTTCTTGAGCATCACGACCAATCTGATCTCACCGACATCTCGTGAGTTTTCTCTATGTTCAGATGGCTAGTTCATCTCAAGCTGTCTTATCAGGCGGAATGGTCAAAATCACTTCATCGAACGCCTTCGCCAAACCCATGGTTGATCCCAATTTCCTCGGTACCGCATTCGATGTCTTTACCCTCGTGGAGGCAGTCAAGGCTATCAAACGCTTCGTGGCTGCTAAGGCATGGAAGGGCTATGTCCTCGGCCCGTACGGTGCTCTCGCCAACGCGAACACCGACGCCGAGATTGAGCAATACGTCAGAGGCAATGCTGCCACGGTTTTCCATGCAACCGGAACAGCGTCCATGTCTCCTAGGGGTGCGAAGTGGGGTGTTGTTGATCCTGATCTCAAGGTCAAAGGTGTCGAAGGTCTGAGGATCGTTGATGGATCGGTCATTGTAAGCATTTACTTGTTGTCGTCGTGCCGGAGTTGTGAACTAATTCCCCATAGCCTTCTTCTCCGAATGCTCATACTCAAGGTCCAATCTATTTGTTTGGAGAACGAGGTGCTGATCTGATCAAGAGGGATAGTAAAGTGCAAACTGTTACGGAGACCGCGTAGCATGAATCTGGTCCGATCGAAATTCATTTACTACACTAACTCACATACCACTCTTTTGTGTCCCTCTCGAATAACATATCTGTTTATCTATAACCGAATCGTAGGTTTTGAGGATGCCTGTAGTAAAAGTTATCAATGTGTCCAGCAGCGTTTCAGTTCCACTACATAGGAACAATATATACGGACTATGTACAAGAATTATAATACTAATCCACTCCAGAAGGGTACATAAGGTATGATTAAAGAGGTTCGTGACCCGCTGGAGTATTGTGAGGTCATGTTTCTAACATGCGCAAGGCTTCCTGTACAGATCCATCGATGGATGTCGTCCACGCCCATTCCCAAGTCTTCGTGAAAGCCTCACTGAACGAGTGTAGTGCATCCAGCAGCTCGTCTCCGCGGAGCTCATCAAAGTCATAGCCGTGAAAGCTGAATCGCTGACCATTGATGCGCGATCCTTCTTGGACTTCACGAGCTTTAGGGCGGCGAACGTGATCGAAAATTTCGAGAGCGCGATCTAATGTGTCTCGAGTGGTGTTCGGATGACCGAGGAGCGTGGCAAGAATATAAACGTCCTTTCATATCGGTCAGCGGACTGTCTTAGAAGCTGGAAATGATCGATTTATACCTCGATAGCCTGGCCTGCCCCTGATCCCTGATGAGGCAGCATTGCGTGGGCCTGGCCATAAAAGGTGAGTGACAGTAAAAAACTTGTATGAACTAACTTACCGCGTCGCCGATGAGTGCAACGCGACCCGAAATAAAAGAATCCAAGGGCCGCACGCTATGCACCGCCCACCTCAGTGGCTTGTCGACACACTGAAGGGAGATACATGAGCAGCCCAGAAAAGCCAAAGTGAGTATAACCCGCACCTCGATAAGATCTTGGACTTCTGGTTCCCAATGCGAGAACAAGCCAGCAAATTCCGCCTTGTCCGTGGTCGACATCCAAGGTCCGTCGAAGGTCGTGTTCTCGAGGTCATGTCGTGCGCTAAATGCCACGAAGTTGATCGTCTTTCCATGGGCGATGGGATATGCAATTATGTACTAAGAGGCCGAGGTCAGCAGTTGGCATCAAGCAGTAAGGTAAGACTTACGCCATCCTTGCCCAGATACTGATGGAGAACGATATTCCAATGTCAATATTCGGTTATCACGATCCGAAGACTGAAAAATACCTGTGTGGGCCTGGAAAAGACTGGGTGATCAGGGACTCTTGCTTTCAATCGCTCGGCAGGTATCAATGCCCGATAGGCAATCGTGCCGCTCCATACAGGATCAATCAAGGCATTGAAGTCAGCGGCCTGTGATTGTGCCCGCTCAGCCATTTCATCCATGAAGGACCTTCGGACCGCGGATTTTAGGCCATCTGCACCAATGAGAACGTCGCAGGTTGTCGTTGATCCGTCTTCGAATAGAAGCTCAATGGGTTCTGAGGGTCGCTGAATATAGGACCGGAGGCGTTTGGAGCAGTGTGCTTGACAAGTTTCAGGCAGCCTTCTCAGAAGTACCTGCTGGAAGTCTGCCCGATGAAACACCATCAAATTCCCTGCATGAAAGTATGTAGATAAGCGGTGGAGAGAAGGGGTGGGATGGTGCTGGAGACTAGCCGTTTGTCACCAGCGTATAGAAGTCAAATCCTTCGGCTTGGTCGCTCTTTCGGTACCTGAAGGAAGTGACTGAAAGATAAACAAGACGTCAAAAAGGGAGCATGTTATGTCAGGTGGGGAATCCTTACCTGGACCATCCGTGGGCTTGATCTCGCACGACTTGAGCAGCTCTTCTTCGAGACCCAATCTTCGTATGATTTCCCATGGACCTTACTCATCGTAAGATACCCATTTTGTCCGCTGATAAGGTACTCACGAGGAAATAGACCAATTCCAGCACCAACCTCAGCGAGTTGTGCTGCACCCTCGTATATCTCGACCTCTATGTCGGGGAAGTCTGACAAAGCGACTGCAGACGGGACTGAGACTTGCCGCAAGAAAAATGAAGAAGACATTGGAAGACATACCAGCAGCAGTCAAGCCTCCGATGCCAGCTCCACTATACCCAGTGATGAGAATTTCATCATTGCCAAACCACTATACGTCCTCACCAGATAGCAACGCGAAACTTCGATCCCATACGGAAAGAAAGCCAAAGCTGCAGCGTCTAAGGACGTTGGAAGAGAAACGGGAACACAAATCAAAACGGAAAGCCATATTTCAATACCAAACGATCGCCAGAAATGACACGGTTAAACCGGACAAGCAACTATGATCCAAGCGAGAATCCCTGACATAGTAGATCTGGGTAGGGACCAGGTCGCCCAGAAGTTGTCCAAAGTCGTAACCGTGTGCCAGATAAGAAGCATTCGATACAGTCCCACGATTCAGTCGCCTCCACTCAGAACATGCATAACTGTGCAACCTCGCCAGTTGTTCTGCATCGAAGAAGGCTCACATTTTTAGGTGCTCAGGGCTGAAAAGGGCCAACTGATCAATCGATCACCCAAAACACGCTTCAATCGGCATCAAAACCGCCAAGCGCGAGGCACACGGAATATCTAAAGATCTGGTAATATGAGAACATTAGACTCGATTTCTGCACAGAGCGACCTCGGGATCAGGTGTGTGGTGAGTTGAATCGTGGTCGGTGGAGAGATGCCTGAAATCCGTCTTGCCATTGCAACGAACGACGGGACAGCGAGAAATACTGCAGAAGAATCCTTTTTGAGATTCAAAGACACAGGAAAAACAAATGTAGATCAGAAACTCTACCTCGAACACATTTCAACATTTTTGTCGGCAAGGCCAGCAGACTGCCAGAAATTGGTTGATGCACGAATCACAAAAGGCTTGGCGAAAATCAGCGGAGACACACGGGACTCTTCTTGTTCCGATAGGGTAGCTCTAGGGAAACAGTCTGGAACATGATATGCCAGGTACTCAGAAAGCGCTGAGAGCAAATCAGAAAACATTGACATGGAAGGATTGTAGAATTGGTGCAAAGGAGAAACTTCAAAAAACATCGCAGACGCTCCTACCACGTGGAGTGACGTAATGCATCTTACCATGTAGGTTACCGGACGTGCCGATTGATCCGTTGTCTGTGTTTGTAAGCAACTGCAAATCAGAGGCGCGCCTCATCAAGCATGCAAGTTGAAAAGCACTGACATGAGCTGAAATGGCGCATGAGATTGCAAGGAAACTAACCATAGCTCAAAAAACAACACTCCATGCTATCCGCTTCAACATGTACACGCCTTTTATTTTTTTTGCTCGCCGTCATGTTGGATTTTTCCTGCAGATGCATCTTGGGCCTTGGCTCCAAAACACCGATTCAATCGCGCGAGTTTTCTTCATATTCGACCACCAGATGAACCTGCAAGACTGAGCCGAGTACCACACACTTTGAAGGGTAGGAAGCATGACAAATGGCCTCCGTAAGATATCACGCGGGGTACTCATTGGATGAAAATACATCGTTCGGCAACAACTCCCACAGCCAGTGGAGTATTGCAGAGAAAAGTCTGCTTGCTGAATATGTGCATTCTGTAGGTGATGTTGCCCTTTGCAGCAATATCTTGGGGTAAGAACCGGGTAAGAAACTCACCAGGGCCACCAGCTTTCGTAAACAGTACGATAGATCGCCCGAAACATTTTCTCCATTGCCGTGCTTGTACCGTAACACAAGCGTACGGCTTTCAGAACGGGGGCAAGCCCTGGGGTGGGCGACCTTATTATTATAACCGACAGCGACATTGCAGCGCAGGACGTTACGCCACACTCATCTTGCCTATCACCACCGGCGTTGGCATCGACGTTGAAGTTCGACTTGTGTCTACCTATAAACTCTAAGTGGCAGACACTCGAAGGTAGTTCTATACTTAATTTCAGCGCTCACCCATATTCTAGGCCCACCGCTCAGCCTGCCCACGCGAATTTAATATGTGAGGCGTCGCCTTCTTCTCGGCATGGAAGACATGTGGTCCTCTCGTTCGGCTGTTCCTTGCATGTGTTGTCTGTCGTGAGAGCATGAGCATCGTATAGGTTCCGGATGGGTCTCATTGCATAGTTCATTATACGACTCACTATGTCTTGACCAACACGTCAATACGACTCTGTATTTTGCAGCTAATGAGATTCTGAACCATATACTTACTCGCTGCCGTTCGTTCAATGCCGCGAGAGTATAACTGGATGGCAGATGTGGCAAGGGCGGAGGAAGCTGAGATTAAAGCTAACGTACTATTAATTTCGACGCCCGTCTGTCAATCAAACCCTGGAGACGCGATAAGACATATTCGGGAAAGATCACTTCAAGATCTAGTTGTCGCTCCATGAATCCTGTAACACGATATTTTCGGAAAGTTTAAAGGGCCCACGAGCCCAAACAACGGATGCTATTCCATGATAGCTGCGCACCCATCCTAGAGTGGTCGGCATGAAAAATCGTGACGTTCTAAAAAGTTATAAACCATGTAATCACTACCACCCAAAAATCAAATCCGACACCTGCCCAATAACACCCTTATTCGGCGAGCTCGTTCCCGGCGGCACCGCACCCTGCTGACCCGTAGTAGCAGTACCCGGGGTGGCACCCACGGCAGCAGCTGGTGCGCCAGGCAACCGCGGGCCCCAGCCCCTCTGTGGCTGCGGCGTCGACACGTTCTCCTGCTTTCCGCGCCTGAACGCCGACGTCGACGGCGCGAGCTTGATCGGGGTACCGATGCTCGGTGTGGTTGGGTGTGGTAAAGGGTACTGGGATTGCGGAGTGGTGGGCTCGTCGACAGCCATCGCGTTTGATTGGGAAGCGGATTCGGGGAGTTGGAGTCCGGAAAGGGAGGTGGGGAGGAGGGATTGTCCGAGGATGGATTCGGCTTGGGCTGGGTCCTGTGTGAGCAGACAAGACGCGTCAAGTTAACTCTAACGACTGGAAAAGAGACAAGACAAGAGACATACAGCCCATTTGGTGCCGATCATCCATGCTCCTCCAAGGACCTCTCCGTTCTTCCGCACGGCTCTTAGCGCATCACCAGGGTCGTAGAATCCCATTCTGAAGCAGTTTACAATATCGACGTTCGGATCTGGATCCGTCGCGGCGCCGAGAGACTGGAAATACTCGACGGTGAGGCTGTATTTTTCGGGCGGGTAGCCGAAGACGATGATGTACAGCGGCTGAGCGGATTGCTGTGGCGTTGTGGGGACAGCGACGCGTTGCTGACGACGAGGGAAGGGCGAGCCTTCTAGAGAGGAGTTCTAGCGAAGTGAAAGGTTATGTGACTTAGTCTCATGGAAACAGTCGGAAGGGAAACGGCGGCCTGACGTACTCTTGGTTGAAATCGACCTGGGCTGGTAGAATCAGAGCTGAACTCGTTTGGAATATCAAAGACGGAGTTAATGGGTGGCGCGTCTTCGTCCGTGAGTTTTTGGCGCTGTCTGGTAGGATAAATAGTTAAAAATGGATTGTGTGTAAGAGCCACTGAGCGTACCGCGAACTTTCGAACATCGAATCCATCCCAAAATCTGACGACGATCCTCTAGACAGGATCTGGTTCATTTTTGCCTTTGTTGGCACTACAGGTACCTCGTCAACTCGTTGACTCCCTTGAGGTGCGTTCTACATGGAAGTTTGTTAGAGAACGTCGGTATTAAATGACCGCGTTTGAAGTGGTACGAACATTTGTTTGAGATGACTATTGAGAACAACGTTAACAGACTTGATTCAGTTCAGAGAAAAACGCGTCTTACCATAAGATATCCTGGCTGATAGTGGCTTCTTGACTGTGACAAAGTGTCGCTGAAAGACGTTGTCAGAGGCCCGCCAGTGCTCGTGCTGCCCCATGCATTGAGGTTTGGTGGATGATATTGAGCACCTGTCGACGTCGACATCCCCGCGACCGTGAAAGGAGAGCTGTGCATTTTGCGTCAAGGAAAGAAAGAATACAAGAACAAGAACTTGAAGTTAAGAGAATTTGGGCGTCGAATATGGTTTGTTGGCATATATTGAATTCAGAAGCTTTTGGGAGCATGGGCAAATTTTGCCGCTGAAATTTCACAAGTTGGCGATGGAGGACGCAACCATCACCAAAAAGCTACATATTTCAGGCCTAACGCCTGCTCTTACGCCTGCGGATCTCTCCAAACGGCTCTCTACATTCGGAACTGTGAAATCCTTAGATGGATTTGGTTTACAGGACGGTCTAGGGCAGCCAAGGAAGTTTGGATATGTTACTCTGGAAACAACGACCGGAAAATTAGCTAGATGTAAGTATATCATTCTTGGGAAGTGATAAAATGTGTAGCTGAGCTTTCCCCAGGTCTTAATTTGCTCAGCGGTTCGACATGGAAAGGCGCGAAACTCCGAATCGGAGAGGCCAAACCCGACTTTGCAGAAAGGTGTGTTTGATTCCATGATAAAAATATATAAGGAGTAAAATCGAGCATGGAATCGTGTAGACTTGCTGCTGAGCGACAAGCAGATGAACCACCCAAGAAAAAACGCAGACGCGCAGCGGGTGTATACGCCCCAGACATGTCACTCGTGACCCCAGAAAACGTCGCAGAACGCGGCGGGTGGAAGGTAACGGAGCTCGGACGAGTCGTTCGTCCCGTGCGCATGCGCCCTGAACGGCCTCTGCCTCCGCCCACCGAGGTCAAGGTCAGGGTCAAGAAGGACGGGAAGGACGGTGAGAAGAAGAAAAAGAAGAAGAGGGTGAAGGAACCGGATGTGCGGGCGAGGAGGAGAACGATCGACGTTACGCGGTGGGGGAGCACGCACCTGAAGGGGATGTTTTTGGAGATGGAGGTGGTGGGGACGAAGAGGGACGGCGGGGAAGAAGGAAGGATGGTCGATGTCGACATGGAAAGTGATGCGAGTGAAGAAGAGAGTCAGGAGGACGAAGAGGAGGATGCTGAAGATGAAGTGAACGTGGATGCCTTTGCGAAAGAG
Source organism: Hypsizygus marmoreus (assembly GCA_013433165.1). Taxonomy (NCBI): domain Eukaryota; kingdom Fungi; phylum Basidiomycota; class Agaricomycetes; order Agaricales; family Lyophyllaceae; genus Hypsizygus; species Hypsizygus marmoreus. The sequence continues at coordinate 156,075 of CM024089.1, read as the reverse complement.
GCTACACCCCCGCTGCCTCCAGCAGCTGCATCGACTTCGGCACCCAAACCGACCCCCATTTCCCAAGCCAGGAATGTTGTCACAGAAAGCAACACCGATATCGCTCTGGAGAAAGGTGCGTCCCTCTCGCTCCTGGCGACCCTATTTGGTGGCAAGGATGACTCGGATTGGGTGGGTCCGGAAAGTGTCGGATCTGACATTGATGAAGACGAACTCACGAAGGGACCAGGAATGGTGCTTTATGGGGATGACGACGACGAGGGTTTCGAGGTCGTTCCTCGTGACGACGATGAGATGGGAGCCAGCCCCGATGACGAAGAAGAGGCATCTCCGGTGACGGAGATTATGCAAAAGCCTCCACCTCCTGCCCAGGCAACGCAGAAGCAGCAGCAAGCCACGAAGCTGAAGGATCTTTTCGCGCCACGAGAAGAAGATGGTTCGTTTATCTACCTTAGAAATACAAATACATCTTCTCATGGCTATCCCACAGCTGGATTTTCCCTCCTTGGCCACCTTGATCTCGATCTCGAGCTGGACGATGAAGTGCCCTTCCTCACCGTCGAGCCCCCTGTACCACAAGCTCCAGTACAAGAACCCGAACCCGCGCTTTCATTCCTCGTCTCCTCCCATCCTCATCCCCAGTCCCACGTTCCGCAGCTCAACACCAAGCAGCCACTCTTCTTCCCTCACCCACCCTCGTCAGGCACAAGCACGAAGGCGCGTGCGAAGGATCTGTTTGATGTTGCGCGGGAGAACCGGTGGAGCTGGCGTGACCCAGCGGTCGGATTCTATCGCACGGGGACGGAGGAGGAGATCAGGAAGAATTGGGAGGAGAGCAAGGTGGAGCTGACGAGGGAGTGGAAGAGGAGGTGCAGGGAGGCTGGGAAGGTTAGTCGGAGGAGAAGAGGTGGCGAGGCGGGTGCAGGGGAGTAAGTATCTCAGGGATCTCGAGCTTTACGCGGAGGTTCCAACGCTCATTTTTCGTGGATACTTTCGGCATCCCTTCCATATCGCCATATTCTGCACACAACGTTATCAAGATGGCATTATTTCGGCACGGCTAAAACCTCCCATTGTCCTGTATTCATAAACCTAGAATCTCCTCCATTCTTAGGAGCTGCCAAGCAGTGAAAGAGTGCCCTATTTTGTTTTGAAATGGAGATTTGATATTGTCCTCTCATGCACGCGGAACGGAAGTCGGGAAGCTTCCCGACTTCCCTTTGCTTCCGACGATCATTCACACACTTGTTTTCTTGTTCAAAAACTTCAGAGAACGCACTGCAAATTCGTTCTGTAAGTTTAAAAATCGCAAATCACGAGGAATAGCCAAGAAAAGGGATGATCATCCAGGAATAGCGAGTCCGGCTGTGGTGACACAGAGGCTCTGACCATTCTTTCTTCTCAACCACGATGTCCGCTCGCCGCTGGGGGCCTATTCGTTCTCTCTTATTCTTAAGTCCAGTCCTTTTAGGAGCGCCGTATTTGGCTCTCCAACAACACTATGGTATGTTTTCGTGAACTCGTATGAAACGTGGCTGATAACTGATAACAAATTGCCTGCTAGCACTGCCCGAACCCTTGACCGATTTGTGAGGCTACTACATTATTGTATTCTGTGTCTTACTGACAGTATCTTGCAAAGGGTAAATCCACAAACTAACCTGCCCCAAATATCGGAGGCGCGTATTTTGGGATTCGCGAAGTATCTGTCCGAGGACATCGGATATCGGACAGTAGGGACTTTAGAGCATGCGCTGGCGGACGCATGGATGGTGAAGCAGGCGGAGGAGGTGAAGCGGAACTGCGAAGAGGTAGTTGCTGCTACCGGGCGCAAGCTAGAGTGTGAGGTGTGGAGACAGGAGGGGAGTGGCAGTCACCGGTGCGTTATCCGCGTTCTCCACTCAGCTGAGCTGACGATGCGTACGATAGATTCGACATGATGAACAAACGGCTGTACAAGACTTATGTGAACCTGACGAATATCGTGGTGCGGATCTCGGACGGCACGGACGAAGGAAAGGAGCATGCAGTGTTAGTCAATGCACATCTAGACAGCACTCTCCCGAGTCCTGGTGCTGCAGACGATGCAATTTCGGTCGGAGTCATGTTGGATTGCATGCGAGTGCTGGTTAACACCCCAGAATGGTCACCGAAGCACGCTATCGTCTTTCGTGCGTAAAATCGATGTTCACTGCTGCCAGCTCTAATATCTATGATTCAGTATTCAATCATGCTGAGGAATCGTTGCAAGATGGCTCGCATCTGTTTTCGACACAGCATCCTATCGCACCGACGTGAGTGGACCTTCCGCATTTTTTCTTGTTCGCGTGGCTGACGCGACTTTCATAGTGTCCGAGCTATAATTAATCTTGAAGGTGAAACCCAATCCACGAAATCCACGAAAACTACTATTAACCAGATATTGCAGCTGCTGGAACAACCGGTCGCGAAATCCTATTCCAGGCCACATCAGAGGAAATGATCGAAGCTTATTCCCATGTCCCAAGGTACGCCCCGGGCCCAAAACCAATATATACACGTTGTTTTACGCGTCTCTAGGCCGTTCGGTACAGTATTCGCAAATGACATTTTCAGCTCTGGCATCATTCTCTCCGAGTGCGTAACTCTTCTACCCCCCGACTTGACGAGGTGCTTCGAATGTACACGAGGCTCATCTGTATTAGTACTGACTTTCGGCAGTTTGAGCAGTACTTGAACGTGACTGGTCTCGACGTAAGTGCCAGCAGTGTCTGCCTCGAGGATCTTGTAATGACAGACTGCGTAGATGGCGATTGTCGGGAACAGTTATCTATACCATATGCGGAAGGTCGGTTTCAATGACTCGACTGAGACTACATAGTCAAATACTTGCTTTGACAGGATCTCGTGGAGAACATCCAGGCAGGAGTCGCCCAGGTACGCCTCTCCTCTTCTATCCCAACACCAAAGCCTCACCCGAACACAGAACATGGCGGAAAACACGCTCGAGCTCCTGCGGTACCTCTCCTCGCCCGGGTCCGCCATCCCAACGCTGACAACGTACAAACGCCCCACGACCGTCTTCTTCTCGTACCTCGGGTACTTCTTCATCTACTCATTCACGACTGCCAAGATCCTGTACACCGTGCTGCTCCTGGCCTCGGTAACCCTCGTCGGCTTCACATACGTCAAACCCGCAGCAGCGCTGCGCAACGGGCGGGGCGTATGGCGCGCGCAGGTCAAGGGGGTGGCTGCGATCGTGGCGGGGACCGTGGGGAGCTTTGTTGTGCCGAACGTTGTGGCTCTGATTATGCGGTACGGCCTTGGGAAGGGCATGAGCTGGTTCGCGAGCGAGTATTCGGCGATTGCGCTGTACGGTCCCGCATCTTTGCTCGGTCGGTCTCATTTTTCTACTTTCTGACTTCTAGCGAATACTGACGCGAAACACAGGTGCCCTCCTGTCGCAAGTCCTAATTGGGCCGGTGCATGAACACACGGCTTTTACGGCGCTCCTTCTCCTGCAAGTTGGCGCTGCCTTTGCTGTACAGATGATCAACATCGGCTCAGCAGCTTTGTTCTTCCTCTCCGGATTCCCGCTCTTCCTCGTCCTGCTAATCAACCCCCTGTTCACGGGGAGCGTGAATGAGATCTCACTTGTCACATACGCTCTGGCCCAGGCGCTCCCGCTATTTAGCGGTGTGCTGCTCATGGTTCCTGTCATCGAGGTGTTCGTGCCGCTGGTATGTATGAGTACATTTTGTGATACAACAAGCTTCGTTGGGTACTCATCATGATTTTGTGTCTACAGACAGGTCGGATTGGTGCAGATGCGCCTGCAGACAACCTCATCGCCACGATCGTCTCAGCGATAGGCACACTAGCACTCCCACTTGCGGTGCCTTTCGCACATAGATTTGGCCCACGTGCCCTGAAGCATGGTGTCGTCTGGACGAGCATGATTACGGTCGTGGTTATGGCTGTCTTCTCGATGAGAGTGCCGTTCGATGACATGCACCAGAAGAGGGTATTCATCTTGCATTCGGAGAACGTACGTTGTGCTCTCTTCCCTGCCTTTGATCCTTTTTACTTGGTGGAGCTGACAATTTCGCTCAGGTTACATCGCATGAACATCATTTTCACATAGCAGCTGCGGATGGGGCGCCGGGTTTCGAGCTCCTCGCGAGCGAGATCGTCAACCAATTCGCCCCCGCCGCTAATGGAAGCGCCGTATCCCTAGAGCTTGAGATCATGGACGACTACAACTCGGACTGGGATCCTCTATACCCATTCTCCGCTGTGAGTATCTCGTCTTCGCTGACATACTACTTGTTAACCTGATTATCTTCATCGCATAAACAGTTTTTAACCCCATACAAGGTCCCGTTAGCAGTGGACCCCGGATACGTATCACCGTGGATAGCGCCCGAGAACAAGTTCTCGATCTCTGCGCTTAATGATGTGAAGGACTTTGCTGCTGGAACAAGGAGTCTGACACTAGAAATCAGACATCCTGGACTTATTTGGACTGGTACGTTCCTTCTCCACTTCTCTCCCCAGATTACTCACCTCATTCTCTGTCCTTCCTTCCTTCTTTCAAAGTCGTTGCTTTCGACGCCCATGTCCTCAAATGGACTCTCGACGATAACCCACCGGACGAATACGCACGGCACCACGTCAAGGAAGCATCCTTCTACGGCAAGGACACCTGGACGATTGACATGACGCTGAAGATCGGGCCGGGGGGCGATGGAGGTGGAGCACTCCTGGTGAACTTCATCGGGCTGCAGGAGAAGGGCATGTGGCCGGGGAAGAAGGCGGTCAAGGAGGAAGGTGGTGTTGCGATGAAACTGTTTGAGGAGCTGGATCGGTGGGTGGAGGAGAAGAGCGGGGGAACGGTGGATGCGCTTCTTCTGGGATGCGTGGCCGGTGTCACGAGTGTATAAGGCCTTGGAGAGTGGATGCCTTTATGCTTTTTAATTTACCGTCGTTGGATCTTTGCGTTATATGTATAGCAGCGACGGCATGGTTTTCTTCTTCAGCCAACTTGCTGAAAGCGGGGGGCTTCCCGCTCTTGGTTTGATCGAATTCGCCGTCGGCCAAACGAACATGCTTATGAAGCTCCAGTTTTGTAGATATGAGCATTCCATTAATGATTGGACAATGTGAATAAGAATCTCAAGAATGACAGTTGAATTCGAAGGAAAACCTCTCCGAAATTTTCGGTGTAACATGGTCCGTATGGTACACTACACACACGCCAAGAAATGAATAGATCGGGTGTCACAGGGTATGATGAAGAGAAGAAATTGCACGAGTACTTCTGTCACATACTCTACATGTATACTTTTGTGGTTGGTAGCATGAGGATTGGCAGTGTTAAGTCGATCAAGAGAAATCTATCAACAACGACGATTGGACCCCTCCCAGCGTAATTCAAGAGACCGCAGGAAACTCGACGATCTTGACCGAAGGACGGCTGGCCGACAGAACGTCGAGGAATTTTCGTACTTCTGGCTCGGTAGCACTGAACGCCTCCGCCGACGCTTCCTTCGCATAGGAGTTCCTAAGCCCTTGGTGCGTAACATCCAGACGGAACGCAAATGTCTTCAAGTTTGGGAGCCAGGATGGGTTGCATACAGCCTCGCGCCACTCGGGGAGGTCGTCGAGCACTTCGGTTGGACCGCGGAACCGTAATTCTTCGAGGTTGGGGGGGAGGTACTGGACGAGGTCTAAATAGAGTGCTTCAGGCTCAGAGACGGCCTCGTCGTCAAATTCATTATCTGAAAGAACATTTGCTGAAGCGAAGGGGGTATCTTCGGAGTCGTCCAATGGCTCGTACGGAAATTCTGTACCATGCCATGGGCTTACTTGGTAGCCTGGGTACGGTGCATTACCGCCCATTGCATTGCCCCGGTGGGCATTTGACCCACCCGCTCCTTCATCAGAATCGTCATCCTCATCACCATCGGACATGCGCGCGTCCTCGTCGTTTCCTTCATTGATGGGAACACCCTCCCTCGCTATTGCAAAAGCATCAGCTCATGCGTCACGTAGGAGTATTAATCCTTCTTACAATAAAGCCGGCCACCCATGAGTTCTGCGGGTGGTGGGACACCCCCGCGCCGTGCCATCGCAGCTGCAAAGCGGTCTTCGGCTGCCCCTCCTCGTAGACGCCGCCCACCCGGAACAGGTCCCAACACGAATTCTAAACTAACAAGCGAGGTGCACTGCTTCAATACCTCCTTGAATGCCCTGGAGCTGTACGCTGTAGCGGCTGACGTGTCGTGGATGACGAGCGTCTGCAGGTGCGTCTTGAGTCCCGGGTTCTTCGCGCAGATCGAGGTGAACATCCCCGGGGCGTCGTTTTCGATGATCGAGAGGTAACGAATGGTTGCCGCGCCACCAGGTGGACAGTATTTGATGCCACAGCAATAGTCCAATGTGAGGGACTTCAGCGACTGACATGCGTTGGGGGGAAAGTATTCGCCATCGAAACCTTCGTCAATCATCCCACTGACGAGCAGGCTGTCCAACGGCCACGGTGTTTGGAGCTTGTCGATCTGGCGCATTTCGCATTCTTCCAAGACCCCGCAGTGAAACTCCGCGTGCCGCGGTTTTAATCCGTCAAGAGCACGGTAGGTGTAGTCGCTTGGTCCCTCGGTAGTGTTAGTTTTGATGAAACTGACCATATCGATCGCAGCGTGTTTTTGCCCATCTTCTTTGACAATCGTTCGGAGTCGTTCAAGGAAAAGCTTGTAGGCTGCTAGTTTTTCTGCATCGGAAAGGGTTATGGGATCTCTGACGCCGCCTGGAAGGTCTTCGCAGGCACTGAGATCGATGAGGAGCGCATGGGCGAATCCTTCAGGGTGGTATGGGGACTTGGTGACGGTTTCCGATGTTTCTGGTGCTGAAAGAAGTCCGATGGTGGTCGTTGTCATTTTCTATAACGCTCTCGCTGAACTCTGGAGAAGGACCTCAAGTTTCTGCCTTTTCTACAGATGGCGTTGTGGTATGGACCCTGGAATGCGTCAAGATCGGTTCCGGGGACTTTGCTGCTGCTTGGCTATCACCTGCAAGCCAAATACGGTGCTTTTACCAAGTGTGGCGGGGCGGGCGGGCCGCAAAATTGAACCGTTCTCTCTAGTATCTACCGTTCTGCATCTCAGTCAATTCTCAGTCTGCGACCTGTCAACATTGTCTGTCGGGCATTCTCTGTTTGGTATGTACATGCTTATGTTCGTGCTACGCAGCATCATGTCGTCTGTCAAACAATCTATGGCATTGAGCCTACATTGCCTCTCTCCCTGTTGAGCAACAAGTTCAATCAGCTGAACATCAACTTCAAGTCGACATGATAAACGCCAGGGAATGCTCAGCCAGACAGAATGGCTCTAGGACGGACATTAAAAACAACCACGGTTGCAGAGAATAAGGAAAACGCACGATCGTTTGAGGCCATCTGGATTTACATGTTTACTAACTACACCAAGTCTGCGACAAGGCCGATTGCGGCGTTGGAAGGAGTGAGATGGGAAAGCGTGACGAACGAGGATATTGACTGTGCGGAATGTGGCAGACAGTGGGCGAATCGACAAGCAAGCGCTCCTCCTTACTCGACTCTGAGTTTAAAGCATTACATCCACTTCGGTTTCCAGGTTTCGAATTTGATGAAGGCTTGTGATGGTCTGAAGCTTTGCGGTGATGGGCGGAAGGGGATGCGTCCGTTCGGCAGGCTGAACATCCAATTAAGTACTCTTTAGTTGAATGTCATCGATTTCAAGTTGAACTTACGTTGGATGACGGGGGAGATCCTGGCTCTGTCGATGAACGAGCTTGGGTGACTAGACTGGATTGCACTCTGGCCTGGCTAGCTATAACGACTAAATCCGGATACACCGCACAAAGTGGCTAGTCAGGTCGAATCATCCATGCTATACCGCGCCCGGGAGTTCGAGCCGTGTATATGTGTGGGTCCTCGATATCGGTCGGATAAGATGGCGAGAAGGAGGAGGCGCCCACTGTATGCCGACCGATTATGACCGTACGTGCTGACAGTGACACAGCAGAGAATGAAGTCGCTCCGGAGTCCGAGTCCATCGTGAACTTTTAGCAAAATTACAACGAATGGTCCAACTAGATCTGGCTCCCCAACGAAACAAAAAAACCCTCGCCCGTTTCCTTTCCTTTGCAATCAACATAGTACATACCCAAAAAGAAAAGAAAATAACAAAAAGTCATCCAACGTCCCACCTTGCGTTCGAAACGATCGCCACGGGCTGTGTAGGTGGGAAGTGCTAACACGGGGGCCCATATAGCATCTTCACTTGCGCCCAAGGATAGGAATTGCCACCTAACAGGCCATGTCTGGCGGAGAACGCTTCACCGCTTGGAACATGACTTGGTGTGGAATCAGAAAAAATGTGTCAAAATATGTATAATACTAGTCTGACCTTTGATAGCGTGTAGACGCGTCGGACGAACCCTATTCTGTTCGACAAAATGAATAGCTCAAGAAGGACGGCGGTGGGCCTCTCAGACGTCCAGCACTCCATTCAGTCTCCCAAAAACTGCGGTCTCGAAAAGCTCGAGAAGTTCAGGCTTAATCATGATTGGCGGGAGCGTGAGCAAAACAGAACAACTGCGGACGAGGACAGCATCAACGAAAACGTCAGTTGGTAGAGCAAAAAAAGCGCACATCACGTAAATAAGACTGTTGCCGACGGTGAACGGGATGATATGCATGACGCTCTTTGATCACGAAGATGATTCGTCAGTGATCAAGTTTCAAATTTCAAATTTGATAGGATCGTCTGTGTGAACGACTTGATTATTCACACAACGGTGACATACCACGATGTCCCGCACCAACCCACGGGGAAAAGTGGGCTCGAACTTGGTCCGTACCCCAGGTGACATCGCTTCGTAATGTTGGCCTCGTATGTTGTTCCCAAAATGATCCTGCTGAAAACCGGCTACTGGAATTTGATTCTTGAGACCTTTTCGAGTACAATGAGAAGAGGATGCTTTAGGCTCGAACTCGGCTAGATTTTGACAGATGATAAGTATCGGGGAGTGTAATACAACATCTACGCGTCGAGGTACGCGGTACGATATCACTGTGTTGGTTGCAATCCAAACTCGTCCTGAAGTGCAGAGCGTCCGTGTCTTTGGGTCCGCAGCACCTATAGGGTTATAGTTTATCCCTTCGATGCGAATGTACGGAGCTCAATAGCATCTAACTCACCTTCCGTAGTCCTTCTAGGTCGCCCTATGAAACGAAAAGGAGCATTCTCAGCATCGCCTAAGGATAATCCGCTGGACTATGTCATCGCATCTTCGAAGCTTAATTTAGACCTCACATAGAACGCTAATAATCTGAGTGATGACTTGGCGGCCGATAGTAGAAGTTCTGATCCAAACGGCGCAAGACGCGTAAGTAACTTGAAGAGTGGCAACGCTCGGAGGCTCCGAAGACTGAGTCAATATTGCTGTCAGTGCATGTCAGTGTCACTGATGGTGGGATAGATCACGTTCCTTGAATAATCTTATCTGATAGCATCCGATAAAGCAACTCCTTTGTTCCTCACCACGATGAGCGTCCCCGACCGCGCGACTACACGACAGCCTAGGCCTCGTCGTTTGACCCATCCCGAACTGCTCACTCTGTCCCCTGACGAAGCTCCAGCCATGGTGCGCACCCACCAATACTTACTCAGTCTTTTCAAACTATTCTGTGTTCCCTAAAAAATGTTGTTCGATGCTCATGAACTGGGAGGCCGAATATCTCCAGGAAACACCGTTAAATAACGTGTGCATACACCAGCAGCAAACTTCGTGAAAACTCGCAAGTGCCACACGATAAATGCTCGGACCCAATATCAGTTGATTAGATTATCTCTGTCGGTCACATCTAGATCTAATCAAGGGGAAATAACCTCGGCTCGGCATTGTTTGGTTGTCAAGCTTGAAGGAAAACATTGAACAATCTTTCAACGTTCAACCCTTCCGAATGGCCGCAATGCATCGAAATACGTGTTACTTTCATCCTGGTCGGCATGCGTGGGCACCGCTTTCTACTAGAGCTACTCGTTTATCTTACTCTTCCGGAAATTGAGGCCCGCCCATACTAGTCATCTCACCGGTTGTTGTTCCGCCGAACAAATTCGCTGTTTTGCCTCCGAGTTCCATTTAGGCCTCTCTCTCGCGAAGCGGTTGCGCAGTCGTCTCTCACACTTATTATGTTTTTGACCGGCCTCTGTTTCTTGCCCCTGAATTCAACAAGGAACGACCTTCAGAATTGAAAAAGGTGCGGCGAGTATCCCGTATCACCTTCCCAGTGGTGATCGAATCAAGGCCGACGACACTTTATTCCATGATGATCTTGTGCATCTTTAAAGATTTTCGACTGGCTCTGATTGATATGATGGTGATTACAGTCATCCCTTGGTAACCGATACATGGAGATACGTAGGTGTCCGAACTTTCTACCACAACATACTTTCATAGGAAAAGCTATGTACTTCCGGAGCAGTTATCCCGTATGTGAGTTTTGACTCCTGAATAATTGGATGAACCTGAACTTACATGATGAGGATGGCCCCTTAGGCGGGAGTCTCGACTGCTGCATCCGTCGTAGCACTGATTGAGGGGCCTTGGCTGTCAAAGTGGTCAGCCTTTAGAACATGGTCCTCGTTGGCTCCACTTACGTCCACACTATAGTCGTCGTTCTATCGACCAAGAACGGGGACTTGTCGATGATTGTATGGTATATCTTCTTGACAGTAAGGACTTTGCCACCGTCTACGGCCTAGAAGCTTATGTGTCAGTCACATAGATACCTCATCTCTGAATAGCGCTTACCGCCGCATTTGAGGCGATTGCAATGGCTAAAAGGGCGAAGAGGGACTTGAACAGCATCGCGTCGAGGAAATGGGTGAGGTTTCAGAAATAGGTAGGTTCCAATCAGCCTTATAAGAATCCCTCTTTCGGACTGATCAGATGAATAAAACTATTTTTCCTAATTTCTCGCACGCAGGTCCGGACAAGGCACAGCGACTTCCGCGTTTATCTGCATGCCGAACATTCACATCATTGAAAATGGCTCACCAAGGCTGCCTCGTCGGCCGTGATTATTATTCGCGCTTACTATTGTTCCGTCCGAACTCCCGCATTCAGGGCATGATGGTCTTAGCGAAACCACGACGTTCCCCATTCCATGTCCAGCGCTTGAACCCTTCCCTGCCGTACAACCCGGAACCCGATCCACTGGAAATCACTGCGTGAGATTATAGAGTAGGTCTATATGCTTAAAAGGACTGTTCAGATATCCAACTTCAACCAATTGCCTCAGATCATTCTCTACCTTGATATCTGGCACCATGTTCCTGTCGTCAATCTCTGCTCTCTCCCTCGTCGCGACGGCCGCTTATGCTGCAATCGGTCCCAACGCCGACATGCATATTGTCAATAAGGACGTCGCGCCCGATGGCTTTACCCGCTCGTCAGTTTATTGTCGTTCACAGAATACTTCGCGTTTGTCTGACGTTTTACCTCGCTTTTGATTTCCAGTGCTGTCCTAGCAGGTGCCACCGCAGATGGCGCCACCTTTCCCGGTCCACTCATCACTGGTAACAAAGTAAGTTATGATATTTTACTTCCTCGGCCGTGTTTCGACTGTTGGCCTTTAGGGAGACCATTTCCTCCTCAATGTCATCGATTCTCTGACCGATACCACCATGTTGAAGAGCACGAGTATCGTAAGCTCGTAGCATGACTAGTGTGATTTTCATCTTTACTCATTGGTTGTGACCAGCACTGGCATGGTTTCTTCCAAGCAGGATCGAGTTGGGCTGATGGCCCTGCTGGTGTTACCCAGTGTCCCATCGCCCCGGGCCATTCGTTCCTCTACGATTTCTCGGTCCCTGACCAGGCCGGAACTTTCTGGTATCACTCTCATCTCTGTAACAATTTATTTCTCATCTCTGCTCGTTTTCGCCACTTACGCCGCTCTATAGCAACACAGTATTGTGACGGTCTCCGCGGTGTCTTCGTTGTATATGACCCGGCGGATCCCCATCGTTCTCTGTAAGAGCGCTAAAGTATTTTTATATGAAGCTGTGCTGACCAGGAAATAGGTATGATATTGACAACGGTTGGTCCTCTTTTCCCCCACTCCTCTGGCACAATTCTCATGCCTTCATACAGAATCTACCGTCCTTACTCTCGCTGATTGGTAAGACCTATGTTCTTGGCCATTTTCATCGACTCTTATGAATTTATTGATCAAGGTATCATACTCCTGCTCCTTCTGCGGGGTTGGTACCGACTCCGGATGCAACTCTGATCAATGGCCTCGGCCGCGCTGCCGACGGTGCGACATCCCCTCTGGCGGTCATCAGTGTTGTCTCGGGCCAGCGATATCGCTTCCGATTGGTTAATATGGCTTGCGATCCAAACTACATATTTTCCATTGATGGACATACCCTGGTGAGTTCCAATATTGCTACAACTCTGACATAGTGATTGAAACCTCCCTAGACAATTATTGAAGTAGATGGCGTGAACGTCACACCTCTTACTGTCGATTCCATCCAGATCTTTGCTGGTCAGCGCTACTCATTCATACTGAATGCGAACCAAGATGTGGGCAACTACTGGGTTCGCGCGAACCCGAATGTTGGTGGCACAGGCTTTGCTGGCGGCATCAACTCTGCCATCCTTCGTTATGAAGGTGCCGATGTCATTGACCCTACCACCACGTCTACGCTTTCAAACCCACTGCTTGAAACCAACTTGCATCCCCTCACTAATCCCGGTGCACCCGGAGCCCATAACGAGGGTGGTGCGGATGTCGAGATCAACCTCGCCACGGCATTCAGCTTCACGGACTTGACATTCACCGTAAATGGCGCCACATTCGTTGGGCCGACTGTCCCAGTACTTCTCCAGATAATCAGCGGAGCCCGCACGGCACAGGAGCTTCTTCCCGCTGGATCCGTATATACTTTGCCTCCTAACAAGGTCATCGAAATATCCATGCCTGGTGGATCCGTCGGCAGCCCAGTCAGTCACCACGGTCACTCTTTTCATTTTAAAGTTATGCTGACCTTTGGTGTAGCATCCCTTCCATTTGCACGGCGTAAGTTTATTCTATCACAGTGGGGTGTTGACTGATCGTTCTCCGTGATTCAGCATACCTTTGACGTTGTCAGGAGTGCCGGAAGCTCTGTTTACAACTATGATGACCCGGTAAACTCGTCGTGTTAATTTATTCCTCCAACGACACTCACACCCGTCGATAGGTCCGTCGTGACGTCGTTTCTATTGGAGGAGCCGACGACAATGTTACCATTCGCTTCACTACCGATAATCCAGGACCATGGATTTTGCATTGGTACATTCTTCCATATCTTTCTTGCCGGAGATATGTTTGCTCACCCAGCTGATCTGACTCCAGCCACATCGATTGGCACTTCGAAATGTAAGACTACGTCACGTTTCTTGAAAGTCATCTCATCTCATCCTCTGCCTGTCGTTAGTGGCCTCGCAGTCGTCTTTGCTGAAGATGCCGACACAGCCGCGACTGAGAGTCATCCTAGTACGTGATTCATTCTATGTCCTTTGATGATAAGAATCTCATTCTGGAACTTGTAGCTGCCTGGGATGAACTGTGCCCAATTTATGATGCTCTTGATCCTAGTGACCACTAGATTCAGCCGCATGGCTTATTTAAGGGAACTATCCTTCGGGATAATGCGATTTCGCTGTTATTTATCACTCAATTAGCTCGTCCCTTGTTTAGAAAGTGGAACAGTCAAGGAATAAATTAATCATTCTCCTCTCTCACGAACGAACCTCTCATAATAAACAGTGTATAGTCTACACAAAATTCAATGCGAGGACGACTCCTTGTCCCCGTCGTTCCTTTGTTTCAGCTGTTATTTGGGCTCAAGGCCTGCGGGTATATTACCACCGAGTGAACATTCACCCTGATTTAATTATTTGACGTTGAATTAAGTCCTTCAACGTTGTCTAAGCCGGACATTGTCCGTTGGGTATGTACGAGTACGTACGGGGGAGGCGGTATTCAACGAATGTCGCAGGTTACAGGCAGAGGAAAAATTGGACAAGGAATCCTATCGCATAAGTGCTGTACGTATGTACTTTTCAAGTAGTTGGTAGCAAAAGGACCGTTCAGTCATGCAAAAAAGGGGATCAGTAACGACTAATTTCCCAGATCCTCAGAGAACTCGACGATCTTGACGGAAGGGCGGCTAGCTGACAGGGTATCAAGGAACTTCTGAACCTCTGGCTGTGACTCCCTGAACAACTCTGCAATCTCCGCAGAAGAGGGCGGCCTTCCACTGGACCTATGACGCGGCACGTCGAGGCGGAATGCCAAAGTTTTCAAGTTGGGCAACCAAGATGGATTGGACGCGGCCTCGCGCCACGCCGGGAGGTCCTCGACCACTTTGGTTGGACCGCGGAACCTCAAGTTCTCGAGGCTGGCGGGGAGATACTGGAGGAGATCGAGGTACAGTGCTTCGGGCTTGGTGGGCTCCCATTTAGGAGCTGGTTGGGCAATGCCTATGGGGGCCAAGACGGGCTTCTCCTTGGGCTCGTCTACTCGCTCCTCCTTGGGCTCGTTTGCTCGCTCGTAGGGGAATTCTGTGCCGTGCCATGGGCTTACTCGGTAGCCTGGGTACGGTAGGCCATTTCCCACTTCGTGGCGCTGGTAATGGCCCGACATATCTGCGTCTTGGTTCTCGTTGTCGTCATCGCCGTCACTATCATCATCGCCCGACATATCTTCGTCATCGTCGCCATTATCGTCATGATCATCATCCCCATTACCCGACATATCTTCGTCCTCGTTGCTATCGCTATAATCCGACATATCTGCATCTTCATCACCATACATCGCAGCTGTCAGGAAAGTTTCAGCTTAGACTTCCGAAAAATGGTACATGTGCTACTTACAATAAGTCTGGACACCACCCCCTCCATCAGTTGGATTTCCGTCGTCGTCTGTGCCCCCTTCCAGACGCCGCTCCTGGGGCACGGGTCCCAGTACAAGTTCTAAAGTAACAAGCGACATGGACCGCTTCAACGCCGCCTTGAACTCCCCCGAGCTGTATGCACAAGGCAAGCCAACGTCGTGGATGATGAGTGTCTGCAGCTGCGTCTCCAGCCCTGGGTTCTTCTCACAGATCGAGTTGAACATCCCCGGGGCGTCGTTTTCAATGATAGCGAGGTAACGAAGGGCCGGCGCCCCACCGGACGGAGAAAATTTGATGCCGCAGCATAACTTCAGCGTGAGCGACTTCAGTGACTGGCATGCTTTGGGGGGGAAGAGCCCGCCTTGGCAATCTTCGTCGAGCAGTCCGGCGACAAACAGGCTCTCCAATGGCCAGGGCGTCTGGAGCCTGTCGATGCGGCTTATTTCGCATCCTTCCATGGCCCCGCAGTGAAACTCGGCGTGCCGCGGTTTTAATCCGTCAAGAGCACGGTAGGTGTGGTTGCTTGGTCCCTCGGTGGTATTGGTATCAATGAAACTAACCATATCTATCGGTGGGTGTTTTTGACCATCTTCTTTGACGATCATGCGGAGTCGCTCAAGAAAAAGCTTGTAGGCTGCTAGTTTTTCTGCATCGGATAGGGTTATTGGGTCCTTGACGTCCCCTGGAAGGTCCTCGCAGGCGCTGAGATCGATGAGGAGCGCATGGGCGAAGCCTTCGGGGTGGTATGGGGAAATGGTGACCGTTTCCGATGTTTCTGGTGCTGAAAGGATTCCGATCGTGGTCGTTGTCATTTTTTTAATAACTTTATCGCTGAGCACTGAGCACTGAACGGTGAAGAAGGATCTCAGGAGATCAGGTTTCTCCCGTCTCGGCGAATGGGGTTATATATGTTTCCTAAAAAAGCAAGTCAAGATCGGTTCCGAAGACTTTGCTGCTATTTGGCTAGCACTTGAAAGCCAAATACTGTACCCCTTCGCAATTGGTCGCGGCCAACCGTTTCTATTTCCTGGAATTCGTTCGGGCCTTTGTTGGCTCTTGCTAGAGACTTGACATGACCGGTTTTCTGCGGCTTTTAGAGGCTTCTGTACGACGTAATTAGGTTTCTCTAGTGCAAATACTCCCGGCTGTTTCTCACTACCTGCCTTTTGATCAGCCATCTCTGCTCAGTGGTCCTTGCGAGAGTTCAATCCAGTGAGTTTTGCAGAACTTCCATTCCTGGCCTAGCAAAACGTGATGCGCCTCTCAGGGAAGACATAACTCCATTTGCAGAAGCAGGATGACATCAAGTACCTCTGGGTTTCCTGTCTACACGAGAAACATGAGTCATGAAAAAATGACAACCACCACGATCGGACTTCTTTCAGCACCAGAAACATCGGCAACGGTTACCACATCCCCTTACCATCCCAAAGGATTCGCTCATGCACTCCTCATCGATCTCAGTGCCTGCGAGGACCTTCCAGGCGGCGTCAGGGATCCCATAACTCTATCCGATGCAGAAAAACACGCCGCATACAAGCTTTTTCTAGAGCGACTGAGGATGATTGTCAAAGAAGATGGCGAGAAACATCCTCCGATAGATATGGTCCGTTTTGACACTACCAACTATACGGAGGGCCCCAGTACGCACACATACCGTGCACTAGACGGTCTGAGACCGCGGCATGCCGAGTTCCTCTGCGGTCAGCTTGAAGGGTGCGAGATGCGATACCTCGACCTGCTCAAGACACCGTGGCCGCTAGAGAGCCTTTTGGTTAGCGGCCTGCTCGAGGACTCGGGGATGTTTGGTGACGGCGGTGTCTTCCCAGCCGCGTGTCGGTCGCTGAAGGCACTGACGTTTAGCTATTGCTGTGATATCCAATATGGTTTTCCTTCCTACATGGAGTCCCTTCGCTATTTGAAGATAGAGGAGAACAATGCATCAGGGATGTTCGTGGACATATGCAAGCTGCATCCGGGAGTGGAAACACGGTTGTCCACCCTTGTGATTTGCGAGGAGCGACCCATGGACTTTACCTCTCGGCCGTTCAAGGATTTGTTGAAGCGCTGCACGTCGCTTACTAGTTTGGAGATATATGTGGGACCCATGTATTCAATCGAGGAAGTAAACAGGGAGTGGGAAGATGGAGCAGTAGATGGACTAGACGAACCAGAAGCTGAGGACAGTGATGAAGATAGTGCAAGCATGGAGGACGAATTCGTGGAGAACGAACCCGTAGAGAACGAACCCGCGGAGAACGACCTCGTGGAGAACGAACCCGACGACGATCGCACAGACCGCGTTTTGGAAGACTCCAGCGAGGAAGGCATCGAGTACCCTCGCATCAGGTTGTCTAGATACCCTAAGCATGACCCTTGGCATGGTAAAGAATTTCCCGAGGAGTATGTCGAGCCCGACTGGTCTAGTCTCGTCCCCGTATACAAAGTGATAGCGCTCTCAGAGTCTGATCCATCTCCCGCCCCGGAGACGATTTGGCACCAGCTGTATCAGAACCTCCCTCCCAACTTGGAACACTTCCGGTTCCGCGGACCGCCCCACATGGTGGGTGAGCTGTCGAAGTGGCTGGAGGCGGCGCGCGATGAACGGTGGCTCCCCAGATTGAAGACGTTCTCGTTTTGCCTTGAATATATGGGCGACGAGCCGTTGATCTCCGATAAAGCGTATTCAGAGGTGGCGGCCTCGGCTTCGACGGAGATAGAGGTGAAGAAGTTCCTCGATGCCCTGGCCGAAAGCCGGCCAACGATCAAGATTGTTGAATAGTTAATTGCTATATCGATCCCATTTCATGCCACGGACCGCTTTCTCTTTGTTGAATACATCCCTGTCGAGCATCTCAACGACCCACCCACCTCGCCTGTTCCTCGCAAAATATATGTTAAGACTATCGCTACAGGTCTAAGTTGTCGAAAAGCGCGCATGGCTATGTTTTCCAATTTTAGATCTACATATCAAGCACAAAATAAACACAGGCGCCAGGAGAAATGACACGAAACTTGCTGAGATCATAAAGTACCCTCATGGTACCCATGATTGATTCGCGGTTCTTGAAAGGCTTCTTCAATGGTTTACTACTGTGCCAGACATTTATTTTCAGCAATAGAACGGCCTTCACACTTCTCTTCGAACCTGCCTTTGAACCTGGTGCGGAGACTTCCGTCGATTTACTGATTCCGATGGTGAAAGTAAGAAAGCCGCGCGGAAATTTCTTCATGAGGAAAGCCGAGATTCAATAATGAAGACGACGAGCCGCGAAAGGGATTTAAAAAACAACGAAGAGACCAGGCCTGCCTTCGAAAGAACAAAGTCCTGTTGAGCTTTTCTGAATGATGAATACTACAGGAAGAACCAGCACATCAAGGCATTAGCTCGAATTATAGCTACTTCGACAAACGCCGCTCAGTAGAAATACTCCAGTGATAGCGAAGACGACAGGTTGTAAACAACTATAAGGTCCGGACGTCGGACGCGTAGTTCGAGAGTTCACAGCTTCCAGATAGGTGCCGAGTTAGACTGGTTCGGCACAAGTTAGAGGTAGAAGAGGCGAAGGCAATAGAGATAAGGCCATGCCCAATCTCTCCACGGAACTGACGAGACAAGCAGATAGTTTGAGCATGCAAGACAGCTGTCTCTCGATGTCGTCGTTTTCACCCCAACACCATGCCCGATCCGCCGACTCTCAGCAAGATAAAGCTGCAGATCATACGAAAATAGCGCCATGAATGGCAAGCATGGGTATCTTGGGCAAACCTCGTGAGTCCTTCGATAGTCGGATACAGGTCTTTACTCTGGTTTGCGACGTAGAGAACAAGACTGATGTGCGATGTCAAAGGAGCAACCTACGGTCGGCATCATTGCATCATCGATGGGGTGGTTGTGAATCGTGATGATCTCGGGCTCCACTGTGGATCTGAAAGCTCGCCGGGTATGGTTGCGTCGTCTTGGTTGTCGAAGAGATATTGTGGGAATGGGAGACGTGTCGCCTTTGTTGGATTGTATCACAGCCAAGGTCGATATAGGCCGCCTCGGCCTTCTTTCTCGCACTGGGCTATGAGCAAAGAATTCTCCATATTGCAGTTCTTGCATGAGAGATGAAGTCGGGTAGGAAGCGACGGGAGTCTTTCAAGTTTTACTTGAAAAAAACTGTTGCTATTCTCGAATGTGGACCTAGACGCACTATTTCAGTAAATGCGACATCCGGACTTCGAAGCAATTGTGTGTTACCATGTGTTGACCAAGAATCACCTCATTCGTCGACAAGTTTGTCAATGCAAGTCAACGCGAAGGTGGAAATTCGGGAAGAAATTGGAAGGATTCTGGGCAGTGAAAGAGGCTGGACTCTGAACGCAATAATGGCATGTGGTTCATTTGAATCATCGGCGCAATTAAACGAGACTGTGTGAGGGTGCGTTGTTTTTCTCTGTTTTCTTCGCCTAGGTCTTGGCAACGCATAACATTTGTTTGAGAAGCGAAACATAGACTTCTGCCGCAGGCACGTCAGAAGTTTTCCGGATCGGGGACGTCGCGTTAATACAGGAACGGGAGAATGTACATCTGAAGACGCACAAACTATGAAGCCTTAATCCCATGGAATAGAACTGAGCTAAGTTGAATCCTCGAGATCACCCCGAGGTCGAGATGGTATCATTGCTTTCGCGGTTATTCTATTGGAACCGCTGGTCGAGGGGACGAGGGCTTGGGATCGCACCGAAACAGACGAAACAAGATGCGCATTCCCGTTTAGAGACGTGGCGTGTCCTTAGGACACGGTCGTCGGGGGGCGAATGGAAAGCGAAGAGATGGAAGAGATGTCAAACACCATCTAAGGTTGCAATTGGCCCGGAACACATCAATTAACCGATGATGGGAGGCACATCGCGGACCCAGGTTGACGATGGGAGACCAGATGCCTTCTGTCAGCCGCACAACGCTGGAGTGATGTGATCGAAAGACATATCCTGCCAAAAAGCGGTACACTGGGCCATGGAGGCGGGAGTTTTCGTGCTGTAAAGGTGAAGGTAATAGAGACCTGCTCGTATAACTTGGCCAAGCTTCTTTCAGTGCATTGTAGATCGCGAGCCCGCTTCTGATTCCATCTTTCCTGAAAGGCGACGAGGGCTAGGGCGGCGCGCCGTCTGCAGTATTTTGCATACACAATCGAACTTCGATCCCACGAGCAGCAGGACAGCGGAAACTCCTCGTTAAAGTTTCACCGACGTGAACTATTGAGATCCAACATTGAACTGCATTTTGATGTGCGCCCATGATAGCTTTATATGCTATCTCCGCACATGAGTCGAGACCTGCATGGGCTCACCTTTGAGGCGCACCACGCCGCAAAAACATAAAATCCAACGACCTCGGTGATTGGCAGATACTCTGGGTTGCTGTATGATGGACAGCCTCAAAGGTTTTGTTGCGCCCTGGCAGGGGCTGCCAATTGTCAAAGTTGAAGAAACGTTGGAACATCCGAGTCGAACGTTTGGCCTTGTTTGCGGTTGTAGACCAAGACGGTGTTCAATCATTGACAACGGAATCTTTTCTTTGTGCCTCCGATCACTTCGACCGCGACGGTCAGTTGCAAGCAATGAGTTTCCAAACTACAGCCGGGAAGCTCAGCTAAAGCTCTTTCTCATGCTGCTTCTACTTTGCACCTGCAATTCGTGAGAAGAAAGGGGTTGTTCTATCTAAATTTAAAATGAAATGATGGTCTGAATCCATTCCTCGAGTACTGTAATATTGCAATGCCACGGTCAGTCAAGCATTACTCCGGGTCAGCGACCAGGGCATCGCTAACCTTGAATTTTTTATGTCCAGAGCTCGAGTACGGAGGTCCTTTCGACATATCAAAGTCTAGACAGAGAGTGAATATTCTGATATGATGCGTCAATTCGCCAGCGAGCGCCATGGAGTATTTGGGATCGGCGATAGTATCTGTTTCTGCACTGCCGCTCCCAAGCCAGATTCCCCGAGCTTGACACGCCCAAATTTGACTGTATCATTCTGTGTGACCCTGGAAACGGATCAGCACTGACTCGATCCTTCGCCGATGAGGTGTAATGGGCAGTTGTTGCCCGAGGTACCTCTTTGGGGATCCATGGCAATGTGAACCTGTCTCGTCCCTTCTTGACATTTACACCGGGTCCGCAACGAATACTTGAAAAGGTACTTAAAGAATACAGATATGCAGCATCATCCAAACCTTGCCTTTCCTTCAGCATGCGCCTCTCTAGATTTTCCTTGGCTTTGTCGTCGAGTTTGCTCTCTGTTACGCTCAGCCAAGCTGCGATCATCTCGCAGGTCTCAGATATTCCCAACAATATCAAGTTTGATTTTATTATCATTGGAGGTAGGCTTCCCATACACTGCTGCCAGTCATGGAACTAACAACACTTGCAGGCGGTAATTCTGGAAACGTTGTCGCGAATCGTTTGAGTGAAAACCCAAAGGTCCAAGTCCTCGTTCTCGAGGCAGGACCATCGTGAGTGCCTTTTTCATTCTGGACCTGCTCAATCCTTACCTCAGTGGTTTTAGACACGAAGGCGTACTCGTCGCCGAGGTTCCTTTCTTTGCCACTGAGCTGGTGCAGCCTTCTCCCTACGAATGGAACTACACTACGACACCCCAACCTGGTCTCGCTGGCAGATCAATTGCTTATCCTCGAGGCCACATTCTGGGCGGTTGCAGCATCACCAGTGAGTCGTTCCATTGCCTTCTGTAGCCAAGCATCTCACATTCGTTGTAGACTGGCTCGTCTACACCCGTGGCTCGAATGAGGACTTCGATCGCTACGCGAAGGTATCCGGCGATCAGGGATGGTCCTGGAAGGGGATCCTTCCCTACTTCAAGAAGAGCGAGAAGTGGTCCTTACCAGCCGACGGTCACAACATCACTGGTCAATTCGATCCTACCATGCATGGCTACAAAGGAGAGGTTGCTGTCAGTCTTCCTGGATACGGAACTCCCATCGATCAACGTGTTCTCCAAGCTACTTCGCAAATGGGTGGTGACTACAAGTTCAACTTGGACTACAATTCTGGAAATCAGCTTGGTATCAGTAAGTCCCTTCAGGTCCATGACTTATAATGAGGAGACTAACCGACTTCCTCGAAGGTTGGGCTCAAACCACTGTCGACGGTGCTGAGCGGGCCAGCTCCGCGTCATCGTACCTGGCGCCGAAATTCCTTGCCCGAAAGAACCTATGGGTGGCCGTTAATGCTCAAGTCTCTCGAGTTGTTCAGTCCGGTGGCGGCGCAGTGCCTGCCTTCCGCACCGTCGAATTCCGCCAACGCGCTGGAGGTAAGCAATTGTCGCTAGCTTTTCTGAGCACTTTCATTGATATATCTCTTATGTAGGACCTCTGAAAACCTTGACGGCAAAACAGGAAGTCATTCTTTCTGCTGGAACCGTTGGAACCCCACACATCCTCTTGAACTCCGGTATCGGTGATGCTAAAACCCTCAAGGCCATTGGCGTCAAGCCACTCGTTGATCTTCCCGATGTCGGACAGAATATGCATGACCACCCGGTCCTTGGAAATCCTTGGCTCGGTATGTCAACCTGTCGCCGCTCTTCTGCCCTTATACTGACCCTTTTTAGTTAATTCCACAAACACATTCGAGACTCTCAGGCGCGACACACAATTGGCTGATGATGCCATAACCCAATGGCAGGTGAACAAGACTGGTCCCTTGGTCAACACCATCTTGGATCATATTGGCTTCGTTCGCTTGAACAAGAAGCTCGTGCCCAAGCCCGATACTGCCGCCGGTCCCACTACACCCCATTACGAGATGATCATCTCGGTACGTCATTCTGGTATGCCGTAACTGTAACGTGTCAAACTGACGATCTGCAGAACGGTATTCCCCCTGCGCCCGCTCCTCCTGCAGGAAACTTCCTCGTCCTTACCACCATTGTCGTCTCCCCCTCATCCCGTGGATCTGTCACGTTAAGGTCCAAGAACCCTTTCGACTCTCCCGTCATCGACCCCGGTTTGCTCAAGACCAATTTCGACAAGCTCGTCATGCGCGAGGCTGTCAAAGGAGTTACAAAATTCGTCTCTGCTCCCGCATGGTCTGGCTACGTTATCGGCCCCGCTGGTGCCTTCGCGGACGCCACCAACGATACGGCACTCGATGCTTACATTGCCAACAACTCCGGTACTCTATTCCACCCCGTCGGCACTGCCAGTTTCTCGGCCAAGGGAGCTAAGACTGGTGTCACTGATCCTGATCTCACCGTCAAGAAAGTTGCTGGTCTCCGTGTTGTTGATGTTTCTGTCCTGGTACGTTCCATTTCACGACTGCACCTCAGCGTAATTGACTTACCGATTCTTTTTAGCCGTATGTTCCCTCCGCACACACTCAAGCCGCGGCGTACGCTATTGGCGAACGTGCTTCGGACCTCATCAAGAAGGCTTACAAGCTCTGATTTCTTATTTTTATTATCTGACTAAAGTGACCTGGAGCCATCCCTATCTATAAACATTATCAACACTCACGCTCTCTTATTCGTGTTCCTTCACCCTAATTCTAACTTATGGGGTTCATTATATAGATTCAACCGTTCATCCTTGCCTTCAGTCTCACTTCATCTATATTATCACATCCTACAGCACATGTAGCTCTTGATTTCCGAATACATACGCTCGTTCAAAATCATTGAAAAGAGGGTTCGTTCACGATGTAGCCATTATAACAAGATGGCAACTCAAGCCAATCACATCCACATTACACAACAACGGCCTCTCTGAACGCATTCAGCTTCTCCCAACCCTTTAGGGATTCTTGTTCTGACATTGACGTAGTCCTTGGAGCTCGAAGTTACTTATCGTACCCTGGTTCCTTAGAGGAAACAAGGAACTATGGGTTGCTGAGAATCAAGGAGATTATGCCCATAGGAGATCCAGTCAGGAGTGATTTGATTCTGGTGGTAACACGACAGTCGGTGACACATTCGATCAAGCAGTAGCCAACTACCCTGCTGTATTTGATGTACCAATGGGGGTGACAGACGCAGCGCCCTTGATTTGGAGTGCCACCAGCGGCGTTTTCCGCCCCAGTGCGTCGTCCGGTGATAGCAGGAAAAGCCATACAACAAGAGGCCGAGTGATCACCTCCGTCGGACCTCCGACGACATATGGAGGGTAAATCGATAGAACTACACTGATAATTAACAAAGCATCACAGAACCAACAGAGCAAACAACGAGGAGCTATTCATCGTCGTCTGCATCTCCAGAGGGAAGATGACATAGTAGTGATTCATCAAGCGCACCTAATGAGCTGACATTAGCATTGCTTGGGTATAGAACAGCTAGAAGAACTCACGCCCAACGCCACCAGAGTATTTTCCTCGATAGGCAGAGATTACTGGGCTAGGAGTTGAGAGGAAAGCCATTGTTGAGGTTGATGACGCCTGAGTGTTGGTTGAAGAAGCCGGAATTGTGGAGTATTGGAGAACTCTCGAAGGTGTTGAAAGCGGAGAAGTTTGATATTTTGAAGTTGATGCTGAGAATGAAGCAGATGGAGAGAATGCGAATGGCTTCTGTGGCTGAGGACTTGTCTAAAAATAAAAAAGCAGGTAATCAATATAGAATCTTAAAATTTGTACGAAATTGAGATAAACGTACATTCGGTGACAGAATTCTAAATGGTCTTGAGGGTGTCGCAGCTTTGAAAACGGGTTTCGTCTTCGCGGGCGAAGAATACGGTGGCAGTGGTGGCCGAGGGTACCTCACGGCATGCACCCCCTCTAGGACATTGAAGCTAAATATTGCCGCAGCTGAAGCCTCTGCGAGTATCGTATAAGTAACGAGAAGACCACTGAGGACCAATTAGCTCACCG
Organism: Hypsizygus marmoreus; assembly: GCA_013433165.1. NCBI lineage: Eukaryota > Fungi > Basidiomycota > Agaricomycetes > Agaricales > Lyophyllaceae > Hypsizygus > Hypsizygus marmoreus. The sequence continues at coordinate 131,230 of CM024089.1, read as the reverse complement.
GCAATACAAAACCACCTGTAAACCCAATCCGACGACCATCTTTCTGGACGACTGGAGCTCGAGACGACGCACACTGCACTTTGTAGTGAAGGAAGCGGCAACAGGTTTGAAAATATGAGGACTAAGAGGAAACAGAACGCGTTTATGCGAATTCGTTGAATCGCCTCTGCTCGATGTGGCTTGAAATAATTAGACACCGTTTGAATTGCGGAGGAGATATAAGACTTCTGCTTCGCGTTCGTGTTCAAAGTTTGTGCCATAGATCCTGATCAGAGCACGCAAGGCCTGGATGTTCCACAAATTTTGACGAAGTTCGACACGGAGGAGAAGAAAGTTGGGATTTCGTTCTGGGTCAGGGCCACAGCCGAATCCCAAAAACCGTGAGACCAAATGTCACATGACCAGATCGCGCTATCCGAATGTGGAAAGTCCTGTGGAGTACATCTTGTCAAAGCAATATGTATAGAAATCAGAACGAGTCTGAAAATCGTTCAAGTTCATATACAGCATCCCAAACTCCCTTGCTTAAATAAACCCCTCTCTCAACAACGACATACATACGTTGTTGCCTGTGTGTGGTCTGCGGGAACAACAGGCTGAAAGGATTGAATGAAAGCAACTCTCACCAATACCTACACACCAACGATGCATAAGCCAACCACTCCCATCTTCGAATCTGGGTCAACGACATCATATCTCGCACCAACTTGGGACATCGATCGTGTAAGTACAGATGACCACGAATGTTGGCCTCATATAGTCATTGTCATTCAAGTAACATAAGAACATTTCCTACACCAACCGTTGACGGCCTATCGCAATGCTCTTACTGTACATATCATTTCCTTCACAGATCGCTTGGAGGCGTCGCATCAAAAATGGGACAGAGGTCATCCCACGAAGCTGAGATAATACTCAGAAAGGGAATACACAACGGATCACGAAAATAACTTACCGGGAGGGTCCATCTTATTGACAGTCGGAGCATCTTCTGCGAAGACGATGGCAAGCCCGCTGCATCCGAAATATCGAGTTAAGGGTGAATCTCTACTAAACAGGAGGAAACGTACATTTCCAGATGCCAGTCGATGTGGCTACAGAGCAACAAAGCAAAAATGTGAGAGTAGAAGGGTTACTATGAAGAGCAGCATACCAGTGAAGGATCCATGGACCAGGATTATCGGTAACGAACCGGAATGTGACATTATCACCCGCAAACCCAGTGGACACTACATCACGTTGGACCTTCAAAAGAAGACGTCAAAACTAGATACATCATAACGAAAGAAGGCGGCGACGCACAGGGTTAGCAAAGTTATACGTGGAGTTTCCGGCGCTCCTGATGACGGAGAAGGTGTGCTACAGGAAGATCATGATCAGGTTTGCCACTCGCATTATGTGAATAGCGGCCTACACCGTGGAGGTGGAATGGGTGCTATGCGAGTCAACAGACGTCAGAAAGACAGAGACAAATAGGTATAAATGCTACACACAGGACTGCCAATAGCGCCACCAGGTACGCTGACCTCAATGACTTTATTGCGTGGAAGTACATAGACACTTCCGGCAGGTAACAGTGAGGTGGCGCTCATCGCACCGCTCATGATTTGGAGGAGAACGGGAACGGTTGGCGGGACGAAAGTTGAGTTGTTCACGAAGAACTTCAGGGTGTTGAAGTCAAAAACGATGTCAAGGTTAAGAACAACGTCAGCGGCGCCAGGCGTCGGCAGACCAGGAGCTCTAGGATTGACGAGAGGGTGAAGACTTGTTTCCAGCATCGGGTTCGAGTTCGGGGTTTGGGCGGTCTTGGGGTCGGCGATAGGAGCTAGGGCATACCGAAGGATGGCTGAATTCAAGCCTCCGTCGAAACCTGTCGAACCAAGGTTTGGATTTGCACGGATCCAGTAGTTGCCGACAGGTTGGTTGGCATTCAGGATAAATGAGTAGCGTTGGGCGACAAATATTTGGATAGAGTCGACGGTGACAGGTTGCACGTTCACTCCATCAACCTCAATTATGGTCTACGGCGACTTCATTTAGAGAAAGAGTATAATGATGGACAAGGGACACATACCATAGTATGGCCATCGATGGAGAACACATAATTGGGATCGCACGAGATTGAAACCAGCCGGAAGCGATATCGCAAGCCTTTCACCACTCGGATGACAGCGAGAGGTGATGCAGGACCACCAACGAAGCGACCAAGGCCGTTGATTAAAGTTGCATCGGCTGTGGGAACAAGGCCAGCAGAAGGTGCGGGTGTGTGATACCTAGATTTAGCACCGCTTCCGTGAGATCTACATTTGTAAACGTCTTTTATAAACTCACCAGTCTGCCAAGGTGATGACAGTGTCGTCTATCATTCTAACCTTAGTACCGCCGCACAACTGAAAATGAAAATGGCCAACCGTTATCGACATCATATCTAAACAAACGTCAGTCATGGTGATAGATTGGTATAAAGTGGGACAATCTCACCTGAACCTGTGCGGGTCAAGGGAATCATAGATAACAAGAGCACCACGAAGACCGTCACAATATTGCGTCGCTTTAGATGTGGGTATCAGTGCTGAACATCATCCTTGAGACTCATAGCCACGTACACAAATGTGAATGGTACCAAAACGTCCCGGCCTGATCAGGAACGTTGAAAGTGTATAAGAAGGAATGTCCGGGAGCGATTGGGCACTGTGTGACACCGACTGGGCCATCCGCCCAGCTGGATCCAGCTTGGAAGAGACCATGCCAGTGCTATAGGATATAAATCGGTGATGCCTACGATGATAGAAGGGGAAGGAAGTACGAACGATACTTGTGGCCCTTAGCATGGAGCTGTCAATGAGAGAATCGATGACATTGAGGTTGAAACGATTTCCCTGATTCAATGTCAGATGAACGTTGACGCATCCCTACGAAAACCTGCATTACCTTAAATCCTTTGATCAGGGGCCCCGGGAAAGCAGCATTCGTAGCTGTGCTGCCGGCTAATACAGCGCTAGAGGATTGGAGGTATAAGTCATGACTGAATAAAATACTGAAACAATAAATTACGATCGGTTGAAACCATCAGGGGCGGCGTTCTTATTCACGATGTGCAAATCAGCATTAGGACCTATGCTCCCAAATGTGCTAGAGAGCAGGGAGAGAAATACAAGAGCTAATAGACGCATAGCGCGGCCGTATGCTGATTCGAGAGCGCGATGCATAGATACAGGGAAGCCGTGGGTCCATTTGAGCCGTTACTGGTTCCTTTATAGGACAGTCAGAACAGGATATGAGGTTGTTCCATTGGGACACAATCGGAGGACCATAAGTCTGTTATCTTGGACTGACGTGAAACGTATTTGATCGTGCGCGCGGCGAGAGCCTGTGTGGGAGATGGGAGCGTCTGTAATCCATAAAAGCGGCGGAGATGCGAGGAGAGAACCGATAGAAAGGATGAGGATGAGGCATTTTTTGCCATTGCATGGTGATCCTGGATGTCGAATGGACTAGATCAACCGGGTGAGTTTTGTCTTCCGCATACCGGAAGACTGCTGAGAACGCCAATTCAACCTTGGCCAGACTAGGTTGAAACTTTTGAGGACCAAGCAGCCATCTAAAATATCTCCAGAAGGATACCATCATGTTATAAGGGCTACCAAACCCCAGTGTGGTTGATGACTCTCACCGCCATTCTCCCACCCATCCATCCTCGACCATATCGCTAAGACGTTGTACTGTTCTCAACTACATTTCGTACTCTCTCTGTCTCACGTCCTGCAGCATAATAAGCGGAACATCTCGAGGGTTCGGACGGGTAAACGTACCTTATAAGCAGGCGGACAGATTGGCCCTAATCGTTGCAGAGAGAGTTCACCGCACAATCGTCGAAAGACCCTAATTCTGGTTGATCGAAGCATAGAAATTGGTTGGGCATGAATAGACGCCTTTTCACATGAAAATACTACACCTCACCTAATTTCTCGGTATTCAAACTAAGAGTCGTTTTGTCCCTGATAGAAAACCAACCCATACCGCAACGACTCTGGCATCGCGCGGATGCAGGCGTGGATATCCGTATTTTGGGCCAGCAAGTTAATTACAGTCCAAGTTTGTTTGATACCGTTGCTGGTCATTTCAGCTGTTTTGAATCCTACTGAGTCTCTGTGGCAAGACCATGAATGAAGGAACACAAACCATCATAGCGGTACGGATTCAACGATGAAAACAATCTCACGGGCTCTATCGAGGCTCCATACAAGGAAAGAGTGGCTAAGAATAGTAAGTTTAATCATATAAATGCGGGGCGACTAATCTGCCTTACGATACAGAAAGAAGTTGCTTCGATTCTGGTAACGTCGAGTCAAAAATGAAAATAGCAAATGAAAATAGCGAATGATACTTCTTCACTCCGAGACTATAGCCCCGGTGTGAGAGCCTTTCAGCTTTCGAGAGTGCGAGCCGGGGAGATGCGTGACGTCGTGGGTTTTTGCTGTGTTCCCTGGCGTCATCGAAGGCTCAAGGGACGAAAGTCATGAGGTCAAAAGCCAAGTCAGAGGTCGACGAAACAGAACGTTAGGATTTGCCCTAACGTTCTCATGTTCTTGATGAATTCCAGCAGCCCGGGCTAGTTTCCTGAAAGAGGCGTCTTCATGACGTTGACATTAATACTACTAAGTGCTAACGTGGACTCTGAGCACTTACCATTTGCTTCAAGTTACGATGCGGAAAATTGAAAGTTCGAGGGTGGCAATATTTGCTGATATTTTGCACGTCCGGCTGCAGATAACCAAGTGTACACACTATGCGATCGCGACGACCATTTACGAACCTGAGTCGTCCAGCAGTCCCGCGACCAAGTATTCACAACTTCTTTTTTCTCATACGTATCACCGTATGACTCTGTGTCGAACTCATGGTTGATTGTTCATGCAGGTAGCCTGCTGTTTGGAAACCTTACAGTGCTTCTAGAGACCCCGCCTTTCTTCGGGCTTTGTCAAGCACATCGTTGATTCCCCTTGATTTCCTCATGACGATCTGCCCTCATTCATGTCAGCCCTTCCCTTGGTAGGTGAGCCGGCGTACTCTGTTCCGACACGTCGTTTATGGTATTCGCACCCACGCTTAAAGACAGGTGATTCCATCGTTAACAAAGCTTTGCCACTATCTGCCCGAGGTGAACTTGGCTTCCGAACGTCGCATCCTCGCATGCGAAACACGTTGTTATCTGTGCTCACATAACTGGCAGTATCAAAGATGGATTATCCTTTCCAAGTTCTCGTTTCACCGCTTCGGCGGAAGCTGATTAGTCCCTCTTCAACCGGAGTCGTTTGTGAAGATTTTATACGGCTCCTAGCTCCTCTAGTATTACATCGATCTATTCTACAATGCGAGTAGAGTACAAATACGAGAGTCACATATTAATGGCTATCTTTGCATACAGGATATCGTCCATAGATTACAACACACCAACCCACGTCGATACAAATACAAACTCCAATCGCCTCGGTCATGAAATGGTATCCAGGTTCATGCCTCCGATTTGTAGTATGTCGGTGAATGTAGTTGTTCGTCAAGGATCATCGTTCCTGTTGCAAGGGTATCTAAAGTAATGTTCGTACTGCTCTGGGACTTCATTGCTGCTGTATAGTGTCGCGTCGTTTCCGTTCCAGGAACCATATTGAAGTGGACGAGGACGATGATAAGTGTAGGAAGAATGCCCTACATGAATGTCGATGAGTCGAAATACAAACAGTGATGAAATGACATACAATCAACGGCATTTCCAGGTTTAGCATAACGGACAGCCCGTTGCTACCAACGTAATGGAGGGCCAGGCTGATGAGCTGTGCTCTCGTGTCAGATGAAGAACGTGTATCGTACAAGTGAGAACAAACCTGACAAGCAGCGTACAGGGCTCCCGATTCAATGATGAGCGCCACCGCTCCTTTATAAGTGTTTTCTGGGCATAAGACCGCATGGCAGTTGGCAATCTTTTTTAGACAATACTGCATGTACCTGCAGAGGGCCCGATAAGATATGTGAAGCTTTCAAAAATGACGGATAGTCATACCAAACTCGACCAGCAATGAGGAGTGTGCAGATGCACGTATTCGCCACAATCAAGACAACAGGGACCGTATGAAAGAAATTATTGATTGTGGGTCGAGCAGCCAAATTGATCGTGAAACCTAAGCAAAATCACTGCTGTGAGACACTTTGAGTGTTGCGAAGACGTTGCACGAACCTGCTGCTATAATAATGGTAACGAAAGGTCCAGCTGCAACGAAGTAGTTGCGACCCCAAATAACCCACACCCTAGAACGATTCGAGAATAATCAGACTTCACGAACGACAGCTTCAGGATCCTAGTCACACCTCCAAAGCAATACGAGGTCACCAGTGACAAACTTGCGACTCAATGATCAGGTCAGGGCGGGATCGATTAATCGAGAAGGTAACTACCTGGAATACAGATAGTATAATGATGGCCTTCCCGACTGGGGGTGACGGGAAGACGCCGACGCTTGCTTCTTGGATTAACAGAGCCAAATGTGCAGCGGCGATGAAGAACATGGCGATAGATGAGCCAAAGAGAACTTTGTGCATGATTGACATCGAATGATAGCTGGTTCTGTATGAACTAGATGATTAGAGGGATCAAATGAATAAGAGGAAGAGGACTTACACGAGAATCCAAACAACCAGAAACACCAAAACCGCGTATACCCCTAACGTATGAGATGGGATTCAGGGTCTGTGATGCACAACGAAAGGGACATCATCAACTCTTACCCTGGAGGAACGACTCAGCCAATACCGAGTAGAATTGCATGACACTGCGCGAGGGAGCCATGGCGCGTAGCCGCAGTGCGACGACCGAGCGGCAACTTGAGGGTATATGTGAAGGAAAGCTTCCAAAAATCGCCCCAATGCAGTGCTTCTTTAATGATAAGCATATGTTTCCGCCATTGATCGATATAGAATTCATCCACTGCAAAGGAGAGCGCATCAGACGATCAGACTATCATAACGCCTAAAAGAGGATGCTCACCGTGGTCCATCATCCATGATCATCATGGATTCCGATCGGAGTGATCATCCGACAGAATCTGTAAGCTGCCACAAGTGAGTGCCTCCCGGCTCTTCGACAGGTTAACTCCTGCGCCGAAGCTACTGAGCTGGAAGGCTGTAGTAGGCTTATGGCTTTCCATGGATTGAACGACGGGCGGAGGGAAGTTAACAGGTCACTATGTAAGAGTCTTAGGGATTAACCCTAGGAGTTTGTGCTCGTGCTCAGGCACCAATAGACGAAACTTGCAAGCCTCCACGCTCATGGGACGAATAGCTCCTGAACCAATGAAATCGCCCAATCAACTTCCCCGGTACCGCTTATGTACCTCACGGATCATCGTCGTCAGGGTTTCCGCCAAATACGATCACCCGACGGTCTCAAACAAGAGGTGAGCGCATTGTGCATCAAAATGCGGCCCTGCATGACGATGATTATCAGGTTATAAGTACCCACGAGCAAAATTCGAATGCCCTCTTTGTGTGATGAGATATCCTCAACATATGGTCAGAAAACCTCCGACAAGAGAGCGATGATAGGATGGGACATCATAGGAATAACGTAGAGTGTACATTGATGTTAACGATCCATATAAACAACAACCTAACAGGCGGCGATCAGTGGTGTGAAATCGATGTGGTAAAGTAAAACAAACCCGATGCGACGCATTTTTTCATTTTTTGAAGTCTTTCATCGCCTGGAAGTCTTTCATTGCCTGGAATTCCTGTCGCGACAGCCTCTCCAACGCCTCGAGCTCCATCTTCTCCAGGTACTTATACAACTCGGCGTCCTCCCCATCCACATCAATGTCGTCGTCTTCATCCTCATCAACGTCGTCGTCCTCATCCTCATCAGCGTCCTCATCCTCATCCTCATCCTCGTCAACGTCGTCGTCCTCATCCTCATCATCGTCGTCGTCGTCGTCCTCATCAACGTCGTCTTCATCGTCTTCTAGACCAGCAAAACTCTGCTTCATTATAACCTTCTCCGTCTCTTCCAACTCCTTCATTGCTTCGATGCTTTCCTCCTCGCTCAGCTCGCTTACGTCTCCAGCAGTACCCTCCTCCCATGGCTTTGTGGGCATGGGTGCATAATCCAAAAACCTCTCTGCAAGGAATGGAATCACCGACTCGTCTCTCATCAGAATACGTTGCAGCGCCTCCACTCCTTCCGCATCCGGCTCGACTTTCCGTAGCTTCGACTCGACGGCAGCGTAGTCCCTGTCCATCGCCTCCACTAATGCCTTCTCACTATGCACCCCTTCGAAGCGCCGCAGCTCATGTGTGATGACGTCGAACATGAAGTACTGTGTTGCATCCTCCACCAACGTGAATATGAATGCCTGCTTCTCGTCAGAAAACAGGACGGGACGCGTCTCCCCCGGTATGCGATGTCGGATGTTAACGAGCATTTCGATTTGTGGAAGCATGAGGTAGTATGGTGAGAGCCAGTAGAACGTCAGGAGGTATGGCCAATTCTCCCAAGCGCAGCTCCACCCCGTTGGAACTATCACAGGGCAAGGCCACACTTCTTTGGCGCGTGCGATGATCTGCTGTGTTTCTTGGTCTTCCTAAAAACATCATCGTTCATGGGTGAGGATTTTTCTCAGAAAGTCGACGCACCAATGCTACGGGTATTCCTTCCTTCTCTAACCGCGAAGATGCTACTGTCAGGTTAAGGTGATCCATCCGTCGGCTTGTAATGTGGATGGGACGCGAGAGACTTGGTGTAAACGGACGCGCATGCCTCATAAACGTCCAGGAGAGATTTCTCGAGGGTATAGGCAGTATTCGTCGAGAAAACGTTTGAAACATTTGCTTTCGGCATCGCAGGGAAAACATGATGATGTCTCAAGGACGCCGGGAGTGAATGTTGAGATTTTGACCTGGCCGTTTTCCAGAGATAGTTTCCTAAGACGTAGAGTATAACCTGAAGACTAGCAGTTAGGTTGAATGGTAGCCTCGACACGGATTCAGAAGTTGGTTGAACGAAAGGAAAATCGGGTCTGGGAAAAACTGTGACGGAGATCATGTGAACAACATGTGATCATTTTAAATATCGCGTCAACGTCGCGTCCTGTTGTGTCCTGTCCTTTCGCGTTGTATGGCCTTACTCGACCTCAATGGTGATTCATAAATAAACTATTGGTGCACAGTAGGTCGGTTTGTTGAGTCCTTGAAACATTGGCCCAAATTCCTTCCAGTGACCTGATCTCTATTCCACGTCATACTTGTTTTACTTTTCCACCCGCTCTCCTTAGAAAAATATTCATGTCTAGTACCATATGGCTTTCTAATTTCCATTTCCTGCATTATCATTAGCAGAGTACAGTAGGTTCACAAGAGAAAGCACATCCTCATACTCATTCAATTGAGGCAACACATCCAAAGTCATTAATCATTAACAACCCCTGACATACTGTGATCCATTTAGGTAAAAAGAGATGGGATTAAAAACGACTTTTGTTATTGTCGGAGAAGTGAAGAGAACTTGGAGATTCAGAAGGTTGAAGTTGATGTGTTGCGCCAATGTTGCGCTCTGTTTGTATCAAAAGGCTTCGGCGTCTAGCGCCACGTGCCCAGGATCCAGGGTGCCATTTGAATTCGATGTTCTGGTATGCTTGGGCCTCCACATCCAATCGGCCTGTTATCCGGAATCGTTCAAATGGCTACAGCTGGATCATCGAGCAATCCATTTCGCTCACCAGCAATAATGCCAAACCCTACAGGAAGATCCTCAGTAGGTCCAGCTTCATCGTCAACGGGCAATTCCGCAGCGGCGGCTTCGGATCCGATAGGTTTAACAGAAGAGCCTCCTCCGGCTTATACTCCTAGTCCAGACGTCTACCAGGGTGAAGAGACCATAGAGTATGGCCCAGCACGACCATTTCAACCGCCACCACGTCCCTCAGTACATCCGCAGCAATGGTCACGCCCAACGGCGGTCATTCAGACGACACCGCCATCTCAGACCAGCCCGTCTGTATGGCGCCAGCTAGCTGACCATTTAACATCACAATTAACTGGCCCACGCTCAAGTGGTACTCCTTCTGCCCATCCAACGGGTAGTTCAAGTTGGTCGGGATACCCAGGCCAGCAGCAGCAGTTGCAACCGAACAACACCGGGTACAGCGCCGCGCCATCAACCTCGCACGCAAGCTTGCAGGTCCCGCCACTACCTCCGCGCCCAGTCTCATCGGCGAGCTCCGCACCTACTTCTCTTGCATCTGACTTTGCGCGCGATTTCTACGCCGCGGGTACGGGTCCAGAACCAGAACCACATCGCTCAGCGCCATCGTCACCTGCGAGCTATGCTCCCCCACATGGACTGCCCCCACCCGCACCTGGTCCTGACGACGGGCGTCCGACACAGACACCTACCCCAGGGCATCCCCTACTGAGAGACGGAAAACTCCTCGTGTACCCAAAAGGGTACGTGTGCGAGAAATGTATGTATATCATCCTTCAGACCCGAACCTATTACGATCCTAATAAATGTACTACTATCGAGGCCACAACATGGGGTTTAAACACGCCGACCCTTCACACCCATGCAGAAAGTGCTGGAACAAATACGCGAAGCCCTTTCAGGGTCCTCTTGCCTATGCCTTCACAAGCGATTCATCCACCTCCTCTACTACCTCCCCGCTCTCCGGATCGACCTTCCAACGCTCACTTCCGAGCTTTCGGCCTCCCCGTCAGACGGTCCCGCACATCCGTCCTCCAGTTCCCCCACCCCCACCTCCACGTCCAGCGCCACCCCCGCAGCCGGCATTCTACGCACTCCCACACCCGCCGCCAAATTTACATCCCATATCGCCCTACACACGGCCGCCCCGTAACGCGATTGTTTATCCTTCGGGTGACCCGCGGATAGGGGGCCAGTTGTGTTGGCGGTGCGATGGGCGGGGAAGTGTTAGCTTACTGATATTTGACTCAATGACTTGCGAGGTTTGTGGGGGTATCGGAAGGGTCTTCAACTAAAGCTGGACTTTGTATTCATGGATTATCTCAATGCTGTATTGGTGTATTAATACTGTGCGTATGTGTTATTTTAAGGAGATTCATAGGCTATGATTGTGGTTCTAAGATACTTTATGCAAAGATTAATCGTGCGTATATGATGTCTATCACAAGCAGTCAAGATATATTCCAGCCCGCATCGTCGAAGAAATCGACATGGCCCAGTGGAATATTCCTTGTGGTCGAGTCTGCTCGTGTTAATCACCGAAACAGATCAGCCGTCCCCCGGAACCCAAACTGAAACAAGGCCTACACCCCTCTCCTCGCCAGTTTCCCATCCACCGAGATCTCGGAAGTCTCGTTATTAATCCGCCGTGCCTCAGCAATGACAGCCCTGCTTCGCACGAACCACTGCAGGAGGGGGAGTGTGAAGCACGAGATGACGGTCCACACGATGAGTATGCCAAAGTTCTCGCCGAGGGTATTGCGTGTGGCGAATACGATACAGCGTACCGCGTGTGAGACGTTGTAGAATGGAACGGCGTAGCCGTAGCGGTATATGGAGGGAAGCACTTCGATAGGGAGGATGCAGACGGATACGTTCACTGTGGGTGGGGACGAATTAGGATAGAAAGAATCATATGGAGAAGGGAGGACGAACCGATTATCCAGAGTATCATGAAGAAGGGGATAAAGCTTGGGGTTAGGACGGTTATGAGGGCTTCGAGTGCGAGTCCGCTAATGTAGTTTGATTAGATAGGTGGAAAAGGATAATCGGATGTATTGTACATACACCGAGAGCATGCCGACCCAGTTCAGCATCCAGAATATCACGAATCCGGCATGGCCGAACCTTTATTCAGATAGAGTTAGACGATCTCATAGAAGATGGTGTTAAATATGACATACTTTCGAGTGAAATCCAGCTGGAAGGCGAGAGTAAGGAGGGAATAGAAGAGCTATGTAAATCGCGCTTAGCCAATTTCAATGACTTGGAGCTGATAATGCTGCTTACCGAAACAACGAAGTATGCAACAAAGGAAGACACAAATCGTGTGATGATCAGGGAGCGAAGCGTGAGATGCCTATTGAGTCCCGCAGCCTCGCGAGCAGAATACCCAATCATCTGTGTGTTGTGAGTGAGCCCTTTCCGTGAGCGGAGGAGCGACGGATACTTACTACTACGAAGAAGGAGAGAATGAGGACGTAAATCAAGCCGACAAACGTGACGGCCGAGGCACTGTGTCCGATTCTGTTAGTTACTGTCCATATGCAAACTTTGGTACGGACGTACACCGGTTGATCGAAGGGACGAAGATTATCAATCGTGTATGAGATTGGGGTAATAACTGTTTGTGGCGACGTGCGGAGCAGTGCTTGTAGATTAGGCGAGTTGATAATCTGGCTAACGGCCTGCGTTGCATAGGATTGTGATATCGCCGCAAGAGAGGTTTGGACCTGGCGAAACGACTGGTGAGTAGTCCGCTCAAAAAGGCGTCTAAGGGTTACTCACCGACGGTCTGATCAGGCTGCGACTAATTGGGGACGGTCAGCCACAGGATCCTAGAGAAAAGTAGGGAGAACAACTCACTAGGCATTCTCGTTCCGCGCTTCACTGGCGTAGACGGTCATCGCATCAGTCCCATTATAAGTCGTATTGGGGTTTACATAAGATGCCTGGAGGCGAGAGGAGGTCCCTTCGTGAACTGAAAATAGGGGTAAACTCGCTGGGAAAAGAATATTCATGGGGAAACGCACTAGCCACTGCAACCCAAGTCTTTTGCTCCACTACATCATTAGCCACCTGTGCGAGACCTCCTTGGAATTGACTCGCGGAAACGGCGGTCCACGTCACTTTCGAGAATCTCGATGATGTCGTTAAGCTCTGTACAACGGATTGCCCAACGGAACCGCCATCAAAGTCCTGCAAGAAGTTAATTTAATGGTCGGAGAAACGCGCAGCGAATACTTACGATGACCCAGCCTTGTATATTCCGTACAGGGCTTTTCCACAAAGCGCCCCAGTATATCGAAAACACGGTGAAGATGGCGATGACGATGAAGAAACATCCGCCTATCAATTTTTTGAGGTATATGGCCCGAGAAACTGCGTTGCTTTTGTCAGAAAAGTTCCTGCTGAATAGGACTTCCGTTTCGACGGATTGAGGTGGCGGAACGTCGTTCACTGTATGTTCTGACGTCGACGACATGAAGAAATGAAGATTGAAGATGAGACAGGAGGTCGCGACTATATATCGCTGAAAAGTGGGTTCATCGGTGTACAGTGGATCATTGCCGTCCACTTTTTATTCGCGTGAGCGAGATATTATTTCTATGTTGAAATCTGAGACTGTCCAAAAATGGTCGGGCGAACGATGACGACAAACGGCGTACTGCACGTGAGGGTTGGCCAATCATCGAGCGATACCGACGTCCGTCATCCGGAAGTGCGGAACGTTGCTGAATAACAGGATATGTCGGGGTCCGGGGTCGGGGGTACGCGTGGTATGCGTCAGTTGACCGGCTCCGGTCTTTTGAGTCGACGACGGGTTTGTAAGGACTTTTGTCATTCAAGTCAGTGTCAGCCACTCAAAGTTTGCAACATCTTTGCTCATGAAGAGGAACGCCGTGATCTCCTACTGAATTGGAATGGTAAGCGGGCGGAGCGAGTTCGAGCCGTAGACGTATACGTGCGGAAGGATATATGGTTAATGCGGAAGAAAACGTCCTCCTCCAAAGTGTCCGAAGCCAATTGCAACACCCCGCTCATCTACTAGTATCAAATGCATCAACCACAAAAATGCCACTTGCATCCAACGCCGGACTCTGTAAATCAACCTCCTTCAAGAACCGCGGGGCCACGTTGAATCCAATAGGATTTTCCAACGAGAACTCCAGCTTCACTGATTTGAGGTGCTGGAATACAAAGCCAGTGAGGGTGGAGTCGATTTCTTTCCACCCGTCGAAGATTGCCGTATTCATGGAGCGGTCCATGTACGGAGCCGGTAGATATAACGAGTAGACGATATAGATCTCCCGGAGTGAGTTAGGAGTTGTGAACGTGGAAAGGAGGGTGTTCAGGAAGGGTAGGGGATCATCTTGTCGTTGGATGACGTCTATCTTTATGTCGAGCGTCCGAAGGTGTGGATTGTAGCTCATATCGAAGCACTCGGATGATGGAAGGGCTTGATAGGCTTGAAGGTCAACTGAGTAAAAAAGTGAGAAATGTAAAATCGCGAATTGAGTGGAACAACTGACTGTCACTCATCAGAATCAATTCCAGTGATTCCACTGAGGAAGCTGAACGCAGGAGGCGCGAGAAATCTGCGAAGTTTCCCGAGATTGACAAGCTCAGCTTGCGAATGCTTGTCACGTCAATGGTTGACTCCGGATGAAGGAGGCAGCTTATGACGCCAGTCGAAGTTCGCGGCCCGACGGTCAAAACATCGAGGGGAGAATGCTGTCTGATACTCTTAGAAACGGGATGGGCGTCCAAAGGATCTTCGAGAAGGAGCAGATGTTCAATATGAAGATCTCGCAGAGTTCTACAACACTGAAGGATGGATAAGAGATCCACAGGGCGATCGAATGCGATCCTGGCGAGCTTCAGTTGAAGCAAGGAAGGTGACGCCAAGACACTTTCGATCGCGTCTTTCAGGCTCCAAGGCAACCCTCTCCACATGATGTGCGCAGATGGTCGATGGAGCTGGAATTGCTGGACGTTGTGAAGCTTCCTCAATAAGAGCGGTAGCGTCTTCTCCTCGATGATCCACTCTCTTCCCAGCATCCCCTCGCAAACTACCAAGTCACGGATGTAATCGGCGATATCCGGGGACGACTGAATGATTCGGTAGAGGCGTTGAACATCGGATGTCTTCCCATGGTCGAAATACGCCCTAGGTTGGACTTTTGGGGGTTGTAGGGATACCCTGTAGAAGAGGTGGGCGCGACATGACGGAAGCCAAGCTCGACAGACTACGGAGCAGAGTCTGAGTATCGTGGTGTCGTCGTGGAAATGGTCAATGACATTGTCGATAAGTTCCTGCGGGAATGTTGCGAAAGGCATAATGAGCCCTTTCACAGATCAGATGGTGAAGGAGACGTTGGTGCGATACGTCAGGCAATGAGAGTAGTTATGAACACCCAGGGTGCTTCGATGAATCCTAACATAGATAAACCGGACCAGGGTAACCCCTCTAGGACGGAATCGAAGGATATCGCTCATTGGTTAGCTGGGGATTGGGGAGATGCGGAGACACGTATGGATCCCCATAACTCTACAGTAATTGGGCAGCTCGATCACCTGATCTCGCACGAATCAACGTACAGAATGCCCTTCCCATCCAATCCACGTAGGTACGCCAATATGTCATCGATGATGGTAGGAACGATGGTATCTTCGATAGGATTGTCGAGCAAGAAGTCGATCCGAACCCTCTTGAGGCTTGTGAATTGGTCTGATGTGAGCAGGGTGTCGAACCTCTGCCACCCGCTCATGAAGTTCTGATACTGGGCCAAATACAGGGTTGGCGGCGGCACATCAACCGTAACAGTGAGATTAAGTTCCTCCAGAGAGCTGACGGGCGACATGGACGCGAGAACAGCATGGAGCCATGGTAGGGGATGCCTGCGTCCAATGAGAGCGGCAACATCGATAGCGAGGAATGCAAGGGAGCGTGTCAATGACAAGTCAAGTGCGGGACCTTCAACAGCTGAGAAACGTATCAGACGAGTGTCGAGCCCGAAAACGTGCAGACTTACCATCTGGCGCAAGCTGGACTTCGAGGCGCTGCAGAGACACTGCGTAAGGCAGCAAGCTAGCGAGTCCTACGTAATGCTTGCGATTCAGCTTGATGCTGAGCTGCCTTAGCATGGCGACTTCAACCGGAGATCGCGACTTGAGAAAGGACGAGGCAAGGCTTCCATTGTCAATGAAGAGAGTCTCAACCCCTTCGCCACTCCTTGTTGGAACCTCAGCGATATCGAGCTCCTCATTGGAAGATGAGCTGAAACTAAGGGCCATCAGGTTGAGAGATTTGACTGCCGTACAAGAATGGAGCATCCGGAGGATGTCATTCGGATGGTGGAAGCGTAAACCTCGTAGGGTGCATTCTTGCAGCGAGGGCAAGGAATTAAGAGCAGATAGGAGATCATTGGACACAGTACCATCTGTGGAAGTATCCTGTGTCGTGGAAATGATGGAAATGGAGAGCAGAGAGGTCAAATTCCGCAAAAGCAGAGGAAGAGATGGGTGGTTCATGATACTGTCGGGTATCCCATCATAGATAACGATATAGGTCACATAAGTTGCGACGTTTGGTGACGCTAAGATTACTTCGTACAGACGATGGCAAAGCCTTGCCAACGACGGACCCTGTCGTCGAACGTGGGTATTGACGCCAAGGGTGACGTGTCGGAAGAGATGAAGCCTGCTTGCCCCTACCCACGCGAACGAAACGAGCGAGCATGACCTAAGTGAAAGGATATCGTCATGGAGAAAGTCAATGATATTGTCGATAAGTTCAGGGGGCAGTTTGGGCATCAGCATGTGCAGACGAGATAATCGCGCGTGCCGTAGCGAAAGCTCATAAACAACCTGAAAGAGGTTGAAAGAGTTAACTCCATGAAAAGACAAAGGATGGGAACATACGAAGAGATAAGGCCCAGGAACGGAAGCTATGAGCGGCTATGCTCACTAGGGACTGAGTAATCGATGAAGATCAGTCAGAAGTTCAAGTCCAAAATTGGTCCAAAGTTGCGGCTTTCCCGTGGGCCTGATATCCAATTCAAAGAGTCATGGATGACACGCTGAAAGTTGGCGGAGGTCGAGATTGTTGTTTCTTGTTGTTTTTGCAGCTATTCGGGTGATGCCGACGTACAATCGGAGACCCAGACTTCAACGTTTCGATCAACGTCCTTGGGTTGATATGACCGTGATGTTGATGCTCTCTACCATTGCAATCGAACCAATGTTTCTAATCTGGTGCCGGTGAAATCTATCAAGCGTCGTCGGATCCTGACCGGGAAAAAGAATATCAAAGTAGGCCCCGCCGCGCTCGGCCAGATGAATATGCTGTACTACTTGGTTGTTCCGGACAAAACAGTACAGTGGCATGCTTAGATTTGTCCTCAATCATCACATCCCCATATCCCCAGCAATGTTACGCAGCCTGGACCGATGCATCGTATACAGGGCAAGAACAATGACTGACTTTTCCTGTCGTTTGTAGATATCGACAAACCTCCCCGCGTGGAAAAAGGTCCACAGTCTGATTCTGTGCCTGGATCGCAGTATCACCACAATAACTCACTACTTGCATCGCACGGTGTCGGGAAGATGATGACATTGGACTTTTCATGCGTAATCGGCAGCACGATCAAGCAAATGTCGGCCATGCAGCATAAACCTCTCAAGTCCAGAATACCAGTGATACTTTATGATCCATGCCTAACGTGCTTGTGTTTCGAGATGAGACTGATTCATGCTTTGTGTAACCGGGCATGTAACCCCTCAAAACGCACACAAAAAGGTGAAGCTCTCCCCGCCTTCCACCCGCCTTTAACAAGATGGGGCTTATTCGATCCTGATGTAGATACTCGCAATGTCAATGCTGCCGGTCTTTGAAATCGAGGCCATAACCGCCAAGAGGACGCCGACCGAGACTCCATTCGCACCCAATGGCATTCATCGCGGAACGAACCAACTTTCCACATGTGTCGTCAAACAGCTATTTTTCAACGCGTTATCCCAATGTTCTCTCGGCAAGTTGGCGTAATCCTTCGGGCCCAAAATATAAAGAAGGCTTTTTTTCATGGCAAAGAACTGCACACCCGCCTTTGGGTTTTCATCTTCGCCTCTGAAGTTATGCAACTCGAGTGCCTGGTCCTTTTGCTTTCATGTGTTTCTGGGGCTCTTGCTGCCATTGGGCCCGTAGCTGACCTACACATCGTCAATAAACAGATAGCGCCTGATGGCTTCACACGATCGTAAGTCATGGACTACACCATAAGGATGCAGCTAACCTAGTGTATACTTTTCAGGGCCGTTTTGGCAGGAAGCACTGCAGAACACGCCCAATTTCCAGGACCTCTCATCCAAGGCTCCAAAGTATGTCTTTCTTTACATGACTTCGGACCAGCACGCTCAAGTTAAGCAGGGAAGCCGATTTCTTCTCAATGTGATCAATTCTTTAACCGACAACACGATGTTAAAGAGCACGAGTATCGTATGTTGAGCATTATGGTTTGAGTCTGTCATCACTAACTTCACTATGTACCGTAGCACTGGCATGGGATTTTTCAGGAGGGATCAAGCTGGGCAGATGGTCCTGTCGGGGTCACTCAGTGCCCAATCGCTCCCTCCCACTCTTTCCTTTATGATTTTCAAGCTCCGAAGCAAGCAGGAACGTTCTGGTATCACTCCCATCTGTGTAAGACCACAACCGTTCCCCTATATCTTTCATATCATGACTCATCTGGTGTCATTCGTCTAGCTACACAGTACTGTGATGGTTTGAGGGGGGCGTTCGTCGTATACGATCCAATGGATCCCCACAGGTTCAGGTGAGCAACCGTTCTCAGCGGTGCGAAAACTAGTCAATTCCGGGCTGACAACATTCAGATATGATATAGATAATGGTACGTGTCCACTAGCCGTTGGATAAAGAAAACTTTTCAAAGGCTTGCACATTAGAATCTACTGTAATCACTCTCGCAGACTGGTGCGTCTTGACTGGGAGCACATTGACAGTTACATTTCTAACCTACTTTCATGGCAGGTATCACACCCCGGCACCCTCAGCTGGCCTTATACCATCGCCTGATGCCACTCTGATCAACGGTAAAGGCCGCTTTCCCGGTGGCCCGAAATCGCCTCTAGCAGTAATCCAGGTCGTTCATGGGAAGCGATATAGATTCCGGTTGGTCTCCATTTCATGTGACCCCAACTTCACGTTTTCAATTGACGGTCATAATATGGTAATGACGACTCTTACCGCTCTGAAAGACGTGCCGTTGATTTTCAATAGACGATCATCGAGGCCGACGGTATCAGTGTTCAACCTGTGACAGTCGACTCCATCCAGATCTTCGCTGGTCAACGTTATTCCTTCGTTCTCAATGCCAACCGACCAATCAACAACTACTGGATCCGTTCTCTACCAAATAGCCCCCCCGTGGGCTTTTCGGGTGGGGTAAACTCGGCCATCCTTCGATATCTCCTTGCACCAGCTATAGAGCCTAACACAACCCAGGCTCCGAATCCTAATCTTCTCTTAGAGACCGATTTACACCCCCTCACGAATCCTGGTGCACCCGGTCTACCTTTCCCGGGTGGCGTGGATAAACCATTCAACTTAAACATTACTTTCAGCGGGGCTAAATTTGCCATCAACGGCGCGACGTTCGTTCCACCGACAGCTCCTGTTTTACTCCAAATCTTGAGTGGTGCACGTACCGCTCAGGATCTTCTACCACCTGGCAGTGTCTTTGTCTTGCCGCCCAGTCAGGTCGTAGAGATATCTATCCCTGGTGGTTCAGCTGGAAGTCCGGTATGTCTTCTTTCTGTCCACAACCTGCACGTGATCGGCTTGAAATCTGATTCGATCCTTGAATATTTAGCACCCATTCCATCTTCACGGGGTAATCATGCATCCATCGTATATGTTTGTTCTACTTACCAACTTAACAGCATGCATTTGATGTCGTGAGGAGTGCCGGAAGCTCAGTCTACAATTATGCCAATCCAGTGAGGCCATTTCATCCTTTGAATTGTATCCAACAGCTCACCACTCACGATTAGGTTCGCCGCGACGTCGTCTCAACGGGGTTTGCAGGCGACAATGTCACGATCCGTTTCAAGACGGATAATCCAGGCCCTTGGATTCTCCACTGGTTCGTCGTATTTTCCATTCGGCCTCCTTCAATCTTTTGACTTAAAATTAGCCACATTGATTGGCATCTTGAAATGTATGTCGCGTCCAGTACGGATTACAATGTAAACCTCACTGACTATGAAACCAGTGGTCTCGCTATTGTCTTCGCAGAAGATGTCGCCACAGTCGCTACCCAAAACCCTCCAGGTAGGTTATCTCTGTGGGTGCCATAAAGAAACATGCTAACATCCTCTCGTGTAGATGCTTGGGACAAGCTCTGTCCCATATTTAATGCTTTGCCTCCCGAGCACCCCGGCCCCGTTGGTATCTAGGTGAATTGTTTTTCATGATATCTTAGCTGGTTCTTTCCTGTGGGTTTAGTATTCCTTCAGTCTTGTGTAAAATCAATTAATATTCAAGAAACCAACCCAATCCTAGAAGCGCGGTCGAGCTATTCCCGAGGGTTGTACACGCTGCTCAGAAAGGCTGTTCACGCTCTTCTGAGCCTGTGCCGCTCGTCATTCATCTCGCCCCTGCATTGCTTTTTCAATCGTCTTGTTTTTCGAATATTTTGCCGCACTTTGTCTTACCTTATTAATAAACTACTTCTTATGTTCGCATTCTACTCATACTCTAGCTCCTCCTTTCTTGATCGGCTCCTCGTCGCCCACCGCCTTAATGTAGCGTTACAATGTGTAATCCGCCCTCATTTTCCATCACCACCCCGCAGCATCCCAGGTAGCACACGTCCTTCCGACTGCCGAGGATTTTTGCATATACAAAACCTACACGGAAGCCCCCAAGTCTACCTAGTTCCCATTGAGCAATATCGTATGTGCCTTGGACCTTTGGGTGATCATCACTCGCTGAAACTCGGGCTAAACGGCCTCCACTGCCTTTCCAAGAGTCACGTTTGCCATCAGGGACAAGTCAAAACCAAGGGACAACAGCCGTTGCCTTTACGCAAAGTTTCCGCATGGGCCCGACAATGTTCACGAATGTGAACCACCGTTTAGCATACTGGCACACGCCGCAATCCATTCGTGAATTGCATGGACAACAGATTGTCAGTGGGCGAAGAAACTTAGAAAGTGCCCCAGGCGGTGGGGCGCATCAAAACGTTCAAATGCGGGCCGGCTGCCGCCGAGTCCCAACCGTTCCATCATCAAGGTTGCTTCGCCACCACTTCGTCGTTCTCTTCTCATCGTTTTCTCTCTTCATTTTCGCTGCGTTGCGTGATCCACAAGCTCTATACAGTATATTTCTTCTGTTGTTTTACAGTATCTTATATGCCTGTGCCAAACTGATTGTCGTGTTTATTCGAAAGATCGCGTTCAACAATCAACGAGGCTTGGGCCGCTACTCTACCACTAAGATATGAGATAGCCTAGATAAGCGGAGGAACACAAAATGGGAGCGTAAGGACATGTACAGGGAGCCGGGTGGCAAGTTACCTGTGTGGTACGCCATCTTTATCTTTCAAGTTTAACGTGCCTCCACATGTTTACGGTCACCGTGACAGTATATGGGCGACTCCTTGGCTTCTTTTTTCGACGTGTTCTCAGCAAATTTATGGAATGTGAACTGCCTTTCGGTGCTGCGTGATGTATAGGGCAAGAGCATTCTCAGCTTCTCTGGCTGTTTGTGAACATCGCGGTCGAGCCGCATCACGAAACTGTCAAGGACCACGGCCTGCTCATACGATTTTGTTCCGATATCCTCATATGCACATTGATCACTCTGGCCGTTGGCTGTGCTGACATTGTGCGCTATGTTCCGCCCGCCTTTGACGCCTCAGGTCGCTGTAAGGCACGGACTGCGTAGAAATCATAGGAACGGGGCCTGCCGACTCTTCACAACATGCACCACTAGCGACATTTCGAGAACTGCTGGAGAATGAGCAACATGGAGGTTGGGCCCCTGGTACTTTTTGATATTGATGGACGATATCCCAGTAACCTGTCCGCAGTATCACACATTCATACTCTTCTTCAGATCGAGATGGACATTTTTATCCAAAAAGACATTCCCATTAAGAACACGTTCAGCTTGCAGTTGAAACAAAACGAATATCTACTCCGATGACTCTTCTCATGCGGGTGTGCTCGTGGATACGGCGGTTTCGCTCTCGATGGTCCCTGGAGTCTGCCTGCAGCAGGAAGTAGGTCAGCAATACTACAAATTTGTCTACCCACTCACGTCCAAACGACAGTGGTTGTCCTGTCCACCAAATAGGGAGACTCGTCAATAATTGTATGATAAACGCGTTCGATGGTCAAGGTAGGTGCATCTCTCCTAGCAGGACTCTAAACGACTAAGTTGAACACCAGCCGGTCACGAATATGAGACCTACCGCCATTGCTATTACTATCGCTCCAACGAAGAAGACAGTGCGAGCGAGCTTTGACATCATACTGGGTTTTGGGAAGGGAACCTGCATAACATCGAGACAAGACACGCTTATGTATGCTTTGCCTGGACAACCTTAGATCTGACTGTACGTCTGTCACGGCATTGCGGCGACCACTTACGATCTGCACATCTTGCCCGACGTCGGGATAGATTATGGCATTGGATCCATAATTTGAGCATGACTGAGCAACCGTCTGGCGCAAACGCCTCAAGTCCGGAAGACCTGTGGCGCTTCATTCTGACTGAATTCATTCGTGTCTCGAGACATACGTCGGGTATCTGGGCATGTCACCCCTCAATACGTACTACAAAACGGTAAAGCTCTTCTCATCTTCTACCTGCCTCAGGCATAATGAAGCTTATTGTATCTTGATACAGGTACATCCAGTGATCATGCCTTCCCCATCCGTAATCGAGGCTTCGACCGACCAGACAACCGAGGCCCTCACCTCCCATTCATCACGGAACCAACTACAAATCACCATGTTCAGTCAATGTAAGCACTGTATTGACGTGTCAGCCAGGCAAAGGCATGTCATCTCCAGGTCCAAGGTATAAGTATGGCGCTGGTTTTCATCTCATTTCGCTACATGCCCGCCAATTGCTTTTATCTGTAGGTATGAATTTCGGGCGCGTGATCCTTCCCTTTGCCTACCTTGCTGTCGCATTCGGTGCTATTGGGCCAGCAGCCAACCTACACATAGTGAACAAACAGATCGCCCCCGATGGCTTTACACGATCGTACGCCATTATCTCACCATGAAATAGTGGCTTCTTCTAACTTTTTCTTTAGGGCGGTTTTGGCGGGCAGCACCGCAGGTAATGCGGCCTTTCCAGGACCTCTCATTGCGGGCTTCAAAGTACGTTATCTCCTGGTTCGTATCAGACTTTCCTTTTCAATGAGAGCAGGGCAGCCGATTTCTTCTCAATGTTATCGATTCATTGACCGATAACACAATGTTAAAGAGCACGAGCATTGTAAGTCGAACACTATTGCTTGATGCTGTCTTCGTAACTTCATCGCTATGTCGCTTCTCTATGTAGCATTGGCACGGGTTTTTTCAAGAGGGATCCAGCTGGGCAGATGGCCCCGTTGGCGTCACTCAATGCCCGATTGCTCCTTCCCACTCTTTCCTGTATGACTTTCGTGTCCCGAAACAAGCCGGAACGTTCTGGTATCACTCGCATCTGTGTATGAAAGCGATCATTGGCTATGTCGTACTATAGCGTGACTTACACCGCCGATTGCTTCCAGCTACTCAATACTGTGACGGGTTGAGAGGGGCGTTTGTCGTATATGATCTGTTAGATCCCCATAGGCTTAGGTGAGGCGGCTCGCCCGTGAAGTCCGAGTGACTACTCACTTACGTTGTGCAGATATGAAATCGATGATGGTAAGCTTCCATCAGCTCCTTCATCAAAGATGTCTTCCTACGAACCGTTTTATCAGATTCCACCGTCATTACTCTCGCAGACTGGTACGTCGTGAACCGAACCACGTTCGTTATAATAATTCATTGTAATCTATTTTCGTTCCAGGTATCACACCCCAGCACCCTCAGCAGGTCTGATCCCAACCTCTGATGCAACGCTGATCAATGGTAAAGGCCGCTATGCTGGTGGCCCGAAATCGCCCCTGGCAGTAATTCAGGTTATTCGTGGGTTGCGATATAGATTCCGCTTGGTCTCGATTTCATGTGATCCCAATTATACTTTTTCAATTGACGGCCATACGATGGTAAGGTCAACTTTTCGCTTTTTGAGACTCATCGTACTGATGTTTCACAGACAATTATCGAGGCCGATGGTATCAATGTCAAGCCTGTAACAGTTGACTCCATCCAGATCTTTGCTGGACAACGCTATTCCTTTGTTCTCAATGCCAATCAACCAATCAAGAACTACTGGATTCGTGCTTTACCGAACATTGGCCCTCCAAATTTTACGGGCGGCGTAAACTCTGCCATTCTTCGATATCTCCTTGCGCCACCTATCGAACCTAACACAGCCCAAACTCCAAATTCCAACCCTCTTGTAGAGACGAATCTACACCCTCTGACTAATCCTGGTGCACCCGGTTTACCTCATCCAGGTGGCGCGGATGTACCACTTAACTTGGCCATCACATTTGATGTCACAACTTTGAAATTCGCGATCAATGGTGCAACGTTCATTCCACCGACGGCTCCCGTTTTACTCCAAATACTGAGCGGTGCACACACCGCTCAGGACCTCTTGCCACCTGGTAGTGTCTATGTCTTACCGCCGAACAAGGTCGTAGAACTCTCTATCCCTGGTGGTTCAGCTGGAAGTCCGGTATGCCCATTTCTGCTCGACGTTGGACGATCAACGTGAAATCTGATGTTATTTTCGCATGTTTTCAGCACCCATTCCACCTTCATGGTGTACGTTTACCATACCATGCATTTTCGCATCACTTACCCTCCTTGACAGCATGCATTCGATGTCGTGCGGAGCGCTGGAAGCTCAGTCTATAATTATGCCAATCCAGTGCGGTCATCCCATTCTTTGAATCGTATCCAAGGCCTCACAAATCTTCACGTGTAGGTTCGCCGCGATGTCGTCTCAACGGGGTTTGCGGGCGACAATGTCACGATCCGTTTCAAGACAGATAATCCAGGTCCTTGGATTCTCCACTGGTTTGTCATATTCATTTTTTCGATTCATCTTCTCATTCCTGATTCAAAATCAGTCACATCGACTGGCATCTTGAAATGTAAGTCGCGTCTAGTGCAGGTTACCGTGTCAATATCACTGACTTTCCACACTAGTGGGCTCGCTGTTGTCTTCGCAGAAGATGTCGGAAAAGTTGCTACTCAAAACCCTCCAGGTAAAGTATTTCTGCAAAGTCCTCTGGGGAAGCGTACTAACAAGGCATGCGTGTAGATGCCTGGGACAAGCTCTGTCCTATATACAACGCTTTACCTCCCGAGCATCCCGTCACTGTTAGTACTTAATGATAATCAATGGCTGTCCCGAAGGACTAGAAGAGAATAACCCGCCCATTGTTCCATGGCGACACCATGACGCGCCTCAATTAACTCCTACTTGCCTATGGCTTTACTATCCATTCAATCTCATGTAATTAGTCGGACTTGGACTGACTCAATTGTAACCAAACTAACTTGGATGCTCTCCCTTCGGTGGCAATATACCTGCAAGTCTTGAGCGCAAATTATCGGTATAGTAACAAAAGTGAACGATGAAGATGAGGAAGTCCTCATCGCAGTGAAGTTTAACTAGAAAACGCTGCTTGTCATAGGAATTTTGCTCACCAGATCTTCGGCGAGAGAGGTTGATAATGAGTCTATTCATCGACGAGTGACTTTCTAAAGAGATAACCTAATTGACCAGTAAAGTAGCGCAATTCTAGCAGAGTGTCTCTAGATGAATTCATGCTGGGTGGATCTAGTGGTCACTAGGATCAAGAGTATCATAAATGGGGCACAGTTCGTCCCAGGCCGCTAGTATCGCAAAATGAGATTCTCACTATCAATAGACATGGAATGCACCACGTACCGGGATGACTCTCAGGCGCAACTGTGTCAGAATCTTCCGCGAAGATGACTGCGAGTCCACTAACGGTAGGCAGAGCATGTAAGAAGAGAGAACTTCGAGAAGCATGACGTAGTCTTACATCTCCAAGTGCCAATCGATATGGCTGGAGTCAGATCAGCTAGGCTTAGCGAACATGCACCTGGCGGGAGGGATGGCGAAAACTCACCAATGCAAGATCCATGGTCCTGGGTTGTCAGTAGTGAAGCGAATGGTAACATTGTCACCGGCTCCTCCAAGAGATACGACGTCCCGGCGGACCTATGAACAAGTGTAGGCTTCGTCGGAAAGATAAATCAACACAACGAATTTACTGGGTTATCGTAGTTGTAAACAGAGCTTCCGGCACTCCTGACAACATCAAAGGTATGCTGATTCACGAGAACAATCAGTAAACATTCCATTACGATAGAGTCAACTTACGCCGTGCAAATGGAAGGGATGCTACATGAAAGATGAGCATAACCTTGAATGAAAGAGTGATCATCGCGACTGACTGGGCTGCCGATAGATCCGCCGGGAATAGATATTTCGATGATCTTGTTGGAAGGCAAAGTGTATACGCTTCCAGCAGGAAGAAGCTCCTGAGCTGTGCGGGCACCGCTGATGATCTGCAGAAGTACTGGGACGGTCGGTGGGACAAACGTTGCGCCGTTCACGGTAAAAGTTAAGTCCGTGAGGCTGAATGCAATGGCGAGATTAATTGTGACATCGGCACCACCCTGGGTAGGGGCTCCGGGTGCACCAGGATCAGTGAGGGGGTGCAAGTTAGTTTCAAGCAGGTGGTTTGAGAGCGTGGACTCAGTGGTAGGGTCAACGGCATCAACACCTTCATAACGAAGGATGGCGGAGTTGATACCGCCCGCAAAGCCTGTCCCACCAACGTTCGGTTCGGCGCGGACCCAGTAGTTGCCCTCGGTCTGATTTGCTTTCAACACGAATGAGTAGCGCTGACCTGCAAAGATCTGGATGGAATCGACATTAAGAGGTGTGACGTTCACGCCATCGACTTCGATGATTGTCTAGTGAGGTTTCAATCACTGTGTTAGACTTAGACTTATAGACATAGTGGATCTCACCATGGTATGTCCATCAATGGAAAATATGTAGTTTGGATCGCATGACATAGAAACCAAACGGAAGCGGTAACGCTTGCCCGAGACAACACTGATCACCGCCAGAGGGGACGTCGCGCCATGGACGGCACGGCCGAGGCCATTGATCAGAGTTGCATCTGGGGTCGGTACCAGCCCCGCGGAAGGAGCAGGAGTATGATACCTTGATTGTTAAATTGATAACAGTCGATGAAAGAAAATGACAAAGAATCATAAGTCTTACCAGTCAGCGAGAGTAATGACGGTAGATTCTATATGGCGGTATGATTGTTTTTCTTCTGGGGAGCGGAGAAGAAGAGGACTGACCATCGTCAATATCGTATCTAATTTTAGGTCAGCACAGCTGCGTATAAAAGTACTTCAATGCTCTTACAGAGAACGATGGGGATCCGCGGGGTCATACACGACGAAGACACCGCGGAGACCATCACAGTACTGTGTTGCTGTAGAGCTCGCGTAAGCGGTGAGATTGAGCAGGGATGGGAATTAAATTGTTACAGAGATGAGAGTGATACCAGAAAGTTCCGGCTTGGTCTGGAACTGAGAAATCGTAGAGGAAGGAATGTCCCGGGGCGATGGGGCATTGCGTAACACCAGCAGGGCCATCGGCCCAACTCGATCCTGCTTGGAAGAACCCATGCCAGTGCTGGTCACAGCCAATGATCAAAAGATAGAAAACACACTAGTCGTGCCACGAGCTTACGATGCTGGTGCTCTTCAACATGGCGTTATCGGTCAGAGAATCCATGACGTTGAGGAGGAAACGGTTTCCCTGAGATCAATCGTTGAATCGAGGCGAGGAAGGAAAGTGTGATAACTTACTTTGTTACCAGTGATGAGTGGACCCGGGAAGGTGGCGCCATCTGAGGTGGCACCTGCTAGGACAGCACTGGAAATCGAAAGCGAGGTGAAGCCTCAGACGAAGGTAAAGGTTTCTGTGAACGACAAAAAACTCACGAGCGGATAAAGCCATCCGGTGCGACGTCCTTATTCACAATGTGCATGTCGGCACTGGGACCGATTGCAGCATAAGCGGCCGTTGCGACGAGCGAGAGGGCAGAGATCGACGACAGGAACATGGCGCCAGTCAGCAAGGTGAAGGATGATCTGAGACGACTGTTTAAATTTGCGTGTTGAGAAAGTCCTTTTAAGCATTTCAGCCCAGTTCTAGTATTGGAACGGCTCCATGGACTTATTCTATCGTCTCACGCAGATGTCATTGCGCAGAGATACACAGCGGATCGGGCACCCGATTGTATCGCAGAGAAGGGTCCATCCAGTGTTGAAAATGGAACAGAGAACCAGGTACGACGTCGTGGTTGAGTATCGCTAAGGCCATGATGTCCCCAATGCGAGAGTTGGGCGGAACAACAGTAAGCGCGAAAACTAATCACAGCGGACATGGTAGTCTTCGTGAGGCATTTTCAATGACTTGGATGTTCGGCATCCAAAGGTCATCGTGCCTTGTCCGACCACCGTGCGAGAACTGGGGGAGGAGAAAGGGCTGCACAAGGTTATTCATCCGATCAATCCAAAAGAGCGATTCTTATAAGGCTGATTGAACTTACTGGATTCTGAAGCTTCTTCGATTCGCAAAACGCCGATGCCATTCAAGTCCCTCTTTGCCCTTTTACCCATCGTCATCTCGTCCAGCGCAGCGGTACACTTTTCGCGAAGATGCAGTATCTGTGCGACTGACACATTAGCTTCCAGGTTACAGACAAAGGCAAAGTCCTGACTGTCAAGAAGATGTACCACATAGTCATCGACAAGTCCCCGTTCTTAATGGGTGGGGCGGCTGTACTGTGGGCGTAAGTGCAGCCAACGAAGGCCGTGTTCCGAACGCTGGCCGCATGGGCGGCCAAGGCCCCTCAGTCAGTGCTACGACGGGTGCAGCAGTCGAGGCTCTTGCCTAAGGGGCCGTCTTCATCGTGTAAGTTCAGGTTCATCCAATTATCCAGGAATGAAAACTCACATGCGAGGTTCGGTTCCAAAAGTACATAGCTTTTCATACGAAGTTGTGGTAGAAAGTTGGGAGCGCGCTAGGTTAACTCCGTTCACAGCAAGAGATGGCCTGTAATGGTCATCATGATCATATCAATCAAACACAGTTGGATGTTTCTAAAGATGCGCAAGATGAATGCCATTGGACGAGGTCGAGGGTCTTGATTCGATCATCGTTGAGAAGGTGATTTGCCAGATGCTCGCTGAACCTTTTTGGAGGTCGTTTAGGGGGAAAACTGGTCAAGACATGATAGATATGCAAGACGACTGAGTATTAAAGCTTCCCGCGAGAGGAGAACTTGGAGACTAGTCACCTAAGCAGTAAATCTGTTCGCTGGAACATAAGACGTGAAAAAGTTGATTATGGACGGGCCTCAATTTTCGCGAGCGTAAGGTGATCAGATATCTGTAGACAGATACGCCCTTGTGTGCTGACCAGGATGCAACGAACACGATGAAATTTTGAAAGGTCGAAGAAGGGTTGTTTCCAGCTGTTTCGAATTCCTGGTTTCCTGGTTCAAGAACCAATCAAGAACGATACAGTAACAGAAGCAAACAGCTTTTTTCCCACACCGGTACCCCTGCAACTCCTCCACCGAACGGTTCATTCCATTCGCGATCGACGTCCGCACATTATTCTTTCTCTCACACCCAAGGCCCCCATACGATTGCTTGCTATTCGATCAAATATTCAAGGATGCCACGATAACGGACCTTTACAAAGACTTTGAACTGCGATCGCCGCAAATCTACCATGGCGTCAAGATGGCGTATAACCCTATTCAAATTGAGCGAGAATGAGCGTTCAATATCTAACAAGTGATCTAGTTTTATCCTCTCAATGCCTTGAAGACTTTGAATCAGCATCTTCATCTCAGCAAGACCGTTCGCCACTTTCGTACGTTGCATGCATTTGTCAATAGTCGTGTTCTTACCTGTGAATTATGCTTTGCTACAATGGCTTTTCATCTTCAGAGTTCCGGATATACACAGATCCAACTTGCACTCTGCTGGACCTGCTGCCAAAGCTTCCGGTTCCCGTTTCGCATACACCCATTCTCGATGGAGAAACTTTTCTTCCACCTGCTCTCTTCAGGTCGTGCGTGAACATCCCTCTGAAGTGCAGCCAGCTCCGCCGCGTTGACTGGTCTTCAATCTAACTTCTGGTTATGAGCCCATCTGATCTCTCACGTCTCGCTGGCTTCTCTTCGTTGATTCTGGGATCCCCAATCGACCGTTTGTAGAATTCGCGGATGGTTGCGCTTTCTATATCCGATTGCTCTCACATTTAGCTGGCTTGAGAGAGTTTACATTGGGGCTAATCACCTACTTGCGAGTGGGCAACTTCTAGAAGCTCTTTCTGCGATGCCAGACCTTTAATTTTTGGATATTTCAATCAACCATTTCATTAATGTGGGTCAAACGGTATGAATCTTCTGATTTCAATCCTTCCGAGGCCTGGATTCCTGGGTATGATGGCTCATTAGTGCCTTGGCCGATTCAAATGTGCTCGCTCTTTCAATGGTTAGGAGCTTGTCTGCGTCATCACCGCTCACGTACTTCAGCATTATCTCACATGATGGAAAGGAATGTGACGACTCGACCCATCTCCTGGACATTCTTCCTGAAGCAAACGGATCTCCTGTTCCTTGATGTCTCACGTGCGTTTTCGAAGAATGGCTTTGCAACAAGTCATATCCAAACTTCCCAAGTTAGAGACACTGTCGTCCACACTAGCTGATTACGATGACCTGGTTTGTGGACCTCGTCTTCATCTTCTCAGTGGTGCTTATGCGTCTTGCGCGGTTTGGAACAGACCTTTCGACTGTTCGTGCCGCCACGATTATCAGCATTCTGTGAGTCCAAATCAAACTTTAACGGTGCGAAGACACTCGTTCGGCATCTCATGGACAATGCTCGTCTTCGTTTGATATGGTGATGAAGGTGATTAAGGAAGGTGGGTAAGAAATAAGTCCACCCATTCGTAATAATGGCCTAAACTGTAAAGCATAAGCACGCTGGACGTCCACCGCACCCACGAGCCAAAGGCGCGAACACTCTGCATTTCAGGACGAGCTTGGATTGCAACTAGTACCGTGATATTGCGCCGCGTACCTCGACGCGTAGATGCCAGGTACTGTAGTACTCCTCGATTCTTATCATCTGTCAAATTCGAGACCCTTGAGGGATTCGAGCCTGAAGAATCATCTTTTCGTCGCAAACGAAAGGGTACGCGAACCAAGGCCTCGAAAGTCAAATTCCAGCAACCGCCTTCTTTTCGGCAAGATCATTGAGAACAACGTACGAGGTTAACGTTATGAAGCGATGGTTACCTGGGGTAAGTACCTTCGAGCCCACTTTTCTCCGTGGGTCAGGTTGGGGGCGGGCGAGGGACATCTTGGTATGTGTGAATGAAAACGTTGACGAATGGCATCTGTCAAATTTGAAACTTGATATCTGATCACAGTCGAGGCATTCCTCGTGGTTGCAGATCACGATGTGTATCATCCCCTTTATCGTCGGCAATGGTCTTGTTTACCTAATGTGCGCCTTTTTTGCTCTGCCGACTGATGCCCCCCTTGATGCGGCTAGCGCTGCCCTCATCCCCAGTTATTCTGTTTTGCTCACGCTCCCTGAGCTTCTTGAGCTTCTCGAAACCGCAGTTCTCGGGTGACTGAGTGGAGTGTTGGGAGTGGAGTGCGTATATATACACCTGATCGACGTCTACGAGGGCTCTTTTCCGTCCTCCTCGAACTGTATTATTCATGCTGTCGAACAGATAAGGCTCGCCCGACGCGTCTACACGCTATCAAGGTCAGTTTAATGGTACACATCTTCAGGCCCAGTTTGCCTGATCGCACACCAGGTCGAGTTCCAGGCAACAGAGCGTTCTCCGAATGTCATGGCTCGTTGGGCAGCAATTCTTATCTCTGCGGACCAGTGAAGGCACCGTACGATATTCGCCGACGTTTGGCGCTCATGTGATCTACGAATACTCGTTGTAGCGTTGGACATCGTCTCGAATGCAAGATGGCGTAGGATGAATGATTCGACCTGGCTAGCCACCTCGCGTCTTGTTTCTGGGTTCGTTCCTCAGAGGTAGCCAGACCAGCGTGCAATCCAGTCTAGTCACCCAAACTCGTTCGCCAAGATCTTTCCCGTCATCCAACGTAAGTCCAAACTGAGACCGACGACATTGAACTGAAGAGTACCTGGATGTCCAGCCCGTCAAACGGAAGCATCCCCTTCCGCTCATCACCGCATCAAAACCTCGGACCATCACAGACCCTCATCAAATTCGAAACCGAGGAACAGAAGCGGACGGAATGCTTTAAAGTCAGACTCGAGCGAGGAGCCCTTGTTCGTCGATTCACCCACTGCCTGCCATGCTCGGCGCAGTTAACATCCTCGTCCTTTACGGTCTTTCCCTTCTCGCTCCTTCCAATGCCGCAATCGGCCCTGTGGCGGACTTGGTGATCGCTAACAAACGTATAAGTCCAGATGGCTTCCAACGATCGTGAGTTTTTCGTGTTGTGTGTAGGCCACGTTTGCTTAAGACCCATACCAGAGCCGTTCTCGCTGGTGGAACTTTTCCTGGGGTTGTGATTAAAGGCCGAAAAGTGAGCCATCTCGACAATGGATGTTCACCTGACTGATGTTGTTCACCAGGGGGACAGGTTTAGGCTCAATGTCATTGATTCCTTGACAGACAACACCATGCTGCGTAGCACGAGTATAGTGCGTCTTTAATGTCTTTCAATAATGAACGCTTCCTGATGGCATCCGAAGCACTGGCATGGAATTCATCAACAGGGTTCCAGCTGGGCTGATGGGTCGGCCTCCGTGACTCAATGCCCGATAGCTGCGAATGATTCTTTCGTGTACGATTTCAAAGCCACCGCGCAGGCTGGAACATACTGGTATCACTCGCACTTGTGTGCGTAAACGCCCAATCATTTCATTTCGACACGTCTAATCACGTGGTAATAGCTACCCAATATTGTGATGGTCTTCGAGGCGCCTTCATCGTCTACGATCCAAATGATCCGTACAAACTCCTGTATGACGTGGATGATGGTAAGCGTCTTTGATAGCTTTATGCGGCTCTCAATCTGACATAGTGTGTAGAATCGACAATCATCACACTTGCAGATTGGTAGATTAACTCTTTCCTTGACTGGCGTGAAGCTAAATCCTTTTACACAGGTATCACGAAGTGGCATTGTCTGGCGGTGGACTCCCTCTAACAGCTGCTTCCACGCTAATCAACGGAAAAGGTCGGTACATCGATGGCCCTGCGACGCCATTGGCTGTAGTCAATGTCAAACGATTCAAGAGATACCGTTTCCGCATCATCGCAATGTCTTGCGACGCCGCGTTCACCTTTGCTATCGACAAACACCAGCTGCTGGTTATCGAAGCCGACGGCGAATACACGACCCCTCTCCTTGTGGATTCCCTACAGATCTTTGCCGGTCAGCGTTACTCGGTGATAATGCTTGCCGGTGAGCCCGTCGGGAACTATTGGATTCGCTCGGACCCCGATTTCCGTGCACATCCTGGGTTTGATAATGGCAGAAACTTGGCTATCCTGCGCTATGCAGGCGCACCTGTTGCCGATCCTACTACTCAGTATGTTACCAAGAAGCCACTCAAGGAAGCTAGTCTGCATGCACTGTTCAATCCGATTGCACCTGGTAAACCTTGGAAAGGAGGCGCTGACGTGGTTCTCAACATCGCGCACGGCTTTGATTTCAACTCATTCCATTATACTATGAATGGCGCACCGTTCATTCCACCCACTGTTCCTGTTATGCTTCAGATTCTTAGTGGTGCTCG
Organism: Hypsizygus marmoreus; assembly: GCA_013433165.1. Taxonomy (NCBI): domain Eukaryota; kingdom Fungi; phylum Basidiomycota; class Agaricomycetes; order Agaricales; family Lyophyllaceae; genus Hypsizygus; species Hypsizygus marmoreus. Next base: position 97,392 of record CM024089.1, on the reverse strand, counting down.
TTCGGCTCAAGAACTACTTCCTCCTGGAAGTGTGTATACGTTACCGCCCAACAAAGTAATCGAGTTGTCACTGCCTGGAACTGGTGTCGAACTCGGTGGACCTGTGAGTCTGGCGATCCTTGACAGCAGAGCATACTAACGCATGCCTCGTCTTAGCATCCTTTCCATCTACATGGGGTAAGTTTCCTTTTGTCATAGCGTTTCGAGTCGATGCTGAACGCCACCAAAGCACACTTTCTCCGTCGTTCGAAGCGGGGACAGCACAAAATATAATTACTTGAACCCAGTGCGCCGCGATACCGTGAATACAGGCCTAGCAGATGGAAATGCGACAATCCGTTTCGTGACTGACAACGCAGGACCTTGGTTCCTGCACTGGTAAGCTATTTCTAACCTTGTAAGGATGTATGTTCAAGAAACTGACGCACCTTCCCTCCAGCCATATTGATTGGCATCTCGAGCTGTAAGCGATCATTGTCCCTTGGCGTGTACTGTTATTCATGTTAGGCTTGATAGTGGACTTGCAGTCGTCTTTGCTGAAGATACTCGTCGCATCGGTCAAGCCGATCCTCCTGGTATGCATCACTTCCCCCCTGGATCATTTAAAGCCAGCTAATTTCAGTGATTTTTCACAGCCGCATGGGACAGACTTTGCCCAAAATATGATTCGCTAACACCTGATCAGCTATAGGTTGGCTATAACAGCACATTCTTCAAGTATCAAGTACCGATGCATTAATCAAACGAGGGGTCCGCGTCGTGTAATGACGAAACGGATCTCAGAGATTGATCCGCTCTTCCCCCCCTATCTATTTGAAAGCCTACTCTATACTCCCGTACCTATTAGCCTTGGGACGATTATGTACTTAATCCCTACATTCGGTGTAAATTCTGTCATCGTGCAAATTGGTGGTTTTGTTGGATCAACTTGCGCAAAGTTCCGCAAACAGAAATTTGAATACGGACCAGTCACATTCTTCAACAGTTAGTAACACCATGGGCATCTCCCATATACCTCGGGCTCATATCCGGAGGTCGTTGTTTCGAGGCTCTCGCTTCGCCCATACTATATACTCTGGACAAACGTCGTCCTTCACAGGCCCAGACATCTCAGAAAGGCGAATTTCCCCGAATTCCTTGGTTTCGCCCGAACTTTAGAGCGTGACCCAGAACGCTGAGATTCGCATCATTCGGTAACTTACCGCATGAAAGCTAGATTGAAAGGAAAAAATGGCTTGCAAAATGGATCTTTATCGTTCTCGAGATCATTGTTCTTCCCCGTTGGTGGCGGAACCGACTGATATCCATCAAATTGGTCAAATTCGTTCTCATGGTTGGAAAGACGTGCTTTTTCCAACGTTCAGGTGATACGTATCGGCAGCTCGGGTGGTCGAGGTCATATGGACTTCGCCTCAAAGCGGGATCTGGGACAGGTACTCGCGTCGTACAAGATTCACACAATATAGTGCTGACAGCCAGTTTCGATGGCCAGGCCATTATGAGGATGATTATCAAGAAGATGGTGATTGGGATGATCATCTAGAGCCATTTTAGCGGGGCAGAGTGAATCGTTTATAACCAGGCATGTTTTTGATACACCTCCTCGTCATTATTCGGCTCAATATCCATGCCTAGAACATTCCACTTCTTGGGCATCGTCGCCCTCTCACTTCTTGGTCACACGAATGCAGCAATTGGACCAACTGCCGACTTGGTGATTAACAATAAGGTCATTAGTCCAGATGGTTTCAGTCGTTCGTGAGTTGTTCCTTCATTTGAACAAGATTCACTCACTCATTTTCACTCATTTTCATTAGGACTGTGCTGGCAGGTGGCGTGTTCCCGGGACCGGTCATTCGTGGAAACAAGGTATGTCAAATGCCGAGAACTACACTTCTCCTCTCTTCTTATGCGAAATTCAGGGGGATAGGTTCAGATTGAATGTCATCGACTCTTTGACCGACGCTACGATGCTGCGCAGCACCAGCATTGTGAGTCCTTTTATGAACAGTTTAGCATGGGTCTTACTAAAGCCGTCAAGCATTGGCACGGTATCTTCCAAAAGACATCGAATTGGGCCGACGGGGCAGCATCCGTGACTCAATGTCCCATCGCCGCCAATGATTCATTCGTCTATGACTTCAAAGTACCCAAACAAGCTGGAACTTTCTGGTATCATTCCCATCTGTGTATGATATGAGCCACTCCATCATCACACCCGAAAGCTGAATCTCTTTCTAGCATCGCAATACTGTGACGGTCTGAGAGGGGCGTTCATCGTGTATGACCCACAAGATCCTCATAAAGCCTTGTATGATGTCGATAATGGTAAGTGCCTCTGACACTGATGTTATTCATGCTCCTGACAAAGCTTGAATTTATAGAGTCTACCATTATCACTCTTTCCGACTGGTAAACCTTCACCACTCTTCTCACTGCGCTTCCACTGATAGTTTATTAGGTACCACGAACCTGCTCGCTCTTCAGAGGGCTTGCCACTTACGGCTCAGTCGACACTGATCAACGGGAAAGGCCGTTACATCAACGGCCCCGCATCGCCTTTGGCCGTGATCAACGTTACAAAGGGGAAGAGGTATCGTTTCCGCATTATCGCCATGTCATGCGACCCAGCTTTCACTTTTGCTGTCGACAACCACACGTTGACTGTCATCGAAGCTGATGGAGAAAATACTGCGCCTCTTGTGGTCGACTCGCTTCAGATCTTTGCAGGGCAACGATACTCGGTAGTCCTGGCTGCAAACAAGCCAATAGGCAACTATTGGATTCGTGCGGACCCCGATTTCCGAGCCTTCCCTGGCTTCGATGGCGGTAGGAATCTCGCCATTTTGCGATATGCTAGTGCACCCGTCGCCGATCCTACGACCTCGTATGTCACCACCAACCCTTTGAGGGAAGTCAACCTGCACGCGTTGACTAACCCGGCTGCACCTGGATTGCCCTTCATCGGAGGCGCCGACGTCGTGCTGAATATCGCGCACTCTTTTGACTTCAACACATTCCACTACACGATGGGCGGATACGCTTTCATCCCCCCTACAGTCCCAGTTCTTCTCCAGATTCTCAGCGGCGCCCAGAGTGCTGGAGACTTGCTACCTCAAGGAAGTTTTTACGCCCTACCGCCTAACAAGGTTATAGAAGTCACATTACCTGGAACTGGTGTGGACCTTGGTGGACCGGTTAGTTTCTTTTCTTCAAAATAGAAGGAACCAATTTCGCTGATGAAGAAATTACAGCATCCTTTCCATCTTCACGGGGTACGCGCTCTTACCATTCATGCATTGTAGATCCCTGATGTCCTGTGAAGCACTCTTTCTCTGTCGTTCGCAGTGGCGATAGCGATACCTACAACTACGTGAATCCTGTTCGTCGCGACACTGTCAATACCGGCTTCGCGGACGGAAATGCGACTTTCCGATTCGTGACTGACAATGCTGGGCCTTGGTTCCTGCACTGGTGGGTCAACTATCGTATGCAACCTTTCCTCCTCTCATGTTGTTCTTAATTTAGCCATATCGACTGGCACCTGGACCTGTGAGATCCTTTGTTCGTTTCTTTGGGTGTCAATACTGACCGCCATTCCGTTCAGTGGCCTCGCTGTCGTCTTTGCGGAAGATATTCCCAGCACGGCGACACAGAATCCGAGACCTGGTAAGACACACCATTTTATATTGACGCGTCTCACGTTTCTCTGACGCATATTTTAAAGCAGCCTGGGATAGACTGTGTCCAAGATATGACTCGTTGACCCCCGACCAACTGTAGCCGTGGTTTCATAATAATGTTAACTTTAAGATTATTCAAAGACTTCGGTCAATTTCACCAACATTCCTTTTCTTACCCTCTCTTTCAAAGTACATAGTTAGTTTGAATGCACACTTTACTTATTCGGGTGTTAAAATTCTAATAAATACAACTGGTGATCGTTACCGAGATGGGGAGAGGTCCACCACCGCCGTGCAATCCCGTACCCGTACCCGCATCCGCACCCATCCCCAATACCCCAGACCTACTATGCAATCCACCACATAGTCACACTGAGCAGTGAGCATGGGTTTCTCTCAATTCCATCGCAGCGGCCAATTGCGATTCCCCGCAACTGCCCAGCCTTTTGCTCACAGGTGTGACTCTGAGCACGTGATGGGGTTTGAACCCCGGTCCGGTACCGCCGCTGGCGCTACGCCCTTGACCACCACCAACTAAGAACCAGATGTTAACTTCAGTTCTCAAGCATCGGGCTCTCCTCCGTTCTACTGAAAGCCGAATTCGTAATATAGACTCTATTGAGCGTTATCTTGGGCCTCATACTTATCTCGTCCTTTTGGCCCCTTTGATCGTCGACTTTATCTGGCAGTCAAAAGGAAACGAAAAGGCAAAGGATCACGAATTTCCACTGTAGTCTGTTAGTGATTGGTTCTGAGACCTCACAGGCGAAGAATAGTCTCCTCCAACTCAATTCTCAGTTGAAGCTGTGGTGATCTTGCGCAATCCTCCACCATCCAGATCACGTCAAGGTGCGTTTCTCACATACATAATATACCATGAATTTTGCGACACGCTTTACCCTCACATGATGCGATAGTGAGATCGCTTAAAATATCCATCCTTCCTTCCGGGTTCCGGGTTGTTCTCTTTTCCATGCTTTGAACGCTGCTCTTATCAACGACCACCATCTTCCCAGATCGCCATGGCCGACTTCGATATCACCAAAGTTCGCTCCAACTTTCCTGCGCTTGATTCTGGGTATATCTTCGCAGATAATGCTGGCGGATCTCAGGTCGCGAGAGGGGTCGTTGATCGGATTACCGATTATCTGCTGAACACGAACGTCCAGCTTGGTGCAGATTACTCTATCTCAGTTCAGAGCACACAGAGAGTCCTTTCGCAAGGCCCAACCGAATCTGCGAAACTCTTCAATGCAGCGTCGCCTGATGAGATTGTGTTCTCAGGGAGCTCGACGCTAAACTTTGAGAATCTCGCGAGAGGATTAGAGAATGGCATTCAGGCAGATGATGAGTTCATCGTAACGGGGGAACATGAAGGTCGTTTTTCGTGATCAAGTTCGTTATTTTCTGCTCATCCTTTGTCAAGCCAACGCGGGTGCGTGGAAGAAGCTTGCTGCTCGTCGTGGCGCAATCATCAAGTACTGGAATGCCACCCCCGTCAACCCAGAAAACCCTTACTCTGTCAGCCTCAAGGTCGAGGAGCTCTTACCTCTGATCTCTTCAAAGACGCGTATTGTGGCATTCACAGCCTGCTCTAATATCCTTGGCTCCATCGTACCCGTTAAAGAGGTTATCGCAGCCGTACGAGCTGATGCAAAGGCCAAGGGTGCGAAGAAGGTCGAAGTTTCTGTGGATTGTGTAGCCTACGCACCCCACCGGTTTATTGATGTCCAGGACTGGGATACCGACTTTGCCGTCTTTTCTTTCTATAAGGTATGGAGGTTGAATTTTGTGTTTGTCCTTCATCTTAATTCGTGTTAATAGGTTTACGGTCCCCATACATCGGTAATGTATGTTCGCTCTACGGTCTTGAAAGAATCTGTGTCTTCGATCGTCCACCACTTTCTCGACGTTGAGGAGAATGCGTACAAGCTCCAGCCCGGTGGTCCAGGATATGAGCTTGTGTACGGGTCGACAGGCGTCGTAGAGTACCTCCTTTCCATCACGCCAGCGCATGACCTGAGGAAGACGTTCGATGCGATAGCTGCATATGAGCAGACGCTGATTACGCCTCTCCTCTCTTACTTGACTGATCCGGCTCGTCGGGAGAGAGGTGTAAGGATAGTCGGAGACGAGAAGCCCGGCTTGTCGAGAGTACCTACGATTAGCTTCGTAGTGGTCGGCCAGAACCCTCTCAAGAGCAAGGATATTGTCAAGGTCTTTGATGCAAAAGGCGGGGTGAGCTCTTTTGACTGCAGTATGGCGCCGTAGGCTCTCTCATTAAACTCTCCACTAAGATTGGAATTCGTTGGGGTCATTTTTATGCCTACACCCTCATCGATGATCTCTCGCCAAAGATCGACATCGACGACGGCGTAATTCGCATCTCCCTCGTGCATTATAACACCGTCGAGGAGGTCAACAAAATTATTGAAATTCTCAAGGAGATTCTTGGGTAGACACGCTTTTCAAGTAGCAGCCTCTTTCGATATCGTCAATGTAACACTAAAATTCTCGAGATTTTGGGCGAACAAGCAACGAAGAACGGATGATACAAGTACACATATCTCGAACGTATAAGCAGTTTTTTTCAGGTTTTTGAACGAAGGTCCACTCCGATCGAGGTGGGACACTTGAATCAATTGTAATGCCTGACCACAACACCGTTGATAATTTCTTCCTGAACACCCTTCTGTTTCCCCTCCTTCAGCGTCGTCTGGCCATAAGCAGCAACCCGAGCCTTCCTCCACTCTCCCATAGTCGGTGCAACCACATCATCGCACCTCCTTGTAACTCCAACACGCTGCAACACCGGACTCTGCTCCAGTGGAATCAGCTTGACGTCGTCGTCAGTAAGGGCGAAGTAGAAGACGCCCAGGCGCGTGAGGTTGCGTTGATCTGCAGGAGGCTGGACGACACGATGGATAGTGCCCTTGTAGTATCGTCCTGAGAGGAATTCGATAGCCTCGCCTGTGTTCACGACCTAACATGGAGTATAGTTGTGTGTTGGTTGTGCGTGAGTGTGCGAATGATGGAGAGGAAACGCAGATCTCACGAGAGCATTGTCGATGTGTTTGATCCACTTCCATGTCCCGTCGGGCGCAAGGATTTGAAGTGCAGAAACGGGCTGGCTCCAGAGTAGGGTTAAGCTGCCGAAGTCTTGTGATCATTAGCGCACGAAACATGGAGAGAAGAATATAGGTTACCGGTATGACCCTTCAGCCACACGTTCTTCGTCTTCTCTTCATCTTCTGTGGACCTAGGATAACTGCAGCGAAATTCATTGGTCTGCTCTATAGATTTATGTTTCAAATCACTCTCACTATTTCATGAAACGAACTCAACATCGAACGTTGTAAGCGGGCGGTTATACGAGCTAGGAAATCACAATACATACGCCATGTCTCCGAGACCGAGTCGAAACCATGCACGTTCACGAAATAATCTTCCGGAAGCTCCAGGCCAGTAGCAAGGAGTCTTCAAGACTTGAGATTAGCCCGTAACGCCATGACCCCAATTATTATTACCTTAAAAGTGGGAGGAGGATATTGAAATGGTTGTGTCTCGCAAACGCGTCGATCTCTGGAAGGAAAGGGCGCAAAGCCTCTGGATGTTCCTTCTTTGTTACATCGCGATGAACTGGGTAGTAAACGTGAGAGAGGTTGACGAATTATGGCAGTGTGTGGGCACACTTACTATTGTAGTGCTCCAGCTGGTCTCGAACCCCAGCATCGATATGCTGAGTTCACATAAGGTGCGTAAGTGGAGTCAAACTAGACAGGAGGAAGACAATTCACCCAGTATTGACGCGGTTTATAACCCTGGTAACTTCCAGTCTCTTTCATTTTTGCGACGTGCTTTCGTTTCTCTTCATCACTAACTTGGGTGAAAGGGATGTCAGCGATGTCGAAAATGCGACGCGTCTGGTTTCCACGATCAACTACAATATCGGATGAAGCAACGGGAATCGGAAACTCACCTGCTCTGGGGTATACCCGTGGTTGATTACATAGAAGAACCCGACAGTGGCTAGTGCGTTGCGCACATCCGCGACGAGCTCCGCCCGTCCCTCGGGGGTTTTGTATTTTTCCAAGTCGATGATGGCGAGATCAGCATAGTCAACTGTAGACGCTCGTCAACGGCTTTCTTAGGTCAACACGCGGGGTATCTTACCGTTCTCCTTAGTCGGCGCGGGCGGAACGTGGCGAGGTGTGTCTGGAAGTATAGTTCCCGGCATCAAGCGGCGATTGGAAGTGAAAAGTGGTTTGACGGGCCTACGTGCGTTTGGTGGGGCGGATGGCCAATCCATCATCTTCGAGGTCCTTATATCTACAGTGGCCCTCTTCTTTGGAGTGAGAGCAAGTTTTACTTAGACGGAGTCTCTCACAAGAAGTTCGTTGGATTATCCTTGCGCCGTGCACCTGACCAAGGTCCTTGAATAACCAGGAATAGTTGGGTCAGCATCTTGTCGATGATGCCGTATGCATGCCCTATCTCGTCCAGGGATCAAGAGAACTGAGCGGCGAGTCATGTGTGCATGATGGTCGCAAGAGGTAGTTTGGCGCGAGTCTGTGCAAAGAGAAATAACTGCCGGGATCCGTTGGCATGCTCTAGTATGACATCGCCGAGCGGCTTATGGAAGACATAGACATTCTGTCAGACTAAAAATAGATTCAAAAACAGGTCCTACGTTTACACGTTGGCGTTCATGTTTGGCGTATCGAAATCTCCTTCTTGGAATCAGAGCTGCGTTCAACCTCGCCTACGCCGTGATTGTAAAGGACAGCGAGAAATTTCCAGAAACTACTAAACACTAACAGATTTCATCTAAGTCGGATGAAGATCGCGACTCCAGAAATGATACTCACAAACAACCTGATCATTGCCACCAATCATCTATGGCATTGCAACTTCAATTCCGCTCAATGGTAAATCGGATCTTTAGGCCAAAATGACTGAAAACGGTTTGAGAAAATGACATTGCATAGTGAACTGAGGACGAACGACGGGCTGTAAGTACAACCTTTCGAAGCATAATTTGGCCAACTTGCCCGTAATATTGATGAGTGGGTCTGAAGTATCCCTTTAGTTACGAATGAAAGTGAGCAGAAGGTCACTCCGATGTAAACATTCCACATTCCAGGTTACGCTGTGATGTCGTTTCACTCGCCAGATAGCGCCGTTGTGGGGGTAAAGAACAGGAAGTACAGGCGTCTATGAAAGGTCAAGCGGGGAGTTTTCAATAGCTGAGAAACGTGTCAGACGAATGTCGAGCCAGAGGGAGTGCTTTGGCTTACCATCTGGAGCAAGCTTCACTTCAAGGCGTTGCAGAGGCGCTGCGTAAGGCAGCAAGCCAGCGAGTCCCACGTAATGCTCGCGATTTAGCTTGATGCTGAGTTGCCGTAGCATGGCGATGCCAATCGTAGATTTCGAATTGAGAAACGACGTGGCAGGGTTTCCATTGTCAATGAAGAGGGTCTCAACTTCATCGCCCCTCCTTGTTGGAAGCTCGGTGTCATCGAGCTCCTCATTGGAATACGAGCTGAATGCAAGGGTCATAAGGCACAGAGACTTAACCGCCATACAAGAAAGGAGCATTCTGAAGATGTCATTCGGATGGTGAAAGCGTGAACCCAGTAGTGTGCATTCTTGCAGCCGGAGAAAGGAACTAAGAGAAGGGGATGTCACTAGACAAATGTCGTCTGCGGACGTATTTTGAATCGTGGAAACGATGAAAATGGAGAGTAAAAGGCTGAGAGAGGTTAATGTGGGCAAAAGCAAAGGACAAATTGGTGGTCCCTGATGCTGTTAGGTCTCCCGTCATAACGAGATGGTCACATACGTTGCGGCGTTCGGCGATGCCAAGATTACTTCGTACAGATGATGACAAAACCTTGCCAACGAGGGGTCACCTGTCGTCGGGTGTGGGTATTGACGGGACGTGTCAGAAGAGATGAAGCCGGCTTGCCCTTGCCTACGGGAATGAAACGAGAGAGCATGACCATAGTGAAAGGATATCGTCATATAGAAAGTCATCGATATTGTCGATAAGCTCAGGGGGGAGTTTGGGCATCAGCATGTGCAGTCGAGACAGTCGAGGCAATTGCGCGGAAGTTTTAAGAAAAAACTTGAACGGGGTTGAAGAAGTTAACTCCATGAAAAAGGCAAAAGAAGGGACACACGAACAGATAAGGCCCGAGAACTGAAGCTATGAGAGAGTTTGTTCACTACGGCCTAAAATGAAGGTAACTCGACAAATCCCTTTCCATCCAAATTTCGTCGAACTTCTCGAAGTTTGCATTCAATGCTAGGTTGTATGCTGATGCTTGTTGCCACCCTGAGAAGCAAATATGTCCACACAGTTGAATTTCACTTGAACTTCGTCCCAAACACATCTTCTGTACTTACCCATTTGCAGCTGTACTTGATGCTTCCAGGCTTTGAAATATTCATTGATAATAACGATTCCTACCGGAGTATACTGCTGCCAAGGTTCTTTTGGATTTCGGAGGCAAATACCTTGTAATACCTGATTCAGTCAAGTATTGACCTTTGTGTCTTCAGGTTTGATAGAAGCGGCGCAGCAGAGGACGCACCCACGACTGTCGCGCGCTTCGGGACCTTCGGAATCCCGGGAATGCGCTCACATGAGGCTCACTGTTTCCAAAACAAAGAAAAGGGAGCCGCATTAGGCAATCCACTTCGTTCGTCGGTGTGAACGTTGTGATAAAACACACACTATAATGCCCTTCGCCCGACCCACGGAGAAGCCTAACACTGGTCAGCATCAAGGACATGGCTGTCTGGAGATATTTGTGCATCTTACTCTCGCGGAAAATGAGGCCCGTCCATAGTCAGCTTTCTCACATCATGGTCCACTGGTTGTGCTCCGCGGAACGACTTCCCTTCTTGGTCTCCAACTTCCATTTAGGTCTCGCTCTTGGGAAACTGTTAATACGCAGTCACTTCTCACAGTTATTATGTTTTGACCAGCGTCTATTTTGTGCCCCTGACTCACCAAGGAACGGGCTCAAATAAGGTGCAGCGAGCGCCCCGTATCACCTTCTCAGCGATGATCGAATCAAAACCGACGACGCTCTATCCAATGATATTGATCTTGCGCATATTTACAAACAACTGGGTTTGATTGATATGATGGGGATTATAGGTCATCTCTGGCTATTTACGGATTTACATACGCGTCCAACTTTCGATCACAACTTCGTAGCAAAAGCTATGCACTTTTGGAGCGGTCATCCCGCATGTGAGTGTTCATGCCTGGATAATTGGATGAACCTGAACTTACACGATTAGGACGAGCCTTAGGCGGGAGTCTCGACCGCTGCATCCGTCGTAGCACTGATTGAGGGGCGTTGGCTGTCAATGTGGTGTGGTCAGCTTTCGGAACACGGTCCTCGTTGGCTCCACTTACGTCCACACTACAGTTGTAGTTCTATCCACCAAGTACGGGGACTTGTCGATGATTGTATGGTATATCTTCTTGACAGTCAGGACTTTGCCTTCGCCTGTGGTCTAGAAGCTTATGCGTCAGTTACACAGATACTGCATCTTTGCAAAGCTCTTACCGCCGCATTTGAGGCGATTGCGATGGTTAAAAGTACGAAGAGGGATTTGAACTGCATTGTCGTCGTGTGAATGGGGGAAGTTTTAGATTCAAGTGGGTTCAATCAGCCTTATAAGAATCGCTCTTCTGGATTAATCAGGTGAATAATCTTGCGCAGCCCGTTCTCCCTCAGTTCTCGCACGCTGGTCGGACAAGGCACGACGACTTCCTTGTTTATCTGGATGCCGAACATTCACGTCATTGAAAATGCCTCACAATGGCTGCCTTGTCCGCCGTGATTTGTTTTTGAGCTTACTATTTTCCGCCCGACTCCCGCACTCAGGGCATCATGGTCTTAGCGATACTCAAACCACGACTTCGTTCCTGGTTCTCTGATCCATCTTCAACACTGGGACCCTTCTCTGCGGGCATCGGATCTGCTGGACATCGCTGTGCAAGCACATTGCGTGAGACGATAGAGTATGTCCACGGATTTCCATGACGGGAACTTGGCTGAAATGCTTAAAAGGACTGTCTAAATACCCAAGTTCAAATAATCGTCTGACGATCATCCATATCCAACACCATGTACCTGTTCTCAATCTCTGTTTTCTCTCTATTCACGATGAGTGCGTATGCTGCAATCGGTCCCAGTGCCGACATGCACATTGTCAATAAGGATGTCGCGCCTGATGGCCTTACCCGCTCGTGAGCTTGTTGTCTTCCATTCACCTTCGTCTGACATTTTACCTCGCCTTGGATTTACAGTGCTGTCCTAGCAGGTGGCACCGCAGACGACGCCGCCTTCCCCGGTCCGCTCATCACTGGTAACAAGGTAAATTATTGTGCTATACTTCCTCGGCTTCGATTCAACGACTTATATCAGGGGGACCGTTTCCTCCTCAATGTCATCGATTCTCTGACCGATAACACCATGTTGAAGAGCACCAGTATCGTAAGCTCCCGGCGGCATGGTTAGCGTAATTTCCATCTTGACTCACTGATCATGAGCAGCACTGGCATGGGTTCTTCCAAGCAGGATCGAGTTGGGCCGATGGCCCTGTTGGTATTACGCAGTGCCCCATCGCCCCGGGACGTTCCTTCCTCTACGATTTCTCAGTTCCAGACCAAGCGGGAACTTTCTGGTATCATTCTCATCTGTGTAACAATTTATTTCTTATCTCTGCTCGTTTTCGCCACTTATGCCGCTCTACAGCAACACAGTATTGTGACGGTCTCCGCGGTGCCTTCGTCGTGTATGACCCTGCTGACCCCAATCTTTCCCTGTAAGAGTCTTCAAGTATTCTTATACGAAACTGTGCTGACCCCAAAATAGGTACGATATTGACGACGGTTAGTCCTTCTTTTTGCGGCTTCGCTATCATGACTCTCATGCTGTCATACAGAATCTACCGTCATTACTCTCGCTGATTGGTAAGACCTATGATTCTTGTTTAGTTCTTTCGACTCTTATGAATTTATTGATCAAGGTATCATACTCCTGCTCCTTCTGCGGGGCTGGTACCGACTCCGGATGCAACTCTGATCAATGGCCTTGGCCGCGCCGCCGACGGTGCCACATCCCCTCTGGCGGTCATCAGTGTTGTCTCGGGCACTCGTTATCGCTTCCGATTGGTTTCCATATCTTGCGATCCAAACTACATTTTTTCCATCGATGGACATACCCTGGTGAGCTCCACCATGTCTACACGTCTAGGACAGTGATTTAACGTACACTAGACAATCATCGAAGTCGATGGCGTTAACGTTACACCTCTTACCGTCGATTCTATCAAGATCTTTGCCGGTCAACGCTACTCGTTCATACTGAATGCGAACCAGGCCGTCAGCAACTACTGGGTCCGCGCCGACCCGAACGTTGGTGGGACAGGCTTCGCCGGTGGCATCAACTCCGCCATCCTTCGTTATGAAGGTGCTGATGCCGTTGACCCTACCACTGAGTCCACGCTCTCGAACCCGATGCTTGAAACTGACTTGCATCCCCTCACTAATCCTGGTGCACCCGGAGCCCCTACCGAAGGTGGAGCCGATGTCGCGATTAACCTCGGCATTGTATTCAGCTTCACGGATTTAACATTCGCGGTGAACGGCGCAACGTTTGTCCCGCCAACCGTCCCAGTACTTCTTCAGATCATCAGCGGCGCCCGCACAGCTCAGGAGCTTCTTCCAGATGGAAGCGTGTATGCTTTGCCTCCCAACCAAGTCATTGAAATATCTATTCCCGGCGGATCTACTGGCAGCCCGGTCAGTCGCCACGATCACTCTTTCATTTCAAGATTATGCTGACTTTTCATGCAGCATCCCTTCCATTTGCACGGTGTAAGTTTACTCTATCGTGGTAGGGTGTTTACTGATTGTTCTCCGTAAATCAGCATACATTTGATGTTGTCAGGAGTGCCGGAAGCTCTGTCTACAACTACGATAACCCAGTAAATTCGCCGTGTTCATTTATCCTTCCAACGAAGCTCACACTTGTGAATAGGTCCGTCGCGACGTCGTATCTGTTGGAGAAGCCGGCGACAACGTTACCATTCGCTTCACTACCGACAACCCAGGACCATGGATTTTGCATTGGTGAGTGTTCTATGTCTTTCTTGCCAGAAACACATTTGCTAATCCAGCTACTCTGACTCTAGCCACATTGATTGGCACTTGGAAATGTGAGGCGGCATCATGCTTCTCGAAGTTATCTCTGCTCACATGCTCTGTCTGTCGTTAGTGGCCTCGCAGTTGTTTTCGCGGAAGATGCCGACACCGTTGCGACGCAGACCCATCCTGGTACGTGATCCATTCCATGTCCATTGATAGCCCCAGCCTCACTCTGGAATTCGTAGCTGCCTGGGATGAACTGTGCCCCATTTACGATGCTCTTGATCCTAGTGACCACTAGGCATGAATCAATCTCAAGGACCGTCCGCCAGAATAAGCGATTGCCGTATTTTATCTGTCAGTTATGTCATTCTCCGTTCAGCGGTTGGAAAGTCGGTGAATAAATTTGTTATCCATCATATCTTGCTGCACGACAGACGGTGCTTCGTATGTCCAAAGCTTCCGACTTCTTGTCTCTGTCATTCCCGTTCTTCAATTCGTCATATACGCCCAAGACTTGCAGAGATATTCCCCCCGAATAGTGTCTACATTAGTTTGGTTACAGGTTGAGTTATGGAAGTTTTGATGTCAAATATGATGCCAAAGTCAAGTGACATATCCACGCCACCTAGATGAGGTAAATTGGGTGTACCAGGATTAGCGACGGGATGTAGGTTTGTGAGGATTGCCCAGTTTACGCTACGCCCGTAAAATACTTGAGGCCACTGTTTGGTAAAGCGCGGACCCGGCAGTTCTTCCTGGTTGATTGACATTAAGAACAAAGGAATAGTGCTGTCCAGCAAATAACTGGATGTAGTCGACTGGTACAGGCTTGATTTCGGGCCGCCAGAATAGCGGCCTTTGCCGTTGATCAGCGCCGCATCAGACGTTGGGACCAGACCGGCTGTGGATGCTGGGGTGCGATTCCTGGAGAAAAAAATAAGTTATAATCGAAGTGATTCGGTTCACGACGCACCGGTCTGCGAAAGTGATGACGGTGGAATCTGATCTTACACCCACAGTGGCCCCCTTCTTCGGAGCGAGGGTGGGTGTTAATTGGACGAGATCCCTCACAAGAACTTGGACTATCCTGGCGCCGTGCACCTCACAAACGTCTTCGAATGACCGGAAATAGTTGAGTGCCCTATCTCTTCGATGGATTACCAGAACTGAGCGGCGAGTCATGTGCGCATAATGGTCGCAGGAGGTAAATTGCTGCTTGTATCCATCGGCATGCTCTAGTCTGACAATAACATCGCCGGAGGAGCGGCTTATAGAAGGCGTGGACACTCTGTCAGACTAAAAATAGATTCAAAACCAGGTCCTACGTTTACACGCTGGTATTCATGTTTGCCGTATGGCAATCTCCTTAGAATCAGAAATTTGTTCAATCATGCCTATGCCGTGATCGCGAAGAATGGCGAGAAATTTCCGGGATCACCAATCACTGGCAGATGTCAGACGAAGACTGCGATACCAGAAATGCTACTCACAAACAACCTGATAATCAGTGCCATCGATGACCCATGGCACCGTAACTTCAATCCTGCCCAACAATATGTCGAATCTTTCGGCCAAAATGACTGAAAATGGTTTGAGAAAATGACACTACATGATGAACTGAAGACGAACGAGGAGTTGTAACCCTTCCCTTTCGAAGCATAATTCGGCCAATCTTGTTGGTGATGTTGACAGGTGGGTGGGAGATATCCCTTTGAATACGAATGAAAGTAGGTCACTCTAATGTAGAAAATCTACATACCAGGTTACGTTATGACGCTGGTTCACCCGCCAGAAAGTGCCGTCGTGAGGGTAAAGAACGGGGGGTACAAAGAGATCCCTCTCAGCCAAAGAAATTGGCTTCGCTTGAACGAAAGCGGAGAGAGAAGCCAGCAGGAACGCGGCGACACGTCTCGAGAAAATGGACTGCATGGTTGCAAAGTCAAATTCGAATACACCTCTATGTCAGGTTCGCTTCTTATATATGTGCATTGTGCGCCGAAAGAGAGGGCATAGAATGTTGCAGGTGTGAGTCAAGAACTGCATTGGGAGGAGTCTTCTGACTGTTGGAATGTTAAAAGAACACCGTAGTGAGCTGTAGCGAGGTCAATACCGCATGGAGTCAAGCGCACAGACTTAGCAGCAAAAATGGATCCAATCGTTATCATTGAGCCCCTCGAACGGGAAGCGGATGCCCGATAACTGAGGCTGGACTGATCACTGAGTACTGACCAGTTGACTTCCACTGACATTGACAAGCCTTGCGATATCGGCGACGGTAGCATATCTTGCGACAGTGCTTCGTTTGTACCAGCCGTTTCACAACGTGTATCTGGTGAGAGCCTCAAAATCAGATATGTATGGCAGTCGTTCCTCCTTTCTTGGGAAAGCGTTGCGATTGAGAGCAATGATTTGAGTAACAGTGAACGAGAGACGCTCAACAACATAGATTTTGACACATGACCGAGGATTCCATTGAACCTCAGAACGATAGAGCACATACTGGACTGAGGGTGGTGGAGGCGAATGTTGTTCCGGAAGAATGGCATCAAAATCGGGAAACGTTGGAACCCAGCCGGTCCGCTCTTTCCGGACCTTGATGGTGCAACTTTGCAAGTGCAAAGCCAGCGAATGGCGAGAGATGGGTTCAAGATGAAGGTTTCCTTACTCTCGCCTCTAGTAGTTTAAAAGACCTAGAGAGTTACTATTTGTGCAAGCGCGGTGGCAACAAGAACCTCGACGTTTGCGCCTCCGACCCCATCAACCAACGCCAGCCAATTCCACCCCAGTGTCACATACTAATGCCGTCCTACGGTCAGAAGTAAATATGCACACTTCGACTCACCCCCGGTGATAGATGGCCAAAGTACGGCCGTTTGGGCACCTGGCACCTAAATACTCGAACGCCTGGTGGAGAATTTGTCTCGAGGACTGCAGGCTTCCCAGACGGGTCTCTTGAGGTAACCATATCCAAGATCGCTTTATCATCTACAACCATCGTTGCAGGTACATTGGCAACTTGAGGATATGTATTCCATATTGCGAAGTATTCAAGGTTTGGCACCAACCTGGGAAAACTTGCCTGCACGCTCGAAACCAGTCCCGCGATGAGGGCTGGGGTGATATAGATTGCGTTATAGGAGATGATTTCGACAAGGGATGGCGTCTCTCGTAGGAGGGTCAGGAAATCGCCCGCCTCCATTTGCTCTGCGTCCATTGCATGGTCCAATGTCAGCGACGTTAAAGGACATGAAGAGCGAGCTTGGAAGGCACTGTAAGCGGGTCCTGACCATGTAGCATATGAGATGTATGCGGCTTCGAGAAACGGAAGTGTCAGGGATGAGAGTAGCCACATTGTAATCTCGCCGTAATTGTTCAGTGATACGAGCGACTTTAGACTAGGCAGCATGACGGTGTTTTCATCTCCATCTAGTTCGTAGTTGTCAATGTCGCTAAACGAGGTTTCCAATTTTATGAGGGAAACGCAGAATGAAAGAATGTCGAGAAGTACATCTCCATCGGCAGTTTCTAAACTGAGGTCAAGATGTGTTAACTGTTCCCATGGAAGGAAATTCGGAAGATGTTCTAGATGTCCGCGAAAGTCGACCCGACGTAGCGAAGGAAAGTAGGCACGATTTCGTTTGGTGCTGTGCATAGAAAAATCTGACATGATGAGCAGCTCCAAGATCAGATAATAGCCGCCTGGGAGCGCCTCAAAATCCCCACTTAGAAATAGCTCTTTGATGCGGAATATATACGGCTGCATCCAGGACAGAGGAGTCGCTTGTACATCCTCCGAGTTAGCACCTAGCGGCCGACCGTTAAAGCTGATCTGCAATGGGTGTACCATCCCCGTCCGTGCCAACCAGGAATGAAGACGTACGTCGTTGGTGGGATCGGTATCAGGAACGGATGGATCATACATGTCGTGGCAGGAGGTGATTGTCGCCCAAAGCTTAGGTATGCCCAGTGCAACATCCCGCCACCTTGAGCAGACATGTGTAATGCGTAGCGGGGAGGCCCCAGGACGGGGCCCAACTACGAGTGGCTGGGGCTCCCCCATGAAGCGCGTATCGCTTGTCCAATCCCGCGAAAACAGAAATATCTCGACGAGAATCTCTGGCAGTAGACGACGGACAGGTGAGAGAATGCTGCGGAAACGAGAAAGCATGCTTCGGTCGTGCCCTTCATGCTCGATCGGGGAGTTGCGCGAGAATGGTGTTGCAAAGGGCTGAGAATCAAGTTGAGCGACCTTTGACTCGCGTCGCTGGATGATTTTCTGGAGCTCGAGAACCTCCAGGCTGGACGGCTCCTCGTTCGTCGACAAGAGGTGGAAGTATTGCGACTCTTCTTCATCTGCATTTACCTGAAACTGCTTCCGTTATAACAGCTGTCGATGAAATTTTAATCGCTCACTTCGCTAGTCATTACACGTTGGGCTGGCCAGCCTGAGGGCACGTTGATAACTAGTAAATATGATCAACGTTGAACAAGGAAAGAGTCCTGCATCTTAGGTTAGAGCTTGTGATCAACAATCTCGCCTCCCGCGCCGATCACTCCGCCACCACCTTCCCGCACCGCCGGCAACCGCCGAGAGAGGCCAACCTGAACTCTTCTGAACTTTTCGTCACTGGGACCTTACTGGCATTGTTGACTTTTTTTTCGAAAGCAACGTGAAGCTTTCCAAAAGACAACACGAAGTGTCTATGTCTTTTCAAGTTCGTGAGCATTACAATAAGATTGTTACTCTCTATGCCACGCCATCCCAGCTGATCACCCCACCAGCATCAGCCAAACACATAATTGATTCTCAGGCAAACCCGCTCTGTGGATAAAATTTCTCAAGGCGCATTGGCCCTCCAAGTCCCTCCACTTTCTACAGTGAATCTCCACTGTTATCGGCGATTTGACTAGTCCAGGCGTACATTGGCGTCGGTTACCTATGTGGTATGTTCTAGGTCTGCCATTCAATAAAAATACCTCGGTCTGTTGTCATCAATACTGGAGAAAGGGTCTCATCAGTTGTGAAGACGCCCTGCGCCGTCACCCGTATGTTTTCGGATGTTCCGTATCTCGATGATTTGCTTAAAGGCTAGTGCCTCTTTCTTGTTCCGTGCTTCACCCCATGCCTGCAAGAAAATTTCGCGTTGCAATTTGGTGTGTTCACAAGGATTTATGGACTGCTGAATTGACTCAACTTATATCTGAACATCTAGTGGAGGAGGTATTGGAGGTCTCGCCGCTGCAGGTAGGGAGTGCATATCTATCTCACCAGGATGCGTGGCTGATGTTCCAGTAGTCGCACTTTCTAAGTATTCAGACATTGATGTCGACATTTATGAGGCCGCGACACAGTTTTCTGAAGTCGGTGCCGGGATCGGAGTTTGGCCTCGCGTTTGGAAAATCCTCGAGCACCTTGGGTTGAGTGAGGATCTTGCGCGTGTTACTGCTTTAAAGCCCAGCTATGATCTCTGTGAGCATTTCTGGCACGACCCCGTGGCTTGACGGCACCTAAAGACGCGTCGCTTTCCAGCGGATACCTTTATCTTTCGAAAGAGCGACCAGCGACATGGCAACGATTTCTACAAGCTGCAGACTCAAGGTCCGTCCATCTTCAATATTCTCTTCCCCGATCTTACCATCGCTTTAGGAAGCTTTCTCCGTTACCATCGACCTGATTTTCTGCAAGTCTTGATGGACCATCTCCCTCCAACATACAACACGTATTTCTCTAGACGTCTGCAGTCGTACACGCAAGATTCGTATGGCAAAATTACCATGCAATTTTCAGATGGGTCGACAGCAACATGCGACGTCTTGATCGGTTCCGATGGCGTCAAATCCGCTGTTCGTCGCTCGCTTTTGACTGCTAAATCTCACCACGTCGCCGCTGCTGGGCGATACTCGGAATCTGAAGAGCTCCTCAACAGTATCGATCCAGCGTGGACGGGAATAGTGGCGTATAGAGCCCTGATTCCTACCACCCGACTACAAGCCTATCGAGACGCTCACCCGGAGATGAAGATCCGAGTCCCCGAGACGAATTCAATTCCTACCATGGTGCGTCAGACTTGTTGGGATCATGACAGTGACACTCACTGCAAATACAGTATATGGGGCAACATGTAGTGAGCACCGAGAGAGTTGTGGCCATTTGGAGGTATCTGACATAGTATTGATGACCAACAGAACGTTGTGGTCTACCCCATCTCATCCGGCAAATTGATCAACATCGGCGCATTCCATGCTAAAGAAGAACTGGCGGGCACTCCTTTCCCTGGGCCGTGGGTAACGAATGTCGAGAAAGATGACCTATTGGCCGCCCATGCTCATTGGGAGCCTGAGCTCCAAGCTATTCTCCAAGTACGTGCCGTGAACCCACAATTCATCAATACTGGTATTCAGTGATATTAGTGTGTCGACCGGCCTTCCAGGTGGGCAATACACGCCTCTCGACCTCTCGAATCTTGGACATTCGGCAATGCTGTTCTACTCGGTGATGCCGTACGTGGCGAAGACTCCCTGAGACCGAATGCTTTCTAATCGTGCTCATTAGGCCCATGCGATGTCTCCGCAACAAGCGTCAGGTGCCGGTCAGGCTATCGAAGTTGGTTGGCTTCATTCTCGAAAATTCATCGACTCACGGATCTTTTCTTAGGATGCTTTCATCCTCGCGACGCTTCTTGGCCATCCACAGACCACACTGGATAATGTATCGCATGCTTTGTCTATTTACGACAAAATACGTCGTCCGATGGCGATGGAGGTTGCCGAAAGGTCACTCGTCAACGGTCGACTCTTCGGCTTACAACTTCCTGGCGTTCCGTTGGAGAGTGACCCAGACAGACTGCCTGAACTTGGGGATGCTATCAAAGACAACTGGAAGTGGAGTAAGTAGCTTAACCTATCTCTTTTTTTTTTCAACAGTTGCTAATAATGTCCCCTAGCATGGTCTACTACGCTAGACAGCGCGGTGAAGGAAGCCGTTCAGATGTTGGAAAGTGAAGTTCAAGATGATGTCAGGGCTCATCTTTAGCCTCCGTTCAGACGTTTCAGGTGAACGAAACTGAGTAATTTAGCTTACATACCTGCTGTCCGGAATATCATCTTGCATTTCCTCCATTTCCGCCATCTTTTCCCGTGTTATTTCTCCTGCCAGTAGCAACAACTGACGTCGTTCAGATTCAGAAATTACAATTGAATTACAAGTCGTGATTAACTTCGTTGCTGTATGTTCATACACCTACTCTACACGACGAAAAGAAGTAACGTAACCATTCTTCATGGATAGAAATACAAAATGTAAGATGCGCGCGAAACAAACCAAAGAAACCCTGTAAGAGAAAAAAAATACTCATGACGCCGAATTCGACCCCGAGGTATCCATGATCCCACAGTCCTGCATGAAGGAGAACCACCCTGAGTCGATGTCCGACTCTGTCATCAGCCCGAGCTCCAGCAACGCGCCCGCAGGGTCTATAGCCATGGGAGTATCATGATTCCATGTGATCGCGGATGGTTGCTCATGCCCACGGTGAAGTGTCTCTCCTCCCAAGAAATGCTGTGCCTGCGTAAAAGGCACAGACGACGTCATCGGGTTCTGTAGTGGCTGATCATTTGCGGTAAATAGCGAAGATGTCGAGGAATGCGGTGGGTTCATAGGACCCTGGTCGAGGCCGGTTTGTGGCTTCTGTTTAGCAAGCGGGAGCCATCCAAACGACGTGTCAGGCTTCGGAAGACCATTTACGTCTGTAGAGTGTTCTCGCCAATCGTGATTCCCTGGTGGGGGCGGGGTAGGGTTGAAGGCGAGTGGTGTCGGGTTTGACATCGATCCGGACGACCCCACAGAACCGTTAGCGGAAGACTGAGACGCCATGTACTCCATAAAGAGCGAGAACATATTCAACATCTGGTCACCGGCAGGTAAACCCACAGGCGGATGATGACTATTGACTCCGTTCAAAGCGGGCAAGGCGCTGTGGGCGTTAGGGGGCGGCGATATGTGCATCTCCTCATCAGGGCTAGCCGCCTGTGGGTACCCCGCAGCGAGAGCTCCCAGGTCTCCGAGGAATGAGTTGGGACCTAGGTACTCAACGAGGGAGGGATGAACGTCAGCTATAGACATTTGCGCCGTCCCCGGAATCTGAGAAATAGTGAATGATGGAGAGACCGAACGTTCCGCGGGCGGCGAGGCAGAATCACTGCCTGCCAGGGACGTCACAGATCTCCTGGCGCGTGTCTTTCGAGATAGAACGCGCGTCTGACCACCGAAGATGGCCAATTCATCGTCGCCGTCGTCCACAGCCTGCTCCTCAGAAGTGAGAGGGAACAGCTGAGGAGGAATGGGGCTGGGGCTCGTCCCGTTTGCAGATGTGTACTGTGTGTAGGATCGAATAGCTTTCTCTTTTAGCTTGTGAAGCACGCCCTGCGAAGGAGGTGGGACTACTATTAGGAGACGGCCGAGAAGTGATAAAGGCCAAACGTACTAAAGCAACCTTGGCGCGTTGAGATTGGAGGGCAGTCCTTTCAAAGAGATCGACTGCCCGACATAGATCCTGCAACGCACTCGCTGCTACATTGGAATTCGGAGAACGAGTCACGACAGTGCCAACGATGACCTGACAAGAAGCAGGGCCCCATGAATGTTAGAATAAAATCGAAAGAAAATAAAAGATACACTTACAGCGGCCGAGAAGGTATGATACATCAGGAACCAGACCCGCATTGCCATCTCAGCACATCGATCGAACTGATGGGACGATGCCTTGATAATAACAGATGCACACCGGTAGGCAGTCAGGAAGGAAGGAGCGAAAGGACTCAGGAGCGGGTTGGAAGGATGGTCAAGCATGGCTTGAGCGAAGTAACTGCGATGTAGATATAACATTGCTTAAAGGGAGGTCTTGCATTCAGAACACCGACTGGGGAGGGGATACCAACGTTCACTCACTGACTGTTCGATGCTGACTCGCGTAGAAACCTTGGAGACTAAGAGAGCTCGAGAAATATTCTTCTTCTCCATCCTCGCGTCGAACATAGGGTTTCACCGCCGTGGGATAGGACAACTCGCGAACTTTGCGATCAAGGTCGAGGACCGTCGTGTAGCTCGGGGATTTAGCCGTGAGTATGGCTTCGGCTACCGAGGAAAACATATCGCGACCAAAAATATGCTTGACACGCCAAACTACAGATAGCCGAATCAGCAATGGTGAATTTCGAGATAATGTGGTACGACGACGTACAGCCATTCTGTAGTTCCCCAGCATCGTTCACGGAGGCTTCTTCGTCCATAGGGAATTCACAATCAACGAAAGAAAGATGGATCGCTGGCGGGCGTCCGAGGGCCAAACTCTGTAAGTCGGTAATTCATCAGACACCCGAAGGGGTAGAAAATAGGCAGCAAGGCACGAACATGTGATACATCCGCAGTAAACACTTCCCAGAATAGTGTTCGGCGTTTCTGAACAGTCTTGGGGTCCATATTCCACCTAGCACTATCTCGATCTATGGATAAAATTGGATCAGAACGGTCGCTGAGCGGAAGGCCGTGCAGCTAACGTACGGAGACCGATCTGTAGAGAGGATAAACATCGGCATCACAAAAACAGTCGAGCGTTAAGGGATGACTTACAGCCTGTGCTAGTTTTGCAGCGAAACTCATCATGCACCACTGTCAAAGTGAAAATGAGATGAAGAAATAAAAGAGGCCGTCTAGAGAAACTCACTGCGCTGTCCCTCGAGTAGCTTTTACCTGCCAAACAGTGATATGTCGCCATCAAACCCACTGCTTGCACAGTGTCAATCTGTGGGGAATCGAATACAACACGCAATGACAGTGCCGATCGTCCAAGGTCATAAAAGTGTTCCGCTTCGGCATTGTACGGCTGTAGCGTCAGGTCGAGCAGTGCGCCCAGCGCGAAAACGAAGTAAAGCGTGGCGAGCGCATGAGGGGTGTTTCGAGGGACTTCGGGTGTGGAGGAGTCTGACTCATCGGATGGAGAACTGCTTGGATCCTTCGCATGGGCTGCGGCGGCTTTGTAGATCCTAGGCATGAATTCATCGAAAAGTTCCGTCCGCCTGATCGGACGGAAGAAGTTGGCGGCGTGCCCGAGGTACGATTCACATAGCGCCCACGCCCGCTCGTGGGAAGGCAGATAGGATTCCAGGAGCTGGAGAGTTCTCGCGTTGCAACGTTTCTTTTTAGTTACGGGGAAAACATTGGCTAGGTTCTCGAGTTCGGGATGAACCGCTGCTGGTCTTTTCTCCTCGCTTTCTTCATCGGATTCTTCGGATTCATCTTTCACCTGGTTTACGCGGTTGAAAAAAAGGTATATGGCATCAAGTAGGAGTATCATCTTACCGTCATGAGAGTCTGGTGACAGGAAATTATTTTAGCTGACGAGAAAGGGGCTTAGATCGAATGACATACCTCCGAACCAGCAGATCTACCGAAATACTTAATATCTCCTGAGTCATCCAGAGTTAATGACCCCAAGGCGTCGATTGACTGCATGACCGTCTGTTCCATCCTGGTGGGTGACGATGGACGACCGTCCGGTGCTTCGGGTCCAAACTTGACCTTGAGCATCTCGTCCTGGAGGAGGGGATGTCGTTCGTCGGAAACAGAGGCCTGAAGGATCGCGAGTGCGTCCTCCAATTGACGTATGCGATGGCTCATGTCCGCAATTTTGCGATGCAGTTGCTCGGTATCAGCCAATATGAATCTAAACTATCTAGTCAGCACTGTTTCGTCATCGCTTGACGAGAACCATCGTACCTCGTGCCCTGTCCTGCCGAAAGGATGCCTACGAATGGTGTTATTGGGGTGATTTAGTAGGGTTTTCGTGTACATACCACAGGGGCAAATGCTCTCGCAGCCTCTGCGACAGCACGAACCGCATGGCACTTTCTTATCACATCGTAGCTTCAGACGTCTACATTCTGCGCAGGAAAGTTCGCCTATGGGGTGGTTAGGTCGGTCTGACTATGCCTGGGATGCAACGTACCTCGAATTCGCTTCAATTCGATGTCCTTCATTTCCTCCTCGGTAATTTTGCGCCGTGGTCGCCTGGTGGACGTGGATTTCGTGGGGTCGGGGGGCATGTTGGACGTTAAAGGTAGGACTCGTCTCAAGGCTTTCAGGGGTTGTTACTGCGTGGTTTAACAGGATGGTAACGGTTTCTTTGGATGTTACAGCGATTGGAGACAAGTCGGACGAAAGAAGGAGCGAGGTGAGAGAGATTTCCTCGGCATGTCCGCCTATACGCCAAATAGTACCCGGCTTGGGGTACGACCAATACCACCGTCGCATCACGGCATGTGATGACCTGGGGTATAATTGCATTTGCAATCACAAGGGTGTTCGATCAGGGCTAGCGTTTAAAAGTTCAAATCCCTTGGCGTAATGAACATTATGAGACGAAAACAAACAAATGGGTGAACTTTGGGCCTGGAGCCAATCAGAGTGAAGGGATTTCAATCACTGTTTGAGACTCTAGAAATGTTAAAAGATCCTTGAAGGTCGAAATAGTGTTCACTGGTAACTTGAAGGTAACTGGTGGCATTTACTAGGTAAGTGATTGAAGAGATTGACAAGCACAAGTGAGACGAAAGTTGTGGAAAAAGGTATGTCGGGAATTGCCGAAGTCAAATTCCTTATCTCCCCCGCAATACCAAGAGACTGCGGGGAGCTCATTTCAAATTGCCCACCCCGCACAGGCACCTGGAGACAGGAGGAAAGGGGGCAGGACATTGCTTTCCCTGGCTTCCCTATATTTTTAACAAGCCTATGTCCAGTCAAATTGTTACGGTGCTGGATATCAACGTTGGAGAAATCCATCTTGATCGCTGGATGCAAGCTGGGCTAACTTTCCTCCAGACTTCGTCACAGAAGGCTCCATCTGTGGGGAAGTGCGGGGCTCCACGAAAATCGACAAATTCATTTGCAATGTTCTGGTTGGTCAGACTTGTTGGTCATGTTTGATTACAGGGAAGGATACAAATACATCCAAATGCGCGATTCGTCGGCAGAACGAGTCCGACCGTCCGATCTCAGTTGAGGATCAGATTCGTTGCACAAGGCTACTTAGGACAAGGCGAGAAAACGTGAATTCTTGCAAGGAGTTCGCAGAATTATATGTTACCGTCTCATGACCGAAATTCAGATTTGTGATTGCTTATAACATCTCATAAGGCCTTTTTTTCCGACGCACTTGGAACGATGGGGGGTCGTGAGCGGCGAGCAAGATGAGTGAGTTTATACATCTCTGGTATGAATACTGGGAGGAGCTTGAGCTCCTCACTCGATATTTGTCCAGCTTTCGTCACGCCAATCCACGGACTCCTCCAAATCCATTTGATGAGGCGCTCTCAGAAATTCTCTGAATCGAACGTAAGGGGACTGAAAAAAGGGATCTCGGGCTTTGAAGTGGTCAAGGGTTTTTTTTTTGCGAGATGAACACCGAGTTGGACAGTGAGGGAGGCATCCTCCAAGCGTTCTGCCAAGAGATATGCTGAGGCATGGAAAAGCAAGAGAACGTATCGGGGATCGGGAGACGACCCTCCAATTAATATCCAGAAAATCTTTTGGTCTGAGGGAGGGAGGTAGGGGTCCTGAAAGAAAACCTTTGAAAGACGAAGGGGAATGGCAATAAGTGGACGTTACGGTCTGGACCCTGGAACACGTGGTGAAGTACGAACCCGCCTGAGCCCGGCGGTTAATTCTGATTCTTTACCACCATCTGATCATTGGTTCCTAATACCTGTTTGAACTTGACTCCGCGAATCCCCACCAACATAGAGGACGCCCGGCTATGACGAGATGATCTGATATCCGCAGTCTGATATCCATTAAGTTATAAATCCATGGGCGCTCTCTCGTTGCCTGCAGTTTACAAACATCACGAGAGCACGGAACCGCCAGTGGGCTGTCTACGGTCCGCAATTTCTCTATGGCTGATGAAGCATTTCCCCCAGGGCGGTGCGGCTTCTCATCATTCGGCGGACCCACCAAATCCAGCGTTTGAGGATGATCCTGTAGAACTTGCCCACAAAAAATCAGCGGATCCTCAGGTGGGTGTTCCGGGTTGCTTTCTGCGGTCAGTGCTTACTTTGAAGCAACGTAAAATTAGCTCTTTACCCCACAAATCGCGTGATTTTAGAAGATGCCGCCACAGCATCAGCACATCGTGGCCGATTATTTGCTCTTTTCTCGTGAATTTTTGGCATCCACATCCTTCTTTGGTTCAGGATAGTCGAGCTATAATTCATCTACTCATCATCTGTGCAGAGTCTGCTGGTTCATCGTAGCACACTCGAGTCTGACTGGTTACGGCAGAACCACGGCAGGAATAATTTCAATCCTTCTTGGGCAACGCGCTTCGCTCTGTGCTGGCTAGGATGGTTTAAATACGAACAGAAGGAACCTTTGATTCAGCATTCTCTCAAGACAGATACATCTTTTCTACTGTGCACCCCTCTCTCTTTCGACTCTAAGATGTTGGCGGTTACACTGCTTGCATTCGCACCTCTTGTTCTTTGTGGCAAGGCGGGAAACCGCCCTTTCGGTGAGTCAACAAAATACTACATGTTGCAACGTATTCTCACCAGACGCAATGAAACAGGTATCATCACAGATCATGCGACGTTCGCTAGCTATGATTATGACTATATCGTGGTATGTCTAGCGCTCTCGGCCATGACGATCATCTCTAAGTCCGCATTTAGGTCGGCGGCGGCACAGCCGGCCTTGTTGTGGCGAACCGCCTCTCTGCTAACCCGGCCTACACCGTTGGAGTCATCGAGGTTCGAAAGAAATTCTTTCTTTTCCTTAACTGTGGTGTTGAAATTTTCGGGATTAGGCGGGATTACACCTCCCCGACGAGCCCCTCATCAACAGCCCGTTCCTCTTCGGACAGTCTGTCAGCGATCCCAAACTCGATTGGTTGCTTGCGACGACGCCACAACCCGGTCTTCACAACAGGTCACTCATTCAGCCTCGGTAAATGCTTAGATTTACCGATGTCGTTCATCGCTTAACAATGCGTTTGATTTTCTCTAGCGGCAAGGTCCTCGGTGGCAGCTCAGCCCTTACGTACCACAACCACAACCGTGGCTCCGCTCCCGAGTACGATGCCTGGGCTGCATTGGGAAACCCCGGGTGAGACTGGGCAGGTAAAACTCATTCTATGTCCACTATTGATCAGTGGACTTGCTGCTAACATGCCCTCCCTAAGGAATGTACCCCTACTTCACCAAAGCCGATACGGTGACCCCCGGCGACCCTGGCTTCCTCCCAGGCATCGTCTCGCGTCCCGGAATCTTCAACGCAGAGGACGGCGCGCGCCAAGGACCGCTGCAGATCAGTTACAACGGCAACGTGTCGTTCATTACACCGTATGTGGGGCTCTTCCACGAGAGCTTCACCAGCTTAGGTGCCTACTCAAATCCCGACCCCGATGGAGGGAATGCCACAGGAATCACCCTGACAGCAAGGACCGTAAATCTCGAAACTGGGAACAGAACATATGCGACCAATGGATATATTGAACCCGTACTGTAAGCCTATCGACTGTTGGCAGGTGGGTGATTGACTCATCAAGGAATACGCCAGGAATCGCCAAAACCTACTCGTTCTGACTGGTGCAGAAGCAACCAAGATATTGTTCGCCAATTCCACTGGAACGAATACGACGCTTGTGGCCAATGGCATCAAATATGGAAATCCGAATGATACTCGGCAATATACAGCCAAGGTCAATCGGGAGGTGATTTTGTCGGCTGGCGCATTTAAAACGCCGCAAGTGAGTGGAACTGTCATCGGCGTTGATGAAGGAACTTACCGTTTCGGGGTAATTTAGTTACTCGAGCTCAGTGGCATCGGTAATCAAACGCTCCTCGAGAGCCTCGGGATTGAAACCTTACTCGACATCCCCGAAGTTGGCGAGAACCTCCAAGACCATCTCGAGTTCAACATGGATTACCTGTTGAAGGAAGACCTTCCGTACGACACCTGGGGTTAGTCTTCACCTTTCCTGAACTAGGCTGTCCGTTCTGACATTCAACGGCAAGACATTATCCGCAACAATGCGACCCGCCAAGCTCAAGCCTGGCTACAATACGTCAACAACCATACGGGTATCTACAGCGCTAGTCCAGCCACGCTCGCGTTCTTCCCACTTCAGCCATTCCCCGAAGAGTTCATCGTCACATCGCTCGTCGATACCCTCGACAAGGAGATCGCCGCCGCCACTCTCACGCCAATTCGGAAAAAGCAGTTCGAGTCTCAGCGTCAACAGTTACTCGATGGATCGGTGACGCAAGTCGAGCTGGCGTTTGTGCCCAAGGGTGGCGTCGCACACAGTAACGAACCGCTGCTGGAGGGCAGGAGCTATTTCACGGTTGTGACTTTCTTGTATCATCCGTGGAGCGCTGGAAACGTGCACATCAACACGACGGATCCGTTTGCGGCGCCTCTGATCGATCCCAGATACAATGAATTTACTTTCGGTGAGTACGATAATTGTTCATGTGTTTGATCTTGGCCCTGATCCATCCTGTTAGATTGGGAAGTCGCCGCAAGATGGAATCAGTTCAGCCGCAAGATCATGGAGACGGAGCCTATTTCTCAATTCATCGAAAGCCCTAACCAACCCGGAGCAAATACCACAACCCTTGAGGATTGGGACGAGTATGTTTGTTCTCTCCCTTGCGTGGCAGAAAGTAGCTGACGATGTCCCTTATAGTTTCAGCCGGGAATGGTGCATCAGCGTGTGGCACCCGGTTGGCTCGACCTCCATGGCTCCGCGCGAGATCGGAGGCGTCCTCGATCCGAAGCTCGTCGTGTATGGAACAAGCAACCTTCGTGTGGTGGATGCGGGTGCGATGCCTATCAATGTCGCTGCTCATACGGCGGCAACTGTGTATGCCATGGCTGAAAAGGTTAGAAAGCATATTATTTCGAGGTTTCAGAGTTGCTGAAGTTTCTACCAGGCTTCGGATATCATCCTCTCTGATCGCCGAGTGCACTCCTTGACGGCCGCGATAAAGAAGTTATAGAGTCTAATGGGCCGCCAATTTTTCTTACTTAGATTCTGACCATTTTAGACCTCGCTCATTGCTCCTTTGAACAATGAAATAGAGTAAAATAGGATTCCTACGATGGATCAAATGGATGTACAAAATAAATGTTTGCTACTGTATATATATCTACATAGATTTTCTTTGAAAATTATAACCACGTCTTTACCACAATATCGTTTGTCCCTTCAGATTCTGTCTCCCATTAGTCTTATTTTCTACAAAACACGTCAGTGCGCTCTCGAGTGATCTCTCTCTTCTCTTTTGAATGCAATCGTTAATCTGAATCCTACTTCCCGCCGAGAACATAGTGAAATTTGGCTTCCGTCAGGACTGCTAAGAGCATTCATCCAGTAAAGCTCGCGGGGTGGGCCAGCACAGGTTCTGAAGAGGCGTAGACGTATATAGTAGTCGTAAGAAGCAATGCGATGCCGTCGTGCCCCCAAGCCAATTGTGCCTGACGCCACATCCGAACAGAACGGCCCGGCCGAGACAGAATCTCTATCTCCGTCACCGAACATCCTCTTGGACGAAATCCAATACAACATCAATTGTGTCCATTTGATGATTTACAGTCTTGAGGCTCCCCTTCCTCCTCTCCCGCAATTCTTAATGTTCGTCGGATTCAGAGGTGATCCTGATTCCTGACCAGGGAATAACGCGACGATGACATCCATTACAGTATTCAGGACTTGGAGGGAATGGCGTGCTGTATCGTCGGGGTTGTTGCATTTCAGCGTTTCGGAGCGAAGTGTGTCATCCTCTTAATCAACCTCTTGCTCCACTCAATTTTATGACCTGGATCGTTCGCGCTATACTATTACCAGAATGTAGACATCTGCATTCCGACTGCCAGCTGATTCGAGGGTGTATGTAGAGCCCTGCTCAAAAAATTGCCCTTAACTAAAGCTCGCAATATTTCTGATCGTTCTGTCATTCGCTATACTCTGTTTTGCTTCAAGTAGCCTGGTGTGCCCAGGAAATACGTCTTAGTCTCAGACTCCGCTATCTCCTTCATCTGCACGTCCGATTATTTTGAATGGAGAAATAAGCTACCCGCCTTCCGTATCCAAAGTCTGGGCTGTTTATCTCGAGGTTTTGAGCCACGGCATGGCCACGCTGGAGGGGTGTGCAGAATATAACCTCTAAGAACCCTACTGGGAGATTTAACCGGAGGGGCAACCGGCGCCCCCGCTGAATATCCAAACTGTTACATGAATGTCTCCTCCGTGAGCGATAGTATAGTTTGAAAGTATCTAATGGACATGGCACTTCAAGTGGCTAACATCTTCCCATTGCATATTTTGGTACCGCTGCAGCTTTGGTATCAACATTGCACGTACAATGCTTATCACCCATGTTGCGCCAGTCTTCGCACCCCGAAGCTGGAAAACCATCGAGGCAGTTTCCCAAATACTCTTCCTTTACTGACAAGTTTCGCCGACATATGTTGACGAGAAGGTCGAAGATACATATTGCACATTGAATGAACGAACAAGGTGGGGGTTACAA
Source organism: Hypsizygus marmoreus (assembly GCA_013433165.1). NCBI lineage: Eukaryota > Fungi > Basidiomycota > Agaricomycetes > Agaricales > Lyophyllaceae > Hypsizygus > Hypsizygus marmoreus. The sequence continues at coordinate 65,946 of CM024089.1, read as the reverse complement.
TCTGATAATCGACTTCAAGGGACCAGACAGAAAATCGTACCATCCGACATGAAGAGAGCGATACAATGAACGAGACACACATCCAAGCTAGAATCCAGTCCAAAATGGAAACAATCAAAATAGCAGAACAACGAACCATTCGTCCATCATTTGCGCTTCTTCTTGGGCTTTGTGGTAGCATCCGTGGTCTACGAACGATGACATCGAACAAAAAGAGCATTATGTCACCCATCTTCGCGAATGACCGAACCCATACCTTCTTCTGTACGGCCACAGAGGCCTGCGCTTGTGCGGGCGGTACTGGGGCCGAACCTCGCTATCCGGACGATCAGTACAGAACGAGAGAAAAACAAAAGTCTCGAAAGCAGAAGAGGAAAAAGGGAAGGACAGCTACCAAGCGTCTCGCCCCATTCGAAGCTCTCTTGACGACCTTAGCGGGCTCGGGAGCCGGAGCAGGCGGTGAAGGTCCTCGTTCGCGCTTTCCAAGCACAGAAGCAAAAGATAACTCAGAGAGAGGTGTGTCGTCCTCCGAGTCCGAGTCGGCAGCAAGTCTCGAGAAGACCTTCAAATGTTCTGAAGGACCAGCCACCATGGATGCAGGGAGTAGAGTAGGCACTTGAGTCTGTGTTTTCTTGACTGGGGGCTTCGCCTGCGGTTGTGGTGCTTTCGGCTTTGGTTTGGCGACGGCACGCCCACCAGGAACCTTGATGGATAGGGGCGTGGGGGCTGGGTGTACAGGAACCGGGGCTGGCCGATCAGGGGAGGAAAGCGACATGTTGACGTGGCCAGGTAAAGTAGCGAACGTTGTTGTCAGTTCTCCGGAAGGATTGGAGGGCTGTGCATTTGAAAGGTTCTAGGGAGGGTTAATGATGAACGTGAGTAATGAACGAGCAATTGTACAGCATGTGACGATGAGAATCTTGTATTTACCGCAGGAGGATCAGACCCCATCGGACTGGACGTCATGAACTGGTTCAAGTCGATCATGGACGTAGACTCGCCTCCAGCTTCCTTACCCTTTTCTTTCAAAAGTCGTGCGAGGGATGATTCAAGCTCGCGGATTCTGGCGTGGAGGGTGCGTATCATGTTATCACGCTGCAACAAATGGGTTAGGCAACGGTGGGAAGAGGAGAAACAGGGGACGATTACCCGACGGAGCTCGTTTTCTTTCTTCACATCCTCCTGTTCGTGCAGAGAATTCGAAAAAGCAACCAGCCAGTCCACGAAATCCTTCTCCTCATCCGTCTGTAATAACAAAGAACATTCACAATCCGCGCAAAGTAGTGAAAAAAGGAGACAAACCAAGTCATTCGCGGCGTATCGTGTTCGCAGACTCATTGCTTTCGCTATAAGAGCCTGGTTGGTCGCTTCAAGCTTCACCACCATCTCCTTTAGTGTGGTCACACGTTCCGTCTCAACACCCTGCATACCCGTCCTTTCCTCTTCCGATTCCGCAATCTTCGCTCGCAGCTGCTCCGCGACGTTGTGACAATCCAGAGCCTGCGCCTCGGCCACATCCGCTCTTTTCGTTAACGCCTCCACAAGGCGCTCGTGGCTGGCTTCCTGCTTCGCGAGCTTCTTCTCGTAGTCAACAGACGCAAAGGCGAGCGCTGCCTGTTCTCTGTCAATGGTGCCCTGGAGCGCAGCATTTCGCTCTTTGAGAACAGCGATATCGCCTTCGAGCTTCCCGGTCGATCCTGCCAACGCATTCTCGGACACCGCCAGACGTTCCTACAAAGCATGATCAGTAAAAGACCATATTTAAAGGGACCTAGAAACACTCACTTGCAAATCTCCACACTGTTCCTTTGTGAGTCGCAAAGTGATGCCTTGCGCATCAAACCTTTCCTGCAGTACCTGACCACGACAGGCGGTGTGAGCCTGAAGAATATCGGTAGTCATGCGAAGGACCCACCGCAATACGAATCTCTGCCTGACGTATCCTTTAACGCAAGTAAGTCAAACGTTACTGCCACCAAGAAGTCAAATGAAGGTAACATACACTTCAGCTCTTCCTTTTCCTACCGCTTCCTTCTCTTCAAGCACAGAAATCTTCGTCTGCTGTTTCCCCACCAGCTCCCGCATCTGCTTCGTGTCTTCTCCAGCTGTGTCACATGCCTGACGGGCATCCACGATCCTGGAACCAATGTAAGGTATTAAGTTTGTGTGTAATACATGGATGAAATGATGGAACCCACTGGTTTCGCAGGTGTTCGTTGTCCACCTGAAGAGCATCCACCTGCTTCTCAAACGTCGCGCAGGATATCCGCACCTGCTTCATCTCTTCCGAGATGGTTGTGTGGGCCTCACGGGCATCGGCGAGGCTTGATAAAAGAGGAATGAGTTGAGTGTGACCTATGAACGGGACAGTGACATGTACCGTGTTCGGAGACATTCATTATCCAGTTGAAGGACGTTCGTTCCCTTCTCGAGCACTGTACGTTTCTCCGTCTCTTCGGTCAAGGACACCCTCGCCTGCTTCATTTCTTCCACAGCGGTGGCATGTGCTTGATGCACATGCGCGAGCCTTCGAGGTGAGGTATTAGCGAAAAAAGACGAGGAAGTGGGAATGAAGAAGCCATACTGCGTCTGGAGAACCTCGACATCTTTCTCGAGTGTCACGGTATGCTTCTCGTGCGCATGGTTAGCACCTCGTGCCAAAACAAGTTCTTCGTTGGCCCTACGAAACTTGCTCAATGAACTAAACGAAGCAAAGAGGGAGCGTGCTTACTTTGTTAGGGATTTCTCGATACGAGTCTCAATCTGGCGCAGCCTGCATTCGATCAGGACCTGCGTATCTAGAAAAAAGATGACCAGGAAGGACTTACTCTTCGGTCTTCGATGTTTCCTCTTGGAGCTTCGCCTCAAGCATCTTGATACGTGTTTCGAGCTCGTGCACAGTGGCTTGAGTGCATGCCAGTTCTTCCACCACCCTAGTGAATATGAAGGATAGTCTAAGGATCACGGAACGAGAAGCATGTGGATGAAAGCCACGCACCTGTCCTTCGCATCGCTCACTGCCTTCATCTCAACGATTTTGTTGTCCAGGCTACACTCGTGGCTTCGTCGTGGTATGAAAACGCAAGTAGAAGAGATAGACGTACTCGGCGTTAGCGACCTCAAGTTTCGCCTCGAACCCAGCAGCTTCAGCAAGAACGTCGATTGACTCGTGCTCTCTCTTCACGAGTCGCTCTGCCAAAGTGTGCATCTTCTCTGCTGCATATCGATCAGCATAGAGTTCCTTGGCACAGGAGAACACGGAAAGACTTACCAAGGTCAGCTCTCTTAGTAACCTCATTATGACCAACGCTACCGCGCCCTTCCCCAAACAAGGTCAAGAGTTTTCCACGTTCGCTGTCCTCGAGTTCACGGACACGCCCCTGGGCTTCTACCAGCTGAGATGAGAGGTTGGAAAGCTTGTCTCGGTCCATGTCAATTACTCGGCGAGCTTCAGGAGTCGTCAGCATTCGATGACCTCAACCAAGGTAACACCAACTTACAATTTGCGAGCTCGTCTCGCAGCTCTGTTACGAGCGCCCTCACCTCCACTCCCCGCGCATACCTGCCACAGTCGTCCAATAGTGGTTCAAGGGCTATCATTCGCCGCTCAGCGCTCACTGAGTACCAGAGGGAATGGTGAAGGACATACTGCGTAGCCCTTCCGCAGCCAACACTCGAGCGTTCCGCAGATCGCTGACAAGGCTTTGAGACGCATCGTAGGAGGCCTTGAGTCCTTCAAACAACGAGCGCAGGATTGTGTAGCTAGAAAGTAACCAAACGAAGAAAGTCAGGCTTAATGATTGAAGAGACGCACAGAGAGTAACGAAATCCAACATACTCATCATTGAGATTGACCAATCCTTGCTTTACTCTCTCGATCTTTCTCCTCTTATCCTCCCTCTCAACCTTCAAGGTCGCCTGAGTGGCGCGAAGTTCCTCTTGCAAGGTCGCGAAGCTCGTCTCGTCTAAGGCATGGTTTTCTTTACTAGAGGCGAGTTCTTGAGCCTGTTCCTCCAAGCGTCGCCTTGCCGAGACCATATCTTCCTGAACGGATGCATGATTCTGTTTGAGTGCATCATGGTCTGACGTGAGTGATTTGAGGTGGGAAAGAAGAGTTTCGTTTTTTCCACGCTGGACGGGTACCCATTGTTAGTTCCACTTCAATATATGCGCCGAATAACGCGGACCGACGAACCTCTTCCATCAAGTCAGCATTGGCGATCTGCACTTGCCTGAGGGCATTGATCGCAATATCAGGGAGGTCTATTGAGGACGTGGTGCTGACAGGAGAGTCGCCAGCGCCAACTGGTCGTTCATCCAGCCGAAATGACGCAGACGATCGGAATCGTGACCGTGCTCTTGATCCTGGTCGTGAAATAGGGCCTGTCGGGGGTGGCGGTGGCGGAAGCATCTGATGTGGCTGGGGCTGGTCATGAATGATGGGTATATGCGCAACAGACGAGGAACGAGAACGCGGGCGAGGCGAAGACGAGAGTTCTTTATCTGCTGTGATTTACGAGACAAAACACGTCAATATCTATGAGAACAAAATCGAATAACGACGTACATTGTTCATGTTTGAGAATGGGGCTGCTTGCTTGATTTCCCTCCGACTGGACTTGAGAGGCATTCTGCGGCTCTTTATAGAGAGGTGCTGAAGTCGTCGCTGGCGGGAGTCTACTAAAAAACTGAGTTCTAAGCGGTGCGTTTGTCGGTTGCTGCTCTTGATTCTGATTCCGTGGCTTCTGAAAAGGTTTAAGCGCTGGAAATATTGGAGGTCTTCTCGCGCTCTGTTCTCCTCCAAACATGCGATTAGGTCGTACAGCATTCGGATTTCCTGAGAACGGTGTATGACCATAGCTGTATCCCTGAGTAGTATTGATGTTTTCAACCTGATTCATACTTTGAGTCAGTGAGAAAGGCTTTGGTTTGGAAAAGGACTGTGGTTGATTCGGGTCGTTCATAGCACGCAAAGCATCGTAATTGAGTCCAATTCCGTCCATTGAATAGAATAGAATAGCCAAGAAAGTCAAGAAAGTCAAGAAAAGGATAGCAAATCTGTGGTCGTATGGTGGAAGTCAAGAAGATGGAGAGGAATTTTCAGATCCCGCAATTTCTATGAACGCGTCGCGATCACGTGCCAGGTCCGGTCGCGACGCGTCTTGCTATTAACATCCCCCCACTCATGTAAGTAAACCCCGTACACGGGATAAACTTACTTGGAGTTCCTATTCCTATGAGCATCTCCAGAACCAGGTCTTCGCACACAACCACTGTCAACTGCCTCTGTTCATTTAATGTCAGTCGTTTATTACGCTACTGGCATTCAACTATTTGTGCGACATGAAAACATTGTAAGAAACATGTTTAAATTTTCCGAGGCCATATTTTCACCTGTTTTCTCTGTGTGAAGGTTGTGAACACGTACACTTGCATCGCCAACTCATTTTCGCCCTCGCAAAATAGTGTCGCGCCAGCAGTGAGTGACGCGATGCAGCCAATGTAAAACTAGACCACCGAAGTTTCCTTTTGACGAGGACAGGAGACATTCTATGTTCAGCAAAGATAGAATCTGCCGCAGCCGACCCTTAGAGGTCATAAAAAGAGTAATCAAAGCGGGCTGACAGGAGTATTTCGAGCCATGTGTTATTAGAGATGTCAAAGCGCATAGTAACATGACCGTCGTACTGGGTCTGAAACGAGTTCTGGGCCGCTGGCCACGGCTACGACACCTAACGCATCGAGTGAACAATGCGTTTCCGCCTGTGCCACTGCACAGAAGTGGCCAGTGTGTTTCTTGAATATAAGTGGCATCTTCGACAACACCCAAGTTCTTCATAATCGTTACCCTCCCATACCCGCACTGAAATATTCTGAAGCAATGGCTATCACAAGAACGCACAAACGGTCGAAAGTTCTTCCGCCAGCCGGAGGAAGCTCATCGTCCCAGTCCGACAGTAGCTCGGAAGTCCGAAAAGTCAAGTGTGTCAAGTCTAGATCTTATCATTCTCAGTCGAGTTATCCACTGATCACTCCCCACCACACAGCATTAAGAAAGCCACCAAGCTGAAAGCTTCAGAATCCAGGGCGTCCACTGCCTCCCAGAAACCAAAACCATCAAAACCACGCAAGAAGTACGAGCTAGACTCGGAAAAGCGAAAGGCGCATCTCGAAAGCCACCCCTGGGCTGGTGAAGTGCTCCCCCGAAACGTCGTCTGTCTCGGCTGCGGGTGGTCCATCAAGACAGAGGACTCGGGCGACTACTACGCCTACAACTTTGATAAGAAGCATGCACCTGGATGCAAGAACGTCAAGCAATACCACACTCTGAACCCACACTCGGACGGTGAGCTTTCTGGTTCTTGTGCGTTTTGTCCGAAGGAGCTGACTTCACATACATACCTATTAGGCCCATATGTAGACAAGTCTGGCCTCCCCAAAGGATTTTTGGACAAAGATACGGTGCAAGCCGCCTGGATCCTCGCTGGAATGGCCAATCCGAACCTTCGGATACTTCCTGTTCCGAAATCACGGCGACGGTGATGATTCAAGGCGATAACCAGGACCGGACGACTGTACCCCATGGCCACAACCACGATGGAGAAACTATATGAATATGTGTATCTATATGTCTAATATGAACTTTCTATGTCTTAACGAGGGTGGTCAGTGGTGATTCAAACAGCGACAAAGGTAGGAACACACGCGCCTGATAAGACTTTGGCTATCGAAACTATTCACCTTGCGGTAATACGATCGAATAGAGATCTTGCTCAATGAGTGATTCCACGAGGAGACTATCCAAGAGCATCAATCATCATTGTCATCATGAACGCGTGGTAGATCACCCCGTGTCACCAGATCAACACTGGCTTGAGTGATGAAGAGAAGAGATCGGATAAGATGGAGAATGCGGCGTCGATGTTGGTGCGCCACTGCTGGCTGCTAGTCTTCACCGGGAAGGATCCTGCCACATGGAACCGAAACGATCGTTAATTGAACTGGATAGTGATGCGAAATACTCGAAAAATTGCGACTATGTACTATCTTGAACGTGCGCATTCGCCTTGGACAGAGTTATGGTCATTTTGATGGTACAGTGAGGAGATCTAGAGGTTTCCTGTCAGAGGAAGCTCGGAGGGAATCGCGACGCGTTGAGTTGTGTCACGTTCTCCACCTGACGTAAGCGCACCTGTACTCCCGGCTTTTCTCAGCCCGAATTCCCTCCTCACTTCCAAGTTCCGAATCCACAGGCTTGGGACCGTTGGTTATTCACAGGCTCTCTCCGAGCTACGACAGATCCACAGCCTGTCGATGTCATTTCTACATAGTCGGCCTGAATACCGAGGTAAGTACAGGAAATATTGTACCTACAACGAATACTTCATGGGACCTCCGAAATCTGGTCAGATGATGAACGCGTCCTAGCTCCATTGTCGACCATCCCAAGACATTCGGTAAGTTAACGTGGCCGACTTGGGCTTGGATGGATGATGATCCTGCAAGGAATTCTCAAGAACGCTGTCAGCTCGAGGACCAAGTGAGGGGGCTCTCCACTGCAAAAGCCTACTCCAACTTGAAGAAGCGACTCGGACACCGTAGGTTCAGTTAAATGCCATTGTCCACCCGACCCTGCGGTAGATGGAGGCTATGGATCGAGACCCTCGACTGTGCAATTACCTCGAGTAGTAATTCAATGGCTTTGTCAGGAGCGGCGCAAACCCCAAAGTTCGACATTTTTCATTACGCGTCGAATTTTCTTGGTGCGATGCTCCTGGAGGGTAAGTAGAGTTAACAATCGGCGGCAAGTTTAACGAAGTCGCCGCACTTCTCTGTGACGCTCCGGCGGAGCGATGGATATTAGCGTATCGCAAATCACCTGCGTGCGTAAGTTACATAAAACGCCAACATTGGATCCATCTGTTATCCTCGACTAAAATTTTTCAAGCCCTGGACAGATGGCGATGTCTAGAGAAGTTTGGAGCACCTCCACATCTGTACGGTAAACTATCACAACGCTCCAGTCAATATGATATATTGTATGGATCGAACAAAAAGTGGAATAAACGGCGCGGACGTACCGCATGCAACGACGATATGTCTGATAACCTTTCCGCAGATACTCAGACAGCACCACCATGCCGGGACGGACACACGTGTAGGTCGAGTCACATTGCGGAGAAAGAGCTCGAAAAGATCTGACTCACAATTACACATGCACTTATGACCTCTATGTCAGGTACGCTTTCTGTGTCATTCAAGTTTGATAGAGATCCGGAGAGGATTCCTGACTCGAAAACATTAGGGGCGTGAGTCATTCTTAGGCTCAGGAAGCTCAAAACAGACTTACCGCAGCCATACATAACCTCCCGCAGCAAAAGCATGGGGATAGAATCGGCGGCAGTAGAGAGGAAGTCCAGAGTTCAGAATCCTCTCACTTATACTGGTAACATAACAGTGGCGGCAGCAAGTCTTCTGAAGAGGGAACCTACATGTTCTCGAAGTACTGATATCACTTCTTGTTCTGTTCGAAATATCGAAAAGACTTATCTATTCCATTCGCAGCTGTTAGAACTTACCCACACAAACTCCTTCGGCACGGCAATGAGAAAACGCCTGTCTCGCAGGACGCCTCGTGTTGCTAGTAATTTCGACATCCAGCTAAACTGGTCTTGTTCATAGTCAGCAAAAATTATGAAGACATGAATGGAACATGAAAATCGGACATTGACCGAACTGCCCTCTCGTCACTGAGTGGAATCGAAATGCCGTAAGTTCCTCTGGGCACGGAGGACATCAGAAAAAAAGCTCCATCGAACAGGGTATATCCAGAAAGGACAAGAGATTCCGCGTGTTTTGGTGTCGTTATTTCTGACTTGGTGTGATGGCACGGCCAAAATGCGAGAGAATGCATCATGATACGGGAGCAGATCGATCAACTTGGTAAGTCAGCTTTGTGGCGTTGACAGTGTAAAACACGGAAAAAACGTGACACAGACGTATGGGAATCATTGGCCCGTCAGAAAATGACCACGGAACCCGCTTGGGCGCCCGTTCGCATGGTGATAGATATGTTTTCTTGCTGGAAACCCTTTCATAAAGCGTGGAACAAAAAATGATACATACGCAAATGCTCCACACGATATCATGGATCGTCGAACATTGCTGCACTCTAGGAATGAACTGTGCCTAAGCCGAATACAGCAGTTTTGCGGCCGGGGAATGTGCGAACCGGGTGAACCAAGGAAAACTCGAGGATGACAGCGTCAATTGACGGCGACAGACCAACAAGACAACACATCATGGCAACATTAAAGCGGCCCGGCTATGGCGCTACGGGCAACATGGATTGGCCGAGGATCCTTCAATCTGGCAACTGAGTCCACACATCGTTGTTTTGAAGCAAGTTGGAAGTGATGAGGAGAAAATACCGGTTTCAATCGGAGACGAATATTGGCCGAATTCTTTTTATAGCATTTTATTTTTCAGATTCCGCGACACGAAAACTTGTGTCCCAACCCTGAATAAAATACAATCTGCTCAGGCAATGTCATCGGTGAATGGATCCATGTGCTGGCACGTCAAAAAACAAGACAGAGACCCTGGAAAACGAAAACCACCCTTCTGCCCAGTCGTCGAAAATTATTTTCGGCAAGTGGTATGTCATCTCCACTTTTTCCTTCCCTCGTTGTGTGTCAATCAGTGACATGCCGTCACCAGTGGATCAGATATCTTCCCAGGACCGAGTTACCAACCCGGTAGGCACGGGTTCAGTAATACAGTATTTCTCAGGTTGCGACCAGATGGTGTCGAAACATATTGTCAGTTGGTCGACGTGGAGACAGGTACAGAATACATGTAGCGAGGTCGTGCATGTCAAGAATGAGATTACAACAAGGAAATGAGGGTAGCCCCATTGGTGCATGAGTGGCGGAGAGCGGTGTGTAGTACAGAGCGTGTGAGTCCAAGAAAAAAAAAACATACGAGAGCGACGGAGCGAGGGAGAAAAAGAATCCAAGAAAAGAATCAAACAGGAAAGTCAAGCCCCACAGGCACACCAGCCGATTCGACGGAGAAAATGATCGCCCTCAGACTATTCGATCATGCGCAACATATCACCTTCAAATCGAATCCGCCCCTTGTCCTGCATGGCGGCGACAGCCTTGATGACCTCGGATGTGTCAAAGTCCTCATGCTTGTCCTGCGGTACAGCGGCATTGAGGTAAGTAAGCAGCGCCGATATTGACATGTCGTCCGAGGATTCGTAAGTGGTGGAGAAGAGATAATCCACAGAAGAGAATATGAAATGTCTCCTGCGAAATAAAAATAAAAATTAGTAAAATAAGGAATGTTGAATTAATGGACGAAGGGTGTCTTGCACGACTTACCTGCCAGAGGGAGAGTCGAGATCAGCAAGACCAGCAGGCCAAGGACGACGAGCGGGAGCACGGGGTACAGAGAGGGGACGGGTGGTGGTGGCGGAAGGAGGTTGTTGCTCGTCTTCGACATAAGAATCGCCTTCAGCATCGGCTTCGCCATCCTCCTCGACCTCCATGTTCCATGCACGAATGACTCGCGCCGAATGAGGAGGACCAGCACGGTACGCAGAAGTCGTCGAAGGACCAGGGTTGCTACTCCTCCCATCCGATCTCACCGCCGTCAACGGAAACATTGTCGTCGTTCCACCCGATCGCGACTTGTGGTGGTGGTGGTGAGGCTGAGAATGCTTCGGCGGCGGGTGGACGAATCGGTGCTGCTGCTGTTGATGGTGGTGCTGGTGATGTGGTGGGTATTGTAGGTCGTACGAGTGATGATGGTGTTCACTCCTGGGACGATGCTGACGATCCATTCTCTTCGCCTCCCTTCTTCGGATCCGGTCTTCTTCCGCATGCGAGTCGACCCCCTCCTCCGACTCAGGATCGTCAGAAACACCCTCACCGTCGGACATGACGATGTCGTCCGGGACGGCATGCTTCTTGGCTTTCAGCTCAGCGATCTCTGCAGCTTTCTGGGCACGGCGTTGGCTGGATGATTGGGGTTGCATCAGTGAGGAAACAGGGCATGGGTTGTGAATGAACGGGTAACGTACTGCCTCGCCAAACACTTGCCACGATGTTGGAGCCAGGGATAAGCGCAGTACGAGCTGTCCTGACGAAGTTGGACCCACTTCTGGCAGAGTGAACAGAACACGCGATTAGGCTCGACTTCACCGATCAACGTATCGGCGCGGAGAGTTGCAGCACGTTGTTCGGCGTTACGGCGACGGGACTCATGTGCTGGGGCGTAGTTCGCCGGGTTCAGATCGTGGAATGATGAGGGTGATTGTTCTGAATGCGAAGGACGAGTGTGATGGCCAGTATGCCGCAAGGACGAGAGAGATAGGATTCTTGGAGATGAGGGATTGTCAACAGATGTACCACGATTCGACGGGCCTTCAGCGTTCGGATCCGAAGGAGGGAAATTCTGACTAGAAGTGCGTGTCGATGAGCTACTGGCGTCATGTGGGTAAGATATATGACTCGGAAAATATGAATTTACGTACTGCACACCAGAGGCAGACTTCTGACACGCTGCACGATGCTGGAGCCATTTCTGGACGGCCTGAAGGTGGTCTTCAGGATTAACTGAGAGCCATCGATCGCACATGTTACATAGGACCCGCTCTGCATCGAACTTGCGGACGTCGGGGTCTTTAGAGAACAGAGTATTTCTTTCTTCAAGGGCGTAAACATTCTTGCTATTGCTGTGGGTAAAAAAAATGGTCAACGAGGAAGCCAACCTGAACACTATGTCCTTACATCTTCTTGGCAAGACAGCTCTTCCGATGGGCGTCCCATGGAATCGAACAATAAGTAGAGTTTGGACGTAGCCTGATCCACTTGTCGCAAGAGGCGCAGAGCACACGATATGCCTCAAACTGTGCGACGTATGGGTCGGCTCGAAGATACTCGATTCGTTCCTCCTCAGTTCGTTTCGCACGTCGACGCTTGGCGGGTGGGTGTGGGTGTAACTCGAGAACGCTGTCAAGTGCGTATCCAATGGATTCGCCGTTGTTGGAAGAGGGCGAGACGCTACAGTCCAAGGAATGGTCAATCAAGAGCAACATAAAATCCTGACGAATTGCAACCAACCACGTCGTCCGGTGATCATTCCAGTGCTTGAGGGTAAAACCGCCGGTGTCCTCGTCTCGGAAGGAGACTCCGACGCCGCACACCTCGCAGATGACGCGACCAGTTTCATACTCTCCTTTGGGTCGATCACCGCCTGGATGCAAAGCGTCAGCTGGTGGTGTGAATGACTCTCGTTCCTCTCGTTCATCGGGAGGTTCCTTGCGCTTCAAGGAGATTCTGGGTGACATTGGATGTTAAAAAATGGAATACAAAGATGTTTATATACATACGATGGGGATTGCGGTGCTGATATCGGGCTGCTGTGGATCTATCAGCAACAAGAAAGATACTCGGTTCAAGATTCCTTACGGCGTTTCACTATTGCTGCGAGTCATGGTGGTAGGAGGAGGAGTAGAAGTTTACAGAGGATGGGGGGAAGAGCGAAGAATGAGCGGAACATGGCCGTGCTTTTAGCGTTCGAGATGTTCGGCTCCAAAGTATAATCTATGAATTCCGTCAAGGAGTTATCGAGAATCGGGAAATGGAGAATACAAAATTCAAACATATTACAGAACACGTGATTGAAATCTTGATGAACCCACAATTTTTTTTAATACTCCGCGACATCATCACTGTCCTTTCAACAACTTGTCTCCTGAGTCGATGTCGAACTCATCAAGTTACCACGAAAATGGGTGATCCGACGACATACCTCCTGTACTTTTAGGTAACGGGTGTTCCGAGAACGATCCCATGGTTTCTACCCCGAGGGCAGAGTGGCACCACCCGAGTAAGACTAACCTTGTTTCCGAGAACAAGACAATAACAGTCCGATTTCAGATCAGCCACAAACAAGTGATTCCTTGTCGCAGAGGCTACGGCGATGTAAAAGGAAAACATAATCTCTGAACACGTACTGCGGAAGTTGGTCTTGACACATCAGGAGCGATTTGGACATACGGCGCCTATTTTTTGCTCTTCCGATTCTCATCAAATATAGTGACCTCGAGGTAGACCCGGATACGCCGAGGAGCTAAGAATCAAGGTTTTGAGGAGGCTCCTTCCGGATTAGCATCGCTCTCCAGGGCTTCGTCTGGATACCAATATCTCCCTATCGGGCAAGCCTCCTGAACGAGGAAATGCTTTGGACTTTCTGACGGACGCAATGCAGGAGGCACAGATATTTAGTGTCATTTCTAGGAAAGTAGCTTCTCGTTTTTACAGTTGCGTGTTTCTGGTGTCATTTGATTATCCCTCCGCTCTAGATATCACCGGAGCCACATGATTGCGCTAACCATTCATCTCCTACGTTCGAGAGGTTCGCGGGTACAAGTGCTAGTCAACATACGATTCCTGCCATAATACTAGACGATCGCAGGCCTAGTTCCGCTCATTACTGGCATTCTGCATATTACGCACCGCATGATACAAAGCATGGACAGCAGACGCCAGACGTAAGTCATTAATTAGTTCGATCTGCGCACAAGTCAAGAGCCCAGGCGTCTAGCCCGAAGCGTTACGACAGCCTCGTAGCAACAAGCTTTCCTTATGTCGTCGCCACGATCAAACTGGGACGTCCCCTGTGCGGTCGGAGCAACGACCGCATGGGAACGCGTTGTTTGTCATGCCCAACAGACACTGGTCTACCCTTGCCTTCCGTTGGAGACGTAAATTTGTCGCTGTAAATAATATCAGCGCGCGGTGTTGAGGTGATATCCACACACCTACTTCATTTTTCAGAATTATCCAATTACTTAGAATCCTAAACATCCGCGCGGAGGGGAGTGGCAGCCATCAGAATCGAGGGGGAGAGCTGATCAAACGTTTCTTCACCGCCGCGGGGGACGTGAGTGTATAGCGGTGATGCACATGGGCTATAAAATAAAAATGGACAACAGTATGAACAAGAAAAGGCACTCGAATATCCAGATGAAGGTACCACTTCCTACCACAACGTATGATTCCCAAAATATCTTTCTATCGAACGAAGATTCTCAGAAGTGCAAATAATGTTCTGTAGCCCCTTGATCAATATGTCACACGGCGCAGAACCCTCGGGTCCCGTGTACCCCTCCCACACGAGCTCCTCCTTCAAACCCTTCCGTGTCCCCCACTCTCCAGAAATGCACTAATGTGCTTCACGAGAGCGTCAAGGCCTACAAGCCATTTCGCCAGCTCTGCGTCGAGTTTCTCGATGGAGCCGCCCTGCGCGATCCGCGCGTAAAAATCGTTCCGTCGTGGCACGGCTCGAATTGCCACCTGCGATCAAGGCAATAACGACATCAGTCAAGATTGTTCTTGAGAACGCAGACAGACACATCGATCGCTACGCTAGAGAGAGCCGAAGGCGTGTGATGTGATTGAGGATAAAGAAGGCACCAGGAAGGAAAAGGATATCAAGCAGATGGTACGAAGGATGGACGCCATGATGCCAATGGTGATAGACTGAGCTAGGATAGGATAAACAAATCCACTTACGGAAACGACAGAGCGGATAAGGAACGTGTGGTGATGTTTGAGAACCGTATCGTATGACCGCTTGAAACAGACGTGAAGCTCAGAAGATGCGTCACTTTGCATATTCTGCAGCGCCAGGCATGTAAACGCGAGACCCCTGACCACGGAGCGAGTAATGTGAGTGGGTCGTGACATACCCCCGCCATGCAGATAGGAGACAAACAAATATCACACGTACCGCGTGAGCCGAACGAGGCAGGGTGTTCCGTGTTTATGATGTTCTTTGGATTCATCCCGAACGAGGAGTTCAAGTGTCCCTGAGACGTCGCGAGTAGCCTCAAAGCGGTTGCGAACACCCTGCGATTCATGAAATGAGTTGATTGTTTACGAGCCCAGCAACAATAAATTCGATTCGAACAGCGATGTTGCTTCTTATGTCTGACTGAACGAATCCAAAGACTCCCGAACCCAAGAGATCTAGAATTTTCGCGGGTAAAAAAAAGTGAGTAATGACTTCTAAGCCCTCGGCTTTGACTTCATCCATGTAACGGTGGCTCACCGAACATTTGGACGAGGCCATCTGATGCTTCGAGGAAAGACTGGGTGTCAATGCCGTGCTCTGAAATAGGGACGTCCGCAAAAGACTGTCAGATGAAGACAAGAACGTCAGGATCAGTTGGACATCGCGGGAAGAGTTCTTACCTTTACTGTCTCAAAGTACGGAGCCATCGTAGTTGAGGTCGAAGGATGGGCAATAACAACGACTTCTAGTGCTAACACGTTCTCACCATGCTGGAGGCGCAATGCAAGACTTGTGTTGGCGGGAATCGGACCAACTCCCGTTGCGTTTGCACGTGCCTCGTGTGACAAGGAACGTGATTGTTGGATACGCGTCGCGTCTCGCGATTTCTTCCGAAACCCATGAACATTCAAAAATCTATGCACCGCAAAAGGTGGAAACATCTAACATTTCATTCTGTCCGATTCACTTCTCAATTCTCGCACTCTGCCCCAATCCCACTCTATATCGGACGGTTAAGCTCCTGCCGATTATCATCACTGTTCTGTCCATATTCTGCTTGATTCTGCTCGCCAACCTGCCACTTGGTTTACCCCCTTTCATGCTCATACCAGTCGATCCCACCCATCTTGTTGCTTCATCCTCACTTGTGGTCCCGATCGGGTCGGCGATCCTGGGGCTTGACCTCATGAACTCACTTTGAAGTTGCAACCGGTCGAATCGGTGGTCTACCAGCGACAAATCATATCGACATGCGTGTGGCTGATTGAGGATGTCGTGTAACAGACAGGGGTCTTTACCGATTGAAGATGGTCCGCTTCAATTCTGGCACACTATATGACGATTGCATCTGTCCACCCGATCGACCTCAATGATAGTTCCACGCTGCATCGATATCGATATACAGCAGTGTTCCCCTGCTGCGCAACTTCTGACCCAGGTGCTCGGGACTTGACGGGTCTTCTACACGGCAAAACCCTTCTGGAATTATCTCGATTCACGTCTGCGTGGATTTCATCTTGGGCTGACGTTCATAATCTGGGCTGGAACCCCGGTGTACTTAAGGGGAATGAAGTCCCGCATCGAAAACTTGGGACTGCATCATATCGTGTTCGTCAAGGAAGTTGACGTTTTCATGAACCCATGAATCCAAGTGTGGGTTTGCGGCTTCTGCCGCGGGGTCTTCGTCTTCCTCTGACACGAGGGCTTGACCGCTGTGGCGAACGGAGACCTGTCGAGAAAGCTGCTCCTTCTTTACATTTCCCCTACGTCGCCGCGGTCAATCAATCGCTCGAGATTCAGAGTTCCCGAGTTGAAATGAATAGGCTGAGCTTTATCATGCCTCCTTTTCATACTGAACAGAGAATTGAAGCGGGAATGAACATACGTCTCGTTCCTGGTTCTCTGCCTGAGCCTCTGACTCCATTATAGGATAGCGTCAACGAAGTCCGTGCTCTGGATAGCTGTTTTCATTTGGTTTTACATCCTCTCGATGCCCACACTGTTGCAATCAGCTAGTCACTGGCCCAGTAAATCGTGCCCGACGTCTGCTCTTCCAACACTCCCGGAGACCCTTCCTCCTTCCAACCCATTTCAAAAGAGTCAAGACATACAACGTTCGGCGTCCGCCCCCTTTTCATAATTCATCCCCGACGAACTTTATTACAACACCATCGTATCGCGTGCTATAAAATGAACGTTTTGCGGCCTCTCACAATGTGTTCGTACATTGGTCTTTGCAGCGTGAGAGCCTTTTACACGCATGTACAGTAATGGTCCAAGGCGCCTGAGCCTCCTCCGTTATGGGACCTGATCGTCAGTGGTCACTGACCACCAAATTCGTTCCCAACATTGGCCGTTCCAACACTCATCGAGACTTTCTCCTTCCAACCCACCTCAAAGGTACACAATATTAGGCGCTTCCCCCCTTCCCCCCCGCTTTTCGTCATTAGTTATCACACGTCCACAAATTCATCAACATCCTTGCTCCGCCCAACATGCCACCCCACGCAGTCGAACTACTAACTGACAACCGACGCTTCGAAATCCGAATGAACGGCATCTGGACTGCCGGAGAAAACGGGAGAGTTCACACACCTGAAGAGGTTGCGAACGAGGCGCCCCTGCATAATCCGGTTTTAGGAAAGGGTCAACCAGAACGGGTCCACCAAGGTGGGTCAAGGTCCAACGTAGACCTCATGACGCAGGACTACTGGCCTGTCGTGCTTGAGTTCAGATCGGACTTGGATGACGCCACCGCCCACTGGACATCAAACCTACGCCCGCGTCTGCGATGTTGTCAGGCATGCTGAGCGACCACCTGTTCCCCAATGCTGCGCATTCGGCCATCACGCAGATCGTTGAATTCAAAGAAAAATGAGCCGCATCAAGCCAGGAAGACGTGTGCGTTTTTGCCTGCGCTAACTACGGGGCCGACTACCCAGCCACCGACCGTAAATGCCCAGAGAAAGTGCGGGTCACTGGAGTAGTGAAGGAAAGAGATGCAAAGCCAGCGGGAAGAGGACGGAAGAGGATGTGGAGGAAGAGTATGAAGGGGTCTGGATTTGTAGAGAAGAAGGACAATGAGGCATACGACCATCGACATAGTCATCGTCATCGAATCCAGGCCTGTAGGTTAGCCTGGAGGAAAGGACCGCCTGGTCGTCCAATGATAGATGATGGATTGGAGCTACTGCAAGTACAAACGATGACGCCGGTGCTCTACAGCAGTGGAGAGGATGTCGATTTCCTCGACGCGTTCGTGGGGATAACAATATTAAACTTGCATAGAGTGAACATAGAGCATGCATGTTTGTGATGTCCAGGCTCCATCGCTTCGGATGTGTTGAGCCGTTCCGTGTCTGTGAACAGCCAAGTCCAAGAGATGCAAAAACAGACTGTGTCGCCAGAAAAGCGATGATGCTCCCGTCTAAATCGGAATTGACAAGATTTGTGAGCTGGTACAGAAGACCTTATTCGAGCTGGAGAAGAACAGTATCATTTCCATTCGACCTTATTTGCATCGAGTGCAACCAGTCACATCATAAATGTCAACCGCCGAACATCGTCTTGTTGGCCTGCTCCAAAAGCATTGATGTACTGGAGGCACGCACCGAACGTGGACGTAGAGCCCGCCATCTCGTATTTCTTGACATATATCGTCTGGCGGACGGAGCTGCCGGTATATATCAGAACCGGGATGCGATATCCGTGCCCACGTATATATCGGAGGATGTGCTCCCCGGCTGAGATATTTAAGAACGCCTCGAATGTGGGTTCAGGACGAATGTTGTCAGAGATGACGCGAATCAGTGCTGGATTGGCATTGCGTTTGAGGAACTCTGTATAGGACGAGAGAATCAGAGACTGTCAATTATTTCATCAACGCGATGACAATGCTGACCTGCATTGGACTCAATCCAATCCTTGGCTAGGGCTGTTGAAGTCAGTTGAACGACGTTGATCCCAAGCTCGACCGCATTGGACACTTGATAGCCGTTGTTGGAGGGAGTATCATCGATCCATAGGAGGAGAGGAAGGCGAGGCATGTCAGCAACTGTATCTTGCTTGGACTTGAAGAAAGTATAATCTGAGCGCGCCTTCTGTTTGTAAAAAAAATTTAACGGAGGCTGATGATTTACGAATGACGCGTCACACCTCTGATGCACTCGAGTATCGCTTCTCTGAAGCTCCCACTTCCAACCAAGTGATCCAAGTTCGAAGGAGTAACACCTCCGATGCCAAACTCGTCGTCGAAAGTCCAAAGTGAGCCATGCCGACGGGCTAAGTTCCATTCCCAGCCACATACTGAGACGTGTCCGGAAATCATCGTGGGGAATGAGAGCCATCTAAAGAGGAGCATTTACACAGGCCCGACTAAACCACAATGAAGCGGATACACTTACCTGATCACCCATGTACCCTCGCCAAAACTCCCTCACTTCTGCATTTCTGATTGTTCCCAGTACTCCTCCTGTGGTCGAAGATGCAGGCTGAGGTGCAGGCCCGACGACAAGGCGACCGTTTTGGCGCTGCCGATGATCGACATACCCCACCACAGCAATCGACGTGAGTAGTATGATTAACTGCTGGTTGAGCTGTCTCTCATCTTCCTCGAGTTCTTTGGTCACAATAGATGGACTGAAGAACGCAATGACCTTTCGAGAGCGCTTGTACTCCCAAACCAACAGGTGTTCCTGCGTTCTCTTCAGCGTATCGCCGACACTCGCCACACTGTCGAATAGTGGCCGCTCGACATGATCCACCGCGCGCATCGAATGTAATGGGTGCAAAACGTTCTGTATCTGGGAGGCTATTGCGGAGATTTTCTTTGCAGTGGCATCCTTCTCTGCCCTTTCGTTCAGCCAGTCGCTGATTCCCTTGGCTAGGGCATAGACCGCTGTGGCAACGGGCAAAAACTCCATGCTCTAATGAGCTTCGAGAGTCGCCAAAAGAAGATGGGAAGTTACAGGATTCCTCGATTCCTGGCTTTGTCAAAGCGATATCTATCGTTCGGGGCTGTGTCGACATCTGTGGTTACTGTCACTGTCAGAGCTGAAAGACGTCAAATCCACGTGCCCGTCCAAGTTAAGGCAGGCATTCACTCGCACACTTGGTGAAGAGTTGTACTCTTGTATAGGTTAAACTCCACGTACAAGTACGATTACTCAAAATAGGACAGTCGTTCCGACACATGACTGGACCAGTATTGTTTACGATTGGCAATATGAGGCGAATTGTCTCTCCATCTGGCGGGTTCTTTATAGTGCGAAGTAATAAGGACAGGAAAGCAGAAGCCAAATTAACGAGGGAAGCACATGAATCAAGGTCGGAATCTAGCTCACTTTATTCCTCCATCATATACTTCAACCGTCGTACATCATCGCTCCGTCCCGCACCAAAAGCAGTGATATACTCCATACAAACTCGGGGTATATACGTCGATCCTGCACCCTTGTACTGCTTCACATACGTAGTGAGAGATATGCTGCTACCAGCGTATATGAGAACCGGGATCTTGAGTTGGTGTCCGCGAAGATATCGCAAAATATTCTCCCCAGCTGCGAGATTCAGGAACGGATTGGTCGTTGACTCGGTGCGGTGGTTATCCGAGATGACGCGGATTAACGAGGGGTCATCATTACATTTGAGGAATTCTTTTTGTCGAAAGTGGAGATGAAATGATTAGGAAGATGGTACTGTAAAGATATAGAAGCTAACATACCGTAATTCGCATCGATCCAGGCTTTGGCGAGGGCCGTCGATGTCAGCTGAACCACGTTGATACCAAAGGTCAGTGCGTGTTTGACTTCGTGGTCGATGTTGATCGGATTATCGTCGATACAGATCAAGAGAGGAAGCCGTGGTGCGTCGGCAGGCTGAACATTTTTAGGGGTTCTCAACTTAAACGGAGAGATTGCATCGCTCTCTGATAAATATAAGCAACATGTATTCCAGGAGGTGAGAAAGAACCCACCTTTGATAAAACTGTGCACGACGTCTTCTAAGCGACCATCCCCAATAAAACTATCAAGGTTCGAAGGAGTGATACCTCCGATCCCGAATTCGTCAAGACGAAGGTTGAGAGTAAGCCACGCTCCTGCACTGATCTCTCCTTTGAGCCAAATGCCCAAACGCGCGCGGAATTCATCACTGGGCACAAGGGATATCTATACGTTTGAAAAGTCAGCCAACCAACTATCAAAGTCCCAATCGATTTTACTCACCTGTTCGCCTATATACCCTCTCCAGAATTCTCGCACATCATGATTTGAAATCGAATCAAGGATGGAGCCAGTGGTCGTCATCGGAGGTCGATCATCAACAGGCCGAGGACGTTGTTGCCTCTGCCGATCAACGAACCCAACAACCGCAATAGACGTCAGAAGCAGAACCATCTGCTGGCCAAGCTGTCGCTCATCGTCCTTCAGCTGTTTAATAACGACTGACGGACTGAGAAACGCAACAATCCTCCGTGTGCGTTTATACTCCCACACAAACAAATGTTCCTGTGTTCTCTTCATCGTATCGCCGACGCTAGCCACGCTGTCAAACAACGGCCGCTCTATGTGGTCTGCTGCATGCATCGTGCTGAATGGCTGAAGGATCTTCTGGATCTGGGATATAGTGACGGATATCTGTTTGACGGTGTCGTCCTTCTCCTCCCGCTGGTCCAGCCAGTCGTTTATCGCACATGCTAGGCCGTATACAGCGGTAGCGACTGATAGAAATTCCATTGTGTGTGTGCGAAGCAGAAAGCAATGGTGATATTTCCATTTTCATTGATTTCGTGGTCGTGGCAGTGCGTTAACCGAACCGAAAGAAGAAACCTGGCGCCTAATTTATGTTTGTTCGGATTTGTCCACCGAGCCTCTGAACTTTCTCCGTTCCGATTCGACCTCTTGCACCAGCGTCCAACTTCCACTCGGTTCAGTCATGAAGTGCTGAAATGATTGGATATTGCCATAGATCCATCCCGGCAATTGTATTCCCTCACCAGTCGAAAAACCACCAACTACAAACCCGTCGAAAAGAAACGTCCGACTCCCTCCGAGTTCTCGCCATCGTGAAGACAAGTGAGTGTAACCCACAAGAGTGACTTCGAATTCATTCAATATTATAACCAGTCGGAGTCCATCCAATCGCAGGTATTAAATTCTTAAAATGACCGTCGTAAGCAGCGAGCCTCCACCCACCATCTTTTTTTCACAAATTTCCTCTCACTCAGTCCGTTAGTATTTGCTCCCTATTCAAGATTGTCAATAATACAATAACACTCTAGGCTCTAGACACTCTCCATCTTGCGTAGCTATCCATACATACATCGCCAACGCTCCACCAATCCCGAAACTCGTCTGGGCTGGCTGATCGCACGCGGACTCTCGCTCTGTCGCTCCTACTCTTTGCATTCTCTTTGTTAAAATTGAATGTCACGTCAACTCGGCGGTTGTCCGCACTCTGAACTCCGGAAACTGCACCCTCGATTTTCGTAATCTAGCACATGGTTTGTCGGTCTTCGAGATGTCTCACCGAGAGAAATGCAAGGCGACGAGGACGGGGACCCTCCTTTTCTATGGATTGTGTTCTTCAGCACTGTTGGATGCTTGTATATGCTTGCTTGCTCATGGTTCTACTACGGAGTACTAATGCTTCGGGCGACTCCCACTGTTCCCTCAACTTGACTCTCTCCCAATTCCTTTGCAGCCCGCGCCAAGGCCCGATCATTAACGATAATCAAATGCACGATCGTCCGGGGGTTCCCAAGAATATAGACGAAATCCTTATATATAACACGGAGACACCATCGTACACGCCCTGTATTCCGCCAGTACCTCCATCACCTCCACACAATGTCCTCCTCGGCCTTCATCCTCTTCCTCTTATCTCTTGCTCTGGCCAATGCCCAACAAGTCATAACGGTCAGACGCAACAACACCCGCATCATCGCAGGCTGCGTCGTCGGTGCGTCAACCCCCCACACCCCCTAATTCCAAGTCCCAGGTCCCCCCCTAATTCCTTTCGAACGCAGGCGGCGTGGTCCTTCTATCGATCCTCCTCTGTCTCGCCTGTCTTCTCAGCCGCAGACGCGTTCCCCGCAACTCCAATATGGCCGATCCCGGGGGCGTCGGTGTTGTAGCTGTCAGTCGAAGACCCATGTTTGGCAGCCCGTGGCGCAGGAGGCGACGGGGTATCATAATTATCGGTGGAGGCGGTGGTGGTGCAGCCTCTCGGCAAGGTGAAGCTCCCGCACAACCGCTCCAGCAACCACCACCAGATTCTTATAACACTAACACTACTGGTGATGCGGAGAAACAAGCTGACGAGAAGATCGTACGTCCTGTCATGTCCTATGAGTTCTTGACACAAACACTAATGACTGGACAGGTACCGGCGTCCTCTGGCTCTGTTTCGGTGAGTATACGTCCTTGCTTTGCATCCGGCTCGGATTTCAAGTCTTAATCTTTTTCCTTCCAGCCTCAGCCAGTTGAACCCCCTCCGTTAGCACATACCAAGGTGACGCATACTGCTTTTCCCCTTTCTTTCGCAATACTCCGGACTGATTGTTTTCTCTCTGTCGTGACAGGGTGAGGATGATGCCTTTGTTGGCGGATTCAAGGCATCATAGCCGGTCAAAATGTACTGTATAGATCAACTTCACCGCTTGTAGTACTGAATTTTACCTTCCTTCGTGACCCCCGTTTTTGCAACGATGGGGATATGTACCCTACATGGCCATGGGCGTTTAGAATGGGGAGTGGGATCGGCAACAGGATTCCTGCATATTTATTTCTCGACTCTTGGATTTCTCGTAGCTCCACTATCCTCGGTCCCCGATTCGAAAGCAAAAGTCATTCGAAGACTCGAACCACTATCGGACGGCGCTCGAACAATGTGAAGAGTCGTTCAAATCACAGTTTAACGGAACGACTGTCTTCTATTGTCATCGTTGGGAACGAGAGAGATTATCTGAAGAGGAGCATTTTACACAGGCGCCACCAAATCATGATGAAACGGACACGGACCTGAGCACCCACATTAGCCTCCGAGCCAGAAGTTCCCGCCCTTCCACATTTTGGATTAATATTGTCTCCTGTGGTCAAAGATGCGGTGCGGCGAGGTCGACATACAACCCAACCACACCAATCTACTCGACGTGAACAGTATGATTACCTGCTGGTTTGAGCTGGTTGCTCGTCTTCCTCGAGTTCTTTGGACTGAAGAACGCAACGATCAACTTTTCGAGAAGCGCTTGTATTCGTAATTCCCAAACCAACCATAGATATCCTTGCGATTCTCTTCAGGGTAATCGCCACACGGCCGCTCGCGGATCTGGGATGTGGTGACGGATAACTATCTGTTTTGACGGTATCATTCTTCTCCTCCCTCTGGTCCCGGAGCCAGTCGTTCATCGCACACGCTAAGTAGGCCGTAAGCGACAGAGAGAACTTACTCCAAGTCATCGGTGATACTTCCATTTCGTGGTCGCAGCAGTAACCAAAAGACGAAGAAATGGCGCACTGCATTATGTTTGTTTGAATTTATCCACCTGAACTTTTTCCGTTCCGATTCGACCACTTCACCTTCCACTCAGTTAAATCGTGAACTGCTGAAATCTACCACTGATAATCAAACGATTGGATACATCTCGCCAATGTTATACCTGTATCACCACACCAGCCGGAAAAAAAAAACATCAACAGCTAACCCATCGAAAAGAACGTTCGACTCGGTGGTGGTGGTGGTGCATCCGCTCCTTGGCATGGTCAAGCTCCAGTAACCACCACCTTCTTATAACGCTAACACTACTGGTGATCCGGAGAAACAAGCCGACGAAAAGATCATACGTATGTTAATGTGAGCTCTTGATATCCAACGATCGTAGCAGGTTTCGACTATCCTCTAGCTCTGTTTCGGTGAGTACTTGTTTGGAATCCACCTCGGCCATGTGTGAGTGGGCTGGGATATGCTGAAAAGACTGTATGAGCATGATGAGGTGGTCTTCGATGGGTCGTCATTGGTGCGGGGTCGGGTACTCCTGCTGGTTCGCCCACTTACCCCTGCTGTTTGGCTTCACTGCTGGCCATGGTGGAACTTAACGGACCTCTTGCAACTGCGAGTATATATGACTGGGGTCTGACGATTCTTTTTGCCTACATAGTCGTCCCATGTCTACACTCCTTGAAAGTTGAAATACATCTGTCACACCGTGCAATGAGCGTGAATATTTGGCTCGAAGTGACAGTTCTGGACGACACGCTCCTCCTCTTCCGTCAACCACCGGGTCGGCTGCTCCAATGGAGTGCCAAGCGCCGACGGACCAAGCCGAACGTCATTCCTACTCGGCGTCATCGTCTGCGTGCCCACCACTCCGCAGTTCCGCTCACAGTGACATAGACGCCCCGCAGCACGCCCCTGTGACGCGTTAAACGACGAGCGTGTACCTTTTCTCCACTCGTCATCGCATAGAGAGTTCAAAAAACTCATCCTTGTACTGTATCTATCTATCGTAAAAGCCATCGTACACATTATCCTCGTCAAATCCATAGAGTAAAAGCAGGTATACATGAAAGTGTTTCGTAAATCGGTGTGGGAGGGCGAGGTGCACAAAACGAAAAAAGGACATTGTGATCAAGTCCTGAAACCACCAACAAAGTCGTTGTTGGGATTCTGCACAGACGGCATTATGAGATCGTGACGCGAGAAAGTCGAGACATGAATTATAGACAAACCTTCACATGTGCAGGCGGTGGTGCCCCAGGCGGCTGACCAAAGTATCAGAAACGACGCATACACGGATGCCTTAAACAACACTCACCGGTGCATAAGCCCCTCCCGCAAGATTCCCAGAAGGCGCGTCGGGGTTATACGGCGGCGGCGGGGCCGGAGCGTTCGCAGGTGGGTATTCATTACTGTACTGGTGCTGCGGCTGACTCGGGGGCCCACCTCCAGGCGTGTAATGCTGGGGAGGCTGGGTACCGCCGTAGTAGCTGGATGGTTGTTGCTGCTGCTGCTGCTGTGTTGGAAATGGTTGTTGGGGAGCCGCTTGATGCTGCTTGGCGCCCCATGGGCCACCGAACATTGATAGAGGCGGTCTGACGGTTATTCCGCTACGGACTTGACGTCTGCGGCGACGGCGCATGAGGAAGAACCCGATGATTATGAGGATGGCGGCGACGCCTGATGTAAATTATGAATCTGTCAGCAAAGAAATACAAGGAGGATTAGTGGGTAGGCGCCTGCTCACCGACAACGACGCCAGCGACTATTCTGGACGCGAGACTTCTCCTTCTCCGTACGATAATCTGAGCATTGGCGGTCAAAGATATCGACGATAGAAGAAGAAGCGATATTGGGTTTAGTGTGTGTTTGGAAAAGGACATGGTGGTCGTGAATGTGCGTGTGCTTGAGGGATTTTAGCACCGCCACTTTGAGGCTTATATATGGGGTGGGGCGGTGACGTCACGATCCAAGGAATTTTCGTTTTCGTGCCTTAGCACGCTCGGCACATGCTTGGCGGCTAGAACAGCATTCCCACAGCCTCCCAGAGTCCCACGGCCTGACAAGCACCAATCAGAAGCTGCGAAACGTCAGGACAAGACTATTAGATCGGTCGAGACCCATGTCAATGAAGCAATCCTGATTCCTGACTCTTGAAGCCAAGAATTGACAAGTCCTCAAGAGCCTTGTCGACAGCTAAGAGATTTCCAAGAAACAGGACCACCCAATTACCGATCCCCTAAACGCCCATGGCCTACATATTCCCATCCGTGTAAAAAAGGCGTAATGAAGGAATAAAAATTCACAACAAGGCGTGAAGTCAATCTATACGATACTTTGGAATGTTGACTGACTATGATGGCTTGAACCCTCCAACGAAGGTATCTTCCTCACCCTGCCATGAAAAAGAAAACGATCAGTCCAGATTCTTGTGAAAGAAACAGGAAAAGCACCTGCATATGCGCCAGCGGAGGCGGTTCAATAACCTGAGGCTGCGGGAGACGGTCAACACGAAAACATGTCAGATTCCAAACAAGTACGTATAACTCACTGAAGCAGAGCCGGAGGACGTCGAAACCTGCATGATCATTAGTATGAGTATTGCTACCCGTGTTAAGCGCTCGCAGGACGTACGGTCTTCTCCTCAGCTTGTTTCTCCACATCAGCAGTGGTGTTCGTGTTATAAGAAGGCGGTGATCCCTGTCCCTCTGCGGGTACAGCTTGACCTTGCCGAGGCACACCACCACCACCACCACCACCACCACCACCACCGCCGACAATTATGATACCCCGTCGTCTCCTACGCCACGGACTGCCAAACATGGGTCTTCTTCGACCGACAGCTACGACACCGACGCCCCCGGGGCCAACCATATTGGAATCGGAGGTGCGCGGAACACGTCTGCGGTTGATGAGACAGGCGAGACAGAGGAGGAGTGAGAGGAGGGCGAGGCCGCCTGACGGTGAGATGGAGATGGATTAGGGGGGCGGGGGGGACGTAGGATTAGGGGGACTGTAGGATGGGGGTGGGGAAAAAGACGTAAAGACGTACCGACGACGCAGCCTGCGATTATGGGTGTGGTTTTGCGTCTGACTATGACTGTTTGTTGGGCGTTGGCTAGAGGAAGGAGAGTAAGGGATAAGAGGAGGGGGAGGGGGACGAAGGTTGAGGAGGGCATTGTGTGTGGGGGGGGGAGATTGATGGAGGAATACAGGGTGTGGGCGTGTGCGATCGTCCGACGTTTTATATATAAGGTATAAGATATTCTTGGGACCCCCGAACGATCGTACACTTGATTATAGATTATAGATTATAGTTAGTGATCGAGTCTTGGCGCGTGCGGCGGAAAGGTATTGGGAAAGAGAGAGTCAAGTCGGGGGGAACGGTGGGAGTCGTCCAATAGCACTCCATAGTAGAACTACGAGCAGGCAAGCATCCAAGAACACAATCCACAGACAAGGGAGGCATTCAACCCCAGCCCTAGTCCCAGTCCTCGCCGGCCTTGCACCTTGCATTTCTCTCGGTGAGACATTTCAAACTTTGCGACGGCTCGGACAAACTGTGATATCGAGGATGTGGTTTTCTGGAGCTCAGACAACCTCCGGGGAACACCTGAAATTCAAAGAATAGGAGCGAGAGTCCGCATTCCGTCACCTATGTAGCCAGTGCCCGAGAGAAGTATCGCAGGTGTTTAGGTATTGGCAAGGTTCGGGATTGGTGGAGCGTCCGCAATGGCAACGTAGGGATAGCTACGCAGGATGGAGAGTCCAGAGCCTTTTGAAATCTATTGTCGTTGTTGATATTTTGAACGTGGGCCTCAACGGGATCAAGCGAGTGATGAGTTTTGGTGAAAAAAGGCCGACGGTGAATAATAAATATCCCTGCTTGTGACGTCTTGTGCAATTTGAACTTTCCTGCGATGCTGGGGACTGGTTATAGAACGAATAAAATGAAATCACAGTTAATCTCGTAAAGTTCATTTTAGTTATCATTGGATCATACCTCACACTGGAAATTGAACTCGGAGGGAGTCGGACGTTCTTTTCGATGAGTGCTTTTTGACGGCTAGTGCAAGGCTAGTGAGGGAACAAAATTGCCAGGATGTCTCCAATCGCTTGGCTATCAGATTTGGAGCAAAGTTCAGCAGTTCACGACTGAACAGAGGCAGAGGTCAAATCGGAACGGAGAAAGTTCAGAGGCGCGGTTGACAAATCCGAACAAACATAATTTAGGCGCCAAGTTTCTTCTTTTGGTTCGGTTAACACACCGCCACACTACCACGACCCACGAAATCGATGAAGATGGAAACATTACCGATGACCACTGCCCTCTGCAGCTTCGCACATGACAATGTTATTTATATCGGTTGCCACCGCCGTATACAGCCTAGCATGCGCGATAAACGACTGGCTAGACCAGCGGGAGGAGAAAGACGACACCGTCAAACAGATATCCGTCACCACATCCCAGATCCAGCCCTTCGCCCAACGAGCAGCCCCTATTCGACACAGCGTGGCCAGCGTATGAAGAGAACGCAGAAGCATTTGTTTGTGTGGGAGTATATACTATAAACGCACGAGGAGGATTGTTGCGTTTATTAGTCCGGGGTTGTTGTTAGACAGTTGAAGGAGGATGAGAGGATGCTTGGACGGGGGATGATGTTGCTGCTGACGTCTATTGCGTTTGTTGGGTTGGTTGATCGGCGTCGGGAACAACGTCCTCGACCTGTGCCGATGACGACGGCAGGCTCTATCCTCGATATAATTTCCAATCATGAGGTGCGAGAATCCTGGAGAGGATATATAGGCGAACAGGTAAGTACAATCAAGTGGGACCTTGATAGTTGGTTGACTGACTTTTGAACGTATAGATCTCACTCGTACCAAGTGATGAGTTCCGCCGCTGCGCGTTTGGGGATTTGGCTCAAAGGAGAGCTCAGTGCAGAAGCGTGGCTTACTTTGAACCTTATTCGGGATCGGGGGTGTTACTCCTTCGAACCTTGATAGTTTTGTTGGGGATGGTCGCTTGGAAGACGTCGTGCACAGTTTTATCAAGGGTGCGTTCTTTTTAACTTCCTGGGCGATCTTCAATTGAATCTTGTATTTATTAGAGAGCGACGTAGTCTCTGGGCATGTGCTGAGGACCCCTAAGAATGTTCAGCCTACTGACATGCCACGGCTTCCTTTCTTGATCTGTATCGACGATAATCCGATCAACATTGACTACGAAGTCAAACACGCGCTGACCTTTGGTATCAACGTGGATCAGCTCACGTCGACGGCCCTAGCCAAAGCCTGGATCGAGGCGAACAAAGGTAGATCGTCCTCTATATATTTTCGATCTTACTGATCATTCTTTTCACTCTCGACGAAGAATTCCTCAAACACAACGACGACCCCTCCTTGGTCCGCGTCATCTCATACAACCACCGCACCGAATTCACGACCAACCCGTTACTGAATCTCGCAGCCGGGGAGAATATTCTGCGATATCTTCGCGGCTACCAACTCAATATCCCGGTTCTCATATATGCTAGTAGGAGCATAGATCTGACTTCTTCCTGTATGTGGAGCAGTACCAGGGTGCGGGATCGACGTATGTACCCCGAGTTTGTTTGGAGTATATTACTGCTTTTGGGGTGGGACGGAGCGATGATGTACGACGGTTGAAGTATATGATGGAGGAATAAAGTGAGCTAGATTACGGCCTTGATTTATGTGCTTCCCTCATTATTTTAGCTTCTGGTTTTCTCTGTCCTTAAAACCATGATAATCCCTTCGCACTACAAAAAATTTTGCCAATCGTATAAGTACTTACAAATTGTCAATTGAAGGTCACGCATCATGGTTGGAAGTCCCACATTTATCCAGTGGAACGAATGTCCTACTACGTCCTACTGTTTCGAGAATCGTATACATGTACTTCCTACCCCAACTTCATGATGTCAGAACTTCAGCAGGTTTGCGTGAGTTATACTTTTGCCCGGAACTGGAAAGTAGATCAGTGGACATCGATGAACGCCACTAAACACTGATAAATACCGATGGATACTGCTAGCTATTGTAGGTTATTGTAGGATTTCACCTGAGGTTGTTGGGTTTCACTACTCCGCGTAATTTGATAATTTGATAACTTGATAACTTGATAACTTGATAACTAAACATGAGAGTACATTGGTTGTAGCCACCGGCGATTGCCGGTGTTTTTATCTAATCTCCGTCCACGGTCTTCATTGGCCACCAACCTTCTCCAGGAACGCCCTCCGCTGAATTCCACACCAGGGCTTTGTATTGCATGAGACTGTGCTCTACTCTGCTAGGATGCCACCGGTCTCCTCCATTGATCAAAGATGCGAAGGTTCAAGTGTATATCTGAGATCTCGTCAGTATTACTCGGTAATCGCGTGTGCACTGGCTATAGATGCCTGTGGCCCCTCCGAGGTATGTTTGCCGCTACCTGTAAAATATTTCTCGCCATTGGCCCACCATCCTGCACAATAGTCATGAAAATTTCTACTTAGGGTTCCTTCGAAGCAGCGTGCAAGGAGAACAGCCGAAGCCATCCACCCCACCGTCGGGAATACAGTTTTGTTCGAACACAGATAGTCGTCAATAAGAACCGTTGATTTCAATGGAGTCTGGTGAATTTTGCTAGATGTTTCGATATACTACGGTGGACGTCAACAATGCGTCGTGGTTTCCAAACAACAAACAGGAATATAGTAAGCCTTATTGAAGTCTATTGAACTCTACTGAAGCTTGTGACAGTCTGTAAATGAACTCTATCAAAGTCTTTTGCTGTATGTTGACGTTTCCAGGCCCGGCCATATCACTGCGAGTGAATGCGTGCCTGAATTTGGACGGCCACGTGGATTGACTTCCAGGCTCGAAGACCCTGACAACGACAATGACAGTGATTGTGTCGTCAACACTGCCTAGAACAACTTGAGAACAACAGGCATTGCTTGGACATAGCCAGGAAACAGTGAAGCATGTAATTTCCCATCTTCTTCCGGAGACCTCACGAAACTCATCACAGCATGGAGTTTTTATCGGTTATCACAACGGTTTACGCCTTGGCAAAGGGAATTAGCGACTGGCTAGATGAAAGGGCAGAGAAGGATGCCACCGTGAAGAAGATTTCCACTATCGTCTTTCAGATCCGCAACGTTTTGCACCCATTACATTCGATGCGCGCGGTGGATCATGTCGAGCGGCCACTATTCGACAGTGTGGCGAGTGTCGGCGATACGCTGAAGAGAACGCAGGAACACCTGTTGGTTTGGGAGTACAAGCGCTCTCGAAAGGTCATTGCGTTCTTCAGTCCATCTATTGTGACCAAAGAACTCGAGGAAGATGAGAGACAGCTCAACCAGCAGTTAATCATACTACTCACGTCGATTGCTGTGGTGGGGTATGTCGATCATCGACAGCGCCAAAACGCTCGCCTTGTCGTCGGGCCTGCACCGCAGCCTGCATCTTCGACCACAGGAGGGGTACTGGGAACAATCAGAAATGCAGAAGTGAGGGAGTTTTGGCGAGGGTACATGGGTGATCAGGTCCGTGTGTCCGTTTCATCATGATTTTGTGATGCCTATGTAAATGCTTCTCTTCAGGTATCCCTCGTCCCCGGTGATGATTTCAGGACACGTCTCAGTATGTGGCTGGGAATGGAACTTAGCCCGGCGGCATGGCTCACCTTGGACTTTCGATTGGACGAGTTTGGCATCGGAGGTGTTACTCCTTCGAACTTAGATCACTTGGTTGGAAGTGGGAGCTTTAGAGAAGCGATACTCGAGCATATCAAAGGTGTGACGCGTCGTTCATAATTCTTGGTTCTGCGTTGAAAATATTCTTATAACAGAGGGCACCGCACGTTCAGATCATACGGTTATCAGGTCCGAGCAAGGTTCAGTGACTCACATGCCTCGCCTTCCTCTCCTCCTTTGGGTCGACGATCATCCCCATAACAACGACTATGAAGTAGCCCACGCGCTCAAGCTTGGGATTAACGTCGTTCAACTGACTTCAACACCCCTGGCCAAGGCCTGGATTGAGTCCAACGAAGGTCAGCATTTTCACCACGTTCGTAAATGATGCGATTCCTAATTCTCTCGTCCTATACAGAATTCCTCAGACGCAATGCCAGTCCATCAACGATCCGCGTCATCTCAGACGACATCCGTCGAGAACCCACAGCCAGCACGTTCCTAAACATCTCAGCCGGGGAGAACATCCTTCGATACCTACGTGGGCACGGGTATCGCATCCCAGTTCTTATATACACTGGCCGCTCTCTCCCCCAGACGACGTACGTCAAGAATTACGAGATGGCGGGTTCGACGTCCGCGTGCGGCGCCTGCCTCCAGTACATCAATGCTTTTGGAGCGGGTCAAAAAGACGATGTTAAGCGGTTGACTTATATGATGTGACTGGCGGGAATAAGGTGCGAACGCAGCTTCATACGTGCTCTTCGCACGCCTTTCTCATGTTTAGTTCTTTCGGTCAGATTTCATTCCAGTGCAAGTATGGTCCGATGGAAACAATACTATTTCTCTCCCTCTGACTCGAATATGGGCTCCTGTATCAATTCCCCAATCCTATCTCGTCCGATTCTGACGGGAGCACCATCGCCTTTCTGGAGACATTGTCACAATCTGTTGATGGATTCCTTGGATTTGGCTTCTGATCCATTATAACTCTCAGCCGTTTATAGACGCGGAACGGCTTCACTCCCCACCCCGCAACTCTCCGCAACTCATCCGAAGCGCTGGAGCCTGGACTTCACAATCATGTTTGCTCTAAGTGTTCTGCCACGATGTGACATACTATGATACACAGTACGCAAGCCTGTGCAGGTTGATATTGTTATCCCCACGAACGCATCGAGGAAATCGAGATCCCCTCCACTCATGTAGAGCACCGGTGTCATCGTTTGTAGGTACTTACAATAGATCCAATTCATCGTCTCTCATTGGACCCCCAACACACAGCGCATTGCAAGGACTTAGCGACGACCCGAATGGGAAGTCGGCCATCAGAAAATGTGAATCCGGACCCCCGACCTAGAATTCAAATACACAGTCAAAGTGAGTCATGTCGACCCCATTTTCGTATGTTTCCCGAAAGAATTCGATCCCTGCTTGCACAATTGCTCACCACGTTACTCGTCTCGCCGGTATTTCAACACCAAAAACTATTGCTCTTTGCTCGTTTTTGCTCCCAGTGCTCCATCACGGATCATCTCATTCTTGCACCATTGGCCTAACCGGAGATATGTTTTCCTTGTCTCCGTGCCCCCATGCACAGGGCATAGCGGTATAAAACGCTTTGTGAGCTCGAGGATGAGCATCGAACAAGTGAAGCAGGATGTCGACTCTCTTGGAACAAGGCCCCACCTACCTTCTCCAGTCTCCTCTCGCCACCGGCGCAGTGGTCGTTGCAGTTCTTCTGGGACTCATCTCATGGTCGACAACCCCACCGAACGCGCCAGATCTCCCTGGTCCCAAAGGATGGCCTATCGTCGGGAGCCTTTTCCAGCGCGGCAAAGATCCTGCGAGTACGTATCAGCAATGGGCCAAGATTTACGGTCCCGTCTTCAGAATGCGCCTCGCGAACAAGTGGGTTGTGGTCATCAATGGCGCTGAGGCTGGCGACGAGCTCGTTGGG
Organism: Hypsizygus marmoreus; assembly: GCA_013433165.1. Classification (NCBI taxonomy): domain Eukaryota; kingdom Fungi; phylum Basidiomycota; class Agaricomycetes; order Agaricales; family Lyophyllaceae; genus Hypsizygus; species Hypsizygus marmoreus. The sequence goes on along the minus strand of CM024089.1, from coordinate 32,193 downwards.
AGTGCGCAGTATGGTTCCATTTTCCAGTCGCGTCCTATGGTGAATCATGTCTTGTGGCATTCGCTGGCAGAGATCCTACTGATGCGGGAACGGTTTACTAGCCCCACACCCTCGGCAAGCTGCTTGGCTTGGCCTCCAAAAAAGCTGTCACTCTCGGAACCTCTCCTTACGATGACTTGCTGAAAGGAAAGCGTCGATTGTCGATTGCATCCGTCAGCCCCGCCGCTACCAAAACGTGCGCCTTCACGTCTCATTGTTTTCGGAACATCTGGCTAATTGAATTCAGTTATGAGAAAATCATTGAGCGCGCCGCGCAGTACTTCGTTCGCGGTCTCAACAATGCAAACAAGTCAGGTGGACCCATCGACCCCGTCCCCATCTTTTTTGACGCTGCTGCCGTTCTTGCGATCACCGTGCTATGTGGAGCGTCTGTTGAAGAAGCATCTGTCCTGCTCAATGATATCCCTTATCCCATGAAACGCCTTGGGCAGTACGTGTCTCTGCCTTTGGATTTCCGACCTGAAACTCACTTTTACATGTAGAATCCGCAACATTAACGGCCATTACCGTGACTTCTTCCCCTTCCTGCGTGTTCTTCCTCCTAGCAAACTGTTTAGAGAGGCAGTGGAAGTGGCGAAGTACCGCAATGGAAAGCTCACGTTCCTCCTTAACCGCTGCAAGCGTGAGTACGAAGAGGGAACGGCCCAACCCTGCGCTGCCGTCTCAGTCTTGAGAGAGAACAAGCAAAATTTGTCGGATGAATCGCTCACCAGTGTGTCAAACTCCATGGTGTCGTCCGGACTTGGTGCGTATGAAGATTTCTCCAATTCGACGTCTACTTATGCCAGCCTGTTCAGACTCGCATATGCCTAACACGCTTCTCTGGGGTCTCGGTGTCTTGGCTTCCAACAAAGATATGCAAGAAAAAGCGTATGACGCTATCATCAGCCAGGAGAAACTGGGTGACGACATGAACATCGAGCGCGATAATTATCTGTTCGCATTTGTCAAGGAAATTGGACGGTACTTCACGACCTTCCGTCTTGCGCTCGCTCGGGAGACTATTGGAAAGGACTTGGTATGGAAGGGTCACTACATCCCGGAGGGTACGACCGTATACACCAACTGTCATGCAATGAACCGAGGTATGATTTTTTTTGCTTTTATCTTGCATTGACTTCCAATACTGACTGACCGTTGAATTAGACCCGGCTCGGTTCGTGAACCCTGAAAAGTTCTGGCCTGAGCGTTTCATGAGTGGTCCGGAAGCTGAACGTACTATGCCTCACTATGGTTTCGGTATTGGCCGCAGGTATGTCTCTTCTCCTCTCTGTAACATATGGTCCTCCATCTAACGATTACTTTGTGTCTACAGGAATTGCCCCGCTATGAACCTGGTTCACAAGGAGATTTATACTGTTTACAAACACATCCTCCTCAATTGGTCTATTGAGCTCTTCGATGGCGAGCGCGAGTTCGACGCAGTCCGCGGATGTGCTGATGGTCTCGAATTCAACCAAGCACCCAAGCCGTACAGGATCAAGTTGACTGTCAGGGACCAGCAGAAGCTGGATGCGTACTTGAATACCGAGTTGTAGTCGATATTTTCCTTGCGGGTTGAAGGAAATAGAAATGGTAGTCATGGTGTACATTATGCATAGATCAAATGAAGTTTTGCATCCTCATCTATTCGGCGTGCAGTAAGTACTGGAGAACATAATTGGCACACAACTTCAGAGAATTGGTAGCAAGGAGTCTGACATAGCGTCCACGAACTCTAGATTTCCGTCGCAAGGAACTTGTCCAATTTCACTTGATCTCTGACATTCAACTTGATTCTGAACTGCTTTGGGCCTTGGTTGAAGGACCGTCCATCAGCACAGCCGCGAACCGCGTGGAAATCTGACTCTCCATCGAAGAGATCGACCGAATAGTAAGTAAGAATGGTCTGAAAGACGGAGTAGATCTCCTTGTGTACGAGAATGGTAGCGGGACACATTCTATGGTAATAATAATTGTTCAGCGATCTGGGAGTATAGATGGGCGGCGATATAACGCACCTTCGACCAATACCAAAACCGAAATGGGGCATACTCCGTTCAGATTCTGGTCCGACCATGTAACGTTCTGGGACAAACTTCTCTGGTCTTTCGAATCGGGTCTCATCTGATAATTAATGGTCAAGAGATCAGCGCCTGCTAAGATTTGATGATCTCAGTACATTTCGTACCTCGGTTCATTGCATGTATGTTGCACCACACAGTCGTACCCGCGGGGATGTAGAAACCTTTCCAGAAACAATCCTTGCCGATCGTCTCGCGAGCGAGTGAGAGACGCAACGTAGTAAAATAGCGCCCAGCTTCCTTAACGAAGGCCATAAGGTAATCCTCACGATCTTTCTCAGGATCGACACTCTCGTCAAGAGTCTGGCGACGCAGCACGGCTTGATAGCATTTTTCTTGAATGGTCTTGTTAGATGCGAGGATCCCGAGTGACCAAAGGAGCGTATTGGGCATGTGGGACTCTATCCAATGCATCAGTACATGATCGAGTGATAATAGCCGCTGTAGCCTACCAAGCCCGGATGACACCATCGAGTTCGAAACACTGGTGAGGGCCTCCTCGGTTAATTCGGTCTTGTGATCGTTCATCATGGATACGGCAGCGCATGGTACCGCCGTCCCTTCCGCAAATTGTTTGCGACACGTCTCCAAAAGTCCAGCGAGCTTCCCATTGCGGTATTTGGCGACCACGACAGCTTCTTTGTATGCCGAGTCTTCAGGGAAAAGTCGCAAGAACGGGAAGTAATCTCTAGCGCGACCATTTATGTTGCGAAGCCTTTCCGAACGGATATTAGTACGTGATCGTGAAAAAGGCACACCCAGACATACTGTGCAAGCCGCCTCATGGGGAAAGGGATGTCCTTGAACAGCTCGGAAGCCACCCTTATGGGCGTGCCAAAGAAGATCGCTATCGCCAGACAAGCAGCGTTGCTGAAAAATATGGGCCATGGATCAATTACGCCGCTAGCCTTCGAAGCTTCATTGAGGTCGCGGACGAAGTTCTGAGTTGATCGATCGATAAGCCTTTCGTAACTGGAAGAAAAAATGATAGATTCAGTACGTATGAGAGCTACAAGAGGACGGTGAATACCTCTTCGTCGACGCAGGACTGACAGAAGCAATAGAAAGGCGACGCTTTCCCTTCAGAAGCTCATCATATGGAGATGACCCGATTGTGATGGTCTTTTTCGATGCCTCCTTGAAGAGCTTGCCCATTGAATAGGGCTAAAGGACAAGAAGGAGTGAGCTACAGGATTTGCGATCTGAACGGAAAGTGACCTACGACGGGACGAGATTGGAATGTGGCGGCATGAGCAGAGCTGGCTAGGAGTTCCTCTGCAGCGTCTGCTGTATTGATCACGACAACCCACTTGTATCCGAGGCGAAGTCTGAAGACAGGACCGTAAATCTTGCTCCAGCGGTGATAAGTATCAGCTGGGTCTTCCCCACGTTGAAAGTAGTTGCCAACGATCGGCCAACCTCTAGGACCTGGCAGGTTGGGAGCTGTCGACGGCGTAGTAGTCCAATAGATCAGACCGAGTAGGGAGGAGAGAATGACCGCCGAAACAGTAGTGATTGTTTCCAGAGAAGGCATTGAAAGGCTCGTTGCCTGGGCCATGAGAAGTGGGAAATCTGTTTCGACCTCGAGGTATTTATGTGATCGCGCGGTTCTCAATCCTTTCAAGCTCTCGTAGGAAGAGGTACACAAACCGGGTGGGAGCAGGGAGTGCTGCACGTTGGACGCTTGCTCCACCGCGCAGAAGCATCAGGCACTGGATATCGAGGGTAATCTTACTCCATGGATGCCGCGCAAGCAAATTGCACATCGGAAATGATCATTTTGCGTGTCGGTGTCTGCTGAGTGCTTGTCCCTGGCACAGGTGGGATCATGGAGTTCTTTCACCTACGGAGAGACAATTCTGATGAGTTTTTGTGTTTGGCTATTTTTAAACATTGATTGCGGCCTACCAAGGTGTAGATAAAGGATTGCCGAAGATAAAGACCTGCTATTTCCCCAAGGGGTGGTAGTCTGTAAACCATCCTTGTTAGACTGGTACATGCTTGAGATGAGGAGACGATTACAGTAGTATTTCTCGAGATTTCGGTGATTGCTTTCTCAGGCATCCTTGGGTGAGTGAATTTGCTGTCGATCCCCAGCAGGTCCTAGATACCACAGGTTCCACAGGCCTAGGATGCTGAACATATTGAACGAGTGGGCATTCGGCCATATCAGAGAGATCAGAGTTTCCGCGCGATCTATCAAAACTCAATGGAGATAACGATTCTGGATGCTCTGTGACGGAGAATCGTTAAATAGTTGAGGTTGCAGGTGTCGACTCGGAACGCTGAACGTTAACGTTAATGTTGAAGGTGAGCGGTGTGGATTCGCCGGGCCGACGACGTTGATATGTCACATGATTGAACGCGTCGTGTCGCGTTTAACCTGGAGCATGAAATGTTGCAACTAAACACCTTGGGTATACCCATTTGTCGTAAGCCTATGAGAGACGAAGTCTTTGTCTTTTTTTTGAATTCACAGGGTATGTAAACAAACAGAGACTCAGTTTACTCAAACTTTACTTCTGAATATTGCGATCGAGGGTCAGCTAGTACAGTACTGCGACTGAAGAAGAGCCGCAAGAGAACAAAAGACACTGTTGGGACAGCGTGAGCTGGAAATGGCGGTCGGAATACAGTCAGAGGTAAAACGGCGTAGTGAAGCCGTTCATTAAAGCGGTTATGAGCGTGAGGGCAAAGTCGTTCTATTTATTTAACGATATTCATTGGAATCGCTTTGTCTATAGAAGGTCTACAACACATGCCGTCTTGAACGTACTGATTTCAGAATTTGGTCTCTAAAAATGAGTCGAGTTTCCTTTGATCTCGTACGTTCAGAGTGATCCTAAAAGGCTTTGGCCCATGATTGAAATCCCACCCGTTGCTACAGCCTTTGATAGCGTCGAACTCAGACTCCCCATCATAAAGGTCAATCGAAAAGTAGGTGAGAATCGTCTTGAAAATGGCGTAAGTTTCTTTGTGGACGAGCACTGTGGCAGGGCACATTCTGGATGGCGTCATAGATGATCAGCATTTCATGTCTCCTGGAACCGATGTCAAAAACAAACCTTCGCCCAATGCCGAAGCCATAATGTGGCATAGAGCGCTCGGCCTCCGGACCATTCATGTACCTTTCTGGCATGAACTTTTCAGGCAGAGCAAATCGACTCTCGTCTATAGATATCGATGGTAAGCGTCACAATTAACCTTCAATATCAGTCGTCACCTGACACATACCTCGATTCATAGCATATGTATTGGCCCAGACCATCGTACCCTCCGGAATATAGCGGCCTTGCCAGACACAATCCCTTCCGATTGTTTCGCGTGCGAGGGAGAGGCGGAAAGTTGCGAAGTAACGGCCACCTTCTTTCACGAACGCCATAAGGTAGTCATCATGGTCCTTCTCCAGATCGACATTGTCACCCATAGTTTCTCGGCGAAGTACTGCCTGGTAGCACTTCTCTTGCATGTCTGTGTTCGTCGCGAGCATGCCGAGGGACCATAAAAGCGTATTCGGAAGATGAGATTCTAGAATTAAAAGCAGTCAGATCGCGATGGACGTATATAGAATGATCTACGCACCACAACCAGAAGAGACCATGGAGTTCGACACGCTCGTAAGGTCTTCGTCGGTGAGTTCCGTCTTGTGATTTGACATCATGGTGACAGCACCACAAGGTCGCGCTGTGCCATCAGCGAACTGTTCCAGACATCTGTCAAGTAAGCGTTTGAGTCTGGCATTGCGATATTTCGCGACGGCAACAGCCTCCGAAAACATATTGGCTTCGGGAAGGAGACGAAGGAAGGGAAGATAATCGCGGAGGCGTCCATGAATGTTACGAATTCTAAAATTTCATCAGGATCTTTTGACAACATGTTAAGGGGTAAATGGCCTTACTGAGCAAGACGCTTCATGGGATATGGAATATCGTCGAAGACATGAGCAGTTTCTTTGATGGGTGCCCCAAGATACGTCGAGATGGCGAGAGCTTGCGAATTTCGGAAGAAAATAGGCCAGGGACTGATTGGGCCGCCAACCTTGCGAGCGTCATTCAGGTCCCGGACAAAGCTCTGGGTAGATTCGTCCATGATATCTTGGTAGCTGTCAAGATTATAAGATTTATGCTTCAATGTGGCAAAGGAATCGCGTACCTCTTGATAGCGGCGGGGCTGACAGATGCAATCGCGAGCCGACGTTTACCTTTCAACTTATCGTCATAGGGAGAAGAACCAATTGTAATCGTCTTTCTAGTTGCCTCTTTGAGAAGTTCACCAAAAGTATGAGACTGTAGATATGTTCAATTAGATCAGTTTCGAGAGGTAACGTGTCAATTGGACTTACGACAGGGCGCGACTGGAAGGTGGAGGCGTACGCTGCGCTAGCCAGAAGTTCATCCCCAGCGTCGGCGGTATTTATGACGACCACATATTTGTTTCCTAGACGCACACGAAAGACAGGCCCATAGATTTTGCTCCATTGGCGGTACGTCTCAGCGGGGTCTGATCCTCGAGAGAAAAGGCTGCCAACGATTGGCCAGCCCCTTGGACCCGGAAGATCTGGGACCTTTTCAGGCTTTGAGACCCAGGCGACAAGAGGAACGACAACGCAGAAAAATAGGATGCCTGCGGCGACATAGTGTGAAGCCAAAGGTAGCTGCTGGAACGACATGATTCCACTGGTTTGTGGAGGTTACCCATTTGAGGCGTATATAAGTTATGCATGAACAGTTATCAATAGCCAGGCGATACTCCTGAGTGCCATGCTTCTTGGTTCTCGAGCACTGAGACTGACCGATGGGTACAGTACAAGGAAGTCTAGCACCGTCATGATAACGATCTATCCACGGATATCGGACATATTGTTGAAAGATCGGTGGTTTTCTGTGTTTACCGCGTATTGAAGTCTTTTCGACTTCAAACTTGGTGATTGTCGGTCGTTGTCACTGGTCTTTCCGGTCCGGCAATGCTGTCCCTTTTGTTCCGATCCTCCGAAATCGGATTGTTGATGCTTGCTATTCCTGGGGGCCGATCAATATCACGAGAACAGAGTAACACCTGCTCCATCCTTACTTGCTCCTTCCATGAGCGTTTTGCTTTGCTCCATGCTCCGAGACTTGACAAAATTCGCCATCATTTGCCCATACTACTCCTCGCCTAAAATTTAAGAATGATCAAAACTACGGCCAATTATCCTTATTTAAGCCAACGTAGTGAACCAAACTTCCGGCCTGTCTCTTGAACTTCGCCTTATCATGGAGTACAATGTCAAACCTCAACACCTCGCAGATCTTTTCCCTGTGAGGGACCGAAAGTTGAGATTCGAGACACTTCAAGTACGCCAGGACTTGTTATTGCTTTGGCATTTCCCGATTGACGGTTGCTCCAGCTTCATGGTGGTACGCCATACAAAGATCCAGCGACGAATGCCAAGTCTGTTCCAATTTATCAAACTGCGTCTTTCGTATTCGATACGGCAGCTCAGGGAGCCGCTCTTTTCGACACTTCATCTGTTAGCGGAAATTCAAACATCTACTCGTGCGTCGTCACTTCTGCTGTTGAGATTTCTGCTTATAATATAAACAGTCGCATCGGAAATCCGACGGTTGACATATTCGAAAAACGTGTGGCTGCTTTGGAAGGAGGTATCGCAGCCATAGCAGCGTCGTCCGGCCAAGCCGCCCAGTTTATGGCGCTGACATGTCTTGCGAATTCTGGGGATAACATCGTCTGTGAGTTATACATAGTTTCCACCAACAGGATCACCTGACGAATCTGTCCATGTAGCTTCGTCCTTCATATACGGTGGTACCCACAATCAGTTAAAAGTTCTCTTCGGTCGGTATGGTATCACCACCAAGTTCGCACAGGGAGACAGCCCTGAGGCGATGGAAGCTCTGATCGACGAGAAAACAAAAGCCCTGTTCTGTGAAAGCATCGGCAATCCCCGTTACAATGTTCCCGATATTCCTGCGCTTGCAGAGCTGGCCCACCGTCATGGTATTCCACTCGTGGTCGACAACACGTTCGGCGCCTGCGGGACCATTGCTCGACCCTTGGACCTAGGGGCTGATATCATCGTCGAATCCGCAACCAAGGTGGGTCTGCCGCTTTTGTGCAATTGCGTCGGATGAATTAATCCTTTACATCGATCTTCGCAGTGGATCGGAGGACACGGGACCACGATCGGCGGTGTTATCGTTGATAGCGGTCGTTTCGACTGGGGCAAATCCACGAAGTTCCCTGGATTTACGACGCCTATTGAGGGCGATGGTGGATGGGTTGGAACTAATCTTGTCGGACACACTTTCTGGGATGTAAGTGTTTCAGTACGTTCGTGTGACCTGTGTCGCTCATGGACTTGTCCAGGTCTTCAAGGAGAGGTCGTATACGACTAAACTTCGATATGATCTTCTCCGCGACCTCGGTGCTTGCCTCGCTCCTCAATCTGCTTGGCTTCTCATTCAAGGATGTAAGTTCGGTCTCGCTCATATCAAGTTGCAGGCTAAGTCGGATCGCAGTGGAAACTCTCTCGCTCCGTGTCGAACGCCATCTATCGAATGCTATGGCCTTGGCGAAGTATCTTGACGCACATCCCAAAGTAGCATGGGTGTCGTACCTTGGTCTTCCCTCTCACCCATATCACGAGACTGCCAAGCGTCTGCTCAATGGGTTCGGTTGTGTTCTCAGCTTCGGCGTTAAGGGCGGGCGCGGCGACCTCATCGTCGATGGTCTGAAGCTCCATTCTTCTCTCGCGAACATAGGCAGTGTCCACTCGCTGGTCATACACCCGGCGTCGACGACACATTCGATGTTGAAGGAGGAGGAACGCGTTGCCGCCGGCGTCTCGCAGGATTTAATTCGCATCAGTGTCGGCACCGAGCACATCGGTAAGTTTAAGCATTAAGCGCCTGTCGATCGATGCTGACGCGCTCCCCAGACGATATCATCGAAGACTTCGACATAGCCTTCTCTCATATTCATCTCGACGAGGAGACCGCTCCGGTGGTGATTGCCACTACGGTACAGGATAAGGTTGAAGCCCTTCCTGACGTGAAGGTGTTGCCAGTAGAGAACGCGAAAGTAGAAAGTCTCCCCCCAAGAACTGTCCCTGGCGTGTAATGGTACTTTTGATTAGAATCTCCTACAATCACTTGCATGTAACACTATACATCCCATTGCATTCAGTTTGACTCTACCATACCCTCAGGCTTTCACCGATCAATGTGTCTGTGACTGGTTTGCTGTGGATTTGATCTGTCACATACCTCTGAGATCTGAGGTGTCAGCGCCCAAACCTCGAATTCTTACGCTCCTTTTGACAAGAGTACGATCTAGTGGACATCATTCAATACGTTGCAGGTCTGGCTCTGGCTGGAGCCTGATCAGTATCGCTTTTCGAAGATCCCGCCTGTCGCGCTTACTCGCAGGCTGCAGCGTTCTCTATTATGACAGCCGTAATCTTTTTAGTACCTCGTGCAGTCGGAGAGGATCCATCCACCCGTGTATACTCGTTCCCGGATTGGGCGGAGTCACCGTGTGTCAAATAGAAAATTTCCGATACTTATCAGCGCTTGGAGTTATAGACTTGTGGCTCTATTTTTGGACGATGCTGTTGGTTGCTGGCATTCTCGGGACATCGATGGACCATATCGACGTTCTTCTCCCCGAGACCTGTCATGGGCAACACTCATGCTCGGCACTGGGAAGGTACTGTGGCATCGTGGTCTTGACCTTCTTGGGTACGACTTCACTTCATTACGGGGTAGCCGTGTGGCCGATTCTATCAGATGTTGCCCTTAACCGTACGTGAGTGTCTGACAGTTGGTAAGCCGCAATTCTTCAATTGACTCTCCATCGGTGCACTTATTGATCACTGCATCAGTATGTCAATGAGATCGGCTCGTCCGCAACCAGGTATGATATATTCTGAATGTTGGCAGCTTCGAACACCCACCCCGAAAGTCTATATGATTGGGATCATCTGTGTCTTGCTATGTGACCCCATTCTGTCATGCAGTCTGGTGAAACTGGCCGATTAGTTTCCACAAGCACAGCCTGGCGAGTGGTCGCTAGTAACGACAGCTTTGCGTCATTGTGTGTAGGGATAGCTATACCTTTGTTCCTGTTATTTTGTGAAGTTCCTGGCATCGGGTGACAGCCCTCTATTCTGTTCCGCCGGCCACTCCGAGTCGGGTGCTTTGAGCCATGCAGTAGTAAGCCATCATGAACTTGGCCTTCGACTTTTGGATGGACCCGAACAGAATTAGATCACCTGAAGGGTCCCGTATTCGCACTTGCCGTTTCACCACATCTTAGGTGTCAATGATGCCGCAGTCGTGTCGAAGCTTCACAAGGTGAACGTTGGTTGATCGAGTCTTCGGTGGAATGAGTTTTCAAGCGCCGCAAAAACGCCACAAAGGAAAATCGGCATTTACCGTTACTCATTTCCGTAAAGATCGCTTCGTCGCACCACTCTTCAGCGTGGTGCGGCGAAACTTGTATGGGGTATTTGCATTTAAGCATGCAAATAGTTCGATAAATTTTCTCGAGCTTCGAATTAGATCGCCTCTGAGGCAGGACTGTTTCAACAGTCGCAGTTTGGCACTGTCACTCGCACGTTGTACCCACTTAATCAACCGCTCTCTGTGCAAGGTTAGCCTGTCGTCCTCCGATAATGTTTTTCTCTTCGATGACGCCACGCTCCGCGATGGAAGATTTCGATTCCCTCTCCTCCTCTTCGCAATCCATCAATCCAGTGAATTAGATCAATGGAATGTCTCCTTCGTATGGACCCGTCCTATAGACATGCGCTTCACCAGTTTTGGAGTCAGATACACAAAGAACATAGATCTGTATCCTGTCCGACTGATGGGAAAATCTTCTTTGGAGTATCGCTTCGTACTTGCTTCTTTGCTGTCGATTATGTGCCTGTTTGACCCATCATTTTGAACGTTTCTCCAATCAGATTGCGGGGTATTATGTCTCCATTAGCTCTACGCTGGCTCTATGGATGGTGCGAATTTGCTCATCATGAGACAATACTCGTAAATCAGCGGGACCACGAAAACGGCTATGGCTGGCACTCAACGGCCATTGTCGAGGTTACGTGTACAGGAGTCTCTTCGTTTTCTGGGCGAAAAAAGCGATCCCTGGCCTTGCCCGGAAAGCTCATTTTACTGTGGAATGGCGTTCAGGCAATAGTATTACGTCAACGGCCGATCCTCTTAACCACAGAATGGTTCATTTGGGAGGGCCAAGACCTAACGTTTCCTCCATCGAGATCTCGTCCGCGGTCTACTCCCGGATACAAATCTGCTTTTGAAGAATGATGCGTAACTACGCTTAAATACTATGCGGCTGGTTATATAGAAGGGGTACATTTCCACTAGTGCCGCCGTTTTCCATGAACGCTCAAACTGACCTCGACGCCCTTTCTCGTGATCCCAACGACGGCGCCTATCACTGTCCCCAGTGCGAAGCGCCCTTTACAAGGAGATCCAACCTTCGGAGACATTACACCATCCGTATGAATACCTTTTCAATCCTCGTCACGACAATGGGTTCACGAATGAATTATAGATACACGTTGTCTGGCGTTCAAATGTCACCTTTGTGCGAGGCGGTTTGCGCGAAGGTTTGCTTCCACGTCCTTATTTATTCATACCATTCTGAGGGCAACAGCGATGAGCTAGACTATCACACTCAACAGTGTGAGAGGCGTATATGGAACGGCACCACCAGTGATTTATTTCCAGCATTGGCTGGGTTCGACACGAATAAGAACCACGAACGCGGGACGGGCCTTGCTTCCAGTATGAGTACCGAGGCGGAATCCAATGTCCCTTCTCCATCCTCTCAGTTGGCAGGCAGCTTCCCCCGTGACCTATTTTCGCCAGTTGAATCTCGCCAGTGTCCAGAAGATGACCAGGAGTTTTCCGATTTCCTGTCGTCGTTCACGTCAGTCTCTCCTCCAGATATGCCGCCCCTTCCCGAAATGTCCTTCTACGATGCGAGGCAGCCGCGGGGACATCTGCAGCCAAACATTTCAAGGCCGGGAAGCTCGTCATCTATGGTGCGCACGATCCTTGTGACAATTGCATCTACTTCCACGCTGACAATCTCCTTTTGAAATGTAGAGCTCCATCCTCTCATCATCAACTTCTCCAACGTTGACAGCCGCCAAAGGTCTTCCTGGAGCCATTTCTCGCTTACCCTCCCGGCGAAGCTCCTATTCAAAATCGCGTGGAAGCTCCCGGCGGAGAACAAGGGAAAGACCGGTCTACACACGTCGTCAAGTCGATGACATGTTGGATGCGGTCAGCAAGTGTTTTGTCGGAACGATCGTGTGTTTTTTATGCTATTTCTGTGTTATTGTTGAGCTCAGTCATATGTTCCTAGGAAGAAGTCTTGAAACGTGCTCACGCAGATGGTCGGCCATCAGATTCGACCTTCGAGAGTTTTGTACCGCCTGTGGCGATGTCCAATATGCGAAGCGACGAATCCCGTTCATTGGCTTTCAATGACACGTTTCCGCAACTTCTGGAGAGTTTACAAGGCATCCAACAGGAAAATTTTGTTGCCTCGAGAGATTCGTAGCGTATACGAGTGGGAACGTTTCTCGGACCGTCCTCCTTGAAGGGAACCATTGGGTTTCGGCAACGTTTCCTGCCAAATCAAAAGAATGCGATTACGAACGTTGTTACGTCGTTTGCTCCGTGGAATGTTACTCTAGATGAACGCACGATAGTAGTTGTACCCTGTTTCTCCCTTCAACCCCGCGGTGTAAATATATCTTAATCGTGGTACGTGTGGCTTTCGTAGTGACCATCTGGCGTGCTGACGGGTCACTGTTCACGAAGGCGCGGATACATCCAAATTTCATGATCATTTCACGAAAGTTTCTTATAGCCGGGTCACATGAGTAATGTACAGTCCACCTGACTTCGAGCTCCCTCTCACCAAGTTAAACTTAGCAAGGCATCATGCACAACTGAAGCGGCCTTCGCTGCTTCGCTTTCGGATATAACGCACCCAACACCAGATTCCATCGGCCCCTGAGATATCATCTTGACATCCACGCCAGCATCCGCGAGCGCCCCAAGCGCTTTGCACGCAATTGTGAGCGAGCGGTATGGGAGCATAAACACTATCTGGAGATAGCTCATCCCCATTGAAGTGGTGACCTATAAAAAGCGATGAGTGAATCAGACTAATTCGAAAAATGAAGGATGAAAGAACAAAAGGACATAACGAGGAGAAACTCCATCGATTTCTAGAAATGGAAAACGAAACGAAACGAAAATACGAAAATCGGAATAGCGAAGCGAAAACAAAAGAAGGTACTGTTCATGACTTACCACAGCAACACGTTCTAATGCATCGAAAAGGCCAGAATCACCACCTCGACTATGCCCCTTCGCACCCTGAATCATAAAACATACATCTCCTTGTGCTGAACTGACAAGGTCCAGGCCGACGACGCTGCGCGGCTGTTCTTTGATGATATCCATGACGTGCGAGAGGGGTTGCTGGCCAGAGGATGACGCGTCCGCGAAATGCACATGCACCATCTCGAGATCGTGGAGGAGCGTCACTGCGAAAGCGGGCGGTGTGGGAAACTGGACATTGGAAACGCCCGAGTCATAAGGTGTCTGTGAGGAGGAGGATACATCGACAATCCGAGTGCCGGAACTCGAGGGGTTCACGACATTCTTCACTACCATGGGTATGTCTAGATATGCGATCTGATCGATGGCGAGATGGTGCACGACTTCGGATCCATACGACGTTAATAGCTTTGCTTGCTGTTTGAAGGTTTCTTGCGTCAGTACATAAGTCGAGTGCGGATAGGGTGGAGAGAAACGAGGCACGTGAGAGGGGGAGGAAGGGTGCTTGCTTACGTGACGTGATATTTCAGGCAGAAGCCGCGCGGTAAGGATTTTGCGGGGGTCGGCGCTAAAGACTCCATCAACCTAGGAATAGAGATAGAGAGTAAGATCAGTATACAAATGGGGATGTAGTGAGTGGGAGCAAAATAAAATTTGACTACTGATAATCATAATGAGGAAGACCGCACGGAAGCAAAAAAGACCAAACCGAATGGTAGCGAATGCAAAAGAAGAGAAATTTCATTAAGGATGAAAAAACATACGTACCTCCTTCCAGATCTGCAGCTCATCGGCCCTGACCGCTCGTGCACACAACGCAGCGCATACGTCTGTATACCCCCTCCCAATCTGATCAAGCAGGGACCCGGGTATGGGTCCAAAAAATCCTGATGAAACGACGGACAGTCAGTGCCGTAAATCAGTCGGACAGAAAATGCCAGAATCCAGGAACTGGCGTGGAGCCATAGTGGGGATCGACGGAGGTTTACGACGTAATGGAAGACAGAGCGCTGATGAGAATGAGAGGCAGACACGCACCAGTTGCAACCAGTATGGGTGCCGTTTCCCCAGTGGGTACGGATGACAAGGAAAAGATGCGATTTCTGATCGTTGTGACGAGATTCGCGAAAAAGGCCTCATTGAGAGGCGCTTTGGAATCAGATGAGGGTATTGGGAGATCGGTTAGGTTAGCCAGTCGAGCTGGGATGTTCTGAAGAGACGGGTGATTGCCAAGTCAGCCCGGTGTCGACTAAAATGCGAAAAGAAAAGACGCACACGGGAGTGGAGCGCGGCTACGACAGTACGACACGCCATGAGTTCGCCAACTGAGACCACGCTGTCCCGTGTGCGAGGTGAGATTTCCCCAAGCATCTAATCAAATCAGATAGCAGGCGATATCAACGAATAAGTTCCACGTGGATGAGAATGAAGTGGGTTCCAACCTCGACAGCCTCTAAAGTCTTCACGACTTTCGCACAATCACATCGCAAATCCTTCTCCAATTGGGCGAAAATCTCTTCTTCACTATCTGCGTCGAAACCCCGCAAAACAATACTCTTGGCACCGGCCAGATGACGATTTAAGATCTCACTAATGATCGTACGGGCGCTGGGTTGCGGATTTGCGTTCTCTTCGGAGACTAGAGGTAATGCCATGTGCGTCGCGGCGGTGGTGGGCGAAGCGCACTGTCGTGGAGTCGGCGGGGGCGTCATCGGCACTTCAGCTGTGTCCTTGGCTGCGGGCTTTTTGATAAATTTTGGAGTGCTGGATGAATGAGAGTCTGATTGGGGTTCCAAGGGACGAATTAACGTAGAGGAAGAGAGAGCGATGTCAATAGCAGCTAGAAGGCGCTGTGTCGTTCCTTCTGTTTTGACGGTGTACGATTGGGCTGAACATACGAGGATCGGGGTACGTATATTGGGAATGTGGAGCGTTCTGTGAGAAAACGAGAAGGAGAGTTAGCACACGCTCGAGACCAAACGTTCTACGTGAATATCGAAATAATGAGATGAGCAATAAAGCGGTTCATGCATATAGAGTTTCATGCATACGAATAGAAAAATAATAGACCAAATCATCTCCGAACAAAAGGAGCATGAAATGGAGACGGAGATCGTTGGAAAACCGACGAGTTCAACGACAGGTTCACAGACGGGGAACACACGCGAGGGAAACACTTACGGCGTAATAGTATCAACGATGACAGAAAGGTGCTTCGCTACGGACGTCCCGCCAAATTTCATCACAACATGGCTCTTCGTCTCCACCTCCACCTTTTCTTCTCGCTCACCGTCTCGTTCCCGCCCTCGACCTCGTTCAAGTGCAGGCGCTACCTCGTCACCCGCCCCGAACTGAGTTAGACTCAGCTCATCGCGTTCGAAGGGCGTAGCCAACGGAGAGATCATGGTCAGCGGAGGCGAAAGAACCTGGGGAGCTGGGAATGTCGAGATGATATCGGGACGGTACCGTCTATAGCCTGGTGCAGGCGACGCCGAGGAGGAGCGGGAGCGGGACGGTGAGGGCGTGAGTGTTGCGATGGTGCGGACAGTGCGAGGGTGGATCGGCCGGGAGTGAGTGTCCATTTCGTCACGGAGATCGTCTATGTGTGGAAATGCGGTAAATGGGAGTCTAGTGGTGCCGGTATGGATGGCTGTGAATCGTCGAAGAGATCTATAAGGGTAGTGAACGGAGTGATGAGTGAACGGGGAAGATATATATATTAATATTTGGAATATGGATACCTCCGAGTGGGTAAGGGCGTAACGTCTCCGTGGTTAACTACTTTAGGAATATAGCGCGACCTGTCAAAAAATAGGGATTTTCGCGTCTATTTTTCCTGTTCAAGACGGGTTTGTTCGGTATTAAGGTGTCGGACGTTTTTAGCCTGCACGTGGGGTGGTGTGGTTTCTCTTCCCCAGAGGGCTACGGGGAGAAGAGAGGAGAGTCAGGAGCCGGGAGCACGTAGTGGTAACCAAGGTATATTGCGTCTTTCAGCTGAAAAACTGCGATCGCAGCGCGCTAAGGCAAGGACAGGCGAAGGTGGCGATTCCGAGTCGAAGCGCAGACCAAAGTGAACAAGGGTTGCTTGTGATGGTAAGCCGTGCAGTGAAAGAGAAGGGAAGAAGCCGATTGACAGGAGTTTTGGAAGGCGCGAGAAATAAAAAGAGCAGAGCTGAGAAAATCTCTCTCCTGCTTACCCCGCGAGACTACTGATGATCGACAGGGAATGCAAAATCCGCTCTTCTCTGCGTGGCGCCATTCTGGCGAGCTGCCCAATCAAAAGATGGATGGGGCTAAGAGCGAACTACTCTATTTTGCGAGAGCTGAGCTCAAAGAGCAGATATGCATGCCAACGGAGCTGGATGACCTAAGAGTCGGTTTTCGGTCCTCGGACGAGTTGCTCTGTTACGCGAAAATGAGCAGGAAGCGGGCTCACAGAAAGGCGTGAAAATCAAGGGGAAATAATCTAGAAAATGGGAGAAAGTAAAGCCAGCACATGTGTGAGGAAAATCCGAGAAACGGAGAGAAAGATCAACAAAAATTATAATCAAAAAAAAAGAAAACAAACGAAACACGATACACTTACCTGCTCAGGCGTAGGTTCGAGCATTGCTCCCTTCTTGGAGCAACGGAAGAGCACACAGCTCGGAGAAGGGAGCAGGTGCCAGGTATTGACACACTGCCTTCATGGCTCAACGACATGGCGACACTGCCGATGATCTCGAAGAGCTGATTGAGACGATGATGCGAGGTGTTTGGTTGTGCTGGGTGAGTTTGTATCTGTGTGGGTAGCTCCTGCTATCAGCCATGATCTTCGATGTCGACTCTGAGGCCTGGCGTCGAGTTGAATATACATACAGGTCAGCAGGCTCTGAAATGCTTCGTGGTGGAAAGAGGTCGGATGTATCGATATACCTGAAGCCTTCGAAGAATCAAAGTCGCAACTGATTCACCCTGGAGGAAGTGTTTCAGGCCTTTGTTGACAAGATCTTTGAATTTTCGAGTAGGAACTTGGGCCTGTTACCGGTACTGTTTCCTCGACGTCTTAAGGTATCTTTGGATCGTGTTCCGTGCACAATCCGTGAAGAGGTACATGAATTCCGCCATCCGCGGCCCTGAGAACGTTTGGCATCGGCTGAAAAGATGATGCCACGCGGTGCCACATGACGAGCTCAACATTCTTGTCCATGGTGCACTTACTCCATATCCATATGTCCAATCAAACGTCCATTTCATGAGGATTTTCTTTCTCTACAGATTCTCTATCTGCCAGTAATCAAGAGATTGGCCGCTGATATCATTTGTGTCTCACAGTCTCATCCCCACTCGACGCATCACTATTTTTTTCACACCAGAAAAGAAGCCCGATGCTCCCAACCGACCCACGGAACCCCGGCCTAGGTGTCCTTTATGGAAGATCCGCCGATTCGACTTTGCTTTGAACCATCATCTTCCTTGCTTCGTTCGACCATCACGATGCCTGCATCCACCATCGAGGGTCCAACGCAGTCGAATTCCAAGGCCAGCTCGACTGCAGTCCTTGTCCCTGTGGCTCCCGAGCTTCCAGATGAACACAATCCAAGGAAATGGAGCACGTTGAAGAGGTGGTACATCGCAATGGTCATATGGAATCTAATTGCACCGATGTACGTCTTTTTGTTATGGGCGGGAATTTTTTTTTTTGCTGAACGGCTGTATCGACTAGTGACATGACTTCCACGCTATATGTACGTCTTGCTTCGTTACCTTTATAACTCCTCTTACTTGGTCTCTCGCAGTCCGGTGGGCAGCACCAGATACAAGAGCAATTCCACGTGTCACACTTTGTAGTCACCCTTGGTGTCGGCTTTGTCAACCTGGTGAGTCTAATATCGTTCAAAGTTTCGCACACCGTGGCCGTTTCGACCGCCGGATGGGCGGTGTTTCAACGAGCTCTGTTGTGACCGGCTTCGAGCCCAGCTGGAGCAATCGAGTTCGAATCAAGCTTGGTCCGAATCCTCACTCGAATTTGGTGGCTGCCATCTTGACGGCGGGTTTGGACCGATCTGGATTATGGTTTTAGGCCGATCTCGATTAGGCTTTGCTTTTCGTGAGGCTTAGTTGAGTGGCGCATTTTCAGCTTCAAATCTCCGTGGCTTTTGAGACTAGCATATCATGCCTTCGTTCTTTCAAAATACTAACAAAAAAATAAACAGGGATTTGCCATCGGTCCCCTTATTGGTGCTCCGCTTTCCGAGCTCTACGGCCGCCAACCTGTCTATATCGGTACCGCGATCGGCTTCATCGCATTCTCCCTTGGCGCTGCTCTCTCCCCCAACATTACTTCTCTCCTCATCTGTCGTCTGCTTACGGGTCTGCTTGGTGCAGCCGTTTTTTCTAACTTTGGTGGTTCGCTCTCGGACATGTTCACTCCAGATGAACGGGGACCTTTAGTCGCACTCTTCGCCCTCGTGTTGCAAGGTGCACCAACCATAGGGCCGGTACCTGGTTCCTTTATGGGACAGTACGTCAGCTGGCGCTGGATTATGGGTCTCACAGCGATTTGGGGGGCGGCGATTGGACTCCCGGTCCTATTTTTACCGGAGACGGAGCCAGCAAAGATCGCGAGGAGATTGAAGAGACGGGCGGAGAAGAAGAGAAAGGAGGATAGGGAAAAAGGAATGGAGGATATCTTGGCTATTCCCGAGCCGCCTGTAAAGCGGGACTTGTGGGGGAAATCGTTGTTAATGCCTCTGGGTAAGAGTTTCCGTTTCTCCGAAGAAAAACAAAGATGAACCTGTTTCACAGTCATGCTCTGCTTTGAACCCATCGTCCTCACAACCTCCTTCTACCACGCGTTCATATACGGTCTTCTCTTTATCCTCCTTGAAGGCTATCCATACGTCTACACACAAACCTACTCGCTCTCCCTCTCGCAGACCGGCCTGACATTCATCGCGCCCTGGATCGGCAACGCTCTTGGCGTGCTCATCTACTTCGGGTACTTCAAACGCACCTACACCGCCGCCCAACAACGGCTCTTTGCTCAAAATGCCCTCCTCCCTCACCCACATCCCGCACCAAAGCTCCGCCCCGAATCCCGTCTTCCCGGCGTGATCCTCGCCTCCACCCTCGTGCCCATAGGCATGTTCTGGTTCGCAGGGTCCTCCTCGTCACCGCACGTGCACATCATCGTTCCCTTGCTGAGCGGGATTCCGATCGGCATGGGCATGACGCTCCTGCAGCTCTCGCTCAGTAATTACTACATCGACCTGTACCCGACGCTTTCAGCTAGTGCGCTTGCGGCGAACGTGTTTGTGCGAAATATACTCGCGACGTGGTTCCCGACGTTTGCGACCCCGATGTACGAGAGCCTGGGAGGGCGGAACGCGAGTCTGGTGCTGGCGGGGATTGCGTGTGCGGGTGTGCCGGCGGGTGTTGTGTTGCTTGTATGGGGAGCGAGGCTGAGGGGGATGAGTAAGCGGGCGGCGAAGGAGAGGGAGTGGGATGCGGTGAGGGGTGGGTGGGTTGATGAGCTTGGGAGAGGCGGGGATGAGAAGAGGGAGGTAGAGGATGAGAAGAACGTGAGGGGCAGCGATGAGGTTGGTCGTATTTGACTGGCTTTTTGGGTTTGCTGAAACTAACTACTCACTTTGACAGAAAACGCGGGATTCCGCCATAGTGGACGATGTACACGCTGGCATGCCTTCTTTGAATGGTGGAGTTGCCGCTGGTGCCGAGCCCACCATCCATGCTCAGGACAGGGAACCCTCGACGAAGTAGTCACCCTCCAAAATGAAAAAGAAGTTAAGCAGCTTACGAGCTTAGACGACCATTATGTTCTTGTCACGCATTTGGAAGGGCTCCCCTCTAGAATTTCTCCGCTTTACCTTGATGATTCCACCGTTAACTGAGTGGTGCTATTGTGCATGCATATCGATAAACAATTGTAACACAGTATAATATGATTGCTTTAAGTTCTCAGATTGCGCCTGCGATGTGTGTATATGGTCTCTTGGAGTACACGAGCTCGACTCTCGAAAAGAGACCAAGATTTAGATGGATCGCTGAAACGTTTAGAGCCTGTTGTTATCGTATTGTGGTTAGAGTGTTGAATTCGCAACCTGTGAAGGACGTTTTTCTGTGATTACTTGACCTTGCGGACAACCTTCATGTGAAAGTATAGCCATGTCATGAGGTCCACATCCTTAAGAACACAGGTTGTAAGGTCGGCGTCGACGACCATCTCATTCCGTCTTGGCGCATCGATCTTGTACCCCATCCCCATACGAGCCTTCGTCCAACCAGAATTGCTATTGTCATTCCCAAGGCTATCTGAGGCCACGTGTATACACGAGTTCAAAGATTGGCGACTTGACGTAGACTCTAGAATATGGGACGTATCATCTAGCGTAAATTATACGGCAATTGGGAGAGTCGGTGATTGCGTATCATAAGATACGTAGATATCCGAAAACGAATATAAATGAATTTAGTTATGAGGAAAATATATGAGGGGATGAAAGTCGAGGAGGCTCAGAAGAATCATAGTCCCGAACTACACGCCATCGAAGGACAGCTGAAACCCGAAGGCTGAACCACCAAGTCCTTAGATCTGATCTTCCTTCGGGTCCTCGGTGGACGGCAATTTTTTGCAAGAATACTTGACGAGGCGGACGGTGTACTTATCCCAGAAAGACATCATCTGGGGCGGGATCCACGTGCGGGTTGCAGTCGAAAGTGACAAGCGGTGACGATCACTTCCATGTTGAAAGAGCTGCATGAGCATGGAATGTCGCAGGAGAACGAAAGAGATAACTGAAAACAGGAATGTAAAAGGGTGGATAGCACACAGGCTACCGTCAAAGCCCTGAGCGCGTTGAGGAAAAGGGTTTGTGGTTGTCTCTATCTGGAGATATATAGCCTTCGGAGCATCCAAAGGCGCAGTGCGCTAAACGGTACTACATGAGTTTAACCGTTTCCGGGGACAGGCGGGCGAAGTTTCACAAGAATGGCCTTGTACCATTGAGTCAAGGTCCAGAATCGGCGGTGGACACGCATCCGCGATATCGCTGCCCGGACTCGAAAGGACGGCGGTCCCCAAATGTCGGCAAGAATGCAGATGGTGGAAAGAAAGTAGGATGAGATTCACCCATTCCATTTGATGTTCTTAGTCCAGCAACAAGGAAACGATAGAGCATGGAAATCAATTCGAGTCACTCATCGTGAAAAAGAACACTAAATTCGGGAACAGGAGAAGCCCTGGACATTGGGTCGTCTTGGGGTGTAATATGTTTTCTTGTCAAATATCCCGAATATATAGAACGGTCGATACGTGATCGTATCCGTGGGGAAGTTACTGCGCAAAGAGGGGACTTACGCTATCCGCGACCACACACACGTTTGGTATGAGTGGTAAAGATCGTTCTACCGAACATTCACCTTGTCAGGCTCGATCTCGACGTTGACGAAAAATTTGCATTCTCACCAAACACTGAATGATTCAGTCTTGAAGCGATGCCCAAACGACAATAACAACCTCCTTGGACCTAAGAACAGCGTACTGGAATACGAGCTTCAAATTCGATGGCCAGAGATCACATTTCCGTGGGAAGCAAATGTGAGAGATCAAGAGAACAATGAGCTCCCGACATATAACACCACGTGGGGGTTCCTATTCCGAACCCACCTTGTAGCTTACAGTGTGTTTGTCCTCTATATTCGCATCCCAGCATCACTCCTACTAGCAGAGAGTGCTTCAGATCAGGACACGGGCTCCGTCGCGGCGGATGACAATATTAATGTCGAGAATTGCGTCTGCATCTATGAATGCGCAGGAACTCAATGCCACTGAGGGGAAACGATTCCTGATGCGATGAAAATGATGTCAGTGAATTCAAAGAAATTGAGGGTAGGAAACTGGCCGTGTCGCGGTAGGATGACACAAGCACTCGCCTCGCCGCCCCCGACTAGGACTGGGAAAAGGAAATCAGCCTGAACTCAACAAAAATCGCAGGCACTTATGCTTGCGAAATTGGTGGAGTAGGAATTCATAGTATTCGCAGCTGGGAAGCGGGCGAACGCAATGAGAGAAGTGTCACCAAGGGGCCCGTACATGACAGAGGCCGAGCGTCAGGAAATCTTGGCGAACGACCACAAATTCACCTTGGTGGCGGCGCGATAGGATATCAGCTACCAGAATATCGCAACGTGGGAGGCACACACGTTGAAATCTTCTTGAGAGTCGTTGTTGAGGACGACATGGAGGCACGATACCGATGCTCATATCACAACGATCACAGCACAGGATACACGAGTCATACCGGATGTATACGTGGTAAGCCTTCCGCGCCTGGTATCAGAACAATCAGTTTAATCGTCAATATTTCAACATAGACGATACTTCAATTGCATACCATGCACGTCCATCAACGTTTCAGACACTGCCAAGGACGGAGGAGATCACCCAGAGCATAGAAAACAGCAGAGAGGAGTCAGAGAAGACGTTGAAGATGGCGCAAATTCGCCTCAAGTTGCACAGGTCGCTCTGATAGGATGAATGACGGTTGCATATGACGTGTCGGACGTCAGGCATTAAAATGAAGAAGAATCGACCGAAAGGAGGAGCAAAGCATTTGGATTGCCGCACCCCCAGAGATGCAGTACTAGCTGTATATCACGGAAATGATGTGTGGATGGAAGATCTGAGGATGAGAATTGGATGAGAACGAATTCGGAAGAAGACGTCACGCGAAGCGCGTCTGTGTAATCACGTGCCATTTGCTGACGTTCACCGAGACCACGAACAGCGTCCAAAACGATTGTATTCGAGACTACGAGCCAGCCCGTGAATCAGCATGGCAGTATCTGTTAGCGAGTACTCTCATATCGCTAAATAGATGTCGAGGAAGTCAAACAATCACAATGAAGTACGGCCGTGATATAAGAATGAGGGAGAACTCTCGAAATTGGCCGTCTCAGATACATGGACTGTAATAAGAGCCACCGCACAATTCAAAAGGAATCGAGTAATTTGAATGAGAGAACGGATATTCTTCGCCACCTGTTAAATACTATCGTTAAGCATAGACGCAAAGGATACAAGGTGTCCTCGTCAATCCAAACCCACGTTAGGCTAGAGGCGCTTCGACCACGAGTCAATACGAACACAATTATAGTTGCAATATCCCGGCTCGAAGAGCCCATGAACGAAGCCAATACCAGTTTCAAACGAATGGAAGAAATTTCCCCTGAGAAGTAGAGTGAGTTTCCCTGATTACACCGGCAATAGAGACAATGAACCCCGCACCGTGATGCGCATAGCGCAATGATTCGACTGAGGGAAGGCATGGATGCATCGCGACGCTAACCGTGGATGAGATCTCCTATGCGAAACGACTGGCAAGTGGGCAATCAAGCAGCATCACGGTCCAAGAAACAACAGACGTTCGGTGTGGCCCATAAGTTGCTGAAATTCTTCTCAAAATAAGGATAAGTTCTGCGTAAGGATGTCCGTGCACCGCGTGAGCTTCAGGTGCGGAGGGGGCAGAACTGTAGGAGAGTAAAGAAAGGAAATCCCGACCCCGCAGGTGAAGCTTCGCGAGCCACCAGATTGAAAGCGTGAACGGGAAAAAGGCAAGTGGGCACATAAGGTAAAGCCCCATAGTGTGCGATGCAGGGCGTGCAAGAAGGTAATCAATCTGGAAGGCAGAAGGAATTATCAGTACTGCCGTGATTGTAGAGCAGGAAAGCAGAACGACTCACGGCGGTGTTCCTTGGACCTCCAACTACGGATCACGTTGAAGGTCTCGGCTAATTTTCGATGCTATTGTGGGCGGCCTGTGAAAAGTTTTGCATGAAACCGACAGAAGAAATCGATGGACGCATGACGATATTGGCTTACAGGAAAGACAGAAACCGAAACCGCGCCAAGACGACGTCGCAGTTAAAGCATCCAACACGCACTCTTGCAGAGATACCTCTGGGCTTGCATGTCGCATGGGTCCATCCAGTCGCTCAAAGCCAGCCACCTCGTACTGTCCCTCTACTCCACCTTCAGATCCAGGTATGCATCCGCAAGAGCAGCGATTTAGGTATAAGGCAGTCAGAGGATTACCATCGCGCGGTTCCTCAAGGTCAGAAGAAGATATCGAGTACTGGCGGGGATCGCTGTTTGTTCCTAGTGAGCTTATCGTCCGTCGAAGCTCGGGACGGATTGTTCATTAACTGTGCATACCTTCAAGTGTTGCCTCCACTTACGCCATGGAATACCGTCTGCCATCCTACCGCCTCAGGAAGCCAGCAATATCGCCACTTGACACGAAGAGTTCCATGCTATATTCCACCGAGAACGAGTTGGCAATGTGTGGGCGATGGATGGGCATGTCATGAAAGGGAAGGCTGGCGCCTAGCGTCATATTCAAGTTTAGAGATTGTATTCAACGTATGTCGTGCAGGCAAATCATGATTCACTGCTGTACGGTATATGGACGTCGAGTCGGGTGACAAATGCGTTTAACCCTGGCGACGATGTCTGAGCTGGAGAAGGACTGAGAGCCTCGGAAGGTCCGGAACATCTGTGCAGATATGTGAATGGTGGCATGAGAACGGTCGAGCTCATTGCGCTTGACGATGATGAAACTCCTTTGATCGTTGTCCGGCAACAGCCGAACATGTGATCGACGTCGTTGACCCTCTCGTTCTTGCTCAACCCTCCGTTCCTCGCTAGCATACCTTCAGGGAATCCAAAGTCATGCCGACGAATCAGACCCGCGGATGTTTTCTTCTTCTCTCCTTGTCATCGACGTCATCCTCGCACATCACACAGGGTACTGAAGCCACCGACATACTGGTCATGGACATGCCTGTCCGCCTGAGCATATCTCGATGCTCTTTATATGCTTGTTGATCAGGCCGGAGGAGATATGGGCTGTCGGTGTGGGTATGGTGACCATTTACTTTAGTTGTCGCCTCCTTCATCTTATCCAGAGCCCAAGCAGATCCACGGAGCGTGTCGCTCTTACAATGAAGGCGAAAAGACTGGGTTCCCCTCAATGCTGGCTAACCGTCGCCCTTGACACTTCCTGAGTCACTTCAAAATCGCTTCGTTCACTCGCTGGAGGATCTTTCTCTCATCAGCTCGATGTGTACGCCAGGCCTACGTGAAGTCGGCTATTCCGGGAGGGTTGGGATACATCGATGTAGAGGAGTATCGATGGTAAGTGACTCTTCTCCGAGCTTCTGTTGGTCCATTTTACTGAACATTGAATGCCAGGTTTCACGATCCTCCCTGCGAACCTTCCGACCCGGCGAAGGAACCCATAGCAATTCGTTCCTCTTCCTCTTGATGGTATCGATGTTTTGGAGGCGGCGTGTGTTGCTCAGGAGGATGCTTGTGGTGCCGTATATGCGGAATCCAGGGATGTCGGGGCTGGGTGGGTTAACCGTTATCCCATTCGTTTTTCCCCGTATACCGCTGACATGTTGTCTAGTTCTACAGACGCAAAGTGCTGGTTTACGTGCCAGGGCTCGTTCACGCTCACTAAAAATCAAACTCATCCGTCAAAGAAAATTTGCTTGACATTCTGACAGCCGGTTCCTTCGTCCCAGGCGAAGCCTTTCCACTTTCTGAACGATCCCTTCCTGTTCTGTCATCGATGGCTTCTAGTTCTACTAGTTCTCCGCCCGCGCCTTCTGCATGCGACGCTAGGAACACCTAAGCCGCTATTTCTTGGGAGGATGCGCACTCTCGGGCTTGAAGGGTTTCACGGGCGTGTGTGTTGGACGAGGGGCGAACTCAGGCGGTGCGGTAAGTGCAGTGTGGGTGATACACGTTTGACGTTGAAAGTCAAGATGACCACCGAAATGGGCAGAGGGAGAAGGGCGAGGCAGCGGGTTTCTTCTTGTGGAGACGAAGATGGGCTATTCTCCGTTTGTCGGTGTGATTGAATAGGATGGGCGGTGACGACGGATTGACAAGCGTGTCTGTCGTGTTCCTCATAATAAAATCAATTTGTTCGAGTGCTTTCACGGTTTTACCAGTCCAGAGAATGGTATGTAATGCTGGCGCATACCAAAACGGCTCGATTGTCCGAAGAATTGTTACTATATCGCGTACTCCAACTAAGATCACTGCTGCTCCCATCGTGGTTTACTTTTCCATGAACATATCCTTGACACGTCGTTTGCATCTCTCATGGTCATCCGTCAATTTTCCTTCTTACGGGTTATTGAGAACATGGATTCGTCGAATATACAATGGAGGAAGTACCTTGGATGATCGTCCTACGTACTCGAGCAGGTTGACGTGGAGCTTCGTGATGCTCATGAACCTGAAAAAAATCCGATATTGAAAGTTTAGACAACAGCCAAAACAAAGCACATATGTTTTCTCTTTGTTCGCGGGTTTCTACCGTGCTCCCTTCGAGACTGGGCTTGCTCTATGGAGGGCTCAAACCAGTGACTATAAAGTCTCCACCATACTGGCTTACCTCTTCCGACCCCCGTCTTCTTGCAACGCTGTAAATTGCGCGCAAAACTCGCATGCTCCTCATCGTGCGACTGAGAAGAAGAAACATAGTAGGGCTCGGAGTGTTTTTGAAAGTACGAGCGGCAGAATGGTGGGCGGTGGGTTTTGTCGGTTGTTTGGGAAATAAATTTTGAGTTTTAAGGTCGGGCCTTCCCGTTGTTTACTTCCTGCATGTTATGCGTCTTCTATACACACAACTTCCGCCGCACATCGTGAGCCCTTCAGTCGAGTCTTGAGGTTCCCTGTGTGTCAATACCGTCAATTATCGACGAGTCCGCCTCACCACCTCTAGCTGACACAAGGTCATTCACCTACGGTCAGAAACTGAATTCCACGGAAAGGGAAACACGACGGGCATATTATGAGGGAGATTGGAAATCACAATGAAGAACACAGTCTGAATCGTATGCAACATGTGAGCAGCTCAGTTTCCATGCCCATCGCCGCGGGCGTTTAAAATTTACTGGCGCTTACCAACAACCATCTCATTACGCTGAAAGACATTCACAAACGACAAATGAACTACTGCATGGATATAGCTTGTCCTCTACCACGAGCGCATTCCATCAATAAACCAGCTAAACGTCCCAACGTCAGCACCGCCATCGCATAAGTCGAATCTTACTCTACCCTTCCCTCTGCTTGAGCGAACTCCACCAGATTAAACGACCAACGCTGGAGTAAATCTACTGCCACCGCCACCCGAAAACACGATACGACCCTTTAGGCTGGTCCTCGTTTCACCAACAACCCACTACAAGCCAACATCGATGTCAGAACACCCGAAACCAGCCTAAACCATTCTGAGTAATCGAGAATATAGGCACTCATGCAAACACTCACCTCAACGAGACGAATTGGAATCTGTAGATGCAGGCGCATGCGCCATGGTAGTCGAGAAGACAGGTGCCCATTCTAGACGAGTGCTGCAACACATTTCGGCCTGGGCGGCACGGCCGGTCGTTAAATGCGTGGAACACGGAGCTCTCTCCTGTAGGAACGTTGCGCATTATGTTGCAATGCAGGCCTGAGGCGTGACGTTCCGTGATAGCGAGCAGTAAAGGGGAAATCGGAGATGCTGAGGAAGCACCCACGAAAGCAAATCATCACCCGAAGGCGATAGGAGCATGGTGAGAGCGGGTACTAGCGGCGGTGGATGGTGTGTTCGGAAAGTAGGAATACCGAAACCACGCCGATACGGCAGACGTATGTATATCTCGACGAACATCTTGTCGAAGATGGCATGGAAACCGGAACGCGTTCCTCTCAGACAAAAGCGCATTGTTGTAGGAGGGAGGAAGGCGCCAGCATGCCGTGGTTCATTGAAGAGGGAGCGGCTGGCATCGATATGGTCAAACAACGTCTGGAAAGGTTTTGAGGAAGTCCGCACCGTTTTCCCCCTAGTTTCGATCCATACAATGCCCTCGCTATGTTCCGGCCGGTGAGATAGCGGTTGCATGAGGTGTAATCCAACGGAGAGGGAGAGGGATCTAATTAATATTGATGAGAACGGGAGTGTCGGATTCAGACAGAAGGAACACGTACGTTACCATGTAGTAGTCCCGACGTTCACAGTAATCACTAATGTGGATAAGGGTGATACTATCTCCCCGTTGAGCCGAACGGTAAGTGAGCGCATGCGAGAGATCTTCCTTCCCCTGTTGAGGTACGAACTGGTGTAGAAGAGGATGAGAACCTCGCTGAAAAGGTCCGAAAGCGAACATACCTGACTGCTCCATCTCCAGCCCTGCCTCTTTTGTGTTCAAACCTCCCTTCGTAATACCTGTGCGAGAGAGCCTTCGCTGCGGAGGAAGATCGGGAATGAGAACATGGCTACGACAATCGGGGAGAAACACACACCGTTCAATTTCGCCATCTACGCCGATCCATACCGTTAAGAACGTATGAAGTCCAATACCTACTTTTCATCCCCTCCGCTCTTCATGTTCAAGATGCATCCCCTCTGCGCGCTGCGCAAATGGGACGCATAGAAGGCATGGGTGTCAAGCGTCCAATAGCACCCAGAAACAAGTGGAGATGGCGATGTCCCGACTGAAATTGATTAGTTTCAGGCGATAGGGAGAAGTACGAAAAATGAAACTCACGACACATCTGTTCTAACAGCGTTTGATGGAAGCGCTCCTTCAACCGACTGGGGCTCGAGCTGGGGTAAAAGAGGGTGAGGATGCTAATGAGAATGCGCGAGACGATAACGTACATGAAACGTTACCACCAGCCGCCTTCCTCGTGCCTATGACGTCGTTACAAATCCATCCTTCAAGGCGCACGATGCGTCTAGCGGCATTCTGCCACGAGCGGAACTTTAGGTGGCGTTGAACCGTTAGACACGACATGTCGAGGTGTGAGGGAAGCAGAAACTTACTTTGCCGTTGAATGAGATCAACATTGATCCATTCTTGATGCCACAGTTAGACGGGTGCACGCCTTGGTTGGGGGCGGGCCTCTGGTGATCGCGGTTATGGCGACGGGGACGGGAGGAGGAGACCTTGAGCAACCTGAGACGTACATTAATCGCTTCCTCGTCGTAAATCAGTACCTGGAAGAATGATGCGTTGACATTGGCTAGCTGCCCATTCGAGTGATGTTGCAAGCGGGAGAGTCGGGAAAGACCAAAGGCATATGATTTCCTGCCAATGATGAGCCCCCATCGACATGAAACTGTTGAGGTGCACCATTCTTGTCATCCGAGTTGTTTGCCACGGTGAGGAGCACCGTTTCATGCCGTGTGTGTCGTTGAACGGAAGAAAACTTCCGAGCCAATCGATTAGATCTCCGCCTTCACCGGACTTTGCAGTCTGAAGTCGAGTGAAGATGCACTGGGGAAGCGCAGACAACCTCACCCTAGAATAAGTACTTCGAGTACAACTTCCACTTCAGCGATCACTTACTGTCACATCCATCATCACTGAGACTAGCCTCATGGCAAGACGGATGCTTTCGATGCGAAGAAGTGGGAACAGTCGAATGTAGTTTGTAAGCTATGGGTGATACGAGCCAGTAATGGGCAGAGAACATTGTTGAACTGACATTTGAGAGTCGGTGGCGCTGACGGACAGTGTATGGAAGAAGATCGATGGCAAAAGGACATTTTGGAGTCTCGCATTATATGTATTTCGAGCTATGTTCTTTGGTGGTTAGAACTAGGTCGGTGCTGCAGTTTGTGAGTGCGGTGACATTACCACTCCAGAACAAGTCAGCAGTCGACGGTCGTAAGGAAATTGCGCATTATATGTATTTCGAGCTACGTTCTTTGGTGGATACAACCAGGTCGGTGCTACGATATGTGAGGAAATGAGGAAGGATATGTATCTTATCCGGGAATCGGGGCCCCGATTCCATCAAAAAGCTGCTCAGACCTCTCTCCACCACCCATTTCTTTACCCTTCAAACCCGGTTAGAGAAAAAAGGTGGAATCATGACCTTTTCTCACGCTTTTTTTGACCGAAACGACCTTTGTCCATGGAATCATGACCTGGAGCTTGATATTTCTTTACTTGGGCAACAATGGTATAGAAATCTGAGGACACCAGTAATATGGTACATACTATGTATCTTATCCGGGAATCGGGGCCCCGATTCCATCAAAAAGCTGCTCAGACCTCTCTCCACCACCCATTTCTTTACCCTTCAAACCCGGTTAGAGAAAAAAGGTGGAATCATGACCTTTTCTCACGCTTTTTTTGACCGAAACGACCTTTGTCCATGGAATCATGACCTGGAGCTTGATATTTCTTTACTTGGGCAACAATGGTATAGAAATCTGAGGACACCAGTAATATGGTACATACTGTGCGAAATCAGTACATTTATCAAGCTCGAACTGGTTTCCCACATGATAATGAGGCTATTTCTATGTATCTTATCCGGGAATCGGGGCCCCGATTCCATCAAAAAGCTGCTCAGACCTCTCTCCACCACCCATTTCTTTACCCTTCAAACCCGGTTAGAGAAAAAAGGGTTATCAGGGGGTACTAGGGTGCGAGTAGGGCTGGAAAATATTTGGAGTAGGGTGCGGGGTGGGGGGGCCAGGGTGCAGGGTGCGAGGTCGTAGGGTGCAGGGTGCAGGGTGGGCAGAATGGAGGCAGGGTAGAGGGTAGGGAGGGCTTAGGGTGCAGGGTAGAGAGGTTGTAGGGTGCGGGGTGCAGGGTGGAGAGGGTGTAGGACAGGGGAGGAGGATACTGAACATAGAGTAGAAATGATATTGACTTACGAGGCGACTTCGATATACAATGACCATGTAGTCACATTGCGACCGCCGAAAAATAAACGTATAACTTTTATCTCACTTGCGATAGACTCATTGTATCCGTCTACGACGGCCGTGTACTAACCGTAATTTTAACGAAATGTCGTATTTGTTCACCGTATCCCTCTAGGACGGCCGCGTACTGAAGCAATTATGACGAACATGCATACCCGCTGACAACAAGTCAAATGTACACCACTCACGTTTTCGTGATACCCGAATGCCCATGTCTGTTCGTCTACGACGCCGACACGAATGATCATGTATACACATGCTAATCTCATATTCAGGCCGATCCCTCGGCGATGAACTGGAATCAGAATTCAGAAGTATGCATCTGCGAGAGACCGGAATCTGCCGTCATTCACGTACGACACCCGTCCAAAAAATACCCAAATGCCCTTCTCCGTTCGTCTACGATGGTCATGCAGATGAAAGGGTACTTACACTACTCTCATGTTCAGGAAGATCGTTAGGGAATAAACAGAAAACCGACACATGCGTTCGCCAGGGAATCGTATGCCGCCATCCCTCATTTGCAAAAAGATTTGATTTATTCATTTATCTACGAACCTGTCAAAGCAATACATGTATGACCTCTATCCGTCGATGACGCCCGTACAGAAGAACATTCACTCACAGTAATCACGATGACAAACTGAAATCTGGGTGAAATCATAATGCAGCCGCCACTCAGCCGTGAAGATGTTCAGCCCCTTCGTTCGTCTACGATACCCATTCAAAGAAGTATATACCCACATTAAATATCACATTCAGACACATCCGTCGACGACGAACTGGAATTTTAGGGTTAGGGTTAGGGTTAGGGTTAGGGTTAGGGTTAGGGTTAGGTTAGGGTTAGGGTTAGGGTTAGGGTTAGGGTTAGGGTTAGGGTTAGGTTAGGGTTAG